>OX451739.1:1363167014-1363842831 GCA_948472305.1 Vicia faba | reverse complement strand
ATATAATATATTATATATTATATATATATATATATATATATATATATATATATATATATAAATAAATATATAATGATATATATATATATATATATATATATATATATATATATATATATATATATATATATATATATTAAGTATATTAAGTATGTATATATATATATATATATATATTAAATATATTAAGTATGTATAAAATAAAATAAAATATTTACAAAAATAAAATATATTCAAGAAAATATTTTCAGTGTGAATAAAAATAAGAAATAAAATAAAGGTATTATTTACATTATTTTTTAAGTCTTAATAATATAAAAAAGGTATTTAATATGTTTTCTATATTAGAAAAAATAAAATAAAATGCCAAATAAATGTAAAAAATTATGAAAATATTTTTGGAGCATTTTTTATATTTGGAAATAAATAAACAAAGTCAGAAATGCAAAATAAATGAGAAAATATAAAAAAATAAATCAAATGGGCCAAGGGGTGCAGAAAGCAAGCTGGGAGGTGCAAAAAGTAGCAACAAGCCAAGCCCAACCCAATGGCCTTCGTCCCTGTCCTCTGGCCAACGACCAAACGCGCGCACTTCTGACCTTGAAACCTGTTCTCTTTGTACTTTGCTTGAAATCAAAAACTTATAACATGAAAATTATAGATCTTGAAACAACGATTTCAACCATATAAAACACTTGGCCTAACTCTAAGAAACCAGGGAGAATTTTATCACCCCCAATTTCTGACCTAGTTTTTTCAGAAAGTTCAACTATCAAATACTCCTAGCTCAGTTAACATAAATGAATTCTAAGCATATGTACAACTCAAGGGAAATGAGGACTACATTTTTTATTCACAAACCTAAGGCTAAATGTTCCTAAATAGAGAGATAGAAGTTTGAGAAATACCTGTTTCAGTCAAGCTCGAGTATGGCAATGCAGCAACTTTCAATGAGGCCTGAGGTTCTTTTGAGCTTGCTTGATGTTCCCTGGACCTTTCCCAATGCTTAGTTTGTTTTGAAATGGTCTGAATCTCTCTATAGAACTCAACCTGCAAAGCTTCAAAACAGAAATGGTGAACACTGTAAATGGAGTTACAGTTGGAAATGGAGGTTTGGGATAGTTTGAGTGAGTTGAATGGAAGGTATTGGAACTGGTTGCAAGCAAAACGCACGAGTGGATGTGAAAATGGAAGTGATTCTGCAGGGCCTGCCCTGTTTTGCAAGAAAATGTGATTTTTGTGTACAAGGGTGTTTGAGGGATGAATGGCTCGTGTTTCTGGCTCACAGGGATGTGCAAAACTTGTTTGGAATGTTGGCTTTAGTTGAATATATCAGATGTGCAAGTTGTTGACCTTTTGCACGGTTTCTTGTTTTTGAAGTAAAAGTGAGATTTGACAATGCAAAGGCTTGTACAATCTAGCTTAGGGTCTGCTAAGAGTTGGTACCAATTTCCTGATATTAGTGAACTTTGTTTGCTGCAAAAGATTGGGTCCTTGGCTCAAGATAAGCAACTTGACATAAAGCATGCTTTATCAAAGTGGCAATGCTACCTTTTTGCCAAAAATGGATTAATCCTTTGTATAATGCTTCCTTGATCAGAACAATGCCTCTAACCAATGTGTTTGCATTCAAGTTGTGAGTGTTTAAGGGTTTAGAGACCTGTAATTAAGTACAAAACTAGTTTGGTCAGATTTTGCAACTTGTATGAACATGTATTGGCCATGGTTACAAAGTGAGTTTTTGCCAACTTCAAGCATTCGATTCTCCCTAACCACAAATGTGTTTGAGGATTTATTGGACAATTTGGAAAGCTTGTAACATGTAATATAATCCATATTTGAAATGAAACTTGAGACTCCAAGTGGAACTATGTGAAAAATGGCCAAGAAGATGGGTCAAAATCCCGCCTAAACTAGGGCAAAATTTCTCTAAGTTAAAAGTTTTAGGGACCCTTGTTCCAAAAATCATAACTTGAGATCCAAGCTTCTTTTGAGAAAACTTTGTGAATCAAAGTTATAGACTTTGTGGAGTACTACAACTTTCATGTTGTATGTTTTGTTTGAATCCATTTGCATCATGGTGAAAATGTGGGGCAAAGTTAGGAAAAATTAAGAAAATTTCATAACTTAGAAAAATTCTAAGTTATGAAATTTTTTCAATTTCAAACCCTAATTTGCAATTTTGGGTTTCTTGATGAACAAGTTTCATAATTTGACACATCTTGATTAAAAATGACCCTTGGCACTTGATTTTGACCAAAAAGTCAAAGTTTGACTTTTCAGTGTACAGTCAAATTTTGATTAGTTGACTGAAAAATTCATCTGTCAATCCCATGCATTTGAGATCTTTTGAACTTTTTGAATAGGTCAAGATAATTTAATTGAGTACTTGAGCCCATGGTTGAACTTGATTTTCCATTGGCTAGGTCAAACAGTAAAAAATTTCCTTTGTACAGTCAAAACCCTAAAAATGACCATTTTGCCCTTTTGGTGATCTGATCAAATTTATTGTGGAATTGTGGTCCAAACTTGATCAAATGGTTCATATGAGTTCATAATATTGATGTGGGTCAAAATTCATGAGGTTTGACTGTAAATTGGCCACAATTGACTTTTCCCCCAATATAGCTTATTTCTAGGTCAACTGTCCAATTGACTGGGCAAAAATTTGATTCAAGGATTGAAACTTGGTATGAGCAAACTTATGAGTCCAACATGAAGTATGAAAGTCACTTTGGGCATTGTAGGTCAAAACATCCCTGTGCAAACTCAAACCCTAGTTTAGGTCAACAATGCAAGGAGGTGTCTTGGGCAGAGCAAACCCTAGCTTGATCTTGAGTTCCAAGAGTCTTGTGATGAGAAATGTTGATAAAATGAGAGGGAAAATTTTGGGGTACAACACCGTCCTTCTTAGGCACGGGCATAATGTTATCAAACCAATGTGGATAAGAAGTAACAGCAAGAAACCCGACATTGAACTGCTTCATCACTTCGGCTTTGATCTTTTCAGACATATCGGGCCTCATTCGGCGGACTTTCTGTTTTATTGGTGGACAGTCTTCTCTTGTAGGGAGACGGTGAACCACAATATCTGTGTCGAGTCCCGACATGTCTTCATAGGACCAGGCAAAGATATCAACATATTCATTCAACAGCTGAACTAAGCGTTCTTTGATATTTGGCTTTAGGTTGGCACCTATTTTAACTTCTCTCCTGTCTTCGGCAGTACCCAAGTTGATAGTCTCTAACAACTCTTCATGGGGAAGAATAGCCCTCTCTTCCTATTGTAAAAGTCTAGCCAACTCTCCAGGCACTTCACAATTTTCATCACCTTCGTATTCGGTATGATTGACCAGATCTTCAGAGTCGCTGAAGGCCATAGTAGAATTGTTACCCATGGAATCCGGAGTGGATGGGTACCTTCATTTTGTGAGTGTGGATGTGTGTAAGGGATAGCCACCTTTAAACAAAATAAAATGTAAAAGAAAGAAAATGAACACAAAAGTTTATAGATGAAAACGTCCATGATTCATTAAAAATGGCATATGAGAATGAAGAAATCAAGCCCTTACAAATGGACTTATATGCCCCGGGTAAGGAACAAGGCAAAAAGAGTGTACGAATTGTTTAATAATCATTACAGACCAACTGAAAATGTTCAAAAGATAAATTACTGATTGATGAAAGTAATGGGAACGAAGTATTTCGCTTCCCAGTTGTTCAGTCCTCCTTCAATGGTTGGAAAGATCCAGTCTTCAAAATTACTCTCGTCTTCAACATCTTCCAAAGCATAAACTCCGTGATGAGTGATCTTTAATGGTGGTCCTCCAGCCCGGGAGCGACGCACAACCTTCTTACTAGAAGCAGTGAAAACCAAACCGAACTTATCTGTCTTGAAAGGAAAATCTGGTAGTTGACCCCACACTGTACTTCCTTGATCACAACCTTCACATCTTTAAGGGACGACATCCGGGACACAGGCTTGGTAACTGTAGGCACAAAAGTTATTGTATTGGCCGTCACAACTTCAGGAGAAACCTTTTCAAAGTGTTGGAAAGGTGTTTCTATGAATTCACCATCTAACTCCACATAGCGGAAAGAGTTAAGGTGGCTTATCATATACTCCTCCTCACCATGAACTGTTATGATCTTACCCTGGACTGGGTACTTGAGCATCTGGTGTAGGGAAGAAGTGACTGCCCCAGCATTGTGGATCCATGGTCTTCCCAATAAGCATGAATATGAAGGACGAATGTCCATCACATAAAATGTAGAGTTGAAAATTTCCGTTCCCACCTTAATTGGGATGTCCACTTCTCCGTGAACCATCCGTTTAGAACCGTCGAAGGCTCTAACATTGATATTACTGGGCTTTAAGGTCAAACCTTCACAGTCAATCTGTCCAATGCTTTCTTTGGTAGGACATTCAAAGACGACCCGGTATCAACCAAAACGTGAGCAAGTGTGGTCCCTCTGCACTCTACTGAAACATGCAGCGTGTCGTTATGCTTTCTTCCCTTAGATGTTAGATCGACATCAGAGAAGCCAAGACCATTGTCGGCAGTTAGGCTAGCTAGACACTCTTGAAACTGATCCGCAGAAGTTTCTTGAGGCATGTGTGCCGTCTTTAGGAATTTGATCAAGGCTTTGGCATAAGCCTCGGAAAAAAGAAATAGGGCCAGCATGGAGATTTTTGAAGGGGTTTGCCCCAGCTGCTCTACGACATCATAATCGCTCTTCTTAATTATCTTTAAAATCTCCTCCATCTCCTTTTGAGTGGTCTCGGGGATAACCAAAGTCTGAGCCCTCGTCCTGACGGGTGCTTCTTGGATCCCCTTACCTTTATCAGTAGTAACAACAGAGGGTACAACTTCGGGAGTAACAATTTATTCAATTACTGGACTTCGCATAGATATCTTGACTGGAACACGAGCACTTGAGGGTTCGAAGACTGCCCTTGGAGGAGCAATCTCCGGAGAGAAGATTCTTCCACTACGAGTTATCTTACTTGTCCCTGCAATATTTCCTATGTCAAGATTTTCTTCATCGGAACCTTCTTCGACTGATTCGATCTGCTTAACACCGTGGTAGAAGATCTCTCCTCAATAATTCCACGGTATTGTCTTGTTGGAATTATATGGGATAGGCCCGGCATGGTAATCTTCAGCGGTACAAACTTTGGATCGGGTGTAATCTTAACAGGCCTTTTGCAAGTCTTGGAAAGATTGTCGGAAATGGTGATTATAGAAACATCATTGATTGGGGTAACAGGAGTAACAAGAGTTTTCTGAAAGAGGATCTCTTGATTATCCATCAGGTGTTGGATGCCTGACTTCAATAGCAGACAGTCAGATTGCAAGGTCGAACAAAGGTAACAATCTTTTTCACAGCCTGGGAAGATCCCAGCTTTCAACAGATTCATCTTGATCATTGGCAACAGAGTCATTAAGTTATCAACAGCAGCAACATACAAATCCTCTTCAATAACATGGACATTGTGACCATGCTTCGACATTGGGGCATAAATCACATTCGGCTTTTCGGGCGCATCGAATTCTACCTCCTTGGCATCTATTAAATCTTGGATCTTGTTTTTGAGGGCCCAACAATTGTTGGTGTCATGCCCTATGCTATCTGAATGATAAGCACATTTTGCATTGGGATGATAATATGGAGAAGTGGTATTTGTATTCTTAGGCGCCTCTCTCAAATTAGCAAGGTTTAATTTCAGGAGATGGGGAAGGATCTGAGCGGGTGTCATGTTTATCGGGGTATATTGCTGTTGTGGCCTTTCTACCCTTTGCTGATAGGTTCTGGGTTGATCATTCCTCGGTTGACTATTTCTAGGCTGATCTGATGCGGACTTCTGAATTAATACGGCCCCCACTGTTGGCCGGTGTTCCTCTCTTTCTCGATTTCTCTGGGTGTAAACAGTAGAACTTTCCTTCTTGGCTGGGAAGGTCTTCTTGATAGCGGCTGAAGCAGATGCCTCTTTCTGAATTTTACCGCTCTTAATACCAGCTTCGAACCTTTCCCCTGTCAGAATTAATTCAGTGAACCCTGCAGATGAGCTCCCTATCGGTTGATTAAAGAATGGACCAGACAGCGTCCCCAAAAACATATCGACAAGCTCTCTTTCAGACAATGGTGGCTGCACCCTTCCATCCAGGTCCCTCCACTTCTGGGCATACTCCTTAAAGCCCTCATTAGAAACCATACTCATACTCTGTAGTTGAGCACGAGTAGGTGCTAAATCTGCGTTGTATTGAGATTGTCGGTAGAAGGCAGCAGCCAAGTCCTCCCAGTTATGTACATCATCCTTATCAAGATGGTAGAACCAGTCCAATTGTGTACCTAACAAACTATCTTGAAAAAAGTGGACCCACAGATCCTTAGCAGAAGAGTGAGGTTGGATCTTTCTGACATAAGACTGCAAATGCATCTTTGGACAAGACAAACCGTCGTATTTAGAAAATGTAGGCACTTTGAATTTAGGGGGAATGACGATCCCAACAACCAATCCCAGCTCTTCGAAATCTAGTCCAGGTACCCTTTGTACCTCCATGGCTGCCAACCGCTCTTCCAAATTCTTATATCTGTCGTCCGCGGGAGGGTACTGCTGCTCGGAGTAATCTTCATCCTCTTCCACTTCTTCTTCTTCAGCCTCAACTCGGAAGGTACTGCAGCTCCTTTTCCTTTGCTAACCCCTTCATCAGATGTCGAGGGGAACTCCAAGACTCTCCTAGCTTGGTTCTCAAATCTTCTTCCCAGAGTAGCTACTCCGACTCTTTTCTTTTTCTTTTTTCCTTTTTCCTTTTCTTTTTCTTTCTCCTTCTCTAACAGTGCTTTAAGGTCCTCTTGACCCTTTGCCAAGGTCATGAGGAGTTGTTGGAATTGCGAATTCTGTGCTTGCAGATCTTTGACCGTCTGCTCTATATCCATATTGCTGAAATAAACAGCAGAAAGATAAGGAAACCTAGTGTGAAGACCTGTTTATGCATATGATGAATGATATGTTTATTCATGTAATGCATCCAAGGATTCAGAAATTCAAAGTTGTTGCAGACAAAAAGAACACACGTCATATTAATAAGAAGAAATTTGTCAGTACATAAATGCCTCATGGGAAAAATTATACAAAGCTTCTTAATGTAAAAAGACGTTGCGCATCCTTTTTGGCGCGATGTAAGTGTTAAGAGTCTCCTCTTCTTGAAGTCGGTGGGTAAGTTCCAAAACCTTCTTCTCACTGGCATAAAAGCTGGCTTCAAAAGTGTTCCGCTCTTCCTTGAGCTGTATCCAACTCTTTTTCAATTCTTCCAATGATGTCGGCATGTCTGGATGTAGAAGGGTGTATGGAACCTCTCCTTCCATAACAGGCTCTTTGATCACGGGGATAATGTGAGGGTAAGGCATCATAAGACTCTGGGCGCGGATTCGTACCCACTTGAGATAAGGCTCAAGGGGGATGGAATTCTTATGCCCCAGTGTCTTACTATCCACCTTGTTGGGCATCCTCCATGCTCGGATAAACCTTTGTCGAAGTCCTTGAGCATCGTTGTCAAAGTCAAAAACCAAGTCCGAAATCAGCATGTTATGAGGGCCATCCCTTCGGGCATACCTAAATTGTCTCAGAGCTAAACATGGGTTGTAGGTAATGCCTCCCCTAATGCCAAGTAGGGGGACATTAGGGAATTCCCCACAATGATCAATGATGATGACATTTTCTCTGGACCGAGAACACCAATGAACATCAGCACGCGTAAGAGTCATCAATCGTTGCGACCACCTCAAGCCTTGTTCATTCTTCAAGACTGATTGGGGAAGGTGAGAAATAAACCACCTTGCTAGAAGAGGAGTATATCACATGAGAACACCTCTTTTCCTCATTGTTCGTGTGTAAAATAAGTGTAGGATGTCCCCAAAAATGTAGGCACAGCATTCCGAGATATGAAAATCTTGACAGCATTCACATCTATAAGCTGATCAGGGTTTGGGAACAAGACCAACCCATAGATGAGAAGTGCTACAATCTCCTCAAAAGCTTGTAGATCTAAAGAATTCCAGCAGTCTTGTGCCTTCTCAAACAGAAACTTTGCCAAGAAACCCTTGACACCACTTCTGGTTTCCCAATGACCTTTGATATCAGATGGTTGCAAGTGTAAGGCTTGAGCAACATCTTCAGGCTTTGGCTCTCTTTCCGTACCGTTGTAGGGTAGTTGATGGAGAATAGGAATCCTAAGAAGTTGAGAAAATTCCTCCAAAGTAGGTACTAGTTGGTAATCAGGAAACGTAAAGCAATGGTGTAGGGGGTCAAAGAACTGGAAGAGAACTTTCACCATGTCTTCTTCAATGTTGGAATTGATCAAGTTGAGAAGTCTACCATGTCTTTCACTGAAGGGAGAGTTCTCTGGAATCTTGGAAGTAAGCTCCTTGAGTAGAGGAGGGATTCTCACAAGGTTGACCTGAATAGTTTTTCTGCGGAGTGATTCCATGACCTACAAAACAGGAACAAATATGAAGATCCAAACCCTTGAAATGGTTAGTGGATGCTTCATGATGCTTCATGATGTTCATGATGTATGCACAAGTATATGTACAAGCAAATCACACAAGATCCTAGTTTCAGGCTTGCATGGTGTTTCATAGATAAGTACCCTCTTGAAGTTAGTTGGCTCAACCTGTCCTATAAATAGTAACCGGGTTCTAAGGAGCTCAATATCACCGGATTATTTTCCGTGTTCATTGTTTCAGTTTAGCCACTTTACTGGCGACCGAAATATTCCAAGAAAACAACCCTCAATGAGTGTGGTATCGAGTATCTACCAACTTCGGACTGCACCAAAGCCGGTCATCTCACTACCCTTAAAAAGGCCAAGTTGGTCAAGTAAAGGTTCTAAAAGTCCATTAGTGCTTCATGACATCACTCAGCCGCCCCGTATTCTCTTTGATTAACTCAAAGGCTACCGGTGCCCACAAATATGTCGCACTAATATAGATATTGCTTCAACCATGTCGGTATACCCCACACAGTTTCCACAACGTATTGCTATTTACCTATGAATGTTACCCAAATCCAGGTAGAGGATTTCAAACCCAAACAATAGAACCAAATGTAAAGCAATCAAGGCAAACAAGATAAGCATGCAAAGGTGATCTAAAACCCTAAGGTAACCTCACTTTTAGAATCTTCCCCAGCAGAGTCTCCAGTTCTGTGATACGGTGGGAGAACTGACTTGAGGTTTTGCGTTTGTGTTCGCAATTGTGCGGTTTAGCAAGAGTCTCCACCGACTTTTTTATTTTATCCTAAGGAAAGGTCAAAAAGCACAGGAAAGACCTTTGAGATGTTTTCTTGGGTTCGGGGGGTAGATTATGAAAAGGGAAGGTGCAAGCACCCTTTTCATCCATGGTTTTCCATGGGCTCTTAGTTACTTGTTTAGATCACTTGCTTTTGCTTTTCAATTGTTTGAAATGGTGCTTTGTGTGTGGTTTTGAAAATGCTTTGAAAAGAGGCCATCATTGTGGCAACCTTTGTAATGATTCTTGTTTGAATATATACAAAGGTGTTTGTCTTTTGGAAAAGATATTCCAATGTTTGAAAGTTTGTTTTTGGGAAATGTTTTGAATTGTGTTGTGAAGTGTGTTTGAAAATAGCAAGGATGTTTTGCAAGTTTTGATTAAGTAACTAAGAGTTGTCTACCCTATTTTACTCAAAGATATTTCCTATATGTTTTTAACCCTTTTGACACTGTTGTTTTACCATTGCATTTGGTAAACAACCTTGTATTAGGATGTTAAACGGGACAGGCGCATGTTATCGCATACAATCATTGAAAGCAACTTGTGAGACACTCTAGCAATTTTGTAAGGGACGAGATAGTTTTATCGAAGGCAATATCGAGGGTCATCGAGGGACTACAATCTTTGTTTATCGAAGGGGCATTTGCTAGAGTATCTCATATTCGAGGGACATGATTGCATTTCCGAGGCAACAAGCGAGGTTACCCTAGAGGTGCACGTGTGAATTGTGTTTGTCATTTTCATGCATTTAAGTCTTGTATTAGGTCATCTAGCGATTGATTTTGGATTTTCGCATACAAACCCTAATCTCTAATCATGGCATATTTGAAAGCATAAAGTGCGAGAATTAAAAATCTAAGCTATTACAAAAGTATCCGGGGATGGGAGTACAAATTATTACAAATGGGGATGAATCTCACAAGGATAACAATGTCCAAATATCAAGTATTACAACCAAATCGAATTGTCGCAATTCAACATAAAGCTATAACAAATCATAAAATAAGGAAAATCAATCAATTATGGAATGCATGTATTAAAAAATCTATTCTAAAAAAAGAAAGATTAAATGTTGTTATTACTTTTCTTTTTGTATTTTATTAACTATGATAAAAAATAAAAAGTTTAAAGGAAGAAAATTTTATTAATCAAAATTCTATTATTTTTTGTATTTTTATTAAATGAAACAAAATCAATTAATAAAAGAAGACAATAAAATTAATTTAAGAAAATAAATATTACTAGTGTTATTATTAACAAAATAAAACAAATTAATGAAATAATAAAAAAAGTTAGTGTTTGTCAATCAAAAGAGATTAAAAAAATAGAAGAATGGGCTTAGGTGCTTGGTGTGGATGCTAGGCCCAATTTAAAATGAAAGAAGAACAAAGGGGTCAGATTGAAAAATGGGGGGGGGGGGCGCTGGTAATCCGTGTATGGGCTTAGGTTGGGAGAGGCCCAAATGCACAAAGTTTCTAACATCAGAATTTAGGGTTTGAACAATTAGGGTTCATTCTGTTTGGCTTTACAACGGCGCCGCTCTCTCGATCTTGCTCTTCATCTTTCTCACTCTCACGCATTCTGATTCTCCCTAAGCCCTAGCCTAAGCCACCGGAGCGCCACCTCTTCCTCTCATCTCCTTACAATGGTCAAAGGTTCTATTGTAAATGGTATAGTTCGTTCTCTCTCTGAGTTTTACAGTTTTTTCAGTTTGGTGTTTGATTCACATGCTTGTCCAGTTTTGTTTTTAATCTATGGTGTTTACATACTTGAGATGCAGCAAAGAGGGTTTGAGAAGAATACCTTAGGATTTTCTGGAAAGAAAAATGGATAAGAGAAAGGGCGAGACGGAGGCGCTTCCTTGGTGGCTTAGAGGCGGAGGAGGGAAGAAATGATGGACGCGCTTGCTTGTGGTAACTTCTTTCCTTTCTCTTGAATGTTGATTTTGATGATGAAATATTTCTGAAACTTGTTGTTGTTGATTGTTGATGATGATTACAATTCTGAAACTCTTTTCCTTTGAAGCTCTTTTCCTCTCTCTTAATTTGTTGATGATGATTCAACTGAAACTTTGATTTTTTGTTGGTGATTGATAGCTTCTGAAACTCCTTTGTTGATGTTTTTGTTGATGATGATGTATTTCTGAAACCCTGTTGTTATTGCTTCTGAAACTCTTTTCCTCTCTTCTTGAATGTTGATGTTGATGATGAAACTTGTTGGTTTGGATTTGTGATGGTTGTTTATGAAACTGGTTTGCAGCTTATGGTTTGGTGATGATTGTTTAGACTGCAGATCTTTTATTTGTTACAGTTTTGGCTTTGTTGAGGGTTTACAGTTTGGATTTGGTTAAGCTTTTTACAATTTGTTTGCAGTTACAGTTTGTGCTATTTTGTGTAGCTTGCAGTTTTTGGATATTGTTGCAGCTTGTGTAGTTTTGCCATGGTTTTTGTTTGATTCTTGCAGTTTGGGCCAGCTTGTTACAGTTTTTGTTGTAACTGTTTTTTGAGATGGCAGGTTGGAGGGTGATTGGTAGTTTGGTTTTGGAACTGTCATGGGATGGTGGTGAAAACTATTATGCTTGGCTGTTGGTTAACATGTTTGTGGTTTGTTTGACATGCTTGGCTGTTTGTTAACAGGTTTGTGGTTTGAGGAGAAACTGTTGGATGTATTTTTCTGGTTGTACAGTTTGGAGAGTTGTGTGTTTTGCAGGATGTTGGCTTTGGGTTTTTTGTAGTGCTGTTGGTATATTTTTCAGTTTGGTCTTTTGTTCAAAGGTTTAACAGGTTTTTTTAACTTCTCTTTTGGCTTGGCTTGCAGTTTTGTCTTATAACCACCCTCTACTTTTGGTTAGCAGGCTGGGACTTATGGTTTGTGTCTGGAATCACTGGGTTTTTTCTTCTTGCTGTTTTTATGGTATTATATCTTGATCCATTTTTTAGCCAACTGTACAAATACCAAAAAGGTGCTCCATTTTCTCTCTTTCTCTCTCAATGACAAAACAAATCTGCTTTTTGTCTCTTTCAATTTTTGAAAAGTTTGCCCTTTTACTGGAAAATGATGAAAGCCGTGACAAGTTTTGACTTGTGGTTTTGGATTACCTCTTGCATTTTACTGCCATCCTGCTGTATTTTTCTGCTATCATGCTGCATTGCTACATTTGTATCCAATCTGTTTTGTTCAGTTTGCTTATGCAGTTTGGCGCCTTGTAGCTCAGTTTGGTTTTGCTTGCTATGCAGTACAGTTGGCACCTTGTTTGCCTTAGTTGCCATGCTTAGTACAATGTTTAGTTTAGTTGGCGCCTTGTTGCATTTAGTTACTGCATTGCTTGGCTTGCTGATTTGCAATATTCAGTTTGGCCTATGTTTGACAATTTTGGCGCCTTGCTATATTTTTGAATAATTGCTTTTGCATTCTTCAATTTGCACTTTTATTTTTCTCTTTGTGAACCAAGAAGAGCAATCTTCTTGTGATTTGTGAAGAGAAAAATAAAACGTGATGAAAAATAGCAATCTGATTCCGGACGACAAACTTTAATGATGATTTTTTCCTTTCTTTTTCTGTTTGAAAATTCTTTTCAATTAACTGTACTAATCTTCTTTTCCTTTGTCTTTTTCATGTGAGTGAAACTTGGACGGAGACAAAGCAGTAGAAGCCGGAGACTTTGAGCATGGGAGCAATGGAGCTTAAGCTTAGACTTATATTTTCCATTTATTGTAATCATTTATTTTTTAAAAATACTATAAGTTGTAAAAACTTACAATATTCAAATAATAAATTATTTTTGTATCAATCATCTGAAAAATCTTTGTGAGGCAAACTGATATCCAATAAGATCATTTACTGTCCAATAATCTTGCCATTCTTCCTTTGCATCTTCACTTATTATTTAAGATTTCTGATTTAAAATAACTGAAACTGCATTCTAGCATTTCCAATACAGATAACTTAAAATCCAAGTAATCCAAAAACTTTGCAGTCTCGTAACCTTGCAACATTATTCCAATTAAAATACGCATTGTGTATTCCAATAAACAAACAAGCATTCCATTAACCGGCAAACATTTCATTCCATTAACAAGCAGATGTCTTGATATTCCAAATAACAGTCTCAACTCCTATCTCTTATCCCAGATAATCAGGCCTTGAGAACAACCGGTTAACCTTTCAGCAAACTTGAAAAAGTGTGAAAAAATGTGACAGTTAACTGAATTTCTGAGAATTCAGTTTCTTTCTGAGAAATGCGAGAGAAACCCTAATTTTTGATCTGCTGCCAAAGAAAAGTCTGTTTGATCGATTCCTGAGCCAATCTTAAAAATCTGAGAAAACCCTAGGGTTGTGATTTCTTGTGAAAAAGGGAGGGAAAATTTTGGGGTACAACAAATGGGGATTGCAATACTATAAACCTAATTAATCTATTACAACCAAATTGAATATGTACAAATAATTGAAGAAATATATAAACTATAAATGTAAATTGTAAGAAATGATTTTTGTGTTTGGATTTTTATATGAAAGAGGTTTTAACCTAAACCTAATTAGAGAAAAAAATAATTAAATTAAATTAACTAAAATTAATTAAGAAAAGAAATTAATTAAGAAAAGATTTTTGAATAAAATCCTAATTCTATTTAATTGATTAAAAGAAAATAAGTTTAAAGAAAAAGTATTTTTTTTGTATTTTTCTCTTGAAAATAATATATGGTGTTGTGAAATATTTTTGGCCTTTTCTACATTAAAATAAATATATTTAAATAAATAATAATCTAGTTTTAATTTAATTTACAAGGAAACTAGTAAAGTTAAATAAAGTATAATGAATAAAAATAATTTTTGTGAGGGAAAAATATTTAAATCATGTCAAAACATAAATCTATTATTTTTATATTTTTTTTATAATTTTTTGGTATTTTTAGAAAATATATTTAAAAGGAAAAATGAAATAAATAAGTAAATAAAAATAAATGGGCCAGGGGGTGCCAAAAGTAGGCAGGGGGTGAGCTAGCAAAAATAAAAAAACACTGCCAGGCCCAAAGGGCCCAGCGCCTGTAAAAAAATGTTAGAAAAATAAGAAAATATAGAAAAATACAAAAGGGGGGTTCACATTGGTTCAAACCCTCGTCCTTTAGGTAAGAAGTGAGTTAGTACGCGCGCGCTTGCCACTGGAGTGGCTGTTTTATTCGGTTATATAACCAAACCATAAATATATATTAGAAACTGCTTTCTGAAGGCAACTTCGTCTTCAACCTCGCGCCTAGCCGGACCACCTGTATCTTCCTCATCTCTCCACAAAAATGGAAAGTTCAAACATGAAAGTTGTGGTGTTTCTTCCCACGAATCCAAACATATAACTTATGTAAGCTAAAAGTTAAAGATAAAAACTAATTTTGCTGGCCCTAAATTGAAACCTAATTGTTTGAGAAATTTCAAATCCAAAATTATCTATACACAATCAATATAAATGGGAACTATGAACATGGTCAACTTTAGAGCAAAGATATCTACATTTTGTCTTCACAAATCAGGATCAAATGATGCTTGTATGAAGAGATAGAAGTTTGAAAATTTACCTCTTGATGGAGTCGTGAATGGAGTTTGAGCAACTTTTGAGATGGCCTAAGGATCTTTTTAGCTTGCCTGGACCTCCTTGAGTGTATTCCAACTCCTACTTTGCCTTGAAAGTCCCTGAATCTCTCTACTCAAGTCAACCTACAAACTTGATATTTTAAAATGGTGGATGGTGATGGAGGAGTTATAGTCTTGAAACAGGGGCCTGGATTGCTTTGGTATGATGTATAGGAGGTGTTTGAATGATTAGCTTTCAAAACGCACAAGTGGAAATGAAGATGATGAGTTTTGGTTCAAAACTGTGTGTTAATGGTGTTCTTGAGCAGATTTCTGGTTTTTGAGTGTTTGAGATAGTTTCAGGGCACTAGCATTCTTGTTTCATCTTGAAAATAATGTTTGTACTTATAGACAAGAGGTTTTGAGGCTTGAAACAACTTAAATTGAAATCACATGTTATGGCTTGGTTACTTGTTTTTGAAGCAAAGTTGACATACATGGTTTCAATATGGAGTACAAGGGTTTGTAGGGTGGTTAGCAGGTTATAGGCATGTTTCTTCTTGCTTTTGAATGATTTTGAGTCAGAAACAACAATGTATGGGCTCAAGAAGAGTTGACATTATGATTAAAGTCACTTTTCCAAAATGGAAGTGGTGACTTTCTTCCAAAAATGGAAATGCAACTTGGATAATGGATCAAATGCTTGGACAATGGCTCTATCATTTGTGTAAGCATTAAATTATTAAGTGATTAGCAAGTTTGAATCCTGCAAAGCAAGATTTGTACAACATGCTTGAAGATTGGATCAAGTGTTCTTCACCAAAGGGCTTGTAATCCAAGTGACAAAACACCAACTTCTTGCCTTCGATTCTCTTTGCTTAGGAATGATCTCAAGGAGTTCTTGGACATTTTGGAAATCTTGCAATGTGCTATTTAACTCATATTTGAGTTTCTTTTGAATATTCCCCTTGGAACTATGTGAAAAATTTCCATAAAGTTAGGTCAAAAAAATCTGCCTAACTAGGGCAAAATTTCACTAAGTCTTTTTTAGTTCATGAGCATGTATTCATAAAATTATAACTTGAGATCCAAGAAATTTTAGGAGGAGTTATGTGAAGAAAAGTTGTATATTTCATGGAGATCTACAACTTTCATGTTGGAAGTTTCCTTTGAGTCATCTTGCATCATAATGAAAAAATTGCTCAAAGTTATGAAAAAATAAGAAATTTTCAACACTTAGAAAAATTTCTAAGTTTAGAAATTTTGACTTTTCAAAATGAAATCTTGACTTTTTGATTTCTTGATGAATAAGTTCCATATTTTAACATGTTTTGATGAATTATGATCTTTTGCACTTGAATTTGTCCAAAACGTCAAAGTTTGACTTTTCAGTATACAGTTAACTTTTGATCAATTGACTGCAAAACTCATCTATCAATCCAATGGACTTGCAATGTTTTGAACCCTATCACTAGGTAAAAATGTTGCAATTGGACTCTTGAGATCATGCCTTAAACTAATTGACCATTTTCTAGGTCAAAAATCAGAAATTGCCCTTTCCCAGTCAAAACCCTAATTTTGACCATTTTGCCCTTTTGGAGATTTGATCAAATTTCTTGAGGAATTATGGTCCAAACTTGATCAAATGATACATATGGGTTTAATGTGTTGACGTGGATAAAAAATTATGAAGTTTAACTGTAAATTGGCCATAGTTGACTTTTTCTCAATACAATTGATTTTTAGGTCAACTGATCAATTGATTGGGCAAAAATGTGATCCAAGGCTTGAAACTTGACATGATTAATCTCGGGGGTCCATAATGATCCATGAAAGTCATATGGGGCATTGGAAGTTAAAAAATCCCTGTGCAAACTCAAACCCTAATTTTGGTCATCAATGTTTGAGGAGGTGTCTTGAGCTGATCAAACCCTAGTGCAGTCTTGAGCCCAAGGAGATCTTATGAGTAAATTCTTGATAAGTGAGAGGGCAAATTTTGGGGAACAACACCAACTTAAACAAACCATTATTTTTTCTAATTGCACGCGTCTCATCTTGAATTTCATGCTATTTTACATATATATTGTGGTTTATTGATCTAACTCCTTTGATACATCGTTATCTTCAATTATAGTTAAATTTGCATAACAATAAGACATTGGATAATCTGCCTTATGATCATCACATATCATTGTAATTTTTATAATTGTAAATTTTATGAGCATTACTGTTGATGAAGAGGAAGACTATCTAATAAATTATACTTAATGAAATTTAACTAGAATCTAAGACAATGATGCATCTGAGGAGCCAGGTCATTATACCATACTCTATAGGTAAAAGAGCATGAAATGAACGATGAGACGTGTGCAATTCGAAAACAATGATTGATATAAGTTGGTTTTCAAATACAATTTAATATTCAGATTATAGTATCTATGTCAATTTAAATGAATGTATTTTAAATGAGGGTGTTGTACCCAAAAATTTTCCCTCTCATTTCTCAAAAGATTACTCTGGACCCTCAGGTTTGCTTCCATCTAATTCCAAGCCTTGAATTACAAATTTTCCAAGAAAGTCATTCACAAGGGAAAAATGGTCATTTGCATACTGAAAAGTCAAACGTTGACTTTTGGATCAAAAATCAAGTTTCAAGAATCACATTTCATCAAGACATATTGAAATATGAAGTTTGTTTCATCAAAAAATTCAAAAGTCAAAATTACTTTGGAAAGGTCAAAATTCTAAATACTTAGAATTTTTCTAAGTGTTTAAGAAATATGACAAGCTCAGAACTTTTGGTCAGATTATCACCATGATGCAAGCTGATTCTGGAAGAACTTATAACTCAAGAGTTTTAGATCCCAATGAGACCTAAAACACTGCAGAACATAACTTCTTCTAAAAATGCTGGGATTTCAAGTTATACATCCTCAAAGTCACGTCCCTGAAACTTAAACACTTAGTAAATTCTGAGAATTTTCAAATCAGAATTTGTTTACAACTTCTGGGCCATTTTTCACATAGGTTCAGTCAGAAGTTGCAAGAGAGTTCAAAGAGGGCTTACAAAGCATGTCATAAGCTTTTTAGAAAGTATGAGAACTCGCTCAAAACATGCTGGAGCAAAGAGATTAAAGGATCGGAAGTTGGATGTTGGTTCTAAGTTGCGATGATGTTGAACTTCTGACCAAGAATTAAGCTATGATGCATAATATCACATTGTGGGATTTCTGGTTTGATAAATCTCATCATCATTTAATGCTCACAATCACTTTTGAGTTTTTATCCAAAGGATTTCCCCACGTGTGGGATAGAAGTATATTGTTGTCCTTGAAAAAGTAAACTTTTGTACAAGAATATGTTGGGCCCATGCTTTGCTTTTGCTTTTGAGGGTACTTTTCCTTAATTCATGCTTACAATTCCAGTTTAGGCACGGCTAAAAGCTGCTAACCACCGTACTTGTTTAACTTGCTTCAAGAACAAGCCAACACGCTAGCGTGATGGTGGTACTTTTGACTTCTCCAAGCTACAAAGTTTTTTCCTATAAATTGAACTTCATTTGCAACTGAGTATGGGGGTCGAAAAAATTGAAAGGAAAAAGCTTTGAAACCTTACTAAAAATTCCAGGAATCCGAAACTGCAAGCACAAATACAAAACCTGCTAGTTTTTTATTCTTACATTCAAACTCCAATTTCCCTCAAGTGTTTTTTCTTTGACCAAATAATCCATACAGTTTCTGGCATACATTTAGAAACCATCCTAACTTTTGTTTTCAAATTGTAACATGTTCCTCATCAATTTCCACCATAAAAAGTCAGAACTTTGCTTCTTGGCTGTTCCAGAATTTTCCAGCTATTCATAGCCCAAGTTAAAGGTTTCCGATCTGCTGTGCACGTGAGGAAGCTGATCAAAACATTACAAGCAGTCAGAACCAGGCTCCAGTTCACAGGACCTTTTCTAGCTACAAGGTAAGCTTCTGCTGACTCTCATCATATCACTTAGGCATTGTTAAACTTGCATGTCCAAAATACAATGTAGACATCCTGATTCTGATGCTGTACATATTCTGAGGTTTTCATGTATTTTCTGTCTAAGTATGGATAATATCATTTCAGAACTTCTTAAAGAAATTAGGATTAGCAGACACATGTTTGTTTCTGATTCACAGTCTTGACATTTTTTTTTGTTTTTGAAACCATGATGGAAACCGACCATAATTGTTATGTTTGTGTTTTTTTGTTATGTTGAGAAATGACTAAGTTGCAGATGTTCTGTTTAGCATGGAGAAAGAGGTGGAGTCTATCATCAGAGTTTACTTTGTGATACATATTTTTGTTTTTGCTTCTAATACCGGATGTACAGCCACCCCAGTGGTAGACAGTGTGTGCGCATAAGACATTAGTGCTAGGGGTCCCGAGTTCTAGCCCCAGAAGTATCTTTTTAGGTTTATTTAGTGACATTTTCACCCAGTTATCTGTCAAACTATATTCCTAAATCAGAACTTCTGGACAACCTTACCCAACAACATTATCACCTCATTCTCTCAAATAGTCAGAACTTCTGATCTGCCAGTGACATATGAACTTCTAGGTTCCCAGCTACACTATAGCTTCTGAACCCCTTCAACAATCAGAACTTCTAGGTTTTCCTTTATTCCCAGCAACCTCAGAACATGGTGTACCCATGCCTAGAACTTATGACCATCTACTTTCCTACTAACATTTTCTCTCTTGCAGCGTATCAAGTTAGAACTTCTGTTCCTTCTCGTTTCAGCAATGTGCTGATTCCGACTCCCTTTTCTCTTATTTATTTTACTTTAGCTTTTAAATAACCAAAAAAACACCAAAAATATTTCATATTCACATGTTTTATTTTATCTTTGAGAACAAAAAGATCAAAATATTTTCTTAAGTAAACTTATTTCTTTATTTAAACAAAACAAGTCCATTTTACATTTCTTGTATATTATTTCAATATGGTTGTAATAGATAATTAGGACTTTTAATTTCTTGCAATCCCCATTTGTAAATTTGTACACCCCATCCCCTTAATGATGTAATAATATAAGACTTTACTTTTCCGCACTTTTATTGCTTTCATATATTGTTAGTAATTAGGGTGTGTATGACAAGACATGAAAACAACAAATAGACAACCCAAAAATCAAAGACTAAATGCATGCAATTAAATACACTTTGCACAGATGCACCCCTTAGGGTAATCCCACTTGTTTCCTATTGGAAAAATAGTCATGTCCCTCGAACATGGGCGTTTTAGCAAAGACCCTCGATAAAAGATCGTAGTCCCTCGATGACCCTCGATGTTGCCTTCAGTAAACGATCTAGTCCTTAAACGACATTGCTAAAACTTCCCATAAGTTGCCTTCTATGACTATGCAAACGTCCCGTGCCCGTCCCTTCACATCCAATGATGGGGATTCTTACCAATATAATGGTAAGATAGTAACATCTAAAGGAGGAAGAAAAGAATATTTAAGACCTTTTGAGTAGGTAGATTTGCTCCTAGTTGCTCGCTTGCTCACAACAAAAACATTTTATACACCAACACCTCTTTGAAACATTTTCAAAAGACAACACTTTTTACGTGTTCTTATGGAAACAAGAACCATTACAAAGAAGACACCTTTTCAAAATCTCTTTCAAAAACACTTTCCACAAATACCTCTTGAGCTATTTTCGAAACAACACTTTGTACGCGTTCTTATAGAAATGAGAACCATTACAAAGATATTTTCAAAATACTTTCAAAAACACACACCACAAGCACACATTCAAACAAAAGAAAGTGATCTAGCCAGCAACTAAGAGCCCATAGATAACTACGAATGAAAAATGTGCTAATACCTTCCCTTTTCATAATCTACCCCCCGAACTCAAGAAAACTTCTCTAAAGGCCTTTCCTGTTCTTTTCAGCCTTTCCTTTTGGATAAAATAAAAGTAGGTGGCAACTCTTGCTATTCGCAAAATTTGCGATCAAACACAAACAACCAAGTCAGTTCTCCCACCGTATCACAGAACTGGCGACTCTACTGGGGAGTAAACTTAAAAAGTGGGGGTTACCTTAGGTTTAGATCACCTTTATTTGCTTTTCTTGCTTTACATTTTTGGGTCCTTGTTTGGGTTATTGTTAAAGATCCTACACCCGAATCTGGGGCACCTTTTTAGGTAAGTAGCAATAAATCATGGAAGTTGTACAGGGTATACCGATATGGACGAAGTGACAACTACATTAGCGTGATACTTCGGCTTGTACTAATGTTCATTGAGTCAGTCAAGGATAACATTAGGCTTCCTTAGTGTCATTAAGCGCTAACTAACCTTTAGAACCTTCTAATTGACTCATCCCTGGCCATTAGAAAGTAGTTAGATAGCCAACTTTGGTTTTGACCAAAGATTGGTTGATAATCGATGCTACACTCATTGAGACTTGAATTATGAGTTTTGTTTGGTTGCGAGTCAATCGCCTATCGAATGAAACTTGTGCGAAAGGTCAGTGATTTTGAGATCCCTTAGAACCCAATTACTATTAACTAGGACAGGTTGAGCCAACTAAACTTCAAGAGGGTACTTACCTACAAACTCCATGCAAGCCTAAACCTAAGGACTTGTCTGCTTTGTATGAATATGATTATTTATATATAAACTTGTTTACTTCGCATACTTGCACATAACATCATGACATCATACCATAGCATTTTCAATAACTACTTCAAGGATCTCGAGGGTCTTTGATGCAGGATCACATTGAACCATACATCTATCAAGGGGAAAGAGGATTTATTTTCCTTTAACCAAACGCCTTCAAAGATCAAGTACAACAAACTTGGGTCAAGGGCTACAACCCACTCGACACGGTGAGCTTAATTCTCGTGGAAGGACATCCACCGATACAAAGTTCTCCAATCAAAGCTGTAAGTGACTACTAACATTTACCCCACGAGATCCTTGAAAACATGCATCTACATATCATGCACCATATCATGACAGGTTTCTCCCATACAGGTCTCCTTATCTTCCTACTGTTTATTTCAGTAAGATGGATATGGAACAAATGGTGAAAGACATCCAGGCTTAAAACGCCCAACTCCAAGAGATGTTCTTGAATCTGTCCAAGGGACAAGAAGAGGTGAAAAGTCTCCTTACCAGGGGCATGATCATGGGAAATCATGGGGACGACAGAGATGTCCAGTTGGAGCGGCTACAAACCGAGATAGCCATAATGAAGGTCCAAATAATGGGACAACTGGTGGGCCATATGGCTCTTATCCAAAATCTGGCTCGAGGACAAGAAGAGTTGAAAGTTCTTGTCAACCAACTTCGTCAAGACGGTTGCAACTGTATGAAACAAACGGTCAATATTGGGGATCAAGTCACCTTTCATCCTCCCATGAGACAAGGAGCCGATGCGGTGGAACGTAGACCTTTCCAAATTGCTACCGCGTCTCGAGTCCAACAACAACCTCGCCAACAAAAATAAGGGAATCAACGCAAGGAGGATGCACCTAAGAGACAATTTACCAGGATTGGCATGCCACTAGCTCAGGTGATACAACACTTGTTGAAGGAGGAGTTAATTACATTAAAGGCTCCTCCACGGAATCCCAACACTACTGCTCCTAGTTACCGTCCCAATGAGAGGTGTGCATACCATTCTGATGGTCCTGGGCACGACACGATCAATTGTTGGGCTCTGAAGAACAGGATTCAAGACCTAATTGACAAAGGAGTGTTGGAGTTTACACAAGACGATCAACTCGAACTCTTATATCACCCCTCAAGGGCATCCACATGAAGCAATGATCTGAGCGAGGAAATTTTTTGTTCATTTGAATTTTCAACTGTAATCTCTTTTGTTATTCAAACAATTATCTATTAATGTCAAACTTTGTTTCATTAATGCATTGCATATGTTTGTCTTGAATTCATCCATTCGTTTTCACTATATTTAAACTATGCTTTTGATTCTCTTTATGACATTCAACTCTTGCTAAAAGTTTCAAGCCTTTAGAGGGAGGATGACAAAAACAATGCCTTAATCTCATACAATATGCTTTTGAATAGACCTTGCTGACGATGTTTAGACGTTCTTTCAAAACCTAAACACTGGAGTTATAAGGAAGATAATCCCTAGTGAACCCCTTCGAGCCAAAGGAGTAGAAGTTTTTTTTTACACAAATTCAAAACCTTTAATCAAAACCCGGGGCAGGGTAGTCTCTTAGTTAATTCAAGTGTGCGTTCAGTTGTAAACTTTCACGTCATAATACAATGAATCGCATCAAAAACATTCCTATGGAATCAAAAGATGGTGATGGTTCCCTATCACATAGGCAGTCATTATCTCTCAAAAAGAAAAAGCCTGGTAAGCCAAAACCTACAAAGGAGACTTAAGAAAACAGGGGCATCCTGCTGACCATAATCTCAAAACAAGAACAGTCAGACAAAAATTAGGGATAATAAAAAAAGAGGTCACTACAAATCCTTAACAACATGAAAAATGTTGCAAAAAATGACTGCCTTCTGATGAACTAAACTTGTCTAAACCATCACCAAAACGTCATTCCAGATTCAATTGGAGTTCTAACGCACAATTAATTGAGTTTAGGACTGAAGAACATTACGAAGAGCGGGTGGATACAAATAAACTTTGAGCCTTTATCTTTTGTTTCTTAAACCGTGAACCAAGCCACGCTACAACCCTTCAAAAGTCCTAATTGAAGCATGGGTTAGTTCGAAAGCATACTGTTACAAAAGGTATCCTGACTCCTATAAGGCTTTACTCAAAATCCCGAGTTGAATTTTTCTTACAAAATTTCTTTACTTTCTAAAACGCATTTTCAAAACTTCAAGACAAGCATAAACTTTGCATTATTTGAATATCGTTGTTTGCATATGGCTATTTGTTTGACAACAGAGAAATTCACACAATGAACATCCGATGAACGAAAGCTCTCTCGGTGAATAAAATCACTTCAAGTAGGATGACACTTCCAATGACAAATCTCCTAAGCAAAAAGACACGGCATGACATGTCACTATCCAGAACACCTGGGATAGTCAAGTCAAAATTCCAAAAGAAATGCTGAATAACCAGGGGCAGGTCTCCATCTAAATCACTTGGGGCATTGAATGCAAATCCCGACAAAGGGTTACGTACAATCCATTAGTTCCCTGAAGTGCCACAATCACCTGCTACTAGGGGCAATGATGAATCCCCCATAATCTCCTTTTCATAGGGTGACCCCCAGCCAGGGTTTCAATCTCTGAAAACTTCTTCCCAACTGAGTTGACCTCAAGAATCCTCGAGGATTTCTACCAGTGAAGTCGCCGCCTCTCCAACAGATCAACAACAAGGTTTATTTCCCCAACCAAACGGCAGGATTCCCCATTTTGAGTTTACCTCTCCAACTATTACAAATCAAAGGAACATAACTCCTCTTCCTCAATAGACTACTCTACAATCTCCAGCAAGTTACTGTGAAGCCTGGACCCGACCAAATATCAGTTCAACTTCGTCCATCAAGGAATGACTCGCCAGTAGAGTAACGGACAACCGAGACTCCTGAACTCTTTTCCCCAAATAGGAATCAACACTCTCTACATAGTTTTCGACATTCCGGTAGAATTCCCCTCAAACAATAAAACACGAATCCCAGTAGAAACATTCTAAACAAAATTTAAAGATGCACCTACTCTTCGACAGCAGTCCAGGATTTAATGATTCCATAACATTTGTCAAGGGTTTATTTTCCCAGACAAAGATACACTTCAATAACATTTCACATTTCATACATCCTAGTTACATACATGACAAGTGCATACGACACAATCCCATTTATTTTGAGAACATCATTGCACCATGCATTTCATACATCATGACATTGCATACATTTAACATTTTACCTTTTTCAGGAAAAGGTTAATCAACAGATGGCTATTGTCAACAATTTTCAAAAGATCAGAGATTAATACCTGTAACAAGTCAGGGCAATTATCTACATGACCAGCTGAGGTAACCCTACCCAGGTTCCTTCTCAGATTCCAGATGAAGTTTAACACAGACTCATTATAAAGAAATCCTACCCAGGTTCCTTCCCATACATTTCCAAATGAAGTTTTACACTGACTCATCATGAAGCAACCCTACACAAGTTCCTTCTCTTTCCCAAATTCAGTTTTACACAGATTCATCATGAAGCAGCCCTACACAGGCCCATCATAAATTGAAGAATATTCAAGACCTCTACTAGTTCAGTTTAAATCTCTCAACGGTTTATCATGATTCTTTCCCGTAGACTTTTTCTTTGGTTCAGATAAATTACTCCAAGATTTATTTTGATTCTTTCTAGTTAAAGAAAATTCAAGACCACTGCTGGTTCAGTTTAAATCTCCCAACGGTTTATCCTGATTCTTTCCTGCAGACATATTCTCTGGTTCAGATAAGTCGCTCCAAGATTTATTCTGATTCTTCTCCAGACCACTGCTGGTTCAGTTTAAATCTCCCAAGGGTTTATCCTGATTCTTTCCCGCAGACATCTTTCTCTAGTTCAGATAAGTCACTCCAAGATTTATTCAGATTCTTCTCCAGACCACTAATGGTTCAGTTTAAATCTCTCAATGGTTTATCCTGATTCTTTCCCGTAGACTTTTTCTCTGGTTCAGGTAAATCGCTCCAAGATTTATTCTGATTCTTTCCAGTTAAAGAAAATTGAAGACCTCTACTGGTTCAGTTTAAATCTCTCAACGGTTTATCCTGATTCTTTCTGGTAGACATTTCTTCTAGTTCAGATAAGTCGCTCCAAGATTTATTTTGATTCTTCTCCAGACCACTACTGGTTCAGTTTAAATCTCTCAACAGTTTATCCTGATTCTTTCTCGCAGACAGTTTCTCTGGTTCGGATAAGTCGTTCCAAGATTTATTCTTATTCTTTTCCAGTTAAAGTCAAGTTTAGACTTAGTCTAATTTCCATCAACAATCACCTTCAGATGGCATCTTTTAAGCCCATTCCCTACATAATCAACCATGAAATCATTAAGTGCAAATTTCTGGGCACTCTAGTGTTCAATCATCTTCCACCTTCAAGTCACGAATGACAGATTTGCCAATCTAACTCTTCAAGCGTAAGAAGATTGAACAGGGGAAACTGTTGTACCCCAAAATTTTCCCTCTCATTTCTCAAAGGATCACCCTGGAACCTCAGGTTTGCTTCCATCTAATTCCAAGCCTTGAATTACAAATTTTTCAAGAAAGTCATTCACAAGGGCAAAATGGTCATTTGCATACTGAAAAGTCAAACTTTGACTTTTGGATCAAAAATCAAGTTTCAAGAATCATATTTCATCAAGACATGTTGAAATATGAAGTTTGTTTCATCAAGAAATTAAAAAGTCAAAATTACTTTGGAAAGGTCAAAATTCTAATACTTAGAATTTTTCTAAGTGTTTAAGAAATATGACAAGCTTAGAACTTATGGTCAAATTATCACCATGGTGCAAGATGATTCTGGAAGAACTTCTAACTCAAGAGTTTTAGATCCCAATGAGACCTAAAACACTGCAGAACAGAACTTCTTCTAGAAATTCTGGGATTTCAAGTTATACATCCTCAAAGTCACGTCCCTGAAACTTAAACACTTAGTAAATTCTGAGCATTTTCAAATCAGAATTTGTTTACAACTTCTGGGCCAGTTTTTACATAGGTTCAGTTAGAAGTTGCAATAGTAATTCAAAGAGGGCTTATAAAGCATGTCATAAGCTTTCTGGAAAGTCTAAGAACTCGCTCAGAACATGCTGGAGCAAAGAGATTAAAGGATCAGAAGTTGGATGTTGGTTCTTAGTTGCGCTGATGCTGAACTTCTGACCCAGAATGAAGCTATGATGCATAATACCATATTGCAGGATTTTTGGTTTGATAAAACTCATCATCATTTAATGCTCACAAGCACTTTTGAGTTTTTATCCAAAGGATTTCCCCACGTGTGGCATAGAAGTACATTGTTGTCCTTTAAAAAGCAAACTTTTGTACAAGAATATGCTGGGCCCATGCTTTGCTTTTTCTTTTGAGGGTACTTTTCCTTA
Organism: Vicia faba; assembly: GCA_948472305.1. Lineage (NCBI taxonomy): Eukaryota > Viridiplantae > Streptophyta > Magnoliopsida > Fabales > Fabaceae > Vicia > Vicia faba. The sequence continues at coordinate 1,363,815,876 of OX451739.1, read as the reverse complement.
ATTCATACTTACAATTACAGCTTAGGCACGACTAAAATCTTCTAACCACCGTACTTGTTTAACTTGCTTCAAGAACAAGCCAGCATGCTAGCATGATGGTGGTACTTTTGACTTCTCCAAGCTACAAAGTTTTTGCCTATAAATTGAACTTCATTTGCAACTGTGTATGGGGGTCGAAAAAATTGAAAGGAAAAAGCTTTGAAACCTTGCTAAAAATTCCAGGAATCCGAAACTGCAAGCACAAATACAAAACCTACTAGTTTTTTATTCTTACATTCAAACTCCAGTTTCCCTCAAGTGTTTTTTCTTTGACCAAATCATCCATACAGTTTCTGGCATACATTTAGAAACCATCCTAACTTTGGTTTTCATATTGTAACACATTCCCCATAAATTTCCACCATAAAAAGTCAGAACTTTGCTTCTTGGCTGTTCCAGAATTTTCCAGCTATTCATAGCCCAAGTTAAAGGTTTCCGGTCTGCTGAGCACGTGAGGAAGCTGATCAGAACATTACAAGCAGTCAGAACCAAGCTCCAGTTCACATGACCTTTTCTAGCTGTAAGGTAAGCTTCTACTGAATCTTATCATATCACTTAGGCATTATTAAACTTGCATGTCCAAAATACAATGTAGACATCCTGATTCTGATGCTGTACATATTCTGAGGTTTTCATGTATTTTTTCCTAAGTATGGAGAATATCAGTTTAGAACTTCTTAAAGAAATTAGGATTAACAGACACATGTTTGTTTCTGATTCACAGTCTTGACATTTTTTTTTGTTTCTGAAACCATGATGGAAACCTGCCATAATTGTTATGTTTGTGTTTTTCTGTTCTGTTGAGAAATGACTAAGTTGCAGATGTTCTATTTAGCATGGAGAAAGAGGTGGAGTATATCATCAGAGTTTACTTTGTGATACATGTTTTTGCTTTTGCTTCTAATACCAGATGTACAACCACCCCAGTGGTAGACAGTGTGTGCGCATAAGACATTAGTGATAGGGGTCCCGATTTCTAGCCCCAGAAGTATCTTTTTAGGTTTATTTAGTGACATTTTAACCCAGTCATTTGTCAAACAATATTCCTAAATCAGAACTTCTAGATAACCTTACTCAACAACATTATCACCTCACTCTCTCAAATAGTCAAGACTTCTGATCTGCCAGTGACGTATGAACTTCTAGGTTCCCAGCTACACTATAGCTTCTGAACCCCTTCAACAACCAGAACTTCTAGGTTTTCCTTTATTTCCAGCAATTTCAGAACTTGGTGTACCTAGGCCCAAAACTTCTGACCGTCTACTTTCCTACTAACATTTTCTCTCTTGCAGCGTATCAGAGTCAGAACTTCTGTTCCTTCTCGTTTCAGCAATGTGCTGATTCTGACTCCTTTTTCTCTTATTTATCTTACTTTAGCTTTTAAATAACCAAACAAATACCAAAAATATTTCATATTCACATGTTTTATTTTATTTCTTTGAGAACAAAAAGATCAAAATATTTTCTTAAGTAAACTTATTTCTTTATTTAAACAAAACAAGTCCATTTTATATTTCTTGTATATTATTTCAATATGGTTGTAATAGATAATTAGGTCTTTTAATTTCTTGCAATCCCCATTTGTTAATTTGTACACCCCATCCCCTTAATGATGTAATAGTATAGGAATTTACTTTTCCGCACTTTTATCGCTTTCATATATTATTAGTAATTAGGGTGTGTATGACAAGACATGAAAACAACAAATAGACAACCCAAAAATCAAAGACTAAATGCATGAAATCAAATACATTTTGCACACATGTACCCCTTAGGGTAATCCCACTTGTTGCCTATCGGAAAATAGTCACGTACCTTTAACATGGGCGTTTTAGCAGAGACCCTCGATAAAAGATCGTAGTCCCTCGATGACCCTCGATGTTGCCTTCGGTAAACGATCTAGTCCCTAAACGACATTGCTAAAACGTCCCATAGGTTGCCTTCTATGACTATGCAAATGTCCCGCGTCTGTCTATTCACATCTAACGATGGAGATTCTTACCAAAATAATGATAAGATAGTAACATCTAAAGGAGGAAGAAAAGAACATTTAAGACCTTTTGAGTAGGTAGATTCGCTCCTAGTTGCTCGCTTGCTCACAACAAAAACATTTTATACACCAACACCTCTTTGAAACATTTTCAAAAGACAACACTTTGTACGCGCTCTTATAGAAACAAGAGCCATTACAAAGAATACACCTTTTCAAAATCTCTTTCAAAAACACATTCCACAAACACCTCTTGAGCTATTTTCGAAACAACACTTTGTACGCATTCTTATAGAAACGAGAACCATTACAAAGATATTTTCAAAATACTTTCAAAAATACACACCACAAGCACATATTCAAACAAAAGAAAGTGATCTAGCAAGCAACTAAGAGCCCGTAGATAACTACGGATGAAAAGGGTGCTAATACCTTCCCTTTTCATAATCTACCCCCCGAACTCAAGAAAACTTCTCTAAAGGTCTTTCCTATTCTTTTCAGTCTTTTCTTTTGGATAAAAGAAAAGTCGGTGGCGAATCTTGCTATCCGCAACATTTGCGATCAAACGCAAACAACCAAGTTAGTTCTCCCACCGTATCACAGAGGGTTAGTGAAACAAACAATCTACAAAGAATATAATAAACTCAAACAATATCATACAATAAAACCAGATATTATGAGTTTGTGAGCAACGAAAAAAATATATTATAATTTTCCAGGATGCACCATTTATTTAAAATAATCGTGGAACAGGAATCAATATGAAGTTATCAACATGTGAACAAAGTATGAAAATTATCTTGTTTGTGAAGCTATGAAAAAGAAGTACGAGATAAGTTTCTATCATATCTTCAGGCTTCTTGTACTTTTTTTCATAGCTACACAAACAATGTGTCCTATAGACAAAGTAATGAAGACGAATCTGAAAAAATGAGAACAATCAACAAAAATAACATGCAACAAACGAGATAATGGAGAATATGGAAGAAGAAGAATACCTTAACGTATGAAGTACAAGATTCACGGCTAATAGCGAAGAACAAGAGAAAAGATGGGTGCTAGGTGTTGTACCCAAAATTTACCCTCCTCATTTTGACTTTAATTTGGCTTATATTGCATCATCATATGCATACATATCATTGGTTATATGGTTATGGGATATAATTATTTTGGATGAGCCTCAATAAATTTCAAGAGACATTTATATCGTCAATAGATATTCTCAGAATTTGTTTGTGCGAATAATCGGTAAGTCGTGTCGCAACGATTCGGGTATTAGGAAATTCACTGGGCCAATTCGGTTTGTCATATTCAGGTGTTCTTTCTCCAAGATATCCCTGTGAATGTATTCTTAAATTCATGTATGGCTATAGATCCAATTCTTTGAAGAAGAGCTCTGAATGTGCGAGTTGTTTCGAAGAAATACAGTGAAAAAGTATGTTGAAAGCACAATTTTTATGCACTAGAAAATTTATAACTCAAAGCCCACGACTCATTTTGAAATTGTTCCAGTGGCCAAAACTCCGCTTCAATGTCCTCTAAATTTCATCTTTCACAACTGTAAGCTAATTCTGCTCAGAAGGTCTCCAAAATTATGGATTTATCAAGTGTGTTCGCATGTTGAAATTGCGGGAAATGTTTATCTGCATCACATTCAAAAAATCATAACTCGGTTGATTTTCATTGTATCAAGCTGGATTTGATAGCACTGATTCACAAATCTAGTCTACTTAAACTTATATTCATATGCTAAAAGCAAACGGTAACCCGGAGGTTCTTGTTTTTTGTTCAAACCACGTGCAATATATTGAAAATCCTGAATTGGGAATTATTTTCATCTCAGACGAAACTTAGGAAATTCGTAACTTTCTCATTATTTATCCAATTGTGCCCATCTTCGGGCTTGAGGTTATTCTAGACATAGGCTATATTTCATCTTCATGTTTCAACTTCATAAATTGCATTTAGGTTCCCACGAATTTGCCCGGGACGTGTCGCACTTAAGTGATTCAAAATTTGCATCTTTGGTTTGTGGTTATTTGAGGTCCATTGATTAAATCTACTCATATAATTCCACACTATATATTCTTTTTTACTCTAATTTTCAAGAAGAGACTCTCATAATTGATAAAATCTCACAAACCCGCTAAATCTTTTCTCCTAATTCTCTCAAGGATCAAATAAATGTTCTACAACTTTTTTTATCAAGAACACAACAATAAATTGTATCAAGATCCTAAAGTCAAGATCAAGAGTAATTCTTTTCCGATTGTTGATCCGTTCATTGAGATCTCTATACCTAAGCCTTATCTTCACTTCTACCGGTGAATTTTCTTGAATTAAGCACTTTTTAAAATAAGTGATTATTTGAGAAGCACTTTTTGATCAAGCATGAATTGAATCTAGGTTGAATTTTAAATTGAGAATATATATCTAAGCCTAGTATTGTTAATTGATTTGATGATCATGTGTAAATCCGGAATTGGATAGTTGAATTAAGTGCTTTTTGAATTAAGTTGATTTACTTGAAAGTGCCTAATTATTGAAACAAATTGATGATGATGCATGATGCTTAATTGTTGATCCTTAATTCATCATGAATAGTGTGAATCTAGACTTTGGATTATGCAAAATCATGTGTTTGATATGAGAGGATCTTGTGTTTAATCAATTACCTAAACCATTGGAAATGCTCAAAAAATCTGTTAAAATTGCCTCTGACACGAGGATAACTGATCACCCAGATATCATAACTGGTTACCATTCATCTATGTTCACAAAATCTTCAAAACTATCACGAGGTAACCGGTCACCCAAATGTGGTAACCGGTTACCCCAAGTCAGTAGCGTTGTCCAAAATTTTCAAATTTTTAGTGGTAACCGGTTACCCCAAGTCAGTATCCAATTTCCAGAATTTCCAACTTTTGGTAACCGGTTACCCAGTTATGGTAACCAGTTACCCAGACAAAAGTGTTGATTTTTGCTTTATTTTTATTACATGTTTGCAACATTGCCTTGTTACTTCTAACTCCTTTTGTGAATGCTTTTCAAGGTACATTATTGGGCCTTCAACCTTTAATTTGATGCATGATTATTGGTTGAAAAGACACCTTATGCAATCAATTGTTAAGTGAACATTTGCGTATGATACACAAATGATGTTCGTTCTTGCATAAATCTTGTTTTCGTGTAGGTACTCAGGGATTACACGGATGTGTCCGCTACACATTCCATCATGTGATTTTTATTTTGTATCTTATATGGATTGTAATTCGTGCATGTACTTTGTTAATGGTGCGGGAATATCCAATACATATTTTGTGCCATGCGCTCATATTTGTTGTGCACTGTATTATTATACTTGTGTTTGGATCGATATTCGGTGTATATGTATTTTGGTACTCGGGTGTGTCTGCTCTTGATTTGTTGATACTTTGACGCTTAGGCTAATGGTATTTTCTTTATTGATGAATAACATCTCGCAAAGTTTTCCGGGTTTCTTTGCTACTACTTAGCATTTACGAATTGTTATCTGTTTGGTACATTTCCCTTCTATTTTCTGTTTCGCATCTTATTTCTTTCTAGAGATCATGAGAAGTAGGGATTTTATTGCTTTCCTTGCCATAACAAGTGGGAATAGATATGTATGAAGGGGATTTTCGTTGTGGATATATGTCATAAATCCCTCTTGTTTATTTAAAGACCTATTTAAGGTAATTCTGTATTATGTGTGTTACTTGTGTTTGTTTAAAATTCTGTCTTTGAAGTAGGTATTCCGCAAGTGTGTTTACATTTGTGCTCGCATATTCCCCTACCCTATTAAGTCCTCAAAATGAGGCAGGCGAAAAGGGTTAGTAATCAACCCCCATATTTTGTCTGTGTCATCCTTAGCTCACGTTATACATCGATGCTCTGGGTTTGTGCAGATCATGTGTATCGAGTCGGTCAAGTGGAAAAGGGTTCCGCGATTAAACCCCCACACTTTATCAGGAGTTCGCAATGGCCATTGTTGACACTTCACTATCCGCTTGTTTGCTTCGGGTGATCCTCTCCCCTTAGCTAAAGTAATGTTTTTCTTTTTTATTTCATCTGTCTCCCGCTTGTTTGTTTCGGGTGATCTGCTCCCTTAGCTAAAGCATTTCTCTTGTTACCCCCATCCCATGAGTAAGTATACCCCAATTGTGTGATTTTCCTAAGCACTTGTTTTCTTATTTGTTTTTTATACTATGCTTCCCTTAGGATCGCTCGATTAGAGTAGTTTTCGAGCTGGACATTAGGATAGGTATCCATGCATGCTAACACAAGATAAAGATTTCCCTTTCAAAACTCAACCTTATGATCAATCATTGTATGATAACATTAGGGATAAAACTATATAGTCCCCCTTAGATGTTTTTCTTTCTTTTGCATCCTTGCATTTAAGACAAAAACTCTTTTCTTAGTAAATGCATAAAACATCTAACAACTTTCAAATCCTTCTTTAAGGTAAAAGATATCAACCAATACAAACTTTTTCCGCCTTCGATCCTTTCTTTGGAACTTGAAAAGGGACATGTTATTTTCCCACTCTATGCAATACGATGTGTAATTCCCCAAGGGTCGGGTTGCATCATGTCTACTTGCTAAGAGTGGTGAACGCAATATCCTCTGCCTTCAGGCACTTTTTTCTTTTGAAAACACTTGTTTAGGTGAGAACATGTTATTTCCTTTCCACTACAGACGCATGAGTCTCCAATGGTCGAGAAATGGTGGAATGATTTAATTTAACATTGTTCAACTAAAAAACACAAAACAAATCAAAATATGTGAGCCAAACTACGGCTGCTCTGATTCCTTAAAAGGGATACGTAGGCATTGGGGTAGGGCCCGAACGAGCACAACTTTATTTTCCCTACACTTTATTTTCTATTTTATTTAGCATGCATTCCCTCTTTCTTTTTTTACTTTAAACCATAGACATGGATTTTAACCACACCCATTAGATTAGAATAACAAGAGTGGATACCATAGAGTACTACGAGCATGCGGGATGCTAATACCTTCCCCTCATGTAACGGACTCCATTACCCAATCTCTCAGTCATTTGATCATGATTTCACCCTTCTCAGGTTTGCTCGATGTTTACCTTTCCCTTCCTATGGGATAAAAAACGTTCGATGACGACTTTATTGATTTCATCTTGATGATTTGTTCAGCCGATTGTTTCAGCTGGCGACTTCACTGAGGAAAAATTGACCAAATATTGGTCCATCCCGGAGTCACTCATAACTCTTGTTTTCTTTTATTTGGGTGTTTATTTTTATGATTTCAGTTTATTAATTCATACTTGTTTACCTGAACATATATGTGCATTGCATTTTTATCACTTTACATATGCTGGTGAAACTGGTGTGCCGGTTCTATTCATGTTGGGTGTTACAAGAGGTAAAAGGCCCAACACCTAAGCAAATTGACGACCATAGGTACATTAGGAATAGAGTGGAACATGAATGACTAGTTGACTTTGGTTTACTAGTACGCTCATGTCATCCATGCTTAGTTGAGGTACAAATGAGGTGCTATCGTTTCACGTAGGTGTTTGAACGATAGTGGCCTCAGGCAGACCCACGATTCTGAGTTACCCGTTACCTACCCTGACCTAGATTTGACCAATGAGCGGGGCAAGAATATATCTTACAGGTACATATGGTGACTATTATGTTCTGTTGGTGACTCTATGGGTCTCATATTTATTTTCCGAGTTTCTGGTTTCAATTTTCAAGATGATTTGTTTAGTTATGTTCCGGACCTTTGATTTTTGGTTTTCTCTACATGGTCAGAAACGGCACGGCAAGCATCGTTATTGGAAGCTTTGATCCCATATGTTTGCATTGTTTCATGGAATATTTATCTTTTTAAAAAATATATGTTTGTCTAACCTGCATATGCATATCATTTCTAGGATACCTTGAAGTTTTTCATTAACATCAAGGATGTATAACAACACAGAAACAAGCACAAAACCTCTCAGGAAGAATACTACCTATCAGCTCGTATTCTTTGGAGATCTTTTACGAAAGGTCGTGAATCTTGTTAGGGGGCCGAATGAGGAGGTGTTCAAGAAGAAGTATGGAAATTTTTTGCCACTGGTGAGTGGTGGTTTTGAAGAATGGGTTGTGAAATTATTTCTTCAGTTTTATGATCCGCAGTTGCACTGCTTTACCTTTCAGGACTACCTATTAGCACCAAATTTGGAAGAGTATGCTTATTTTCTTGATATTAAGGTCACCTATGATATTCCTTTTGTTTAAGTACCACAAACACCAAATTATGTGGCTATCTCTAGGGCTCTTCATTTGACCCTTAGTGAGGTGAAAAATAATTGGATACAAAAGTGTGGCACCCAGGGTATTCCTTTGAATTATTTGGTGAATAAAGCTGGAAAGTTGGCGAGTGAAGAGAATTGGATGGATTTCAATGCATTACTGGCTGTGATGATTTATGGCCTAGTTCTTTTTCTGGTTGCAGAAAGATTGGTAGATTTAGCAGCAATATGTGTCTTCATGAATGGTAATCTGGTGCCAACCTTTCTTGCTGATACTTATTATACCATTCATTCTCGGCATGGTAAGAAGGGAGAAATCATGTGTAATGTAACCTTGCTTTACAAATGGTTCATGATGCATATGCCTACAAGAGGACCATCTGTTGACATTGCTGAGTCATCTTGTTGGGCCTCGCGAACCATGGGACTCACTTCTTACGATATTTTCTGGCACAACATGGGAATTTTGAAGGAATTCATTATGATTTATGGCGAATTTGCTAATGTTTCACTTATGGGAACAAAAGGTTGTATCAACTACAACTTCATTTTGCCACGTCTCCAATTTGGATTTGTGATGACAAATGGACCTACTGAGCGGGAAGTAAGAGAAACAGTTTATTTCGGCAAAGGAGAAGATGTTGTTTTGCTCAAAAGAGTGAAAGTCGCTTGGAAACATATTCATCAAAAAGGAAGGCGGTCCTTTGATAAAAGCGGAAGTGTGTCTCTTGATGCTTATTTGAGTTGGATTCATAATCTGGTGAAGATGTTGTTGTTACATTATAAGAGGGATGAGCCTTTGTATCCTCAACCCATTTATGATCTGTTGGTCGATAATTCTTCATCTCTTGAAAGGATGGTCAATAATCTTTTCCATGGTAAGTCTTCTAAGCAATTTATACCAGAAAAATCTGAGTTTGTATCTATGGCGTGCCTCAATAATGCCAAAGTGGAGAATGTTAAATTACAAGCAAACCTGGAGGACAAAAAAAATTGAACTTTATTTTGCTTTACAAGAAAAGAAAGGACTTTTGCAGGAGATCTATATGAAAGATCATTTACTAGAGAGTCGCATTTCGTTTAAGTAGTCAAAGAGGTTGAGGATCAAGAGTTCTAGCATATCTAATAAGCAGGCTAATGAGTTGTTGAAGAGTCAACAAAGAATTGAGAATCTCCAAATTGCAGAAGCAAAGCTGAAAGCCAGTCATAACAAGAAGGTAAAGAATTAGAAAAGCAACTCGAAGATGTCAAATTACGAGATCAAAGGCATGAAAAGCAGATGACGCGTGTGGTGGAAGAAAATTCTAGATTCAAAGCTAAGATAAAGGAGATAGAGAATGCACCAATTCCAATCCCCTCTCCAAAATGCAAAGGTTACGACAGATTCCTGGAGCAGTGCTTGTATCTTAAGGCTCAGTTGCAACAACGGATAAGTTCAGGGGAAGATCAAGGAGTTGTGGAGTGATGATTTCTTTGTCAAGAATTTTTTATTTGATTGTTGCCTTTGTTTTTTGATGTACGACCACCACCAGTCTTATTGGATGGGGCCTTTTACCATTTTATAAAACATCTTAGTTTTCCTTTGTATGAATTCTCTTGATCCAATATTTTATGAATGAAGGCAGTTTCTATCATTACTTTCTGGGTTTTCTTTTACTTTTTCCTCTTACCTTGTTGTTTGTTATCCGGTGATAGGTGACAAAGTTTTGGGATACCTGTAAATGATTAACATATCATGCATATCATAACATATCATGCATTGCAGGTTTTTAGGTTGGAATTCTTATCTTGTTTCTGCTTTTATTTAGCAGAAATTGCAAATCCAGTCTCTCACCGATATTTTACAAGAAGCAACTTTCCATGTTAGATGGAACTCGTACAACCAGAGCTAGCAAAAGTCAAGGCTCAGATGGCCACCCAGATGACCCAGTTCATGGAGGCTATCACCAACATGAATCGCGAACATCAAGAGTTGAGGGCTCTTGTGGAGAGACCTCGTGTTGAATTGGAACATCCAGAATTTAAAGACTTCTTAGTGGGACAACCGCGTCCCCAATCGGTTGTTGTGATACGGTGGGAGAACTGACTTGGGTGTTTTGCGTTTTATCGCAAATGTTGCAGTTTAGCAAGAGTCGCCACCGACTTTTCTTTTATCCAAAATGAAAGGTGAAAAAGCACAGGAAAGAACTTTTGAGATTCTTTCTTGAGTTTGGGGGGTAGATTATGAAAAGGGAAGGTATTAGCACCCTTTTCATCCATGGTTTTAGATGGGCTCTTAGTTACTTACTAGATGACTTGCTTTTGTTTTAAATTATGCTTTGTGTGTTTTTTGAAAGTATTTTGTAAAGAGACCAATGTTTAGGCAAACTTTGTAATGATTCTCGTTCGTAAGAGTGTATACAAAGATGTTGATCTTTTGAAAATGTTTTCATGTTTGAAAGATGTTTTTTGAAAGTGTTGGTGTTTGTTTTGAATATAGCAAGGATATTTTGGTTTGAAAATGAGCAAGCAACTAGGAACATTCCACCTACTCAAAAGTATTTCATGTTCATTTTCTCTTTCCTTTGACATTGTTATCTTATCATTGATTTAGTAATCTTTGGATGTAAACGGGATGGGCGTGGGTCATCATATAACCATGATTAGCAATGTTGCAAGGTATCTTAGCATCTTTCTTTAGGGACTAAGATCATTATGAAAAGGCAACATAGATAGCATCATCGAGGGACTATGATCTTGTATTTTTGCTTGTTTTTGCTAAGATACCTCACATGCATAATATGGCCATTTTTATAAGGCAACCAAGTCGATTTTACCCTAGGGGTGCTTGTGTGTAAGTGTATTGATTCTCATGCTTTATTTAGTCTTTGATTAGATTTTTTGCTACTTGTTGATTTTATATTCTCATACAAACCCTAATTACAAGCATTTATATAAAACAATAAATTGCGAAAAGTAAAATTACTACGCTATTACATCATTAGGGGAAGGGGGTGTACAAATTTACAAATGGGGATTGCAAAAAAATTAAACCTAATTATCTATTACAACCATATTGAATATTGTACAAAATTGAAAATAAAATGCAAGAATATAAATGGAAAAAGATATGATTTTTGTTGTTTTTTATGAAAAGGGTTTTGTCTTGACCTAATTAAAGGAAATGATTAATGAGCAAAAAAAATCAAACATAAATTAATTAAGAAGTAAATTAAGTTAACCATGTATTTTAAGGTTTTATTTATGAAAAGGTTTTAACTTAACAAAAATAATATGAATATTAATTAATTAAAATAAACTTAAGTTCTAAATTAATTTTAACTTGAAAATAAAATAATATACTAATTTAACCTAAGTCTAAAAATTAATTATTTAAGAAAAAAAAGAAATTAATTTGTTTTAAGAAAATGTTTTTTTAATCTTTTTGTTTTATAGAGAAAATAAAATATATAAGTATGAATAATAAATACAAATATTTTTTGGATTTTTATTAATAAAAAAATAATAATATTAATAATAATAAATAATAAAAACATTAAAGAAATTAAAATATGATAAAATAAAATAAAAAAGAAAAAAGAAATAATTAAAAAAAATGGGCCAGGGGATGCTGAAGTAAATCAAGGTTAGGAATCAGCAAAAATGGGAGGCCCAACACAAAGGCCCAGGCGCTGCAAAAAAAACTAAAAAAAAAGTTAAAAAATAGTGAAAAATAACAAAAGGTCACACTAGGGCTTGAACCCAGGACCTAAGGGTGACATGCGTGCGTTTTAACAACTTGGGTGGTGATACATCCGTTAACTTGTGTGAAAGAATAAATACATAACACAAAACGCGCCCTGATTACACTTCATCTTTAACCTCCAGCCAAAGGATCTGTAACTTGTTCATCTCTCAACAAAAATGAAAAGTTCAAACATGAAAGTTGTGGCAGTTCTTCTCACGAATCCAATCATGTAAATAACTTAAGCTAACAGTCAAAGATGAATGAGAATTTTTCTGACCCTAATTTAAAACCTAAAAATTTCAAAAAACTTCAAGTCTAAAATTCTCTAAGCCCAGGCCATATAAATGCAAGCTATGGATATGTACAGCTTCGTGGCAATGGTATCTATATTTTATCTTCATAAATCAAAATCAAATGATGCCTGTATGAAGAGATAAAAGTTTGAAAACTTACCTCTAGCAGCAGGAGTCGTGTATGGAGTTTGAGCAACCTTTATGATGGCCTGATGATTTCTGTAGCTTGCCTGGGCCTCCTTGAGTGTGTTCCAACTCCTACTTTGCTTTGAGGATGACTAAAACTCCCAACTCAAGTCAAGTTGCAAGCTTCAAATTTGGAAATGGTGGATAGTGATGGAGGAGTTACAGTCAAGAAAGAGGGGCCTGAATCACTTTGACGTGATGTATATTAAGTGTTTGGATGGTTAAAACTCAATACGCACGAGTGGATTTGGAGATGGCTATGTGAGATTCAAAACTGTCAAGTTATGGCAGATTCTGAGTTGAAGAGTCCTTTGTAGGGTTTAGGGGTCTTAGTATTCGTGTGTTATGTTGCAATAGACTTGTTTATATGTATGGAAAAGGTTATATATCAAATGCACTCAAGGTTTCTGAGTTCTAGCCTTTTGGCTCTATGACTTGCTTTTGAAGAAAAGTGAGAAGACAAATCTCAAAGTGTTGTACAAGCATGTTCTGAGTTCAAAGAGGCTTTAGACACATTGGTTTTGGTTTATAAGGGTTGTGTGTGTAGAAAGAACAAGTGCACAGCTTAAGGACTTGACAATTGCAAATGTGATGCTTTATCAAAATGGGAATGGCAACTCTGTGCCATAAATGGAAATGTAACTTGGATAAAGGCTCAAGTGGTTGGATTAAAGCTCTATCAGCTATGTAAACATTTAATTATGGAGTGACAAACAAGTTTGAGGCCTACAAAGCAAATATTATGTAGCCTAGGCTTGGATTTGAATTTTTGTTTATCATGAAATGGCTTGTAATTTAAGTTTGAAAACCCTAACTTCATCTCTTTGATTCTCCTTGCTCACAAATGATCTCAAGGAATTCTTTGACATTTTGTAAAGCTTGTGATGTGCTATATAACATCTCTTTGAATCACTTTTTAAAATTCACCTTGGAAATATATGAAAAAGTGCCATGAAGTTAGGTCAAAATCCTGACTAAAACTAGAGCAAAATTTCACTAAGTGTTCAATTTCAAGACCATGAATTTATGAATTAATAACTTGAGATCCAAGAATTTTTAGGAGAAGTTGTGTAAAGAAATGTTGTAGATATCATTGAGATCTACAACTTTCATGTTTTAAGTTTCTTTTGAATCATCTTGCATCATGGTGAAAAATTGGGTCAAAGTTATGAAAAAACATGAAGTTTTAAACACTTCAAAAAATTTCTAAGTTAGAAAACTTTGACTTTTCAAAATGAAATCTTTACTTTTTGATTTATTGATGAATAATTTTCATATTTTGACATGTTTTGATGAATTGTGATCTTTGACATTGGATTTTGACCAAAAAATTCAAAGTTTGACTTTTTAGTGTACAATTGACTTTTGATCAGTTGACAGAAAATTCACCATCAATCCCATTGATCTATAGCAATGTTTTAGGTCATGCCATTAGGTCAAAAGGATGCAATTGAACTCTTGAAACCTTGCTTCAAACCAATTTACCATTTGCTAGGTAAAAAATCAGAAATTGCCCTTTCTCAGTAAAAACCCTAATTTTGACCATTTTGCCCTTTTGATGATTTGATCAAATTCCTTGAGGAATTATAGTACAAACTTTATAAAATGATACATATGAGTTTATAATGTTGATGTGGATAAAAAATTATGAAGTTTGACTGTAAATTGGCCATAGTTGACTTTTTCCCCAATATAGCTGATTTTCAGGTCAACTGCTCAATTGACTGAGCAAAAGTGTGATCCAAGGCTTGAAACTTGACATGAGTAATATTAGGGGCCTATAATGATCCATGAAAGTCATATGAAGCATTGAAAGTTCAATTATCCTTATGAAATCTCAAACCCTAATTTTGGTCATCAATGCTTAAGGAGGTGTCCTGAGCTGATCAACCCTAGTGCAGTCTTGAACCAAGAGAGATCTTTGTGAGAAAATATTTGATAATTGAGAGGGAAAATTTTAGGGTAGAACAACTGCCCATGTTCAATCTTCTTAAACCTGAAGAGTTAGATTTGCGGATTTGCCATTCGTGACTTGAAGGTAGAATATGATTGGACACTAGAGTGCCCAGAAATTTGCACTCGAGGATGTGATGGTTGATGGTATAGGGAATGGTCTTAAATATGCCATTTGGAGGGGTTATGGAAAGTTGTTGGAGATGGGCTTGTAGATGCCATCCAAAAAATGATTGATGAACTGTATCTATAAGTTTAAACTGAATGAGTATCAGAATGGCGTATGCGTCTAGAGCGTATCTGAACTGCATCTGAAAGCTGAATATGAATGAGTATCAGAATGGCATCTGTGTCTGGAGCGTATCTGAACCGTATCTGAAAGCGGAGTCTAAATGAGTATCAGAATGGCATCCGTGTCTGGAGCGTATCTGAACTGTATCTGAAATCTGAATCTAAATGAGTATCAGAATGGCGTCCGTGTCTGGAGCGTATCTGAACTATATATGAAAGCTGAATCTGAACGAGTATCAGAATGGTGTCTGTGTCTGGAGCACATCTGAACTGTATCTAAAATCTGAATCTGAATGAGTATCATAATGGCGTATGTGTCTAGAGCGTATCTGAACTGTATGTGAAAGCTGAATCTGAATGAGTATCAGAATGGCGTCCGTGTCTGGAGCATATCTGAACTGTATTTGAAAGCTGAATCTGAATGAGTATCAGAATGGCGTCTGTGTCTGGAGTGTATCTGAACTATATCTGAAAGTTGAATCTGAATGAGTATCAGAATGGCGTCCGTGTCTGGAGTGTATTTGAAAGTTGAATATGAATGAGTATAAGAATGGCGTCTGTGTCTGGAGCGTATCTGAACTGTATCTGGAAGTTGAGTCAGAAGAAACCCATGTAGGATTGCTTCATCTGGTTGTGTAGATAATTGTCCTGTCTTGTCTTAGGTATCAATCTCTGACCTTTGTAAATTGTTGATGATAACCATCTGTTGACTGATCTTTCCTGAAAATATGAAAGATTAGTTGTATGCAATGTCATGATGTATGAAATGCATTGTGCAATGATGTTCTTAATAAAATGAACGAAATCATGTTGTATGCGTTCATTTTGTCAATGTCATGACATATGGATGTGATTTATAAGCCTATAAGCTATGTTGCTGTAACACTGTTGGATTAGGGGAAATAAATCCTTGAATGTTGTTGGGGTCGTGGAGTGTAAGTCTTCATATCTTGAAGTGTTGATGAGCTTTTATTTAGAGAAATATACTCTGTTGTAAGGGAAACATTGTGTGTTGCTTGTGAAATCCTGAGAAATTGGACGACTTCTACTGGGGATTGATAACTGGAAGTTTTGTTCCGCTGGGGATTAAGCTACACACTGTGGGGGATTTTATGGAATAGTTTAAATATATTATCCTATTTCTTAGAGCCATTAGTGATTTTCTTCCAATTTTGCTTATTTGTAAACAGTAGTTACATTCAAATGCATATGTTCAAAAATAAATCATTGGACGTTTTTGTAAACAAAACACAGAAAATAAAGAAAAACAGATAGTTTTGCACTTCCAAAGGGGTATCTTTGTATTAACTTGAATAAGTATTTTGTACAATGAGACGAACATCCTAGTAAGAGAATGTCGTCGTAAAAATGAAAATTTTCTACAAAGAAAAGATAGCTATATGCAATAATCCCATGGGGTTCCCATTCTTCTATGACCTTCGTGCCTCTGAGCATCTTGTCCACTTGCCGCCTTGTCTGAAGTTGATTGGATTTGATCAGAACCGCTGAGTTTGTCAATCGAAGCCAAAGGTCGTCCGTAAAGGTGATCCAACGGGACATAGTCGTACGCTTTAATTCCCTAACTTTTTCCTGGACTGCCCTTTCTAGTTTCCAGTCCACCGAGATACCCTTTTTTTCCCAAGTCGCCCTTTCGGATTTTCAACTTGCTGGGTGTACAATTTTTTTTGTTTTATCCCTAATTTTTGCCCGAACCTTTGTGGTTCACCGGGATGCCCTTGTTTTGCTTTGGTGTGTCAACCTAGCGGGTCTCTTATGCGTAGTATCTTTTGACTATGTCCGTGTTCACAGGGTGTGAAAGGTCGTCACCGTCCATAGTGGTTAAGATCATTGCTCCACCAGAGAATACGCTTTTGATCACAAACGGTCCTTCGTATGTAGGAGTCCATTTTCCCCTGGGATCACCTTGCGGCAGTATGATACACTTGATCACCAAATCCCCGACTTGATACACTTGGCATGTAACCTTTTTGTTGAAAGCCTTGATTATTTGTTTTTGATACATCTGACCATACAGACAGCAGTAAGCCTTTTCTCATCAATCAAATTCAGTTGATCAAGTCGAGTTTGGATCCGATCGTCTTCATTCAACCCTGCATCCTTCATAATTCTTAGAGAGGGGATCTAGACCTCAATAGGCAAGACAACCTCCATGCCGTATATCGGAGAGTAGGGTATTGCCCCAGTTGATGTGTGTGCCGTGGTACGATAACCGTGGAGAGCGAATGGTAGCATCTCATGCCAGTCTTTGTACGTGACTGTCATTTTCTGTATGATCTTTTTGATGTTCTTATTTGCGGCTTCGACAACACCATTCATCTTTGGCCGGTAAGGGGAAGAATTGTGGTGTTGGATCTTGAATTTCACACACAGTGCGGTGATAATAGTGTTGTTGAGATTCGTACCATTGTCAGTGATGATTTTCTCTGGGATACCGTACCGACAAATGAGGTTCTGTTTGATGAATCGGGCTCAACATTCTTGGTAACGGAAGCGAAAGAAGTTGCCTCAACCCACTTCATGAAATAGTCAATGGCCACCAAGATGAAGCGGTATCCATTAGAGGTTGTTGGCTTTATTTCACCAATCATATCGATGCCCCACATAGCAAAGGGCCAAGGAGCTGTCAAGACATTCAAGGGAATCAGAGGTATGTGCACCTTGTTAGCATAGATCTGACACTTATGACAAGTTCGAGAGTGTTGATAGCAATCTACTTCCATGGTAGACCAGTAATAACCTTCCCGTAGGATTTTCTTTGCCATCGTATGCCCACTGGAATGGGTGCCAAAAGTTCCCTCATGTAGATTAGCTATAATCTTTTCTGCCTCAACCTTGTCTACGCAACGGAGCAAAACAGAGTCATGGTTGCGTTTGTAGAGTATGCCATTACTAAGGAAGAACTTGGAAGAGAATCTCCTTAAGAACTTCTTATCATTGACTGAAGCTTCTTCCGGATATTCTTGAGCCTCGAGATACCTCTTGACTTCGTGAAACAAAAGTCGGTCCACTACTTCTTCATTATTAATCTCGTGTTCATCCATTCGTTCAATGGTGATATGGGGAGCCTTGTTATCCCATTTAAGTTTAAACATGGATGACATGGTGGCTATTGCGTCTGCTAGCTGATTTTCTCCTCGCGGGAAATTCTCGAAGGTAATCTTCTCAAAATGTGGGATCAATGTCAACACATGTTATTTGTAGGGGATAAAGTTAGGGTGTTTGGTGTCCCATTCCCCTTTGATTTGGCTGATGACCAAAGCTGAATCTTTGAATACATTTAAGGATTTGATCCCCAAATCTATGACAGCTTTGAGACCAAAAATGCACGCTTCGTATTCTGCCATGTTATTTGTACAGCTGAAGCATAGTCTTGCCGTAAAGGGAGTATGACATCCTTCAGGAGATATGAGTACAACGCCTATACCATTGTCGAGTGAATTGGATGCCCCATCAAAAACCAGGGTCTATCGGGATCCTTGTTCAGGTCCGTCATATGGTCTGAGTTCTCTGCAGTTGTTTATCATCATGATGTCTTCATCTGGGAATTCGAACTTCATGGACTGGTAGTCATCTACAGCTTGATGAGCAAGGTGATCATCTAGTATACTACCCTTTATTTCTTTTTGGGTAGTATACTGAATGTCATATTCCGTCAGGATCATCTGCCATCTTGCCATTCTCCTAGAAAGGGCAGGCTTCTCAAAGATGTATTTTATGGGATTCATTTTGGATATCAATAAGGTAGTATGGGTCAGTATATACTGTCTTATCCAGCGAGCAGCCCATGCCAGAGTGCAACAAGTTTTCTCGAGCAGTGAATATCTTGTTTCACAGTCGGTAAACTTTTTGCTCAGGTAATAAATAGCATGCTCTTTTCGGCCAAACTCGTCATGCTTCCCCAACACACAACCCATTGAATTTTCCAAAACAGTTAGATACATGATCAAGGGTCTTCCCTCGACTGGTGGCATTAAAATAGGAGGTTCTTACAGGTACTCTTTGATCTTGTCGAAGGCAGTTTGGCACTTATCATTCCATTTGACTACTTGATCTTTCTTTAATAATTTGAAGATTGGTTCACAAGTAGCTGTTATGTGAGAAATGAATCTGGCAATGTAGTTTAAACGTCCCAAGAATCCTCTGACTTCCTTCTCGGTGCAGGGAGAAAGCATTTCTTGTATAGCTTTCACCTTGGCAGGATCCACTTTGATACCTTTACCACTAACGACAAAGCCTAGGAGTTTACCATACCTCACCCCAAATGTGGATTTATTCAGGTTCAACCTCAGCTTGTGTTTCTTTAGTCTCTCAAACAGTTTCTGTAAATGATCAAGATGTTCTTCTTCTGTTTGAGATCCGGCTATCATATCATCCATATAGACCTCTATTTCGTGATGTATCATGTCGTGAAATAGAGCTATCATGGCACGTTGATATGTTGCCCCAACATTCTTCAACCCGAATGGCATAACCTTGAAGCAGAATGTGCCCCACTATGTGACAAAGGTCGTTTTCTTCATGTCCTCAGGCGCCATTTTGATTTGGTTGTAGCCGAGAAATCGTCCATGAAGGAAAACACCTTATGCTGTGCTGTATTGTCAACCAAAATATCGATGTGCGGAAGTGGGAAATCATCCTTAGGGCTTGCCCTATTCAAATCTCTGTAGTCCACACACATTTGTACTTTACCGTCCTTTTTAGGCACATGAACAACACTGGCGACCCATTACGGATAGGAGGTGACAGCCAAGAATCCAACGTTGAATTGTTTCATGACTTTGGCTTTGATCTTCTCTGATATATCGACCTTTTGATTTACCGATGGGCAGTCTTCTTTTGTTGGTAGACAATGTACCACGATATCTGCATCAAGTCCCGACATATCTTCATACAACCAAGCAAAGACCTCAACATAATCATGTAGCAGCTGAATTAGACATTTCTTGACACTAGGTTCCAGATTGGCACCAACCTTGACTTCTTTCTTGTCCTCTTCGGTACCTAGGTTAACTGTGTCCACTAGTTCTTTGTGGGGCTGGATGGTCCTCTCTTCTTGTTGTAGTAACCTTGCTAGTTCCCCTGGCACTTCATAATCTTCCTCACCTTCATCTTCGGCTTGGTAGATTATATTTTCAGAGTCACAAAAGTCAATAGCAGAATCGTTACCGATGGGATCCTGAATGGATGTAGATCTACATTTTGAATGTGAGTGTGTGTAAGAGTATTGCTATCTTTGAAAGAAATAAAAATGTAAAAAGGAAAGACAAAGAACACAAAGTTTGTATGCAAAAACGTCCATGATTCATTGATGACATATGAAAATGAGATAACAACCCTTACAAATGGACCGTTGTGCCTTGGGTAAGACACAAGGTTTAAAAAGTCTGAACTGTTTAATTATTATAGATCCGGCATAATTAAAAGACAATTATTGTTGGATAAAAGTAATCGGGACAAAATCTTTAGCTTCCCAGTTGCTGAGTTCTCCATTGACAGTTGAGAAAATCCATTCCTCCAGGTCGTAGCTGTTCTCATCATCCTCCAGTGTGTTGACTCCGTGGTTGCTGATCTTCAAAGGGGATCCCCCGGCGCGAGCACAACGTACAACTTTCTGGGCTCCCAAAGTGAAACCCAAACCAAATTTGTCAGAGTTGTATGGGATATCTGGGAATTGGCCCCAAACAGTGCACACACCTTCTTCTATCACCGCCTTGGCATCTTTCAGAGAAGACATCTTTAGTGGAGGTCTTGTAATCTTTGGAATTTGGGAAACAACTTTGGTTACTGCCACAGTTGGTGGGACTTCCTCGAAATGCTGAAACAAAGTTTCAATGAATTCTCCATCCAATTATACGTATCTGAAGGAGTTTAAATGACTGACCATATATTCCTCTTCTCCATGGACAATAATGATCTTCCCCCTAGTTGGGTATTTCAGCATTTGATGTAACATAGAGGTGACAACACCAGCATTGTGAATCCATGGTTGGCCCAATAAGCAGGAGTAAGAAGGGAGAATGTCCATCACGTAAAAAGTTGAATCAAAGGTTTGGGTTCCAACTTTTATGGGGATGTCCACCTCCCCATGCACCTTTCTCTTTGAACCATCGAAGGCCCTTACCACTATATTTCTGGGTTTTAAGGTCAAACCTTCACAGTCGAGTCTATCAAGAGCCTTCTTGGGTAGTACATTCAAAGATGAACCGGTATCCACCAAGACATGGGCTAAAGTTGTGCCCCGAAATTCGACAGAGACATGCAATGCTTCATTATTCTTTCTCCCTCTAGGTGTCAAGTCAGCATCAGAAAAGCCTAAACTGTTGTCCGCGGTCAAGCTGGCCACACAGTCATGGAATTGATCAACAAAGGTTTCTTGTGGTATATGGGCAGTTTTAAGGAATTTTACCAAGGCCTTTGCATGATCCTTGGAACACAATAATAAAGCTAACATGGAAATTTTTAACGGAGTCTGCCCTAGCTGCTCGACCACGTTTTAGTCGCTCCTCTTTATAATCTTTAGAATTTATTCCATCTCCTTTTTGGAGGCCTCAGGGGTGGATACTATTTGCGCCTTCATCCGAACAGGCTCAACCAGAATGCCTTTGCCCCGAGTCTCAGTTGACTTGGCGGTAGGATTGTAAGCAGGTGTAACTATAGGAATTGTAGTAGTAGTAGTGTTAGAAGGAACAGGAACACGGGTGATCATAGGACCGGTGACAGTCTTCGAAAGAGCAATCTCTGGAGAAATAATTCTTCTGCTTCGAGTTATCTTGCTGATTCCCACAATATTACTGATGTCTGGGTTATCTTCCTCATAAATTGAGTCTTCAACAACCGGCCTATCTTGCTTGACACCGTGATAGTAGACATCACCCCCATAATTCCATGGGACGATCTTATCTGATGAGTACGGGATTGGCCCAGACATAGTAATTATTAGCGGAGCTACTTTAGGAACTGATGTAATCCTAACGGTTATTTTGGTGGAGACCCTGGAAGGATTGGCGGAAATTGTTATTATTGAAACATCTTTGTAAGAAACAGTTGGAACATGAGTCTTTTCGAACAAAATCTCTTTGTCATCCATCAGGCGTTGAACACCTGCTTTCAATAAATGACAACTAGTTGGTTGGGATAAACAGAAGTGGCATCCTTCATCACAGTCCGAAAATAAACCGGCCTTCAATAGATTCTTCTTGATGGTTAGGAGAGGAGTAACAAGTTCATCAACAGTAGAAACAAACATATCATCTTCGACAGTGTTAACACCACGACCATGCTTGGGAATAGGAGCAGTAATAACATTCGGGATCTCGGGAGCATCAAACTCAATTTCTTTGGCTTCAAGGAGGTCTTGTACTTTTTTTCCAAAGCCCAACAGTTGATAGTATCATGGCTAGGGCTTTCTGAATGTTATGCACAATGAGCATTAGGATGGTAGTGAGGAGATGTTGTGTTAGGATTCTTCGGAGCTTCTTTCAAAGTTACCAGGTTGGATCTCAACAAATGTGACATGACTTGAGATAGTGTCATATTAATCCGAGTAAATCGTCTTATTGGTGTTTCTGTTCTAGGCTAATCCTTCCTTTGTTGAGTAGGCACAGGCTTAGGGATCATGACATCCCCCAGCTTTAGACGGTGTTCGGTTCTTTCTTGATTCCTTTGAGGATATACAACACCAACCTCTTTCTTCCATATAAATGGTTTTCTTACAGCGGCGGAGGATGCATCTTTCTGAATCTTCCCACTCTTAATCCCAGCTTCCACTCTTTCTCCGATGAGGATTAATTCAGTGAAGCCTGCTGAGGAGCTTCCAATTAAATGATTAAAGAAAGGATCGGACAGGGTACCCAAAACATGTCTACTAGTTCTCTTTCGGAAAGGGGAGGCTGGACTCTTCCTGCTAAGTCCCTCCATTTCTGAGCGTAGTCTTTGAAACCTTCATTTGAAGCCATAGCCATACTCTGGAGTTGAGTACGGGTAGGAGCAAGGTCCGTGTTGTAATGATATTGTTTATAGAAGGAAGCAACAAGGTCTTCCCAATTGTGGATGTTGGCCCTTTCTATTTGATATAACCAATCAAGTTGAGTTCCAGATAAACTGTCTCGGAAAAAATGGACCCATAAATCTCTGTCCGCAGTGTGAGGCTGTATCTTCCTCACATAGGATCAAAGATTCATTTTGGGGAACTAAACTCCATCGTATTTAGAAAATATCGGTGCCTTGAATTTTGGTGGAATGATAATCCCAGACACCAAGCCTAGCTCCTCAAAGTCTAGCCCATGTACTTTCTGGATTTCCATTGCGCTTATTCATTCTTCCAGATGCTTGTACTTGTCGTCGGCCGGGGGATACTGCTCTTCAGAGTAATCCTCTTCTTCTCCCTCTTCAGACTCTTGCTGGACAACTGCTTCCTTGACTTTCCCATCTTGATTGTCTTTTTCACCAAATGATGTTGCAAATTCTAAGGTCCTTCTTGCTTGTCCTTAGAATCTTCTTTCCATATTCAGAACTCTGGTTACTTTATTTTTCTTCTTCTTTTCTTCAATCAACAAGGTTTTTGGATCTTCTTGTCCTTTGGCTAGAGTCAAGAACAACTGCTGAAACTGAGCATTTTGTGCTTGGAGGTCTTTCACAGTCTGCTCGAGATCCATCTTACTGAAATAAATAGTAGAAAGATAAGGAGACTTGTTGTAAGAAACCTTCATATGTTATGATGAATGGTAAATGCATATGCAATGATTTCAAGGAAATTAGAGATTTAAATTTGCTTTAGACCAAAAAGGAACACACGTTATATTAATAAATCAAAGCTTGAGTACATCATGCCTTTTTTGGGCTTACAAAGAAATACAAAAACTCTAAGATAAAAAAGTTGTACGCATCCTCTTTGGTGCGATGTAGGTGTTCAAGTTCCGCTCCTCATGAAGTTGCTTGGTGAGTTCTAAAACCTTCTTCTCGCTGGCGTAGAATTAGGCCTCGAAAGTGTCTCGCTCCCCTTTAAGTAGTATCTAATCCCTTTGTAAGTCTTCAAGAGAGGTGGGCATGTCAGGATGCAGGATAATGTATGGAACATCTCCTTCCACAACATACTCTATAATAATCGGGAGAATGGATGGGTAAGGCATTATAAGACTTTGAGCACGAGCTCGTACCCACTTGAGGTAAGGCTCAAGAGGGATGCAATTCTTATGCCCCAATGTCTTGCTATCTACCTTGTTCAACATCCTCCAAGCTCAGATAAATCTCTGAAGGTGACCTTGATCGTCGTTCTCGTAGTCAAATACCAAACCTTGAATAAGCATATCGTGTGGACCATCCCTTCGGGCGTAACCAAACTGTCTTAAGGATAAGCAAGGGTTGTAGGTTATACCTCCCCTAATGCCAAGTAAAGGGACATTAGGGAATTCTCCATAACGGTCGACAATAGTAACATTCTCTATAGATCGGGAACACCAATGAATGTCTGAATGCTTGAGCGTCATCAACCTATGTGACCACCTTGAACCTTGCTCGTTCTTCAATACAGATTGGGGAAGATGCTAAATAAAACATCTTTCTAAAAGAGGAGTATATCACATAAGGATACCTCTTTTCCTCATAGTGCGAGTGTGAAAAGAATGTAGGATGTCCCCTAGCAAAGTAGGCACCGGGTTACAAGACATGAAGATTTTGACGGTGTTCACATCTATGAGTTGGTCAGGATTTGGAAACAAAACCATCCCGTAGATAAGGGGAGCCACAATTTCCTCAAAAGCTTGCAAATCCAAAGAGTTACAACAGTTTTGGGCTTTCTCAAACAAGAACTTTTCTAGGAAACCCTTGACACCCCTCCTTGTTTCCTAATTAGTTGTGATATCAGATGATTGCAAGTATAGAGCTTGAGCAATATCTTCTAGCTTTGGATCTCTTTCCATACTGTTGAAAAGTAGTTAATTGAGAATGGGAATCCTCAAGAGTCGGGAGAATTCTTCCAAAGTTGGCACAAGTTGATAATCGGGAAATGTGAAGCAATGGTGTAGAGGATCAAAGAACTGAAAGAGCACCTTCATCATGTCCTCATCATTGTTGGAGGTGACCAAGTTTAGCAGGCGACCATGTCTTTCGGTAAATGGAGAGTTTTCAGGAATCTTTGATGCTAGCTCTTTAAGTTGAGGAGGGATCCTTAAAAGGTTGACTTGAATGGTTTTCCTACGAATAGAATCCATGTCCTACAAAACAGAACAAAGATAAATCCCAAGATCCTTGAAATGGTTAGTGAATATGAGTATGATGTTATGGTGTTATGTACAAGTATATATATATACAAATAAAGCAAACAAGTCCTTAGGTTTAGGCTTGCATGGAGTCTCATAGGTAAGTACCCTCTTGAAGTTTAGTTGGCTCAAACCTGTCCTAGTAATAATAACCGGGTTCTAAAGAGCTCAATATCACTGGTTTGTTTCTTTGGGCATTGTTTCAGCGCAAGCCTCTTTAATGGAGACCGAAATATCCCAAAAAACCAAACCTCAATGAGTGTAGTATCGAGTATCTACCAACTTCAGACTGCACCAAAGCCGGTCATCTCACTACGTCCTAAAGGCCAAGTTAGTCAAGTAAAGGTTCTAAAAGTTCATTAGTGCTTCATGACATCACTCAGCGGCCATGTATTCTCCTTGTCTACTCAAGGACTACCGGTACACACAAATATGTCGCACTAACGTAGTTATTGCTTAGACCATGTCGATATACCCCGCATAGTTTCCACAACGTATTACTACTTACCTATAAGGTATCCCAAATCCGGGTAGAGGATTCAAACCCAAACGAAGAACCATAATGTAAAGCATACAAGTCAAACAATGAAAGAAAGTAAATATGATCTAACCCTAAGGTAACCCCACTTTTAAAATTTGCCCCAGTAGAGTCGCCAGTTCTGTGATACAGTGGGAGAACTGACTTGGGTGTTTTGCATTTTATCGCAAATGTTGCGGTTTAGAAAGAGTCGCCACAAACTTTTCTTTTATCCAAAAGGAAAGGTGAAAAAGCACAGGAAATACCTTTGAGATTGTTTCTTGAGTTCAGGGGGTAGATTATGAAAAGGGAAGGTATTAACACCCTTTTCATCCATGGTTTTCCATGGACTCTTAGTTACTTGCTAGATCACTTGCTTTTGTTTGAAATTGTGCTTTGTGTGGTTTTTGAGAGTATTTTGTAAAGAGACCAATGTTTAGGAAAACTTTGTAATGATTCTCATTCGTAAGAATGTATACAAAGATGTTGATCTTTTGAAAATGTTTTTCAATTTTGAAAGATGTTTTTTGAAAGTGTTGGTGTTTGTTTTGAACATAGTAAGGATATTTTGGTTTGAAAATGAGCAAGCAACTAGGAACATTCTACCTACTCAAAAGTCTTTCATGTGCATTTCCTCTTTCCTGTGACATTGTTATCTTATCATTGATTTAGTAATCTTTGGATGTAAACGGGACAGGCGTGGGTCATCGTATAACCATGATTAGCAATGTTGCAAGGTATCTTAGCATCTTTCTTTAGGGACTAAGATCATTTTGAAAAGGCAACATAGATAGCGTCATCGAGGGACTATGATCTTGTATTTTTGCTTGTTTTTGCTAAGATACCTCACATGCATAATATGGCCATTTTTACAAGGCAACCAAGTGGATTTTACCCTAGGGGTGCTTGTGTGCAAGTGTATTAATTATCATGCTTTGTTTAGTCTTTGATTAGAGTTTGCTACTTGTTGATTTTATCTTCTCATACAAACCCTAATTACTAGCATTTATATAAAGCAATAAATTGCGAAAAGTAAAATTACTACGCTATTACATCATTAGGGGAGAGGGTGTACAAATTTATAAATGGGGATTGCAAGAAAATTAAACCTAATTATCTATTACAACCATATTGAATATTGTACAAAATTGAAAATGAAATGCAAGAATATAAATGGAAAAAGAAATGATATTTGTTGTTTTTTATGAAAAGGGTTTTATCTTGACCTAATTAAAGGAAATGATTAATGAGCAAAAAAGAATTTTTTTTATTAATAACCAAGTATTAAAAAAATATTTCGCAAATAACCGGGTTTCGGAAAAAATTACGCAAATAACCATGTTTGAGATGGCTCCACAAAGGAGGAGCCATCTCATTTGGCGCCTCCTCCTCTTTTTATAAGGGAGGCGCCATCTCATTTGGCGCCTAAGGGCAAATGGCAAGCCCTAAGCCAAATGAGATGGCGCCTATGTGCAAAATGAGGTCAAAAAAAAATTTTTTTTTTTCCTTTC
This sequence comes from Vicia faba, assembly GCA_948472305.1. Taxonomy (NCBI): domain Eukaryota; kingdom Viridiplantae; phylum Streptophyta; class Magnoliopsida; order Fabales; family Fabaceae; genus Vicia; species Vicia faba. The sequence continues at coordinate 1,363,788,788 of OX451739.1, read as the reverse complement.
CTGCGCGTTGCGTATTAGACAGAGATAAACAAAATTGATTTTTTATTTGAAAAAAAATAATTACATTCAACTGTTTTACATTTAAATAACAGTAAAAAAATAGATACAAAAAATACTGGAAAAAAAAAGATACATCAATGATCCCCAGGAACCCGGTAATGACCCCCAGTTCCGCATCCCCGTCCTCGCCTTTCTCTTGCTGGGTGCCGTCTCGTTTCCTGTTGCGGCAAGGTCGATGGCCCAGCGAAGTCAATGCGATCCGAATCCATAAAATCAGTAAGATCTCCATATCTCGAAGATCCGCTCTGGTACAGTCGGTTACCCATACCCTCGAAGTTTGGTCGTCTTGGCGGTGGGTGGGGTTCCATGGTTGGTCGGTAGCATTGGTCGTCTGAGTATGGGGGGTAGAAAGGAAATGGATCTTGGGGTGTTTGGTACTGTGGATGTTGGGTTGTTTGGTGATATGGTGGTTGATGGTAGGTTTGGTCGGGTTGGTCATAATCTTCTGACATTCCCATATCAGGGCTAAGGCTGGATGTTGAGGGCCCCATATTGGGATATGTGGAAGACTGAAATTGTGTATGGGGTATGTGGGTTTGCTGGTATTGGGGTTGGTATTGTGGTTGGGTTTGAGGCATATCTGGGTATTGGTAGTTTGGCGGTGATTGTGGTTGGTAGTACGGCATTTGGTTGTAGTTGTGTTGTGGTGGGGAATGTGGTTGTGTGTTTGTTGGTCTGTTTCTTCTTGGGGGTTGGTTTGAGGTTGATGGATTTTGGGTTTGTTGGTGGGGAATCGAGGGTTGTGCCCATTGTGTGCGTGGGTCAACCAAGTACCTCGGATGAGACACGTGCATATCTGGGTTACTAACCGACCTGTACCACGACATATATTGATCGGTGTGTCGCATGTTACCTTGAGTAAGGACAACTATGGAGTGAAAGCTGTATGAAATACATTAAGGCTGAAAGTGCTAAAGCCAACACTCATATGGTTACACGGTTTGACCGCCATAGCCACAACTTCATTGTGAAAGAGACAATTGACCACAATGAAGGCCTGGCAAGACAAGAATACAGGGTCATTTTACCTTCTCAATGGTGCGATTATGGCAGGTTTCAAGCTTTTCGTATGCCTTGCTCTCATGTCATTGCCGCTTGTGCGCATACCCATCAAGACGCGCTTCAACTGCTCTCAAACGTTTATAAATCTGAAACGTTGCTCACTGTTTACAACAACAACTTTCCTTTGGTGGCAAAACCGGACTATTGGCCTGAATACAACGGTGATATAGTTTGGCACAATGACCAAATGCGAAGGAACAAGAAGGGTCGTCCCAAAAGCAGGCGCATAACAACAGAAATGGACGATCTTGACAGGTTGGAAAGAAAGTGTGGTTTATGCCGTCAGGTCGGACACAATCGCAAAAACTGTCCGAATCGGGCGTCTGGCTCGACCACATAAATTTTGTAATACAATAAATCTTTTCAATATTTGTGTTGTAAACATTATGGGTTTTCCGTTAATAAAACTGTTCACACAATTTAAGAAATTCAATATAGGAAATTACATTAGGGTTTTCGCGTACAACAATGATTAACGATAATCAATATAGGAAATTACATTAGGGTTTTCGCGTACAACAATGATTAACGATAATCAATCTAGGAAATTACAACTGTTAACACAATTTCATCTGACCCATGCATCATCAGCATTACATCACTGTCTGTTTTGACTTCCTCCAACCACACATTAGGTCTTCCTGTCGCATGCGAGGTTGTTGTTCGTTTTCGCTGGATCCTTCGAATTTTTTCCCCCTCGACGATGTCTCCATCTAGCCACCACATCAACTCCCGCTTCAGACGCTCCATGGAGTGAATGTGCCAGAATTTCATTTTCATCGCGGGTTTCGTGGCGGAGAATATAACGTAACCATCTCTGCTAAAAATCATAGGCGACGTCATTACGTAAATAAGGGAGTACAAAATAAAAATACAGTGCGAGAAAGTGTGAGAAATTTCAAAGAAACGGACGAATTATTTATAAAACAGCAAAAAACCCTAGTTTTGCCCTAGGCGCCAAGTGAGATGGCGCCTCCTCTCCTTTTTAAGGAGCATGCGCCATCTCACTTGGCTAAAAGCCAATGGAGGCGCCAAGTGAGATGGCGCCTAGGGCAAAACCCTAGGTGCATGCGCCAAATGACTTGGCTCCTCCTTTGTGGAGCCATCTCAAACATGGTTATTTGTGTAATTTTTTCCGAAACCCGGTTATTTGCGAAATATTTTTTTAATACTTGGATATTAATAAAAAAAATTCAGCAAAAAAATCAAACATAAATTAATTAAGAAGTAAATTAAGTTAAAAATATATTTTAGGGTTTTATTTATGAAAAGGTTTTAACTTAATAAAAATAATATGAATATTAATTAATTAAAATAAACCTAAGTTCTAAATTAATTTTAACTAGAAAATAAAATAATATACTAATTTAACCTAAGTCTAAAAATTAATTATTTAAGAAAAAAAAAGAAATTAATTTGTTTTAAGAAAATGTTTTTTTAATCTTTTTATTTTATAGAGAAAATAAAATATATAAGTATGAATAATAAATAAATTTTTTTTGGGATTTTTATTAATAAAAATAATAATAATATTAATAATAATAAATAATAAAAACATTAAAGAAATTAAAATATGATAAAATAAAATAAAACAGAAAGATGAAATAATTAAAAAAAGTGGGCCAGGGGGTGCTGAAGTAAATCAAGGTTAGGAGTCAGCAAAAATGGGAGGCCCAACACAAAGGCCCAGGCGCTGCAAAAAAAGTAAAAAAAAAAGTCAAAAAATAGTGAAAATTAACAAAAGGTCACGCTAGGGCTTAAACCCAGGAACTAAGGGTGACATGCGCACGCTTTAACCACTGGGGTGGTGATACATCTGTTAACTTGTGTGAAAGGATAAATACATAACACAAAATGCGCCCTGATTACACTTCATCTTCAACCTCCAGCCAAAGGATCTGTAACTTCTTCATCTCTCAACAAAAATGAAAAGTTCAAACATGAAAGTTGTGGCATTTCTTCCTATGAATCCAACCATGTAAATAACTTAAGCTAACAGTAAAAAATGAATGAGAATTTTTCTGGCCCTAATTTAAAACCTAAAAATTTCAGAAAACTCCAAGTCTAAAATTCTCTAAGCTCAGGCCATATAAATGCAAGCTATGGATATGTACAGCTTCGTGGTAATGGTATCTACATTTTATCTTCACAAATCAAAATCAAAATCAAATGATGCCTGTATGAAGAGATAGAAGTTTGAAAACTTACCTCTAGCAGCTGGAGTCGTGTATGGAGTTTGAGAAACCTTTGTGATGGCCTGATGATTTATGTAGCTTGCTTGGACCTCCTTGAGTGTGTTCCAACTCCTACTTTGCTTTGAGGATGGCTGAAACTCCCAACTCAAGTCAAGTTGCAAGCTCCAAATTTGGAAATGGTGGATAGTGATGGAGGAGTTACAGTCAAGAAACAGGGGCCTGGATAACTTTGATGTGATGTATATTAAGTGTTTGGATGGTTAAAACTCAATACGTACGAGTGGATTTGGAGATGGCTACGTGAGGTCCAAAACTGTCAAGTTATGGCAGATTCTGAGTTGCAAAGTGCTTGGGAGTGTTTTGAGGTCTTAGTATTCATGTGTTATGTTGCAATAGACTTGTGTATATGTATGGAAAAGGTTAGAGATCAAATGCACTCAAGGTTTCTGAGTTCTAGCCTTTTGGCTCTATGACTTGCTTTTTAAGAAAAGTGAGAAGACAAATCTCAAAGTGTTGTACAAGCATGTTATGAGTTCAAAGAGGCTTTAGACACATTGCTTTTGGTTTATAGGGATTGTGTGTGCAGAAAGAACAGTTGCAAAGCTCAAGGAGTTGACAATTGCAAAAGTGATGCTTTATCAAAATGGAAATGGCAACTTTGTGCCATAAATAGAAATGTAACTTGGATAAAGGCTCAAGTGCTTGGATTAAAGCTCTATCAGCTGTATAAACATTCAATTATGGAGTGCAAACAAGTTTTAGGCCTGCAAAGCAAATATTATGCAGCCTAGGCTTGGATTTGAATTTTTGTCCCTCATAAAATGGCTTGTAATTTAAGTTTAAAAACCCTAACATCATCTCTTCGATTTTCTTCGCTCACAAATGATCTCAAGGAGTTCTTGGACATTTTGGAAATCTTGTAATGTTCTCTACAACACCTCTTTAAATCACTTTTGAGAATTCACCTTGTAACTATATGAAAAAGTGCCATGAAGTTAGGTCAAAATCCTGACTAAAACTAGGGCAAAATTTCACTAAGTGTTCAATTTCAAGACCATGACTTTATGAATTAATAACTTGAGATCCAAGCATTTTTAGGAGAAGTTGTGTTAAGCAATGTTGTATATATCATGGATATCTACAACTTTCATGTTAAAAGTTTCTTTTGAATCATCTTGCATCATGGTGAAAAATTGGCTCAAAGTTATGAAAAACCCATGAAGTTTTAAACACTTATAAAAATTTCTAAGTTAGAAAACTTTGACTTTTCAAAATGAAATCTTGACTTTTTGATTTATTGATGAATAATTTTCATATTTTGACATGTTTTGATGAATTTTGATCTTTTACATTGGATTTTAACCAAAAAAGTCAAAGTTTGACTTTTCAGTGTACATTTAACTTTTGATTAGTTGACTAAAAATTCACCATCAATCCAATCTATCTTGAGAAATGTTTTAGGTCATGCCATTAGGTTAAAAATATTCAATTGAACTCTTGAAACCATGCTTCAAACCAATTGACCATTTGCTAGGTCAAAAATCAGAAATTGCACTTTCTCAGTCAAAACCCTAATTTTGACCATTTTGCCCTTTTGATGATTTGATCAAATTCCTTGAGGAAATATGATCCAAACTTGATCAAATGATACATATGAGTTTATAATGTTGATGTGGATAAAATATTATGAAGTTTGACTGTAAATTGGCCATAGTTGACTTTTTCCCCAATACAGTTGATTTTTAGGTCAATTGCTCAATTGATTGAGCAAAAGTGTGATCCAAGGCTTGAAACTTGACATGAGTAAATATTGGGGGACCATAATGATCCATGAAAGTCATGAATCATTGAAAGTTTAATTATCCTTGTGCAATCTCAAACCCTAATTTTGGTCATCAGTGCTTAAGGAGGTGTCCTGAGCTGATCAACCTTGGTGCAGTCTTGAACCAAGAGAGATATTTGTGAGAAAATATTTGATAAGTGAGAGGGAAAATTTTTGGATACAAAAATTTTGAACTTGAATATTAATGGACATTCTCGTGACTAGGGGATTCATTTCAATCATGGCTGTTTTTCACTGATCCCTCCACCACATCTCCTTGATGGTAATCCTCGTGGACAGGGTCCAAATATGGGTTTTTATGATGAAATGCTGTTTGTGCATGGTCGTGAGGCTAATTTCTTGGATGATGATCATAAGTTTCTTCAGCTCGAAGAGAGGTTGAAGGTTGTTGAAGGAGTAAAGATGTTTGGTCTTGATGTCAATGATTTGAGTTTGATGTCTGGGGTGAGGGTTCCCCCAAAGTTTAAGGTTCCGACTTTCGACAAGTATACTAGTGTCACTTGTCCCAAAACACATGTCAAGTCCTACTAGAGGAATATGTTTGTGTATTCAAAAGATGAGAGGTTGTTGATGCATTTCTTCCAGGACAGCTTGTCCGGGGCACCTTTGGAATGGTATATGCAGTTGGAAAGTTCTCGTATAAGACGCTAGAGAGATTTGGTGGAAGCTTTCCTTGAACAATATCAGTTCAATGTCGATCTGGCGCCAAATAGGACTCAATTTCAGAGTATGACACAAAAGTCTGGCGAAAGTTTCAAAGAATATGCTCAGAAGTGGCGTGAGCTTGCTGCTAGGGTTCAGCCACCTATGATGGAAAGAGAGATGATTGACCTTTTCACCAATAATCTTCAAAAACATTACTTTGTAGCTTGCAATTCGTCTGCTAAATTTACCGAGATGGTAACTGATGGTGAGCGTATAGAAAGTGGATTGAAGATCGGGAAGATTCAATTTGTCAATACTGGTTCTTCTACTAGTGATGGTGGAAAGAAATTATTCAGAGGCTACCCTAAGAAAAAGGAAGGGGAGTCCAGTGTTGTGTACGAGCGTAGGGACCAGAGAAAAGAGGAATGACATGTCAATGTTGTAATCATTTCTGCTGCTCAGCCAACACCTCAGCAACAACGTTAGGTCTAGTATCAAAGGCAGCAAAATGCCCCTAAACAACCGAGAAAGTTTGATCACGTGCCTATGCCTTATTCTGAAATACTATAGTGCCTTCTCGATAACAAGTTGGTTGAGAAAATGACTATGCCTACTTATACCGGGAAACTCCCTCACAATTATGATGCTAATGCTAGATGGGAATTCCATTATGGAGGAGTGAGGCACACGGTGGAAAATTGTTTGGCATTGAAGCATAAAGTGAAAGATTTTCTAGATACAAAGGCCATCCAGATTGATCCACTACCAGGGCCTAATATTATCCAGAACCTAATGTCGCCTCATGCTGGGGCAACCGTCAGTGTTATCTCTGAAGTTGAGGATGTTGATTTGGTTATGGATATGAATAGGGTGGTTACTTATTTTCCTTTTGTCAAAGAAAAAATGTTCGAAAGAGGTGTTTACCCAGGATGTAATTCAGACTATTTTGATTGTGTGTTTCAACCTAAGGGTTGTGCCAAGTTGAAAGCAGGTATTCAGAAATTGATTAATGAAGGTGAGCTTCATTTTGATAAGATTGTCAAAGGGAGGAAAAGCACAGAGGATATTGATGTGATTTCTATCTCATTTACCCCTACTAATATGTATGCTCCGGTAAAACCGATAACTATTATAATTACTACGCCTGGTCCTATCCCTTATACGAGTGATAAGGCTATAGGGTGGCATTATGGAGGAGATGTGTATCTCCAAGGAGTAAAACAGGAGAGCGGATCTTCGGAAGATAAATCCTTGGGGCAAGATCAGTCAGATGTTGATAACATTGTTGACACCAAAAGGGTAACTAGAAATGGGATAGTAATTTCACCACAGGATGTGCGGGATAAAGCAGATGCCTTAGCTAAAGCTAAAGGTAAGAAACAAGTGGTGGCCGATGCCCCGATCCAAGACTTGGATGCAGATATGACGAAGGATGTTGAAGAGATTATGAGGTATATACGAAAGAGTGATTACTGAGTTATTGATCATCTTGGTCAGACTCCAATCAAGATATCTATCCTATCTCTACTTTGTGATTTTGAGGCACATAGGAATGCGCTGATGAAATTGTTGAATATGGTGTTCGTCCCACAAGAGATCTCAGTCAACCAATTTGAAAATGTATGCGTGAGTATAACTGCTGGTAATGGTCTTGGTTTTACAGATTTCGATCTTCCTCCAGAAGGAAGAAATCACAACAAAGTATTGCACATTTCAATGGAATGTAAGAGGACTACTCTATCTCGTGTCTTGGTTGATATCAGTTACTCTTTGAATGTTATCCCAAAAATTGCTTTGATGAAGATTGAGTATGCTAGGCTCGAGTTGCGTCCAAGTGATCTGGTGGTCAAAGCATTTAACAGGTCGAGGTGCACCGTGTTTGGCGAGGTGGATCTTCCTGTCAAGACTGGTCCTCAGATTTTCACCACTACTTTTTTCGTAATGGATATTCAACCCGCTTATTGTTATTTGCTCGGCCGTCCATAGATTCACGAGGTTGGGGCAGTGACGTCCACCCTCCATCAAAATATCAAATATCCAGTTAATGGCAAGACCATTACTGTGTGTGGGGAAGAGGAATATTTAGTGAGTCACCTACTATCTTTCCGATGTGTTGAAATAGAGGGTGAGGTGCACGAGACACATTTTCAGGGCTTCGAAACTGTTCATATGATTAAGACTCCTCGCTCTGAGGGGAGAAAGAAGTCAGAAGCATCCTTGTCGTGTTTCAAAGATGCTCAAGCTATGGTTGAAGCAGGTAGCCCCGAAGGCTGGGGTAGTTTAGTGGAGGTTATCCCAAAGTTTAACAAGCTTAGTTTGGGATTCAAACTCGGTAATCAAGGTGTGTCTCCCCATGCTCCAAGTTTATCAACTCCCATAAGGTTTTCCAGTGCTGGTATCGTCAAGAATGGGCAGGTCAATGTTGTTGAAGATATCGACAGTGATTGTGATATGGATAGCTGGATTCGACCAAGTGTGCCAGGGGTTAAGCTCAACAACTGGACTTCTGAGGATGCTATTTCGGTTACACTTGTCAAAGAGTAATTTTATTTTATTTTCTTATCATGCAATAATTCACGCGTTATGCCCAAGGAATCAAAGAATCATATGTAGGGCCCCAATATTTTCATTCGTAATCTTTATCATGAAATAAAGGACGTCTTTTTGCATTCAAATATTTTGCTCCTTGTCTTTCTTTTTATATTTCAAAAAAATAAAATGGCAATTCATTTATTTTATTTTATCATCCTGTGTCTAAAAGAAACATAAAATCGATCATGCAGATTTAATCCCACTGTCATAATGGATCCCTTCGATAATGATTCTACTATCACTCATTATGATTTTGATAATCCGATCAACCAAGTCAAAGAAGAAGATGAGGAATATTGTGAACTCCCCGAAGAGTTAGCCAGATTGTTAAAGCAAGAGGAAAAGGCCATTCGGCCGCATGAAGAGCCGGTTGAGGTAGTGAAATTGGGAAATAAAGATGCCAAGAGAGAGGTCAAGATAGGGACTGCGTTAGAAGACAGTGTAAAAAAAGATTGATTGGTATGCTCCGAGAGTATACAGACATCTTTGTCTGGTCTTATGAAGATATACCCGAGTTAGATACCGTTATTGTGGTGCATAAGTTGCCTTTGAAAGAAGGATGTCCTCCTATGAAACAAAAGTTCGAAGAACTCATCCTGAGATGTCTAAGAAGATTAAGGATGAAGTTCAGAAACCACTTGATGCAGGGTTTCTGAGTGTGATCTCTTATCCGTCGTGGATTACAAATATCGTGCCGGTGCCCAAGAAGGATGGCAAAGTCAGAATGTGCGTTGGTTATCGGGATTTGAATAGGGCAAGCCCGAAAGATGATTTCCCGCTTCCGTATGTTGATGTTCTAGTTGATAATACAGCTCATGCCAAAGTCTTTTCGTTCATGGATGGCTTCTCTAGTTACAATCAGATTAAGATGGTGCCAAAGGACATGTCAAAGACTACATTTATTAGCCCTTAAGGAACTTTCTGTTATAAGGTGATGCTCTTTGGTTTGAAGAACGCAGGGGAAACTTATTGTTGTACCCCAAAATTTTCCCTCCTCTTTTTCACAAGAAATCACAGCTTCAGTAAATCCAAAATTAGGGTTTGCACGTGCATTTTCAAAAGGAATTGAACCCACAATATTTCTATTGACTGTCACACTGCTTTGACGCTTGTTCAAGATTTCTGTTTGTTTCTCAAAGCCTAAAACATCTGGGATATAAGTTGAGGCTTCTGATTGAAAGTTTGAAGCTTTAGTTTGATCAGTGAGGTAAAAGACGTATGGATGTTTGTTTGTTTAATTGTGCAATGCTTTTGGTTATTTGGAATGCCAGACTTATTGTTGGTTAATGCAAGGCTGTGAGACTGCGACGTTTGTTGATTATTTATAATTTCTAAGTTAAAGTAGTTGGGATGCATTTCCAATTATTATAATTCAAGAAATTTAAATGATTAAATAAACAAGTGCAGAAGAATTAAAGAACTATCTGACAAAAGATTTTATTTATTTTAATTATTGTTACAAGTGTTATTTGAATACAGTAAATTTATTTACAGTGTTTATAATGATGTTTATTACAATGGTTAAAAATAAAATAAATCTATGTTCTAAATCTCTTGAAGTCTTCATCTTCTACTGCTGCTTCCCTTGCCCCAACTGGTATTTACCTGCAAAGACAGAAAATAGAGAAGTCAATAACAATTAAATTGAAAAAGCATTTTTAGACAGTTAATCAAAAACTCATCATCAAAGGTTGTTGGCCGAAATCAGATTGTTTTGATTTTCATCATATTTTGCTCATCCTCTTTGCAAATCACAAGAAGATCTCTCTTCTTGGTTCACAAAGAGGAAAGTAAAATTATTCTTAGCAAGCATACAATCAAACACAAAGAAGGCACAAGGCTGCATAAAAAGTTCACCAAGCTGTACAGTAGCGAACTGAAATGCCAAACCAAATTGCATTGTCAAACTGAACAAACAAGTTGCACAATGTAAACTAGGAAAACCAAACGGTCAACCAAGCTGTAACTGTCAACTAAGCTATCAACAAATTGTCAACTAAGCTATCAAACAGAAAAGCTGCATACAAGTACACAAAAGGCAAGGCAGAAAATCTGGAAGATAAGAAAATATGCAGAGGAAAACCAAGTTTCAAGCAAGCACTTTCATCATTTTCCAGGCCAACACCTTTTCAGAATAAAAAGACATATTAAGCAAAAAAATATGCTTTTTAAATGGAGAGAGAAAGAGAGAGAGAAGTAGGCTTTACAGTTTGGCAGGCTATGCAGAGCAGGAAGAAAGATATAGATAAATATAACAAGAACATAACAGTTCAAGGAGGGGGGGGCATAATATAAAGAAAAAAGGCCACAAACTGAGTTGCAAGCAAGCCTGCCTGTACCAGTTACAAACCTGTTAAAACCTTCAAACACAACCTGCATAAAACATGGTAACCTGCATAAACTTCAAACCAGTTCAAACTGTAAACACATAACAACAGCCTGCCTGTTATCAACAAACTCTTCAACAAGCCTTGTAGCCTGCTTCAAGCCTACCTGCTAAAAACCTGATCAAACACCAAACTTACAGAAACAAGCCTAAAAACCTGTTACAGAAGCAAGCATTCAAGCCAAATCCCAGCAAGCCTGTCAAAGACAAAACTCTAACAACCCAAATCCATAAATATCACATAAACAAGCGCCTCAGAACCAAGTTCATCATAGGCAAAAACACCAACTCAGATACCAAAGCCAAGAGAAAAAGAAGAGGTCCAGAAGTGAGAAAAAAAAGGGCAACAGTTTTCAGTTTCAACATCATCAAACATCATCAAATACCAAACAAGCAAAAGATACAAATACCAGGAAGCTAGCATCACCATCATCGCTCCCACGCCTTGGCCACCTGAGAAGCGCCGCCGTCCAACCTCCCGTCTCCTCCAGAAACAAAAACCTAAAGGTATTGTCCCCCCTTCCTTTTTACACCTCATACAAATGTAACAATCAAATATCAATAGCAGTCAAAGGTCAAAATGTGTAAAAGATAAAACATGCAAGATGGAAATCTAAAAGCCCTAAAACACATGAAGACAAAAAGCTGAGGGTATCGGTACCTTTATCATCACATCGTACAATCGTGGAGAGGAGAGTGGAGGTGGCGTCTGGTAGCCTAAGGCGAGGAGAGGAGACATCAGAAGCCTTGTTTGAGAACAAGGAAGAGGCGATGAAGAAGATGGAAAGCAGCGCCCCTCACAAAACTGTGAAACCTAATTCTGAAGCAAGACAACTCAAACCCTAAAAACTTTGTCAATAACACTGGGCCTGTCCCTTGCACAAAACCCTTAAGCCCAATCAATTCTGGCGTACACCCCCCTTTTTTGTTTTTTCTTAATCTGTTTTTGTTGTTATTTGGGCCAAGCATAACTCCAAAAGCCCATTTAGTTTTCTTTTTTATTTTCTCTTATGTTTACAAACTAATACTTTTTTATTATTATCACCTTATTTCCCTTATATAACTTAATTCCTAATTCTTTCTTGTTAAAAATAATATATTAATTTTTCATATTAATTTTTTATTAACAATACTTTTTATCACACTTGAAATACATAAAAATAGAATTTATCAAGTTAATTGATTTTTCTCTTTAAAACCCCTTTTGTTTATATAATACTAACAAAAATACAAAAAAATAATAATAATACTTAATTATACATTAGGCTAACATTTTAATCATTTGTAAATAACCATATACATCATACACTACTTTTGATTCTCTTTATTCTATACCTTGCTATATTTTTACTTTGAGAATGCAACGATTTGATTTGGTTGTAAATAATATTTGGACACTACTATTCTGATAAGACTCATCCCCATTTGTAAACATTTGTACCCCCATCCCCGGATACTTATTTGTAATAGCTTAGACTTTAAATTCCCGCAATTTATCGCTTTCCATATACTGTATAGTAATTAGGGTTTGTAGATTCAACATCAACCGCTAGATAACCTAACACAAAGATAAATGCATGAAAATCAATACACAATTCACACTTGCACCTCTAGGGTAACCTCGCTTGTTGCCTCAGAAAAATGCAATCATGTCCCTCGAATACGTGACACTCTAGCAAATGTCCCTTCGATAAACAAAGATCGTAGTCCCTCAATGACCCTCGATGTTGCCTTTGATAAAATGATCTCGTCCCTTACAAAATTGCTAGAGCGTCTCACAAGTTGCCTTCAATGATTGTATACGATGACCCGCGCTTGTCCCGTTTACATCCTAACGCAAGGTTGTTCACCAAACACAATGGTGAAACAACACTGTTAAAAGGGTTAAAACATAAGAAAAATATTTGAGTAAAATAGGGTAGACCAACTCTTAGTTACTTGATCAAAAACTTGCAAAATATCCTTGCCTTTTTTCAAACACACATCACAACACAACTTCAAAAACAATTTCAAAACAACTTTCAAAACATTGAAATATCTTTTCAAAAAGACACACACCTTTGTATATACTCAAACAAGAGTCATTACAATGGTTGCCTAAACAAGGCATCTTTTTCAAAACATTTTCAAAACCACACACACAAAGCACCATTTCAAACAATTGAAAAGCAAAGGCAAGTGATCTAAAACAAGTAACTAAGAGCCCATGGATAACCATGGATGAAAAGGGTGCTAGCACCTTCCCTTTTCATAATCTACCCCCCGAACCCACGAAAACATCTCAAAGGTCTTTCCTATGCTTTTTGACCTTTCCTTAGGATAAAATAAAAAGTCGGTGGCGACTCTTGCTAAACCGAACAAGTGCGAATACAAACACAAAACCTCAAGTCAGTTCTCCCACCGTATCACAGAACTGGCGACTCTGCTGGGGACTATTTCTAAAAGTGGGGTTACCTTAGGGTTTTAGATCACCTTTACATGCTTACTTTGATTGCTTTACTTTTTTGGGTTTCTTGTTTGGGTTTGTTGTAAATCCTACACCCGGATTTGGGGGCACCTTTTTAGGTAAATAGCAATAAACTGTGAGGGAACTGTGCGGGGTATACCGACATGGTTGAAATAGTAGCTATGTTAGTGTGACATATTTGTGGGTACCGGTAGCCCTTGAGTAGTCAAGGAGAATACGGGGCCGCTGAGTGATGTCATGAAGCACTAACGAACTCTTATAACCTTACTTGACCATCTTGGCCTTTTTAGGGGTAGTGAGATGACCGACTTTGGTGCAGTCCGAAGTTGGTAGATACTCGATACTACACTTATTGAGGATTGTTTTCTTGGAATATTTTGGTCGCCAGTTAGGTGGCTAAACCAAAACAATGAACACAAAAAATAATCCAGTGATATTGAGCTCCTTAGAACCCGGTTTCTATTTTAGGACAGGATGAGCCAACTAATTTCAAGAGGGTACTTACCGACAAACCCCATGCAAGCCTAAACCTAAGGACTTGTTTGCTTTGTGTGAATATGATTACCTGTATATACACTTACTTGCTTTTGCATACATGTACATAACATCATAACATCATACCATAGCATTTTCAATAACCATTTTAAGGATCTCGAGGGTCTTTTGATGCAGGGTCACGTTGAACCATACGTCTACCAAAGGGTAAGAGGTTTCATTTTCCTCTACACAAACGCCGTCAAAGATCAAGTGCAACAACTTGAATCAGGGGCTATGACCCACTTGACATGGTGAGCTTGATTCTAGTGGAAAGACATCCACCAATAAAAAAGTTCTCCAATCAAAGATGTTGATCGAAGTTCAACCTCTAACATTTTCTTGTGTTTACCCCACGAGATCCTTGAAAACATGCATCCACATATCATGCATTGCATCGTAACAGGTTTTCCTTTTCAGGTTTCCTTATTTCTCCTACTGTTTATTTCAATAGAGATGGCTCTAGAGCAGACCATCAAGGACGTTCAGGCTCAAAATGCTCAACTCCGAGAAATGTTCTTGAACCTATCCCAGAGGCAAGATGAGATAAAAGCTCTCCTCACAAGGGGCTTTGTCCTAGGGAATCCAGGAGGCATCAGGAATGATCAGTTGGAAGGGTTGCAAATTGAGTTGGCAACAATGAGGATCCAGATGATGGGACAGCTGGTGGGCCAGATGGCTCTCATTCAAGACTTAACTCAAAGACAAGAAGAGCTCAGGGTCCTCGTCAACAAACTGCTTCGAGATAACCAAGTGGGGCAGACAACTAGAGCTGAAGATCAAATCATCATTCAACCTCCTCTGAGACAAGAAGGCAAGGGAAAAGCCCCTCAACTTGCTTCAGGGTTACAAGCTCAACAACATCTTACGCCTGCTCAACAAAGACAGGGGCATCAGCGTAAGGAGGTCGCGCCTAAAAGACAATATACTAAGATCAACATGTCACTAGCTCAAGCGCTACAACACATGTTGGAGAAAGAGCTGATTACATTAAAGGCTCTTCATCCAAATGCCAAAGCTTTTTCTCCCAGCTACAATCCAGATGCCAAGTGTGCCTATCATTCTGACAGTCTTGGACATGATACAAACGATTGTTGGGCGTTGAATTACAAAATTCAAAACCTGATCGACGAAGGAATGCTGGAGTTCACACAAAATGGCCAGACTGAATTCTTCTGCCAAAGGTTCACCACCTAAAGTGACAAGTTCAGACAAAGAGGCTTCTGTTCATTTTGAATTTTCAAGTTATAATCTCTTTGTTATTCAAACAAGTATCTATTAATGTCAAACTCTGTTTCATTAATGCATTGCATATGGTTGTCTTGAATTCATCCTTTCATTTTCATGATATTTAAACTATGCTTTCTACTGTCTTTATGATATTTAACTCTTGATAAAAAGCTACAAGCCTTTAAAGGGAGGATGACGAAACAATACCATAATCTCACACAATATGCTTTTGAGCAGACCTTGCTGACGATGTACAGACGTTTCTTTCAAATCCTAAACGCTGGAGTTATAAGGAAGATAATCCCTAGTCAACCCCTTCGAGCCAAAGAAGTAGAAGTTTTCTGTTTTAAACACAAATTGAAACCTTTAATTTAAACCTGGGGCAAGGTAGTCTCTCAGTTAATTCAAGTGCGCACTGAAGTCGCAAAACTCTCAGTTTGTAATACAACGAACGACCTCAAAAACATTCCTTTGGAATCAAAAGACAATGATGGTTACTTATCTCATAGGAAGTCATTACCTCTCAAAAGAGAAAAGCCCACCGAGCCAAAACCTACAAAGGAGGCTTAAGAAAGCTGGGGCATCCCGCTGACTGTAACCTCGAAAACAGGAACAGTCAGGCAAAAGTTAGGGATAATAAATAAAAAGAACGAGGTCATTAAAAATCCTCAACAACATGAAAAATGTTGCAAAAAAAAGAGGGAGATAATGACTGCCTTCCAAAATCCGACTTGTGTGAACCATCACCAAAACGTCGTTCCAGACTCATTTGGAGCTCAAACGCACAATTAACTGAGTTTAGGATTGAAGAACATCACGAAGAGCGGGTGGGTACAAATATACTTTGAGCCTTTATCCTTTGTTTCTTAAATCGTGAACCAAGCCACGTTACAACCCTTCAAAAGTCCTAATTGAAGCATGGGTTAGTTCGAAAGCATACTGTTACAAAAGGTATCCTGACTCCTGTAAGGCTTTTCCCTAAATCTTGTGTTGAATTTGTCTTATAAAAAGTTTTCTGCTACAAAATGCATTTTTCAAAATTTCAAGACAAGCATAAACTTTGCAGCGTTTGAATATCGTTGTTTGCATATAGCTATTTGTTTGACAGCGAAGAAATTCACACAGTGAATATTCCGATGAACGAAAGCTCGCTCAATGAACAAAATCACTTCAAGTGGGATGACACTTCCGTTGCAAAAATCTCCTATCATCAAAAGGGGATTTTATTTGGTATTGTCCAGTAAACATGGGGCAGTCCAGTCAAGGTTTCAACAGATCTTTCAAAGTTTAGTTAACCTGGGGCAGTCCAGCCAAGATTTCAACAAATCTTTCCAAGTTCAGTTAACCTGGGGCAGTCTAGTCAAGATTTCACCAAATCTTTCAAAGTTCGATTAACCTGGGGCAGTCCAGTCAAGATTTCAACAAATCTCTCAATTACAGATTAACCTGGGGCAAGTCTCAGTCACCATCACTTGGGGCATTTAAATGTCAATCTCATCAAAGGGTTACGTACAGTCCAAATGTCCTGGCAGTACCACAAACATTTGATACTAGGGGCAATGACGAATCTCTCCAAAGTCCCTCTGAAAAGAGATTCAAGAATCCTCGAGAAGTTCATCACCTCTCTAGCAGACCAGCGGTCATGGGTTTATTTCCCCAACACTTGTCAAGGATTTATTCTCCAAAACAAAATTACATTTCAACAAAATTCTTAACATATGCAGATTGATCAGCAGGTAAAGGTTAATCACCTTTTGGAGTAGTAATCGTCAAAGATTCCTTCATCACCTTTTGGAGTAGCAGTCATCAAAGATTCCTTCATAACCTTTTGGAGTAGCAGTCGCCAAAGATTCCTTCATCACCTGTTGAGGTTGTAGTCGTCCAAGATTCCTTCATTATCCTACTGAGGTTGTAGTCGCCAAAGATTCCTTCATCACCTGTTGAGGTTGTAGTCGTCCAAGATTCCTTCATCATCCTGCTGAGGTTGTAGTCGTCCAAGATTCCTTCATCATCCTACTGAGGTTGTAGTCGTCCAAGATTCCTTCATCATCCTGCTGAGGTTGTAGTCGTCCAAGATTCCTTTATCATCCTGCTGAGGTTGTAGTCGTCCAAGATTCTGTCATCATCCTGCTGAGGTTGTAGTCGTCCAAGATTCCTTCATCATCCTGCTGAGGTTGTAGTCGTCCAAGATTCCTTCATCATCCTGCTGAGGTTGTAGTCGTCCAAGATTCCTTTATCATCCTGCTGAGGTTGTAGTCGTCCAAGATTCCTTCATCATCCTGCTGAGGTTGTAGTCGTCCAAGATTCCTTCATCATCCTGCTGAGGTCGTAGTCATCCAAGATTCCTTCATCATCCTGCTGAGGTTGTAGTCGTCCAAGATTCCTTCATCATCCTGCTGAGGTTGTAGTCATCCAAGATTCCTTCATCATCCTGATGAGATTGTAGTCACCCAAGATTCCTTCATCATCCTGCTGAGGTTGTAGTCATCCAAGATTCCTTCATCATCCTGCTGAGGTTGTAGTCATCCAAGATTCCTTCATCATCCTGCTGAGGTTGTAGTCATCCAAGATTCCTTCATCATCCTGCTGAGGTAGCAGTCGTCAAAGATTCCTTCATCAACTGTTGAGGTTGTAGTCGTCCAAGATTCCTTCATCATCCTGCTGAGGTTGTAGTCATCCAAGATTCCTTCATCATCCTGCTGAGGTTGTAGTCGTCCAAGATTCCTTCATCATCCTGCTGAGGTTGTAGTCGTCCAAGATTCCTTCATCATCCTGCTGAGGTAGCAGTCGTCAAAGATTCCTTCATCACCTTTTGAGGTTGTAGTCGTCCAAGATTCCTTCATCATCCTGCCGAGGTTGTAGTCATCCAAGATTCCTTCATCATCCTGCTGAGGTTGTAGTCATCCAAGATTCCTTCATCATCCTGCTGAGGTTGTAGTCATCCAAGATTCCTTCATCATCCTGCTGAGGTTGTAGTCGTCCAAGATTCCTTCATCATCCTGCTGAGGTCGTAGTCATCCAAGATTCCTTCATCATCCTGCTGAGGTTGTAGTCGTCCAAGATTCCTTCATCATCCTGCTGAGGTGATAGTCATCCAAGATTCCTTCATCATCCTGCTGAGGTTGTAGTCACCCAAGATTCCTTCATCATCCTGCTGAGGCTGTAGTCATCCAAGATTCCTTCATCATCCTGCTGAGGTTGTAGTCATCCAAGATTCCTTCATCATCCTGCTGAGGTTGTAGTTATCCAAGATTCCTTCATCATCCTGCTGAGGTAGCAGTCGTCAAAGATTCCTTCATCACCTGTTGAGGTTGTAGTCGTCCAAGATTCCTTCATCATCCTGCTGAGGTTGTAGTCATCCAAGATTCCTTCATCATCCTGCTGAGGTTTTAGTCTTCCAAGATTCCTTCATCATCCTGCTGAGGTTGTAGTCGTCCAAGATTCCTTCATCATCCTGCTGAGGTAGCAGTCGTCAAAGATTCCTTCATCACCTATTGAGGTTGTAGTCGTCCAAGATTCCTTCATCATCCTGCTGAGGTTGTAGTCATCCAAGATTCCTTCATCATCCTGCTGAGGTTGTAGTCATCCAAGATTCCTTCATCATCCTGCTGAGGTTGTAGTTATCCAAGATTCCTTCATCATCCTGCTGAGGTTGTAGTCGTCCAAGATTCCTTCATCATCCTGCTGAGGTTGTAGTCGTCCAAGATTCCTTCATCATCCTGCTGAGGTTGTAGTCGTCCAAGATTCCTTCATCATCCCGCTGAGGTTATAGTCATCCAAGATTCCTTCATCATCCTGCTGAGGTTGTAGTCATCCAAGATTCCTTCATCACCTGCTGGAAGTTAAGATCGTCATCAAAATTCCTTCATCACCTGTTGGAAATTACAGCCACCGACAGAATAAAAGACAACTGAAGCTCCTAAAAATCTGTTTCTCTCAAAGAATAAAGATTCTCATCCGGGAATCCCCAGTAGATTGGCATACAACCCAAACTCCTGATTTCCCCAATAGTGGTTCCAGGACTTCTCATTTTCAACAATCAAAGGATTTTCAATCCCCAGCGGCAGTCGAGGATTTATTTTCCCCGACAGCGGTCAAAGATCGTATTATCTCCCGCTATCCAGGATTTATCTTCCTCAGCAAGACAGCTCATCAGCCTACATACGCATACATCACGTTCATAAATCATGAGCATTAACAAAACTCATATATTGCATCATACATTTCATGCAACATAGCTTTGTGTTTCAACTAACAATTTACCTTTTTCAGCAAAAGATCGACAACAACTTTTTTCAAGTTCCAGATTAATACCTGTAACAAGCCAGGAAAACCATCTGTGGACGAGGGATTGAAGATCAATACCTGTAACAAGCCAGGAAAACTATCTTTCTTTCTCAGGTCAGAGATTAAATACCTGAAACCAGCCAGGACAACTATCTACTCGACCAACTCAAACAATTCAACAAACATTTCTGGATGGCATCTTTAAGCCCATCTCCATCAACTATCCGTCATACATTCCAAATGGCATCTGTAAGCCCATTCCCGACATCACAATACCTGTAGCAAGCCATGAAAACTATCTACATGAAGAGATTGAAGATTAACACCTGTAACAAGCCAGGAAACTATCTTTCTTTCTCAGGTTAGAGATTAAATACCTGAAACCAGCCAGGACAAATATCTACTCGACCAACTCATGCTTATTCAACTACAAGACCTCCGAAAACAGTTTACGGGTTCTCCAGATATGGATGTTAATCTATCGCTTGTTCAGATTCAAGACTTCTGAAAACAGTTTACGGGTTCTCCAGATATGGATGTTAATCTATCGCTTGTTCAGATTCAAGACTTCTGAAAACAGTTTACGGGTTCTCCAGATATGGATGTTAATCTATCGCTTGTTCAGATTCAAGACTTCTGAAAACAGTTTAGGGGTTCTCCAGATATGGATGTTAATCTATCGCTTGTTCAGATTCAAGACCTCTGAAAACAGTTTACGAGTTCTCCAGATATGGATGTTAATCTATCGCTTGTTCAGATTCGAGACTTCTGAAAACAGTTTACGGATGCTTCCAAATACGGATGTCAACTATTGCTTATTCAGACCCCCAGCTCAGAGATGTTCCAAACATGGATAACTTTCTGATACTCGTCCACTCACCAACAACATAACAGTTCAACATACAATCCAAATGGCATCTTTAAGCCCATCCCCCGACAAGATTCTGTCACATTCCAGATGGCATCTTTAAGCCCATCTCCAAATGGCATCTTTAAGCCCATTCCCTCTACCATCACATCACCGAGTGCAAATTTCTGGGCACTCTAGCGTTCAATCATCTTTCACCCTCAAGTCACAAATGGCAGATTCGCCAATCTAACTCTTCAGGTGTAAGAAGATTGAACAAGGGCAACTGTTGTACCCCAAAATTTTCCCTCCTCTTTTTCACAAGAAATCACAGCTTCAGTAAATCCAAAATTAGGGTTTGCACGCGCATTTTCAAAAGGAATTGAATCCACAATATTTCTATTGACTGTCACACTGCTTTGACGCTTGTTCAAGATTTCTGTTTGTTTCTCAAAGCCTAAAACATCTGGGATATAAGTTGAAGCTTCTGATTAAAAGTTTGAAGCTTTAGTTTGATCAGTGAGGTAAAAGACGTATGGACGTTTGTTTGTTTAATTGTGCAATGCTTTTGGTTATTTAGAATGCCGGGCTTATTGTTGGTTAATGCAAGGCTGTGAGACTACGACGTTTGTTGATTATTTATAATTTCTAAGTTAAAGTAGTTGGGATGCATTTCCAATTATTATAATTCAAGAAATTTAAATGATTAAATAAACAAGTGCAGAAGAATTAAAGAACTATCTGACAAAAGATTTTATTTATTTTAATTATTGTTACAAGTGTTATTTGAATACAGGAAATATATTTACAGTGTTTATAATGATGTTTATTACAATGGTTAAAAATAAAATAAATCTATGTTCTAAATATCTTGAAGTCTTCATCTTCTACTGCTGCTTCCCTTGCCCGAACTGGTATTTACCTGCAAAGACAGAAAAAAGAGTAGTCAATAACAGTTAAATTGAAAAAGCATTTTCAGACAGTTAATCAAAAACTCATCATCAAAGGTTGTTGGCCGGAATCAGATTGTTTTGATTTTCATCATATTTTGCTCATCCTCTTTGCAAATCACAAGAAGATCTCTCTTCTTGGTTCACAAAGAGGAAAGTAAAATTATTCTTAGCAAGCATACAATCAAACACAAAGAAGGCACAAGGCTGCATAAAAAGTTCACCAAGCTGTACAGTAGCAAACTGAAATGCCAAACCAAATTGCATTGTCAAACTGAACAAACAAGTTGCACAATGTAAACTAGGCAAATCAAACTGTGAACCAAGCTGTAACTGTTAACTAAGCTGTCAACAAATTGTCAACTAAGCTATCAAACAGAAAAGCTGCATACAAGTACACAAAAGGCAATGCAGAAAATCTGGAAGATAAGAAAATATGCAGAGGAAAACGAAGTTGCAAGCAAGAACTTTCATCATTTTCCAGGCCAACACCTTTTCAGAATAAAAAGACATTTTAAGCAATAAAATATGCTTTTTAAATGGAGAGAGAAAGAGAGAGAGAAGTAGGCTTTACAGTTTGGCAGGCTATGCAGAGCAGGAAGAAAGATATAGATAAATATAACAAGAACAGAACAGTTCAAGGGGGGGGCAGAACATAAAGAAAAAAGGCCACAAACTGAGTTGCAAGAAAGCCTGCCTGTACCAGTTACAAACCTGTTCAAACCTTCAAACACAACCTGCATAAAACACGGTAACCTGCATAAACTTCAAACCAGTTCAAACTGTAAACACATAACAACAGCCTGCCTGTTATCAACAAACTCTTCAACAAGCCTTGCTGCCTGCTTCAAGCCTACCTGCTAAAAACCTGATTAAACACCAAACTTACAGAAACAAGCCTAAAAACCTGTTACAGAAGCAAGCATTCAAGCCAAATCCCAGCAAGCCTGTCAAAGCCAAAACTCCAATAACCCAAATCCACAAATATCACATAAACAAGCGCCTCAGAACCAAGTTCATCATAGGAAAAAACACCAACTCAGATACCAAAGCCAAGAGAAAAAGAAGAGGTCCAGAAGTGAGAAAAAAGGGCAACAATTTTCAGTTTCAACAACATCAAACATCATCAAATACCAAACAAGCAAAAGATACAAATACCAGGAAGCTAGCATCACCATCATTTCTCCCACGTCTTGGCCACCTGAGAAGCGCCGCCGTCCAACCTCCCGTCTCCTCCAGAAACAAAAACCTAAAGGTATTGTCCCCCCTTCCTTTTTACACCTCATACAAATGTAACAATCAAAGATCAATAGCAGTCAAAGGTCAAAACATGTAAAAGATAAAACATGCAAGATGGAAATTTAAAAGCCCTAAAACACACAAAGACAAAAAGATGAGGGTATCTGTGATCGGTGGATCTGGAACTAACTGTTTAACACTGGTTCGCGAAATGTCGCGGAAGCAAGAGTCGCCACCATCTTTTATTTTCTCCAACATGGAAAGGACAAAAGCACAGAAAAATTCCTTATGAGATTGCTCTCGGTTCGGGAGGTAGATTATAGAAAGGGAAGGTGTTAGCACCCTTTCTATCCATGGTTATCCATGGGCTCTTAGATACTTGCTCACTTGTGTTTTCAAAAGTGTTTGCTTTTCAACTGTGGGTTTTAAAAAAGTTTCTTTGAAAATTCCAGTTCGACTCTTGTATCGGTCCTCAAGAGTGTTTGAAAAAATTGCTTTCGAAAGCTTTTTGAAAAGGTGTCGGTGTGAAAAGTATTTTTTGATTTGTTTTGAAATTAGAGCAAGTATCTAGAGTCGTTTACCTACCCTAAGGAATTCGTCTGTGTAAATGTCCTTAAAGTAGTGCCATCCCACCATTGAGAGGTAGGTAGCGCCACCGTTGGAGGTATTCGAGTCAATTCGAAGGTTCAGGACATGGTGATCACCAGAGCAATAGGAAGATACCTTAGAAGCTACCCTCATGCCAGGTTCCCGGATCATGAGGACTTACTAAAACATCCTCTACTCGACGATCACCTTTCGAGGGGCAAGGTAACAATGAGGCGTACCCTAGGGGTGGTGTGTGATTTGTGTGTCGTTTTCAGATATTTTTTGTCTTGTCATGTATTGGTGATCTACGCGTTGCTTTTATTTTTTGACATTCATTCTTTCATGTAATTTAATTAACAGTTTAAAAGTTGCGGGAATTTAAAATCCTACGCTATTATAAAGGCGCGGGTCCACATCGCCAAATTAAATCCAGGACCCGATTTAAAAATAAAATAAAGATGCGAGAAATATAAATGTTTAATTTACACGGCTTTGGGAGAATTACATGAATATTATAAGAAAGGAAATAAAATGTGCAAAACGAACTAATAATCGAAAGCGAGGGCGTTGGACCCTTTTTAAATGAAATTAAATTACTATTAACAAATTAATTAAATTAAAATAAAAAGAAAAGATTTTTTTGAGTTTTTTGTATTTATGATTTTTTATGAGAGAATTAAATGAAATTAAAAAAAAAGTTAATTAACCCTAATTCTAACTATTTTTATTTATTAAGAAATATGTTAAAGTTGAATCTAAAATTAACCTAATTAATTAATGGTGATTTATTTACAAAAATAATATTTAATTATTAATTATGGTAAAAAGGAAAAAAAAAAAAGGATAAAAGTCTTTAAAACCCTAATTCTACAATTTTTAAGTTTATGAAAAAAAATGTCAAAATTAATCCTAGAATTAAAGAACTAAATTAATTAACAAGATTTATTTACAAGATAAATTAAATAAAATATATTTTTATTTTTGTCTTTTCTGATTTTTATTATTTTTTATGTTATGAAAATATATTAATTTAAAGAATTAAATTGAAACTAATTAAAACAAATAAAAATAGAAAATAAATATAAAAAAGAATGGAAAAGCAAACCAATGGGGGGGTTCTGCCCCTAAACTGGAGGTGTGATCTAGCAATTCTGGCCCAATATTCAAAGCCTTGTTTGACTTTTCTGGAAGCGTGCGTGTGCATTGACCAGTGCCCATGGTGTTCATCAGATCAGGACCTTTGGATTGCCTTCAGTGGCCATGTGGCACGTTGAGATTGTGGGCGTATGATGGTCATCAGGGAGCAAGCTGCATAGGAAGATGGAATGGAAAATAATATTGAAGGGATAGGGGGACCTGGGGATCGAACCCAGGTCCCGTTGCTTACCAATTCACGTGCCTGCCAACTGATCCAACTACGCGCTTTGTTTATTATATGACAAAAAATCAATATGAGATAAAACAAGGGTTAGTGGAATATTTTCGCGCGAATTTCAAATGCTCCACTCATTGGCCTACACATCACCATCTTCTCCAATGGCTTGCTGTACCTAAAACAAAAACAAATTGAATAGCGGGGGTTTTAAACCCCCACTAAATAGCAAGCATAAAAATAGCGAATAGAATATGGTGGCTCATGAATTGAGCGCGAATAGTGTGTTAAGTTCGTCCAAGCTTCCTGAGTTTAGCCATGGTACTGGGATGTCCTAATTTTATAGTATACGAAAATGCCCAATTTGGAGCTTGAGGAACCCTAGCGAGCTTCAATGGTGAAATCGCGTACGATGCATAAACACTCAATTAACACATATGGTTAGCTTTAGAATGATTAACTGAATGTAAACCAAACATTAAAAATTGGAAATAATGCATGAATCATGATACATGAATGTGAAAAAAAGTATGGACAGGACAAGGTCGTTCTACCAATTCTTTGCGTTAGAGGTGATGGTTTTGATCCAGAAACCTTCCTTGAAGCCTCAGGAATGCAATGGAATCAATGTTTTGCCTTGAAACTCCTTGAAATTGTGTTTTCAGTTTTAGAATTTTCTTGAAAAAGTGCAAAGTTCTTTCTTCAGATGGGGCGCAGCTTAGGGGTTTTTTGTGCATTAGGTTTGCATTAGTATATGTAAGGAATGAATTAGGGTTGAGTTTTCAATCAAAAGTTCTTTGCATTGATGAGAATAATATTTGATTTTCATGGCATATTTTTCAAATCTTTTTCACATGTTTTTTGATGTCAATCATAGCCAATCTTCCCCATTTGAGTTGTGCATGAATCTTCAGCCTTTAAGGAATGATTACACTGCATAAAAAGATTTAAAAACTTTGGTTTAGTATTTTTCCATATTTTATTTAATTTAAATGAATTAATTGTAATTAAAAATTCAAATAAATAAATAAAAATGATGAAATAAATCCCCTTTGGGCCAAATGGTCGTGCATATGCTTTGGATGATGAATCTTGGAAGAAAATGTGGCCCATTAGCAATTTTGAGGCATTTGAAGCAAAGTTGACTTTTCAAAATACCCAAAAATTTCCCAACTTCCACAAGGCATATCTTGCTCAATGTTTAAGCTTTGATCATGTTCTTGGACATTTTGGAAAGGTCTTAAAGTCCTCTTTGGTCCCATGTCATTTTGATTTACCAATATCAAGTTATGGCCTTTGACTTAAAGTCCCTTTTTGTTGACTTTTGAAAATGACCTATAATGTTGAAATTGATAACTTTTTGTGAGAGCATTTCTTGGACTTGAAGTGTGAAGAGGAGTTGTAGGAAATGTGATTCTCTTCAAAATGAGCTTTGGATGGAATTTTTCTGATAATCCATGTGGAAGTTATGCCTTGGTCAAGTTACAGTTGACTTTTTCAACTGTCCAAATATGGAAACTTTTGCATCTTGAGACTTTTTGAGCCATGCCTTGAAAATAATGATCAAGAATTGATTAAATGATGTTTGTGGCTTCAAAATGAGATGTTGACCAAAAATTTGAACTTTTGACTATCAAATGACCATTTTGCCCCTACAGTTGACTGTAGTGCAATTAGGGTTTTTGACTATGCAATTTTGTGCTGTAAGTCTTGAAACTTGGTATGAGGATACTTGACAATGTTTATAAGCATGTGGGACTTGATTGGACCCTTAGAAACTTCATTTTCTTTGTTAGAACAAAAACCCTAATTTTTTACTGTTAGGAGGCCCTTGAACTGTGCAAACCTTGGGGAGATTTTGAAGCATGCTCTTTGCAATTCTTGAAGAATATGGGAGGGCAAATTTTGGGGTAAAACAGTTGCCCCTGTTCAATCTTCTTAGACCTGAGGATGCAGATTGGCTGACGTGCCTTTCGTAATCCAAAGGTGGGAGATGATTGAACACTAGAGTGCCCAGAAATTTGCTCTCACATAGTAGTGTGATGATGGGAATGGGCTTATAGATGCCATTTGGAGATTGATGGATAGGATGATGGGCTTATAGATGCCATGCTGAGAGATGATAGATGGTGGATGGGCTTATAGATGCCATCTGGGCGTCGATCGCATAAGAGATTCCTTGGCGAGAACTTGCGTACCTGCAAAAGAAAATGATTACCTGGCCTGTTGCAGGAGCTGGTCTTCAAACTCTTTTGTGTAGATGTGTCTTGACTGGTTACAGGAGCTGGATCTGGAGCTTCAAAAAGCGATGAATGAACCAGGGATGGTTACTACCTCAACAGGAACAGTGAGAGAACCTTGGATGATTACTACCTCAACAGGAACGCTGAGAGAACCTGGGGACGATTACTACCTCAACGGGAACGCTGAGAGAATCTTGGATGTCTTCTATCAGGAAAATCTTTTAGGGGTCGATTTAACTGGACTAGAGAAGGCCTTTGACTTGATAAGAAACAGGAAAATCTTAGGGTCGATTTAACTGAACCGGTCTAGGTCTTGAAATCTTCAACTGGATAAGAAACAGGGAGATCTTAGGGTCGATCTGACTGAACCAGAGAAGGCCTTGGACTGGATAAGAAACAGAAAAATCTCAGGGTCGATTTAACTGAACCGGTCTAGGTCTTGAAATCTTCAACTGGATAAGAAACAGGGAGATCTTAGGGTCGATCTGACTGAACCAGAGAAGGCCTTGGACTGGATAAGAAACAGAAAAATCTTAGGGTCGATTTAACTGAACCGGTCTAGGTCTTGAAATCTTCAACTGGATAAGAAACAGAGAGATCTTAGGGTCGATCTGACTGAACCAGAGAAGGCCTTTGACTGGATAAGAAACAGAAAAATCTTAGGGTCGATTTAACTGAACCGGTCTAGGTCTTGAAATCTTCAACTGGATAAGAAACAGGGAGATCTTAGGGTCAGTCTGACTGAACCAGAGAAGGCCTTTGACTGGATAAGAAACAGAAAAATCTTAGGGTCGATTTAACTGAACCGGTCTAGGTCTTGAAATGTCTTCAACTGGATAAGAATCAGGGAGATCTTAGGGTCGATCTGACTGAACCAGAGAAGGCCTTTGACTGGATAAGAAACAGAAAAATCTTAGGGTCGATTTAACTGAACCGGTCTAGGTCTTGAAATCTTCAACTGGATAAGAAACAGGGAGATCTTAGGGTCGATCTGACTGAACCAGAGAAGGCCTTTGACTGGATAAGAAACAGAAAAATCTTAGGGTCGATTTAACTGAACCGGTCTAGGTCTTGAAATGTCTTCAACTGGATAAGAATCGGGGAGATCTTAGGGTCGATCTGACTGAACCAGAGAAGGCCTTTGACTGGATAAGAAACAGAAAAATCTTAGGGTCGATTTAACTGAACCGGTCTAGGTCTTGAATATAGCTGAGAACTTAACTGAATTCTTCTTGAAAGGTAAAGGTCAGTCATATGCAAGGCATGATATGAATCAAGCGATGATGTTCTCAACATAAATGAGATTTGTGAGATATGATGCGTATATGCATGCTATAATGTATGAAAATGTGATGTTTATGAATGTATCTTTTCGTCTAGGAAAGTAAATCCTTGACGGGTGCCGGAAAGTCATATCCTGGGCTGATGTTGAAGAATAGATCTTTGCTTCCGCTGGGGATGATAGGTGCAAGCATACCAGTAGGAGAAGATAACTCCGTTGGGAAATAAACTTGGCGAACGAATTACTCTGCAGGGAGAAAAGTACTCTAGTGATCTTGCTGGGAAGCAATACTCTGTGGGAGAGAGGTACTTTGCTGAAATGTTGATGGTAACTTTGCTGGGGATACCATTATTATGTTGGAAGTGTTAATAGACTTCACCGGGGGTAAGAAGACTTCGCCGAGAACGATCTTTTCGTGGCTTTTGGTCGAGGATAACCCAGTTATATCCTGGTCAGGAAATAACTCTTTGAATAAAGCTGGGAGACGCGTTCGTGCTCTGCGAGGATAAGCTTCCAGAATCTACCGGGGATAAGCTTACTGCTTGGGGAAATGGATTCCAACTTTCCTTGGGAACTAGATTGGACTCTCCTGGGGAAGTTTTGAGATGTATCGGGGAATCGATTCCTTTGAATGTTTGATATACCGCCGGGGAACAATCTTTATACCAAGATTGCCGGGGATGTTTGTTAAGAATGCGTATATACTGCTGGAGAATGTTGAGATCTGCTGGAGGATACCCAACTTCCTTAAGTTTGACTGTAACTTTGCTTGAGGAGAGTGTACTGACTTGCTGGCTCACTCTCTAGGGAATTGGGATGTACTGGTTATATTCTTCAGCTGAACCTACCTTGATACCTGGGTGGACGGAACAATTAGATCGCTTAGACAACTCTTTATTGCCCCTGCTTCTAATGTTACTTGTAATTAATCCTTTGTTTCGTATGCAAATATTCATGAGTTAGAAAATTATTGTCAATGCATATATCACAAATTGAACCTTGGACGTTCTTCGCAAAACAAAACAGAAAAGGAAAAATAATTGGCAATTTTAACTGAAAAGTGATTTTTGTATTGATTTTTGAATTTGCCTGTAAATAGGCGTTTTATGTACAAGAGGCTGACGTCCTAGTAAGGGAACGCCGCCAAACAAAAGAGTTTATACAAATTTGTACAAGAGAAAATAAAACAGCTGTGTGAAATGAATGATCCACTGGGTTTCAACTCTGCTATCGCCTTTATATCTCTGAGCGTCTCATCACTTGATGACCTTAGTTGAAGATGAAGCTGACTGATCGATGCCGTCTGCACTTGATGTAGATACCGGATTCTGGATGCAAAGTGACCGATGAGACATAGTATTACGCTTTATCCCTAACTTTTGCCTGGACCGCCCTTTCGGGTTTTCAGTCCACCGGGATACCCATTTTTGCCCAAGCCGCCTTTTCAGGTTTTCGACTTGCCGGGTGTACAGATTTTTTCATTTCATCCCTTCATTTTGCCCGAACCCTTTTGGTTCGCCGGGAAGCCCTAATTTTTGCCTAGGTATGTCAACCTAGCGGGTCTTTTTCATGCGTAGTATCTTTTTACTATGTCTGCATTAGCGGGGTGAGGAAGGTCATCACCATCCATGTTGGTTAGAATCATGGCTCCTCCCGAGAACACATGTTTAACCACAAATGGCCCTTTGTACGTAGGGGTCCATTTGCCCCTTGGATAACTCTGAGGAAGGATGATTCGCTTGATTACCAGATCCCCAACTTGATATTCCTGTGGTCTGACCTTTTTGTTAAATGCCCCGATCATTCGTTTTTGGTACGTCTGACCATGACAAATAGCAGCAAGTCTTTTTTCATCAATAAGGTTTAACTGATCAAGTCGTGTCTGGATCCAATCATCTTCGTTCAGATCTGCATCCTTCATTATCCGGAGAGAGGGTATTTGCACTTCGATCGGTAAGACTGCCTCCATACCATAGACCAAGGAGAAAGGAGTTGCCCCGGTTGACGCCCTGGCTGAGGTACGGTACCCATGTAGAGCGAACGGTAACATCTCGTGCCAATCTTTATAAGTCACTGTCATCTTCTGCACGATTTTCTTGATATTCTTATTTGCTGCTTCTACAGCCCCATTCATCTTCAGTCTGTAAGGAGAAGAGTTGTGGTGCTGTATCTTAAACTGCTCGCAGAGCTCAGTGATCATCTTGTTATTGAGATTGGTACCGTTGTCTGTAATGATCCTTTCAGGGACCCCGTATCGACAGATCATATTATGTCGAATGAACCGTGCCACAACAGTCTTGGTTACAGTAGCGTAGGAAGCTGCTTCGACCCACTTCGTGAAGTAATCAATCGCTACCAGGATGAAGCGATGCCCGTTAGATGCCGTAGGTTTAATCTCACCGATCATATCTATGCCCCACATTGCAAACGGTTAAGGCGCAGTCAGAACATTTAGAGGAACTGGAGGAACATGCACCTTGTCTGCATATATCTGGCATTTATGGCATGTCCGAGAGTGTTGGTAACAGTCGGCTTCCATTGTGGACCAGAAATACCCTACCCGAAGGATTTTCTTCGCCATAGTGTGCCCACTGGAATGTGTTCCGAAGGTCCCTTCATGTAGCTCTTCCATGATCCTTTCTGCTTCTGTCTTGTCCACACAACGCAGTAAGGTCGAATCATGGTTTCACTTGTACAAGATGCCGTTGCTAAGGAAGAACTTCGCTGCGAACCTTCTCAGAAACTTCTTATCATTGACAGATGCACCTTCAGGGTATTCCTGAGCTTCCAAATATCTCTTCACCTCATGGTACCAAGGCTTCTCAGTCACCAATTCAGTCTCGAGATCACAACAGTATGCCAGTTCGTCCAGTTTCCAGATAATGATCCGGGGAGCCTCATTGTCCCACTTGACTTTGAACATAGAAGACATCGTAGCTAACGCGTCCGCCAACTGATTCTCCTCTCTCGGAAAGTGTTCAAAGGTTATCTCTGTGAAGTGGGGGATCAATGTCAACACACATTCTCTATAAGGAATAAGATTCGGATGTTTCGTATCCCACTCCCCTTTGATCTGATTGATCACGAGAGCGGAATATCCGAAGACACTCAGAAACTTGATCCTTAGGTCGATCGCAGCTTGAAGACCCATGATGCATGCCTCATACTCCACCATGTTGTTGGTGCAGTTGAAACATAGCTGGGCAGTGAGTGGAGTATGAGTGCCTAGAGGAGATATGATCACAGTGCCGATACCGTTTCCCAAAGCGTTGGAGGCTCCGTCAAAGTGCATAGACCATCGGGATCCTTCCTCAGGTCCTTCGTCCGGTCCAGGTACTTCACAATCAGTCACTATCATGATGCTTTCGTCAGGAAACTCAAAGTTCATTGACTGATAGTCATCTACTGCCTGATGTGCCAAGTGGTCCGCCAATACACTCCCCTTGATGGCTTTCTGGGTCGTATACTGAATGTCGTATTCTGTCAAGATCATTTGCCATCTTGCTATTCTCCCAGACAGAGCAGGCTTTTCAAATATGTACTTTATAGGATCCATCTTTGAGGTCAACAAGGTAGTGTGAGTCAGCATATACTGTCTCAGCCGGCGAGCATCCCATACCAAAGCGCAGCAAGTTTTCTCAAGCAGTGAGTATCGGGTCTCACAGTCGGTAAACTTTTTGCTAAGGTAATAAATGGCATGCTCTTTTCGGCCAGACTCGTCATGCTGCCCCAACACACACCCCATTGAGTTGTCAAGTACTGTCAGGTATAGTATCAGAGGTCTCCCTTTAACCGGTGGCATAAGGATAGGTGGTTCTTGGAGATACTCTTTGATTCTGTCAAAAGCAACCTGACATTCATCATTCCAATGTGCTACCTAATCTTTCTTCAGCAGCTTGAAGATTGGCTCACAGGTAGCAGTCAGGTGTGAGATGAACCGAGCAATGTAATTCAGGCGTCCTAAAAAGCCTCTGACCTCTTTCTCTGTCCTAGGAACTGGCATCTCTTGAATAGCTTTAACTTTGGCAGGGTCCACTTGAATGCCCTTATCACTTACAATGAAGCCTAGCAACTTTCCAGATCTAACCCCGAAGGTGCACTTGTTCGGGTTCAACCTCAGCTTGTACAATTTCAACCGGTCAAACAATTTCTGCAGATGATCAAGGTGCTCTTCCTCAGTCTGGGACCTTGTGATCATGTCGTCAACATACACTTCTATCTCATGATGGATCATGTCATGAAATAAAGCAACCATGTCACGTTGGTAGGTTGCCCCAGCGTTCTTCAGTCCAAAAGGCATGACCTTGTAGCAGAAGGTGCCCCACTGAGTAACAAAGGTAGTCTTTTCCATGTCTTCAGGTGCCATCTTGATCTGATTATAACCTGAAAAGCCATCCATGAAAGAAAACACCTTATGCTGAGCAGTATTGTCAACAAGGACATCAATGTGAGGTAGGGGGAAGTCATCCTTGGGACTGGCCCTGTTCAGGTCCCTGTAATCGACACACATTCTGACCTTTCCATCCTTCTTTGGTACCGGCACCACATTAGCAACCCACTGAGGATAAGAAGTCACTGCAAGAAACCCAGCATCAAACTGTTTCATAACCTCGGCTTTGATCTTCTCAGACATCTCTGGACGCATACGGCGGACCTTTTGCTTAACCGGAGGGCAGTCTTCCTTGGTAGGCAGGTGATGGATCACAATATCGGTATCCAACCCGGGCATGTCTTCGTAGGACCAGGCAAAGATCTCCATATAATCATGTAGCATCTGAGTCAACCGTTGCTTCACGCTGAGCTCTAGGTTGGCACCGATCTTTACCTCCTTTCTGTCTGCCTCAGTACCCAGATTTATTGTTTCCACCGGCTCTTCGTGTGGTTGAATTTCCCTCTCTTCCTGGAGTAACAGTCTTGCAAGCTCGCCAGGCACTTCGCAATCATCTTCACCTTCGTCTTCGGCTAAGTTGATCGTATTTTCAAAGTCATAACTGGCAGTAGCAGAGTCGTTACCAGTGAGATCCAGAGTGGATTAAAACCTGTATGAGTGAGTGTGTGTAAATACAGCTGTTTTGCAATATAAAGAAAGGAACGAAAGAAAAGGAGCATAAGATTTGAAATGCGAGAAAACGTCCAAGGTCTTTATTCATGATATATGAAATGATAATTTATATGCCCTCACAAATGAAGCCAACGGTGCCCCAGGTATGACACCGGGCCATAAAGTTTTTAATTGTTTATTACAAATAACAAAACAAAGAAGTTTATTACTGCGTAACAAAAGTAACAGGAGTATGGTCCTTAGTAATCCAATTAGTCAATCCGCCATCAGCCATCGGGTAGATCTAGCTATTGAACTCTGACTCTCCTACTTCATCTTCGTCCCCAACAGCATTCACCCCTGGATTGGTAATGAGTACAGGGGGTCTTCTGATCTTTGCCTTCCGCATAGCCTTCTGATCCTCTGCAGTAAAACCTAATCCGAACTTGTCAGTTTTCTGTGTAAAATCAGGGAGCCTGCCCCAATTAGCACACTCACCTTTCTGGATCACAGCCCGGGCATCCTTCAAGGAAGCCATCTTCAAAGGAACATCCTCTTCGACCACTGTTTCTGCTGCTGCCAAAGTTGGAGGTACCTCTTCGAAATGCTGAAAGGGTGTTTCAATAAACTCCCCATCCATCTCAATATACCTGAAGGAATTCAAATGGCTCACCATATACTCCTCCTCTCCCTGCACAGTGACAATCTTCCCTCTGACAGGGTATTTGAGCTTCTGGTGCAGGGTAGAGGTCACTGCCCCAGCTTTGTGGATCCAAGGTCGACCCAGTAGACAAGAATACGATGGACGGATATCCATCAAATAGAAAGTAGAGTCAAATACTTGAGAGCCCACACGAATAGGATTGTCTACCTCTCCATGAACCATCCTCTTGGAACCGTCAAAGGCTCTGACGATGATATTGCTAGGTTTCAGCTCCAGGCCTTCACAATCCAAACGGTCTAAGGCTTTCTTGGGTAGCACATTCAGGGAAGAACCAGTGTCCACCAACACGTGCGTAAGAGTAGTGCCCCTGCATTCAATAGAGACATGCAGGGCATCATTGTGGTCCCTTCCCTTAGCAGTAAGGTCAGCATCTGAGAAACCCAAGCCATTGTCCGCTGTCAGATTTGCTACGCAATCGGTAAACTGGACTGCAGATGTCTCCTGTGGCACGTGGGCCGTTTTGAGAAATGAAATCAAGGCCTTAGCATGGGCCTCTGAGCATAATAGCAAGGAGAGCATGGAGATCTTGGAGGGTGTATGCCCCAGCTGCTCGACAACATTAAAGTCACTCTTCTTGATTATCTTTAGAATTTCCTCCATCTCTTGTTGGGAGGCCTCAGCATTCACAGATTTTAGTGCCTCCATCCGGGCAGACTCATCTTCAATTCCTTTGCCCCGAGCATTGGATGACTCGGCAGCAGGGGAAACAACTTGATCAGAAGCGGGAACAGGTACACTTGTAGGTGTTATAGTGAGGGGTCTTCGAATAGCGGGTGGTGCAATGTCAGGCGAGAAGAGCCTGCCACTGCGGGTAACCTTTGCTGGACCAGTGATATTGCTGATACTGGTGCCAGTGTTGAACTCTTGCTTGATTCCATGTACATACACGTCTGCCCCATAGTGCCAGGCGACAGCCTTATCAGATTCGTAGGGGAGGGGCCCCGGAACAGTAATAACGACAGGTGCGATAGTCATGATTTGAATCGGCTTCCTTGGGAGAGCCTTGATTGGATT
This sequence comes from Vicia faba, assembly GCA_948472305.1. Lineage (NCBI taxonomy): Eukaryota > Viridiplantae > Streptophyta > Magnoliopsida > Fabales > Fabaceae > Vicia > Vicia faba. The sequence continues at coordinate 1,363,754,187 of OX451739.1, read as the reverse complement.
ATTAAAGATTGTAACAACAGAAACTTCTTCTACCGGAACAAACTGAACAACAGTCTTCTTGAACAGAATCTCTTTGCTGTCCATTAGGCTTTGGATGCCCAACTTCAGCAAAGGACAACCAGAGAGGGAAACAGCACAGAAAAGGCAACCTTCACTACAACCCGAAAATAAACCGGCCAACAGTAGATTCCTCTTGACAGTCATTAAGGGAGTAGCCACATCATCCACAGAAACGGCGTATACATCTTCATCAACAACATTTACTCCATGCTGGGGCATAGGAGCAGTCACCACATTTGGCCTCTCAGGCGCTTCAAACTGTATCTCTTTTGCGTCAATAAGGTCTTGCACCTTATTCCTTAATGCCCAACAGTCATCAGTGGAATGCCCCGGGCTATCAGAATGGTAAGCACAGCGGGCATTTGGATTGTATTTCGGAGAGGCAGTGTTTACAACCTTCAGGGCCTCTCTGATAGTCACTAGGTTGGTGGACAGCAACTGCGGCAAGATTTGCGATAGAGTCATACTCAAACGGGTAAACTCTCTCCGGGGTCTTTTAGCCCTTTGAGGATTGGTTTGCCAAGGAGCGGCAGCAGGTTTAGAAATCATCACCGCGTTGACAGATTGGCGGCGCTCAGGTTTCTCTTGTCTTCTAGACCCATATACAGCACTGGCCTCTTTTTTAAAGGGCTTCTTCTCAGAACTTGCAGACGCACCCTTCTGAATTTTGCCAGACTTCATCCCAGCCTCTATTCTCTCTCCAGTCAGAATAAGATCAGTGAACCCTGCAGATGAGTTACCGATGAGATGGTTGAAAAATGGCCCGGATAGGGTCCCCAAGAACATGTCTACCAACTCCCGGTCAGTTAACGGAGGCTGCACCCTGCCAGCCAGATCCCTCCTTTTCTGTGCGTACTCTTTGAAACCTTCGCTTGACCCTAGCGACATACCCTGGAGTTGGGTATGTGTAGGGGCAAGGTCGGCATTATATTGATACTGCTTATAGAAAGCAGTAGCCAACTCCTCCCAGTTACGAACCTTGGTCCCATCCAGCTGATAGAACCATTCGAGATGAGTCCCTGAAAGACTCTCCTGGAAGAAGTGGATCCACAAATTCTTGTCCACTGAGTATGGTTGAATCTTCCGCACATAAGATCTGAGGTGTAGCTTGGGGCAAGACGCCCCGTCATACTTGGTAAAAGATGGTGCTTTGAACTTATGAGGAATGATCACACCAGTGGACAAACCCAAGTCTCCAAAATCCAGCCCAGGCACCTGTTGAATCTCCATAGCATTTAGTCTGTCCTCCAACTGCTTGTATCTGTCTTCAGCCGGAGGATACTGCTCCTCATCAAAATCAGTCTCGTTGTCGGAGACTACCGGACTAGGACCTTTTCCCTCTTGGGGACTACTCTTGCCTATAGAAGAACCAGCCTCTTCATTCTGCAGAGTGTTGCCAAACCTTCGGCCCGAGTTGAAAAGAACAGTTCTCTTTTTCTTCTTCTTCTCCTTCTTCAGGAGCAGAGCCTTCAGCTCTTCTTGGCCCTGAGCCAAACCTATGATTAGTTCCTGAAATTGCGCGTTCTGCGCCTGAAGAGCCTTGATGGACATCTCGGTTGATGATGAGTCGGGATTCATGATGCTGAAATAAACAGCGAAGAACTGTAAGCAACCTGAAAAGAAGAAAACCTGCTATGCACATGATGAATGATATGTGTTTATGCAATGCATTCAAGGGTTCGAAAGTTCAAATTTGTTGTAGACAAAAAAGAACACACGTTATCATTAAGGAAATAATTGTTCAGTACATCAAAGCCTCATGGGCACAAATTACAAAGCAAATCAATCCCAAAAGACACTACGCATCCTCTTTGGAGCTATGTAGGTGTTGAGATTCCTCTCCTCATGCAATAGGCGGGTGAGCTCCAAGACCTTCTTTTCACTAGCATGTAGACTGGTCTCAAGAGAATTCCGTTCTTCCTTAAGCTGGATCCAGCTCTTCTGCATCACTTCCCAGGATGTGGGCATATCAGGATGCTGAATGGTGTAGGACACTTCTCCTTCCAAGACTGGCTCTTTGATTACTGGGAGCATATGAGGATAAGGCATTACTAACTTCTGGGAGCGGGCTCGTACCCACTTGAGATAAGGTTCCAATGGGATGGAATTCCTGTGCCCCAGTGTCTTGCTGTCTATCCTACTTGGCATCCTCCAAGCTCTAATAAATCTCTGGCGAAGTCCTTGGGCATCGTTGTCGAAGTCAAAAACTATGTCAGGAATTAACATATCATGAGGGCCATCCCTCCGAGCATAACCAAACTGTCTCCAAGCCAGGCATGGGTTGTAAGTAATACCTCCTCTGATTCCAAGTAAAGGAACATTAGGGTACTCCCCGCAACGATCAATGATAGTGACATCCTCTCTGGACCGAGGGCACCAATGTATATCTGCATGTGTAAGAGTCATCAACCATTGTGACCATCTCAAACCCCGCTCGTTCTTCAAAACTGATTGTGGAAGGTGCGAAATAAACCACCTTCCCAGGAGAGGAGTGCAGCACATAAGGACACCTCTTTTTCTCATGGTTCGAGTGTAACATGAGTGAAGGATGTCCCCCAGCAACGTAGGTATAGGATTCCTGGACATGAAGATCTGGAAAGCACTGATATCTATAAGCTGATCTGGGTTAGGGAACAACACCAAACCATAGACAAGGAGGGCCACAACTTCTTCAAAAGCTCGTAAGTCAAGGGAGTTCCAACATTCATGGGCCTTTTCAAACAGAAACCTGGCTAAGAACCCTTTGATACCACTTCTAACTTCCCAATGTCCCTTGAGGTCAGATGATTGTAGGTGCAAGGCTTTAGCAATCTCTTCAAGCTTGGGTTCCTTTTTCGTACCGTTGTAGGGTAGTTGATCAAGGATAGGGATCTTCAGGAGCCGGGAGAACTCCTCCAAGGTAGGTACCAGCTGATAGTCCAAGAAGGTGAAATAGTGATGCAGAGGGTCAAAGAACTGGAACAGAACCTTTATCATGTCTTCCTCAATGTTGGTGTTGACCAAGCTGATGAGTCTTCCATGTCTCTCACTGAATGAAGAGCTCTCGGGAATCCTGGATATAAGTTCCTTAAGCTGAGGAGGGACCCTTACAAGGCTGATTTGAATTGTCTTTCTGCGAACAGTTTCCATGTCCTACAAAACAAGAACAAAGATGAATATTCGAACCCCTGAAATGGTTAGTCAATGCATATGATGCTGGATGATGTCATGATGCTATGATTAAACACACCACAGATATTTACAAAGACAAACATGTAAGGCACACAAGGCACACAAGACAAGCCCTTAGAGTTTAGGCCAGCATGGGGTCTGGGTAGTACCCTCTTGAAGTTGGTGGGCTCAACCTGTCCTATTAGAAGTAACCGGGTTCTAAGGGTCCCAATATCACGGGATTGCTTTCATTGTTCATCTTTTCGATTTAGCCACTGAACTGGCGACCGAAATATTCCAGGAAAGCAACCCTCAATTGAGTGTAGTATCGAGTATCAACCAACCTCGGACTGCACCAAAGTCAGTTATCTCACTACCCTAAAGAGGCCAAGATAGTTCAATTAAGGTTCCTAAGGTCTGTTGATGCTTCACGACACCACGCGGAGGCCCCGTACTCTCCTTGACTGAACTCAAGGGTTACCGGTACACACCAAAGTGCCACATCAACGTAGCAGACTGCTTCAACCATATCGGTATACCCCGCACAGTTCCCTCACAGCCTTGTTGCTACTTTCTAAGAAGGTATCCCCCAGATCCGGGTTAGGATCTATAGAACTCCCAAGACAGTCCCACAATTTAAAGCAAGCAAAGAAAGCAATTGAAAACACAGTGATCTTAGTCCTAAGGTACACCTCACTTTTAGATTTTCCCCAGCAGAGTCGCCAGTTCTGTGATTGGTGGATCTGGAACTGACTGTTTAACGCTGGTTCGTGAAATGTCGCGGAAGCAAGAGTCGCCACCGTCTTTTATTTTCTCCAACATGGAAAGGACAAAAGCACAGAAAAATTCCTTATGAGATTGCTCTCGGTTCGGGAGGTAGATTATAGAAAGGGAAGGTGTTAGCACCCTTTCTATCCATGGTTATCCATGGGCTCTTAGATACTTGCTCACTTGTGTTTTCAAAAGTGTTTGCTTTTCAACTGTGGGTTTTAAAAAAGTTTCTTTGAAAATTCCAGTTCGACTCTTGTATCGGTCCTCAAGAGTGTTTGAAAAAATTGCTTTCGAAAGCTTTTTGAAAAGGTGTCGGTGTGAAAAGTATTTTTTGATTTGTTTTGAAATTAGAGCAAGTATCTAGAGTCGTTTACCTACCCTAAGGAATTCGTCTGTGTAAATGTCCTTAAAGTAGTGCCATCCCACCATTGAGAGGTAGGTAGCACCACCGTTGGAGGTATTCGGGTCAATTCGAAGGTTCAGGACATGGTGATCACCAGAGCAATAGGAAGATACCTTAGAAGCTACCCTCATGCCAGGTTCCCGGATCATGAGGACTTACTAAAACATCCTCTACTCGACGATCACCTTTCGAGGGGAAAGGCAACAATGAGGCGTACCCTAGGGGTGGTGTGTGATTTGTGTGTCGTTTTCAGATATTTTTTGTCTTGTCATGTATTGGTGATCTACGCGTTGCTTTTATTTTTTGACATTCATTCTTTCATGTAATTTAATTAACAGTTTAAAAGTTGCGGGAATTTAAAATCCTACGCTATTACAAAGGCGCGGGTCCACATCGCCAAATTAAATCCAGGACCCGATTTAAAAATAAAATAAAGATGCGAGAAATATAAATGTTTAATTTACACGGCTTTGGGAGAATTACATGAATATTATAAGAAAGGAAATAAAATGTGCGAAACGAACTAATAATCGAAAGCGAGGGCGTTGGACCCTTTTTAAATGAAATTAAATTACTATTAACAAATTAATTAAATTAAAATAAAAAGAAAATTTTTTTATGAGTTTTTTGTATTTATTATTTTTTATGAGAGAATTAAATGAAATTAAAAAAAAAGTTAATTAACCCTAATTCTAACTATTTTTATTTATTAAGAAATATGTTAAAGTTGAATCTAAAATTAACCTAATTAATTAATGGTGATTTATTTACAAAAATAATATTTAATTATTAATTATGGTAAAAAGGAAAAAAAAAGGATAAAAGTCTTTAAAACCCTAATTCTACAATTTTTAAGTTTATGAAAAAAAATGTCAAAATTAATCCTAGAATTAAAGAACTAAATTAATTAACAAGATTTATTTACAAGATAAATTAAATAAAATATATTTTTATTTTTGTCTTTTCTGATTTTTATTATTTTTTATGTTATGAAAATATATTAATTTAAAGAATTAAATTGAAACTAATTAAAACAAATAAAAATAGAAAATAAATATAAAAAAGAATGGAAAAGCAAACCAATGGGGGGGTTCTGTCCCCAAACTGGAGGTGTGATCCAGCAATTCTGGCCCAATATTCAAAGCCTTGTTTGACTTTTCTGGAAGCGTGCGTGTGCATTGACCAGTGCCCATGGTGTTCATCAGATCAGGACCTTTGGATTGCCTTCAGTGGCCATGTGGCACGTTGAGATTGTGGGCGTATGATGGTCATCAGGGAGCAAGCTGCATAGGAAGATGGAATGGAAAATAATATTGAAGGGATAGGGGGACCTGGGGATCGAACCCAGGTCCCGTTGCTTACCAATTCACGTGCCTGCCAACTGATCCAACTATGCGCTTTGTTTATTATATGACAAAAAATCAATATGAGATAAAACAAGGGTTAGTGGAATATTTTCGCGCGAATTTCAAATGCTCCACTCATTGGCCTACACATCACCATCTTCTCCAATGGCTTGCTGTACCTGAAACAAAAACAAATTGAATAGCGGGGGTTTTAAACCCCCACTAAATAGCAAGCATAAAAATAGCGAATAGAATATGGTGGCTCATAAATTGAGCGCGAATAGTGTGTTAAGTTCGTCCAAGCTTCCTGAGTTTAGCCATGGTACTGGGATGTCCTAATTTTATAGTATACAAAAATTCCCAATTTGGAGCTTGAGGAACCCTAGCGAGCTTCAATGGTGAAATCGCGTACGATGCATAAAAACTCAATTAAAACATATGGTTAGCTTTAGAATGATTAACTGAATGTAAACCAAACATTAAAAATTGGAAATAATGCGTGAATCATGATACATGAATGTGAAAAAAAGTATGGACAGGACAAGGTCGTTCTACCAATTCTTTGCGTTAGAGGTGATGGTTTTGATCCAGAAACCTTCCTTGAAGCCTCAGGAATGCAATGGAATCAATGTTTTGCCTTGAAACTCCTTGAAATCGTGTTTTCAGTTTTAGAATTTTCTTGAAAAAGTGCAAAGTTCTTTCTTCAGATGGGGCGCAACTTAGGGGTTTTTTGTGCATTAGGTTTGCATTAGTATATGTAAGGAATGAATTAGGGTTGAGTTTTCAATCAAAAGATCTTTGCATTGATGAGAACAATATTTGATTTTCATGGCATATTTTTCAAATCTTTTTCACATGGTTTTTGATGTCAATCATAGCCAATCTTCCCCATTTGAGTTGTACACGAATCTTGAGCCTTTAAGGAATGATTACACTGCATAAAAATATTTAAAAACTTTGGTTTAGTATTTTTCCATATTTTATTTAATTTAAATGAATTAATTGTAATTAAAAATTCAAATAAATAAATAAAAATGATGAAATAAGTCCCCTTTGGGCCAAATGGTCGTGCATATGCTTTGGATGATGAATCTTGGAAGAAAATGTGGCCCATTAGCAATTTTGAGGCATTTGAAGCAAAGTTGACTTTTCAAAATACCCAAAAATTTCCCAACTTCCACAAGGCATATCGTGCTCAATTTTTAAGCTTTGATCATGTTCTTGGACATTTTGGAAAGGACTTAAAGTCCTATAACCAATGCCTTTGGTCCCATGTCATTTTGATTTACCAATCTCAAGTTATGGCCTTTGACTTAAAGTCCCTTTATGTTGACTTTTGAAAATGACCTATAATGTTGAAATTGATAACTTTTTGTGAGAGCATTTCTTGGACTTGAAGTGTGAAGAGGAGTTGTAGGAAATTTGATTCTATTCAAAATGAGCTTTGGATGGAATTTTTCTGATAATCCATGTGGAAGTTATGCCTTGGTCAAGTTACAGTTGACTTTTTCAACTGTCCAAATATGGAAACTTTTGCATCTTGAGACTTTTTGAGCCATGCCTTGAAAATCATGATCAAGAATTGATCAAATGATGTTTGTGGCTTCAAAATGAGATGTTGACCAAAAATTTGAACTTTTTACTATCAAATGACCATTTTGCCCCTACAGTTGACTGTAGTGCAATTAGGGTTTTTGACTATGCAATTTTGTGCTGTATGTCTTGAAACTTGGTATGAGGATACTTGACAATGTTTATAAGCATGTGAGACTTGATTTGACCCTTAGAAACTTCATTTTCTTTGTTAGAACAAAAACCCTAATTTTTGACTGTTAGGAGGCCCTTGAACTGTGCAAACCTTGGGGAGATTTTGAAGCATGCTCTTTGCAATTCTTGAAGAATATGGGAGGGCAAATTTTGGGGTACAACAGTATCGGTACCTTTATCATCGCATCATACAATCGTGGAGAGGAGAGTGGAGGTGGCATCTGGTAGCCTGAGGCGAGGAGAGGAGACATCAGAAGCCATGTTTGAGAACAAGGAAGAGGCGATGAAGAAGATGGAAAGCAGCGCCGCTCACAAAACTGTGAAACCTAATTCTGAAGCAAGACAACTCAAACCCTAAAAACTTTGTCAATAACATTGGGCCTGTCCCTTGCACAAAACCCTTAAGCCCAATCAATTCTGGCGTACACCTCCCTTTTTTCTTTTTTCTTAATCCGTTTTTGTTGTTATTTGGGCCAAGCATAACTCCAAAAGCCCATTTAGTTTTCTTTTTATTTTCTCTTATGTTTACAAACTAATAATTTTTTCTTATTATCACCTTATTTCCCTTATATAACTTAATTCCTAATTCTTTCTTGTTAAAAATAATATATTAATTTTTTATTAACAATACTTTTTATCACACTTGAAATACATAAAAATAGAATTTATCAAGTTAATTGATTTTTCTCTTTAAAACCCTTTTTGTTTATATAACACTAACAAAAATACAAAAAAAAAAAACTTAATTATACATTAGGTTAACATTTTGATCATTTGTAAATAACCATATACATCATACAATACTTTTGATTCTCTTTATTCTATACCTTGCTATATTTTTACTTTGAGAATGCAACGATTCGATTTGGTTGTAAATAATATTTGGACACTACTATTCTGATAAGACTCATCCCCATTTGTAAACATTTGTACCCCCATCCCCGGATACTTATTTGTAATAGCTTAGACTTTAAATTCCCGCAATTTATCGCTTTCCATATACTGTATAGTAATTAGGGTTTGTATGCGAAGATTCAAAATCAACCGCTAGATAACCTAACACAAAGATAAATGCATGAAAATCAATACACAATTCACACTTGCACCTCTAGGGTAACCTCGCTTGTTGGCTCGGAAAAATGCAATCATGTCCCTCGAATACGTGACACTCTAGCAAATGTCCCTTCGATAAACAAAGATCGTAGTCCCTCAATGACCCTCGATGTTGCCTTCGATAAAATGATCTCGTCCCTTACAAAATTTCTAGAGCGTCTCACAAGTTGCCTTCAATGATTGTATACGATGACCCGCGCCTGTCCCGTTTACATCCTAACGCAAGGTTGTTCACCAAACACAATGGTGAAACAACACTGTTAAAAGGGTTAAAACATAAGAAAAATCTTTGAGTAAAATAGGGTAGACCAACTCTTAGTTACTTGATCAAAAACTTGCAAAACATCCTTGCCTTTTTTCAAACACACATCACAACACAACTTCAAAAACAATTTCAAAACAACTTTCAAAACATTGAAATATCTTTTCAAAAAGACACACACCTTTGTATATACTCAAACAAGAGTCATTACAATGGTTGTCTAGACAAGGCATCTTTTTCAAAACATTTTCAAAACCACACACACAAAGCACCATTTCAAACAATTGAAAAGCAAAGGCAAGTGATCTAAAACAAGTAACTAAGAGCCCATGGATAACCATGGATGAAAAGGGTGCTAGCACCCTCCCTTTTCATAATCTACCCCCCGAACCCACGAAAACATCTCAAAGGTCTTTCCTGTGCTTTTTGACCTTTCCTTAGGATAAAATAAAAAGTCGGTGGCGACTCTTGCTAAACCGAACAAGTGCGAATACAAACGCAAAACCTCAAGTCAGTTCTCCCACCGTATCACACTTATCAACATGCAATGGTGACTCTTTTCCATGATATGATTCACAAAGAGATCGGGGTATATGTTGATGACATGATCATGAAATCTCAAATAGAAGAAGAGCATCTTGTTTACCTACAGAAATTGTTTGAAAGGCTGAGGAAATTCAAGTTGAGGTTGAATCCCAACAAGTGCACCTTCGGGGTGAGGTATGGAAAATTGCTAGGCTTTATTGTAAGTGAAAGAGGTATCGAGGTTGATCCTGCCAAAATAAAAGCAATACAAGAAATGCCTGAACCAAGAACTGAAAAAGAAGTATGTGGCTTTCTAGGGAGATTGAACTATGTTTCTAGATTTACCTCTCATCTTATAGCCACACGTGACCCTATTTTCAAGTTATTAAAGAAAGATTAAGTGGTCATATGGAATGACAATTTCCAGGTGGCATTTGATAAAATAAAAAAGTATATGTAGGAACCTCTGATCCTCATTCCTCCAGTGGAGGGGAAGCCATTGATCATGTATCTAATAGTGCTTGAAAGTTCCATGGGTTGTGTTCTCGGTCAGCATGATGAGACCGAAAAGAGAGAACAAGCAATTTATTACCTGAGCAAGAAGTTCACTGAATGTGAATCCAGGTATACGTTGCTCGAGAAAACTTATTGTGCATTGGCTTGGGCTGCTAAACGCCTGAGGAAATATATGCTGACACATACCACCTACTTGATATCCAAAATGGATCCTATCAAGTACGCTTTTGAAAAGCCAGCTCTTACAGGCCGAGTGGCTAGGTGGCAGATGATGTTGACTGAATACGATATCCAATACACTACTCAGAAAGACATGAAGGGTAGTGTGTTGGCTGATTATATTGCTTATCAACCAGTGGATGATTATCAATCAATGAGATTTGAATTTCCAGACGAGGACATCATGTATATTAGAGATTATAATGTTCCTGACCCAAAAGAAGGACCCAAACCAGGTTCGTTATGGACACTTATGTTCGATGGTGCCTCAAATGCATTGAGGAATGGTATCAGAGCCACTATTACTTCTCCCATAGGTTTTCATATCCCATTCACCGCCAGAATTTGTTTCAATTGTACCAACAGCACGGTGGAATACGAAGTTTGCATCTACGACATCGAAGTTGCAATTAATTTGCAAATCAAGTGCTTGAAAGTTTTCAAGGATTCTAATCCCGTTATCAGTCAGGTTAACGGAGATTGGGAAACTCGTCACCAGAATTTGATCATTTATCGAGAACATGTCATGAAGTTGATTCCTTACTCCGATGAGATTACATTCGATCACATCTCTAGAGAAGAGAACAATATGACCGATGCTTTAGCCACTTTGGCGTCCATTTTCAAGGTCAAGTGGGCTAATAAAGCGCCTTCAATTAAAATTATGCAGTTGGATGAACCGACATTTTGTTATGAAGCTGAGGTGGATCTAGATGGCAAGCCATGTTTCCACGACATCAAGATATATCTTGAGACTCAGGAGTATTCTGAAGAGGCATCAGTCACGGATAAGAAGTTCTTGAGGAAGTATTCTGCCAAGCTTTTCCTCAGCAATGATGTTTTGTAAAGAAGAAACCATGATGATTTGTTGTTAAGATGTGTTTATAAGAACAAAGCGGCAAAAATCATTAAAGAAATGCACGAAGGTTCCTTCAGGATGCATTCCAGTGGACACATTATGGCCAAGAAGATCTTGCGAGCTGGCTACTATTGGTCCACCATGGAAAATGATTGTTATAACCATGCCAGAATCTTCTACAAGTGTCAGGTGTATGCTGAAAAAGTGCATGTACCACCGGTACAGTTGAATGTCTTGACTTCTCCATGGCCGTTTGCAATGTAGGGCATCGATATAATTGGAAAGATCGAACTGACTGCGTCCAATGGTCATCGTTTTATTTTGGTTGCTATTGACTACTTCACCAAGTGGCTCGAAGCCGCGTTATATACAAATGTTACCAAGTATAATATCAAGCATAATATCACCTGTCATTATAGAGTGCATAAAAAGATCATTACAGATAATGGATCTAATCTTAATAACAAAATTATGAAGGAGCTTTGTGAGTCCTTCAATATCAAGCATCATAATTTGTCTCTGTATCAACCAAAGATGAAAGACGTTGTTGAGGCGGCCAATAAGAACGACCAATAAGAACATTAAGAAGATTATGCAGAAGATGGTAGTAACCTATAAGGATTGGCATGAGATGCTGCCTTTCGTGTTGCATGGTTATCGCACCACAACTCGCACTTCGACCGGGGCAACCCCATTTTTGCTCGTTTATGGAATGAGAGTAGTTTCTCTTGTGGAAGTGGAAATTCCTTCGTTAAGGATTATGAAAGATGCAAAACTTGATGAAGATGAATGGATCCAGAATCAGCTAGATCAGTTGAACCTCATTGACGAGAAAAGGCATGCGGTTTTTTGACATGGTCAAGTGTACTAGAAAAGGATAAAGAAATCGTATGATAAAAGGGTTCGGCCTATATGCTACAAGGCCGATGACCTTATATTGAAAAGAATAACTCTTCCTCAAGGTGATCCCAGGGGCAAGTGGACTCTCAATTTTGAGGGACCATTCATCATAAAGAAGGTTTTCTCTGGCGGTGCCATGATGCTTACAACGATGGATGGTGAAGACTTCCCACTCCCTATGAACGCGGACGTAGTTAAAAAATACTTTGCATAAAGTGACCGCTGAGTTGACTGGCTCAGGCAAAAAAGGCACATCTGGCGAACCTGGTGAGTAGGTTTGGGAAAAAGTTAGGGACAAAAGAGAGTATGAGTGAAAAAATGTACACTTGCTAAGTTGACCTGTCAAAGGTAGCTTAGGCAAAAGAGGGTATCCCGGTGGATCGAAAACCCAAAAGGACAATCCAGGAAAAAGAGGGATTTAAGCGAATGACTACGTCCAGCGTTAGGTCTTTGATTTTGGTGCTATAGTTGGTAATTCTGAAAGGTAGGAATCAGTCCAATCATCTTCAACGGGAAATAAGGTGATGAGATAGTTGAGGTTATAAGGTTGATAGCAGGATCAGAACCCAGAGGGAATCCGTTGTCACATTGCCATGCATCTATTGCTCCTTGAATTTAATTTGTTGTTTGAAATTACCTCTTTCTAAGAATTGTATCTCGATGTACTTTCCTATTTACAAGCCTTTTTTTTAATCAATACAAGTGTCTTTTGTTCAAAAGCCTCTTTTTTATATTTTATTATTTTTCTTGCATTGAAGACGTCCAATTTTTGATAAAAAATTGCATATAACATTGGGGGCCTTACACTTGGTAAGATATATTTGAAAGTTGCTTCAATAACTTGCGTACCCGGTTGGCAGACAAAGTCGTCATGTCATACCCGGGGCATTGTATGTTTTTCTATTTTGCAGGTTCGGTGATGCATATCCTGAAGCAGATATATCCCCAGTAAGCTTGACATGTACGACCAACTAGAACAGATTTGTGATCCCCATCAAGGCATATAGCAATTTGGTTATCCTCGGTGAGGTATGTCATATATTGGTACTCCTTTTGGGAATTCAAAATGAGGCCTGCTGGTATTTTAGGGCCTAGATTCCTTTGTTTCCTCAATAGAATCGCCTATTAAGAATGGTTGGATGCATGATATCATGCCACTAGTTAATTCAAAATGGAATCTTACTTCCTCAGCAGGGTTTGCATATTTTGAAGAATCCTCTTAAGAAATATTATCCCCAGGAAGTTTTCTTGATTTGTATTCATGAAGAGATCATTGAGTCCCAGAAGACCTAACTCAATCCTTTGTCCTCCATGAGGCCTATAACTTTTGATCTGCGAGAAGTCGCACATCCCTTGTGATGTCGTGACAGGATTTCGTTTCTCCCCAGTGAGGTCTTTGAGGTTGAAAATATTCCTCATGTAGGTTGGCGTTGGTGAAATCTCTTCGGCATCTGCCGTACTTCCCAATGAGCCGCCTTGTTCCTCAGTGAAATTTTCTTCTTTAAATGAGGATGGCTTCGAAAAGCCTGATAGAGATCTGTGATTCCTCATTGAAGCTTGTGGTTTGTTTCTGCCGATAGTTATATCTCTCTGATTCCCCATTCTGGCCAATGGCCGAAGTTTGTTTTATTCTCAGTGTGGACTCATTGGTAGGATCAGCTGCTGTGTTGGTAGGTTGCTATATCCAGAAAGCCAGAAATTGGAATTCATGCTGAAATGGATGTTTATTCCCAGCAACAGTGAATGATATTCTCCTTGTAAATCCAGTGGTTACTAGAACCTTGGTGGCGCTCACCCAATGGAGTCCGGTGACCTGATTTTTGTCTTTTAGTTTTTGCTATTTCTCGATGAAACATTTAAACATGCATCTTTACATTGCATCCTCAAACGTGTAGTGTTCCTATTTTCTTTGGGGATATTACTCCATAAGGAAAAGAAATTCAAACATGCATTAAGGAATAATCCAATTATGTTTACTTGTGGCAACCAGGTTGTTATGCACTCAAATTTGAGTCATCTCCATAGCAAGCTTAGGGCGATCTTATTCTGTTTCCCTAGTGGAGTCTATTTTGATTTACCATTGGTCGGGGCTTTGATGCTTTCCATTTTCAGTGATTCATGGTTTTCCCTTGCCTTTGCAAGCCCCTTTGGTTATTTTTACCCGTGTTTTCTTTGCCTTCTGAATGCAACTAAGAGTCGGTGTATGACTTTTCTTATTGCTTGAGTATTTGAGTATCTATGCCAGTTATGTGGTAATCTAGATAATTGCCACTCTTGAATAATTACACCCCTCTTCTGGTCCGAGGAATATTGTAGTTCTTGCACATTTGCAACCTGTAAAAAACCAACGTGTTTTGGAAATCTTTGTTAGAGTTCCCGTCGGTTGATCTCTTTCTCTTGCAGAGTTCACCTCTGATTGGTGCTCTATAAAAGTCGTATTTAGTCAGTTCTTTTCCTTTGGTATCCGCGCTAGTCGGGTTTTCTTCTCGTTAGCTTAGATAACCTTCTCTGTTAAGAGTCCTTCAGTGTCTCTTCAATGTCCAGTTGTCTGGCATCATTGGTTAGGAGAATGCGTCCTTTGTTATTGGGGCTTTCTTCGGTGAGTCTCTTTCTTATGTTTGATACCAGTTTCGAAAATTTGTTCTTGTTACCTAGTTTCATTTTTGTGCGTCTAACTCTGACCAGACGTGCATATCTTTATCCCCTGTCGAGTTGTTACTCACGTATCTTGTTAGAATACAATGTTCTGGTATTCTGAGGAGTCTAGTTGTTACTAGTCTTCCCCTATCAAGTCGTTACTCGTTTGCCTTGTTGTTGTTAGCTTTGCCCTAGCGCAACATTATGGGTTGGTAGATACCATTCCTACCAAGGTCAAGTTTTCTACTTGTCACCTGATTTTTGAATACAACGTTCTTGCATTCATTTATATTGGTTGAGTCTAGTCTTTACTAGGTTCTACCGAGGTTGATTGATATTTGTCTCATTTCGTCTCTATAATTTTGTGGTTATGGTTAGTTGTTACTGCTTCTTCCAGGTTCGATATTATCAGGTGTTCGCCTTGTTTTGAGGATCCAATTGTTATTGGTATCCTAAGGAGTACTCATAGAGGTCTAGTTGTTACTAGTCCCTTTTTAAGCAAGAGTTGTTACTCTTGGTTTTGGTTTGTGATCCAGTATGACACATTCTTTGAAGTATTCCTAAGGTCGAGTTATTACTCGTACCTTCATTCGGTCCTTCAGCGTTGTGATTAACGTGCCAACGAGTTTTGGTTCAGAAAGGCACTATTCCAGTTTGATCGAGACCAGTTGTTACTGGTATTTTGAGAAGGCTGGTCATTATCAGTCTTCCCTTGTAGGGTCATTGTTCTTTCTCAGAATGCAACATTTTGGCATTCTGTGAAGTCTCGTTGTTATTAGCATCTTTCGATCCTTACCCCTTTTTTGGGATGCAACGTTCTGACATTCTGTAAAGTCTAGTTGTTACTAGCATCTTTTGGTCTTTACCTTCTTTTTCAGAATGCAGCGTTCTAGCATTCTGTGAAGTCTAGTTGTTACTAGCACCGTCTGGCCGTCACTTTTCTTTCTCATAATGCAGGTGTAATACGGTGGTAGAACTGACTTGAGGTTTTATGTTTTATCGCAAATGTTGCGGATGAAAAGAGTCGCCACTGACTTTTCTTTTATCCAATAAAGGAAAGGGTGAAAAGAACAGGAAAGACCTTTTGAGAATTTTTCTTGAGTTCAGGGGTAGGTTATGAAAAGGGAAGGTGTTAGCACCCTTTTCATCCGTAGTTATCTACGGTCTATTAATTGCTAGCTCACTTTGAAAATGCTTTATGTTTGTGTATGTTTGCAAGTATTTTGAAAATGCCTAAGTGCAGAAATTTTGGAACGACTCTCATATCGTTGAGAATGTATACAAAATGTTTGTTTTGAAAATACTTGTGAAAGGAAGTATTGTTTTAGAAATATGTTTTGAAAATTACAATGTAAAGCAACTTTGTAATGATTCTCGTATCGTTGAGAATGTATACAAAATGGTTGTTTTGAAGAGTGTTTTGGAAAATAGTTATGTAAGCAACCCCTTCATATAATTAGTTTTGAATGATAACAAATATGTGTGAAATAATCAATAAATGTTGAAAATGCTTTACCTATATGTGTGCATTGTAAAAATACAGTATAACATGTTTAAAAATAGTTAAGAATGTGTTTTACACATAAAATACTCTTATGAGTCGACACAAAGAACTTTGCATTGACACATACTTAAGCAAAGAATCATAAAAACAATTATGCTTCAGTATGAGTCGACACATCCATGCGATGCATCGACTCATAACATGTTGATGCTCCTGGAATACAATTTTCAACCTTTATACATCGATACATAACTTCATGTATCGACACATGATATATTGTTGTCCTTGGAAAACAAGTTTCAACTTTTATGCATCAATACATAACTCCATGCATCGACACATAACATGTTTTATCTTCAAAAATCAAAATTCAATTTAGTATGTGACGACACATACATGTTATGTACCGACTCATGTAAAATGGTTGGATCTGTAATATGTTATAGTATCAGTTTACATCGACTCATAACAACTTGCATCGACTCATTTTGTGTTGTATAACTAGCATGAGTCGACTCATGCTAACGTGTATCGACTCATAATGCGAATTCATGTCTCTAACTATTTTCTGTTACATATATAAGTATCTTTTCCGCAGCAAATCAGGTGTGACACTGTTGGCTCCTAAATTCGACACCTTTGTTTTGATTGGTGGTAGCCATTAAAAGCTGAAAGATGCTTTCGACTGGCTAAGCCTGTCGAAGTGCCTGTCGAAAGATGGCAAAATACTTAGAAGATTTCTTCCAAGGAAGAAGGCTGATTGCCTTCGACGTCGAAGGAGTTGTCGTCGAAGATGTCTCTTGACGAACGTGTTCGATGGTCCAGAGTGGAGCAGTTTGAAATTCAAAGCTTTGGAGGGAAAACGGTTTCCAGCAGTTACTACGTGCAAACGTGCAAGGATCTGGAGCGTCGAGCATGGAGAACGTGCCAAGTGGCTTAATCTCGAAGCAGTGTAACTGCCCGACGGTTACTTGGAATGTTTTAGTATAAATAGGAGTAGACATGTAGTTTCTCGCGTGTGTTCACAATAAATACATAGTCACTCATTTAGATTCAAGTACCCAGTGTGAGCGAAAGAATTGTTGAGAAATGTATGTGTGAAACACCAATTTTATCAATTAAAGTCATTTACTTTTCCAGTATTTTACTTGCTTTTCTCCTTTAAATTCCTGTCGAACCTTTACTTTAAAGCCTTGTTTATTTTACCAAGCCTTTCCTTCTTTATGCAATTTACTTGAAACATTTTACTTAAAGCCTTATCCACCTTAATCAAACTTCAAAATCAACCTATGTCCATAGGATCAATCTGATCGATCCTGCGAGTAACCAAATAAGTAACCATTTGGAGGATCAGCGGTTGTTTACCAAAACCCAAGGTAAACAAATTGGCACACCCGGTGGGACTGTGTGTTGATTGTTGAAAATTATCTCATCTTTTCGAGTTGTATGTTATTGAGGAGTGGTAGAATATACACCAACGATAACAATACTGCCAGAAGAAGGGAAGAGATGGCGAATCCGCCAAACAACAACGAAATCCCACCACCAAGTGTGGGAGCAACGGTTAATATGACCGTCAGTGAAGCAACGAATGTTGGTTCGACACCAGCAGTGTCAGTCACAACCACGGGGCCAATAACTTCGTTAACAGGCCCCAGAATACCTTTGGGAACCCCCCCCACCAAGGGGAAATATTGGCACAAGGCCAGTGGTTCCCCCAGGATTCATTCCATTCTATGGCATGCCAACTTCTGAAGTGGCAAGCCTGACGAATGCTGCGTCCACTTATTCAGACCCTTTCGTGAGTGCCTCTTCGCCACTCCAAGGCTCTGGAGTAGGCATGGCGAATAGAAATAGGACCCAACTCTTAGGAGGAACGTCCCAAGTAGCCCATGGCCTTACAAATGCCTCGACAGCAGTCTTGAGGCAACAGATGGACGAAAGCAACCATGATATGGTGCAAATGTTGGCACAAACGTTGAGTACAGTGCTAAATCCTCTAATACAAAATACTACTCAATCGAATCAGCAAGTTACAGCGCAAATGACGCGTTTGGCTGACTTCTTTGGAGTACCCCCACCTATTCGACAGCCCCAAAGGGCGCAAATAAGAGGAAATCAGGGGATATTTGTGGAGGAAGAAACCGCCATTAATCAGGCTCAACAGCCTGTAGAACAACCTGTCGAAGAACCTAGGGTGATAGCCCCAGAGGTAAGGTTAGTTAACAGAAACCAAAATGCTGACGAAGTGGTTCAGCATGTCCAATACCAAAACATGGGTTTGGAAAACAATCTGGCAACCATGATCGAAAGGATCATGAATCAGAATGGGATGAACATGGGCTTTCGAAGGCCCAACTTTACATCTCCATTGTCAGAATATGTGTTACAGACTGACTTACCCCCTAGAAGCAAAGTCCCCAAATTTACTAAGTTCTCTGGGGACACGACAGAATCTACTGTCGAACATGTGGCGAGGTATTTGATCGAAGCAGGAGACATTTCGAATAATGAAAACCTAAGGATCAAATACTTCCCAAGTTCCTTAACCAAGAACGCTTTTACTTGGTTCACAACTCTACCCCCCAATTCGATCCACCATTGGACCCAGTTGGAAAGATTGTTCCATGAACAATTCTATATGGGGCAAACCAAGATAAGCCTGAAAGAACTGGCGAGTGTGAAGAGACGTTTCACTGAACCTATAGACGAATATCTGAATAGGTTTAGGTTGCTTAAGGCGAGATGTTTTACACAAGTGCCAGAACATGAGCTGGTCGAAATAGCCGCAGGCGGTTTAGATTATTCCATTAGGAAGAAGCTAGACACCCAGTACCTAAGAGACATGGCCCAACTGGCCGATAGAGTTCGACAGGTCGAACGCCTCAAAGCTGAAAAAGCTAAGGCAACGAAAACTCACAAGAGAGAGAGAATAGCTTACGTTGAGATGGATGACGAAGATCTAGAACCCTTCGACGATACTTTAGCTGTCGAAGAAGGAGAAGTCGATTTAGCAGAACTAAAACAAGGGCCTCCATACTCTTGTAAACAGTTAGTCCCCTCAAATGGGAAAAATCCCATTGGTCCAGACAGGACCAACGATAGGTTCCCAAAAAAGACTTATAGTTTTGACATCACAAAATGTGATGAAATATTCGACTTGCTGGTTAAAGATGGCCAAATGATAGTACCCCCTGGGGTAAAAGTGCCTCCTCTTGATCAAAGAAAGAAGAGAGGTTTTTGCAAATATCATAATTTTCTGGGCCATAAAACTTCTCAATGTTTTCTTTTCAGGAATCTTGTGCAAGACGCGATTGAGGAAGGGAGATTAAAGTTTGCTGACAAATCCCCCATGGCTGTCGACTCCAATCCACTAAAGGCTGAAGCCCACTATGCAGAACCCTCTGAGGTGAACATGATAGAGGCAACCAGGATCCAGTCGAAGAAGCCAGGCATTACCATGGTCGAAGTCTCAAAGGACCACATCAACATGCCAATCTTTGGCAGTTTTTCTGGAAATTTATCCAGGAAGACCATTGAGGCTGTCCAGAAAGCGGTCGAAGACCCGAAGTCGAAGACTGCTGAAGCACAAAAAACTGGACCAAAGCCCAGTTCCCACTTGGCCACTGTACAAGGCCAGACGGAGAATCTGGAGACACAAATGAAACAACTAACTCTTGCTAATAAGGATACAATGAATATCAACATGGTTGAACTTTCTGACCCTAAAGCTTCAGAAGAAGCCATAAGGCAAGAGCAGGCAAATAAAACGGCTTTCCCTAGGGAAAACGAAAACTTGGCAGATTTTTTACAAAGATGCCAGAAGAAGAAATCAGAGGTGATGCTGTGTCCAAGATGCAGTTCTATCTTTGATAAAAAAGCTGCTGAGCACATACAAGGCGTGAGAGCAGCGAACAAGAGAAGGGAGAATGCTGACCTTCGACATGATCCCAGAAGGGGTTCTAATCAAGACAAGAGGCCATTGACTTTTAGGCCTCCAACAAATGTACCAGTAGACACTTGGTACAAAACATCTGGCCGGAAAAGGCCAAGTGAAGAGAAATGGCATTCTTTCGAAGTGCCAAGAGGTTCCTCTTTAATTCAGAAGAAAGAGCCTCAAGTTGCTGCACCCAAGGTTGCTCAAGTGTCCAGCAACTACAAGGGAAAAAATCCTATGTCGAGATCCCAATGGAGGAGATATCAAAGAAGGCGAAAAGCTGAAAGGGAGGCTGCCAACGAACCTAAGGCAGAAACTAGTTCGAATGTTCCCCAAAGGAAACAAAGGAAGCCTCTTGAGAGAGAGCCTGTTACCAACAGGCTAGTCTGGCCTAACCAGAGCGAAGTCGAAGACGAAGATGATGCTGAGTCTGACGATACTCTGGATATAATGGTGAATATTGTTTCAGTACTGCCTAGGGAATTCAATCGACAGGTAGAAGTCGAAGCCAGTGACTGGGAGGTGGAACAAGAAATGGCCAAACATAGGCCAGTGTGCTATTTTGTCATGGACAATGGCACTACAGAGGAACAAAATGGCTTCTTCGAGCCACCTACAGAGGCGATGAAGAATCACCTCAAACCTTTGTTCATAAGGGCTAAGCTCGAAGAGACCACTGTGAACAAAATATTGGTCGACTGTGGGGCCACTATCAATATTATCCCTCATTCTATGCTAAGGAAGATTGGCAAAAGGGATGAAGAAATCAAACCTCACAATATGGTCCTGTCCAACTATGAGGGAGGCATTGGGACCACCATGGGAGTGATCCAGCTCGACATAAAAGTTGGGTCGATCCTTCGACCAACAATGTTCATGGTCATATCGGCCAAACCTAACTACAACCTTTTGTTAGGCCGTGAGTGGATTCATGGTGTAGGTGCTGTGCCTTCATCGATGCATCAAAGGCTGCTTCTATGGCGTCCAGATGGGATGGTCGAAAACATAGAGGCGGATCAAAGTTACTACCTCGGCGAAGTAAATCACTTGGGTGTAACAGATTTCGACAAAAACCTGGCTCACATAGGGCCATGTCCAACTCCTGACTTCGACATGGCGCCAGCGCCAAACACCTTTTGTTCCCTATACCTGCATCCTGAGCATGGTTTCCAATGGGACAAAGAAGACTTGTCCCACATAGACTTCAGTGGGCTAACTGATATCCAACCAACTGGTTGGGGAAGTGAATTCAGTGATAATGACTGAGTCACAATCTCTGAAGCGAATTTCGGCTTATGTAGCCGAAACCAAGATGATAACGGCTCTCGAAGCCGAAGTAAAGTACATGGCCACACAGGCCAATGATCAACAATTATCTGCTGTTGGCCCAGGAAAGGATTTCGATCCAAGACCTTCTGATATCATGCCAGATGAAATGCAGGAACAGAGGCTCGACGCCATCTATGACGATGAGCCTTTGGGCTTCGAAAAGGATCCCTTGGCGAACAACATTAAGATGTTAGCACAAGACCCTTTAGAAGAAATCAACTTAGGCGAAGGATCAGAGAATAGGCCAACTTACATCAACGCCAAAATTGATCCAGAACTTAGGTTGGAAGTAATCCAATTGCTGAAAGAGTTTAAAGACTGTTTTGCATGGGATTATGACGAAATGCCTGGTCTCGACAGAGGATTGGTAGAACTTCAGTTGCCAATCAAACCTGGAAAGAAGCCAATCAAGCAAAATCCAAGACGCTTCGCTCCAGAAATATTGTCGAAGATCAAAACGGAGGTCGAAAGACTTCTGAAATGCAAATTCATCCGTGTTACAAGGTATGTCGAATGGATTGTAAATATTGTGCCAGTAATTAAGAAAAATGGCACATTAAGGGTGTGCATAGATTTCAGAGATTTGAATGCTGCCACCCCCAAAGATGAATATCCTATGCCTGTGGCGGAAATGCTAGTCGATTCTGCCGCTGGCTACGAATACCTGAGTATGCTCGATGGGTATTCAGGATATAATCAAATATTCATTGCTGAAGAGGATGTGTCGAAAACAGCTTTTCGATGCCCAGGGGCCTTAGGCACTTACGAATGGGTAGTGATGCCTTTTGGCCTAAAGAACGCTGGGGCAACGTACCAGCGAGCAATGAATACTATCTTCCATGATTTTATTAACACTTTTATGCAAGTTTATATTGATGATATTGTTATAAAATCTGTTTCCAGGAAGAGTCACATTGACCACCTTCGACAATCATTCGAAAGAATGAGAGAACATGGTCTGAAGATGAACCCTTTGAAGTGTGCGTTCTGTGTGAAAGCTGGAGATTTCTTGGGCTTCGTTGTCCACAAAAAAGGAATCGAAATCAACCAGAACAAGATGAAGGCAATTTTGGAAGCGAAAGCGCCATCGAATAAGAAGGAATTGCAATCTCTCTTAGGCAAGATAAATTTCTTGAGAAGGTTTATATCTAACTTAAGTGGGAAAGCTCAGGCCTTTTCACCCTTACTTCGACTGAATAAAGAGGGGTTCGAATGGGGGCAAGAGCAACAAGAAGCCTTCGACAAAATCAAAGGGTACCTCACTAAGCCACCTATTTTGGTGCCTCCTTGTAGTAATAGGAGTATGAGATTGTACATAGCTGCATCTGACAAAACTCTGGGAAGTATGTTAGCCCAAGAGGATGAGAATGGAGTCGAAAGACCCATTTATTATCTCAGTCGAGTTTTGAATGATGCAGAAACTAGATATAGCGAAGTTGAAAAATTGTGTCTATGTCTGTATTTCTCTTGTACAAAACTCAAGCAATATATAAAACCAGTTGATGTTTATGTTTCGTCTCATTTTGATGTTTTCAAATATATGTTGTCGAAACCTATCTTGCATAGTCGAATTGGCAAGTGGGCATTAGCATTGACTGAATACTCCTTGACCTTTATGCCTCTTAAGGCAGTAAAAGGACAAGTGGTTGCAGACTTCATAGTCGACCACTCAATTCAAGTCGAGGATATTAATTATGTGGAGATAGAACCTTGGAAATTCTACTTCGATGGTTCCAGCCATAAAAATGGAACAGGAGTAGGAGTCTTGATTATTTCTCCAGATAAAATTCCAACAACATTCAAGTATCAAATAGAAGGTTCTTGTTCGAACAACGAGGCTGAGTATGAAGCTCTAATTACTGGCCTTGAAATATTGTTGGAATTGGGGGCAACTCGAGTCGAAATAATGGGAGACTCAGAGTTAGTCATCAAGCAAGTCACAAAGGAGTATAAATGCATAAGAGAGAATCTCATTATGTACTTTGTGATAGCAAATCGTTTATTGAAACAATTTGAAAGTGTCAATATTCGACACATACCCAGAGTCGAAAATCAAATAGCCAATGACTTGGCACAGATTGCATCTGGGTATAAGATTTAAAAAACGAGATTACAAAGAGCAATCGAAGTTCGAGAGAAGATAAAGGCAACTTGTCTATCACCATCAGACTTGGAATCGACGAGGCTAGGCTATGCTGATCACTCAAACTTCGAGATTTCGTTCATTGATAATTTGTCAGAGCAAGATTGGAGGAAACCCATTGTGGACTATCTTCAAAATCCAGGAGCTCCGACAGAACGAAAAACAAAATACAGGGCGTTGAGTTTTGTACTCATGGGTAATGAGTTATTCAAGAAGACGCCTGAAGGGGTGTTGCTGAAATGTTTAAGTGAGACTGAAGCATACATAGCCCTTTCGACTACGCATGCTGGGGCATGTGGGGCTCACCAAGCAGGCCATAAGATGAAATGGTTGTTGTTTCGACAAGGACTATATTGGCCCACTATGCTGAAAGATTGTGTTGAGTTCGCCAAAGGTTGCCAAGAGTGTCAAGTTCATACAGGCATCCAGCATGTACCAGCAAGCGAACTTCACTCGATAGTGAAGCCTTGGCCCTTTCGAGGATGGGCGTTGGATCTCATTGGAGAGATTCGACCAGCATCATCAAAGAGTCAGAAATACATATTGGTAGGCATTGATTATTTTACTAAGTGGATCGAAGCTGTCCCTTTAGTCAATGTAGACCAAGAAAATGTCATTGAATTTATTCAAAAGAACATTATATTTAGGTATGGAATCCCTGAGACAATAACAACTGATCAAGGGTCAGTGTTCACTGGTCGAAAGATGCAGGAATTTGCTCAGGAAACAGGTTTCAAACTCCTAACATCCACGCCTTACTATGCACAGGCGAATGGTCAAGTCGAAGCAGCTAACAAAGTGGTGATTGGCTTGATAAAGAAACATGTTGGGAAGAAACCAAAGAATTGGCATAAGACGTTAGACCAGATTTTATGGGCTTGTCGAACGTCCCCAAAAGAAGCCACTGGTACAACACCATATAGGCTAACTTTTGGCCATGATGCAGTATTGCCAGCTGAAATTTGTCTTCAATCTGCAAGAGTTCAGAGGCATTATGATATTCCTTCTGAGGTTTATTGGAATATGATGTTAGATGAATTGGTGGATTTAGACGAAGAGAGATTACACGCTCTCGACTTACTCAGGCTTCAGAAGAAAAGAGTAGAAGACTCTTATAATAGAAAGGTAAAACCTAAGGTATTTTTGCCTGAAGATTTAGTTTGGAAGGTAATTCTTCCCATGGATCGACGGGATCGAAGCATGGGGAAATGGTCACCCAAATGGGAAGGACCCTTCAGAGTTATCCAAACTTTTTCTGGTGGAGCCTATGAAGTCGAAGAGATAAGTGGTGATAAAAGGCTCTTGAGAGTAAATGGTAAATATTTGAAAAAATATAAGCCTATACTTCAAGAGATAAAAATAAAATAATAAAAGAACAAACTAAAATAACCATAAAAATGCCAAAATGGAAATTTTTATTAATTTCAGCCAAAATGGCAATTGTTGTCGAAAACGATTACAGAAGATGGTTACAAAAGAGAATCAATCAAAAGGAAAGAGAATTCTTGAGTCGAAGATACTTGGCATACTGCAGCTCCAACCTCTTTTTGCACCAAGATTTTTCTTGCACCAGTTTGGCAATTTGAGCGTCGAGGCTTTGAGCCCTCTCAGCGAATTCCAGGCCTTGCTTGATCTCAGTCTGGCTCTCAGTGTCTGGGATGGTCGAAAGAATTTCCTCCTGGAGCACAGTGTTGGCGTTTATCTTCGCCTCTATCTCTGCAATTTGTGCTCGGAAGGAGACATTCTCTCGCTCAATAGCATCGACCCTTTCCTGTGCAGACGCTTTCTGTTTCGACAACTCGGCAATTCGAGAAGTCGAATCTGAGACAGCAGTCCACGCAGATGAGCTTTTGCCATGCAGCACTTCGAGCTGACTGTTAAAAGCTCGTTGGCGCCTGTAATCCGCTGAGACTTGATCAATCATAGAATGTAATTCCATGATTAAGTCTGAGATTTCTGGGGCTACAGCTTCGAAGTCAACAGCATTCAAAACCTCTTTCAAGCATGATGGAGCAGTGGGGTCCCCCTCTAAAGCCTTCATTAAATCTCTCTTGAAGAACTGGGCCTTAACCTTCGCCAACGCATCATCAAGAGGAGAAGTTTCAGTAGATTTTCCCGACAGGGTAGGAATTTCCTGACTAGTGTCAGAAGAACTCTTACTCTCGATGATTGCATTAAGGTAGCTGACAGGGTCAGTTTGTTTCAAGATTTCCAAGTCCTCTTTCGACCTGTGCTTTGAGGAGGTGACCCTTGCCACAGTATTATCTTGGGCTTGAGACTCTTGAATGCTGAGTGCCTCGTTTGGTTGCTTTTCGACTTGGACTGAGGCGGTACTAGCGTCGACTTGTGGTTCTTCGTTAACATCACCTTGGGGTCCTTCGCCAGCGTCATTTTGTGGCTCTTCTCTAGCGTCACCCTGGTGTTCTTCGCCAGTACCACCTTGGTGCTCTTCGTTGACAGCATCTTGATTCTCTTCGCCATTGCCTTGGTCTCTTCCTTCAGGATTCTCTTCTGACGACAAGTCCACCACAGGAACCGTTTCTGGCTGTGTTTCCTCCGCCATAGGTTCTTCAGTTGTCTTCTCCACTGTTTCAGCATTGGCCTCATTCTCAGTGTGGGCTTCGTCATTGCCCAAATCTTGCACCTGAGGCCTGCTAAGGTCGGCAGATTCTAGAGTTTCTGAAGTCCTTGGTGGGGAACTTTCAGTAGTGTCCTGAAAAAGAGAAAGAAGACAAATCTTCAGATGTCGAAAGAGACATAATCGAATACTGGTATCTATGCCTAAGTTATAAGAAGGGTCCAATAGATTACCTGTGGATTAACTTCAGCCCCAGGGCTGGAATTGTCACTTTCGACAGGCTTGGTAACAAGAGCGTTCAGTTCCTCCTCAGTTGGTTCCTCGATGACCACTGCAGGTGGCCTAGGCTTTCTCACAGCGACCTTTATTCTGACGGTTCGACCTTCAGGAGCAGGAGTAGGAACAGAAGCGTCCTTCGTTAACTTTCGCCTCTTTAAGGGAGTAGGAGGGGAATCACTGTCGTCATCACTCCCCGATTCGACCACCAATGCTGCCCTTTTCTTGGGCGAAGGGGCCTAGAAAACCAATAGGAATTCGATTGAATAATTACGTCGAAAATAAAAAATCGAAAGCCAGAAGAAAAAATGAAGAAAATCTGGTTACCGATGTAGGAGGCCTCCTCGAAGAGCCTTCCCCCTGTTGGTTGCCCGTTGTTTTCGCCGGCGCTATAGTCTTCGCCGGCGGTGGAGGTTTTGTCGAAGGGACTCTTCCTTGTGGGCCTTCTGTAGCCTTCTTGGCTAGGGGCTTTCGAACAACTGAAAGCGAAAAGGAAAGTCAACAGGCTAACAGTCGAAGAGAAAGATAAAAAGTAATGTGAGAGCATGAACTTACATTTCTTTACTTTGTCCAACACAAGGACAAAAGATTTCTGCAACTCTGCCACAAAGTCCTTCTCGTCGAAGAAGTACTCAGCATAATAGCTTCTCCACCACTCCTCAAAGGATGGTGAGCAAAGGAAGTTAAGCTGGTAGTTAAACAGCGAGAGGATTGTTCGACCAGCATATCTTCCGATATGCTTGGTAGCAGCTTCTTCTGTATAATCGTTGCAGAAGTACAACATTGACTTCTCTCTTTGAAAAATGGGAGAAGGCAGGGTTTGGATGATACCAAATTGGCGAGATACCAGATTTGGTTGATAGGCAAGCAGACTCAAATGAGTCTTAGAACTCTTAAATCGAAGAGGCATGATCCTGGGTGTCAGGAACGCCTCCCAAAGTACAGTGTGCTCATCGACATTGGGACCACTCGACTCCTTTGGATGTGGCCTTGTAAACCATGCTGGCCCCACCTTCCGTTGAGCAAATGGAGCCATAGTTGAAACAAATTCCTTCCTTCGAGCGAACATCAGAACGAAGTTAGTGAAGGTTTGTTGGAACTCCAGCCCATCTTCCACAGGTGTCAGTAGAGCCAGCCTAATTCCTTCGATACGTCTATTAGCTATCGCTGGGGCTTGTTCATTTATCTGATTCTTCTTGGGTAAGAAGGATTCGAAAGTGGCGTTGAGCCACAGTTGAAGTAGCCAGAAAGGCCCAGCGAGTAGCAAACTGCCCCTATCTTCGATATGTTTCAAGAGAGTAACCCCATTGCTGATTGAGTCATAAAGACTGGCCAGAATTAGTTCTGCCAAACAGATGTTTTGGCGGTGATGCAGTTGGGTGGCAAGAGTGACCATCTTTTTGGTCACTTGTAGAGACTTCGAGCAAAACACAAAGCGAGTTAGCCATAAGGCTAGAAACGCTATGTGTTCGACATCCGACACTGTATCCGTCGACCTGTCGTGATAATGGTTGATAAAGGTAGTGTATGTTGGCTTCGTCTCAGAGAAGCCAATTTGGTCCTCCGACATCTCCTCCGGGTCGAAGTAATCTCCGGTTGGTCGAAGGCCAGTGATGGCCGCTACGTCGAAGAGTGTGGGGGTTACCATCCCACATGGAAGGTGAAAGGTGAAGTGAGAGTAATCCCAAAACAACAGCGAAGCTATAAGCATCTCTGGGGAGTAGTTTAAGCCTGTCTTCGACAGCATTACTAGGTCAAAGATTCCCATTTCCTTCCAGACTGGAGTTTGATGTTTCTCCAACTTTGTTAGCCAAGCAATATAGTCAGAGGTCAGATTAGGGCAAGATCTGAAGACCCTAACACTTCTGTTGAAGAAACGGAGGTCGATTTTCTCGCGTGTAGGGTCTTCGTTGTCTTCTGCGTCCTTCTTAGCGCATGCTACTGGCTTAAGTTTCTCGACGATGGGGAAATAGCTCTTGATCTTCAGAGCTTCAGAGATGCTTGGGTTCATGGGGCCAGACATTGCGAAGATCTGGTTGGAGTATCCAACCGGGATCATCAAGTGACGCGAGTAAGCATCGCGAACGGAAATGTCAGAAGGTTCAGGAACCCTTCGTTTCCCTGTAGAGTTCACTACCGGAGCAGTAACAAAGACCTTGGGCTTAGCAAGTTGTTCAGTTGGTGCGTTAGTCTTGGGGGCAGTAGAAGCAGAGGCCATTGTTGAGGATGAAGATGGAGTGAAAAAGGAAGAGTTTTTCTGCAAAGAGAGCAAGTTTGTATGAAAGTAAGGGAGTTTGAGGGCTAGTTTGCGTAAAAAATCTCATAGTGGGATATTCACTACTATTTATAGTAGTGGGAGAAATTCCCAATAACGAGGACAATAAATGTCATTTAATGCTGCAGGAATTAGTGGGACGCGTGGCAGCATCCTGTTGTTTTGGCCGTTTCTGCAGAAACAGAGAGACGCAGCGTGCGTCCTCGGTTTTGGGATTTGTCATAATGACAAATTTTGAAGTGATGTTTGGTACTGCACGCCGTACTGACAGTGACGTCCTAGGATCAAATCAATGATGGTTTCTTGGGATTGCCAATAGTTGGTAAAAAGCAACAAAAAGTGCACAAGTTAACTTGTGACTAAGCGTGGAAAAACAGGTGTCGAATGGCGTTTTCAAAGAATGCCTTTTTCTTTCAGAGTCGAAATAAGGCATTCTTGGGGGGCAATTTGTTGGCTCCTAAATTCGACACCTTTGTTTTGATTGGTGGTAGCCATTAAAAGCTGAAAGATGCTTTCGACTGGCTAAGCCTGTCGAAGTGCCTGTCGAAAGATGGCAAAATACTTAGAAGATTTCTTCCAAGGAAGAAGGCTGATTGCCTTCGACGTCGAAGGAGTTGTCGTCGAAGATGTCTCTTGACGAACGTGTTCGATGGTCCAGAGTGGAGCAGTTTGAAATTCAAAGCTTTGGAGGGAAAACGGTTTCCAGCAGTTACTACGTGCAAACGTGCAAGGATCTGGAGCGTCGAGCATGGAGAACGTGCCAAGTGGCTTAATCTCGAAGCAGTGTAACTGCCCGACGGTTACTTGGAATGTTTTAGTATAAATAGGAGTAGACATGTAGTTTCTCGCGTGTGTTCACAATAAATACATAGTCACTCATTTAGATTCAAGTACCCAGTGTGAGCGAAAGAATTGTTGAGAAATGTATGTGTGAAACACCAATTTTATCAATTAAAGTCATTTACTTTTCCAGTATTTTACTTGCTTTTCTCCTTTAAATTCCTGTCGAACCTTTACTTTAAAGCCTTGTTTATTTTACCAAGCCTTTCCTTCTTTATGCAATTTACTTGAAACATTTTACTTAAAGCCTTATCCACCTTAATCAAACTTCAAAATCAACCTATGTCCATAGGATCAATCTGATCGATCCTGCGAGTAACCAAATAAGTAACCATTTGGAGGATCAGCGGTTGTTTACCAAAACCCAAGGTAAACAGACACATTATTACAATTGTGAGCATCAATTACTGAGCAACAAGAAGCCTGAAAGATACTTCATCTTTATCATCTTCTCAATCATCTTAATTCAACAACAATAATGAAAGTCAAACATGTTTGTTCAATTGGATCAAGAGATCAAGAGATAACGTTCATCTTTTCATTTAAGGGATCTCAGTTGGGTTGAAGATTTAGAAGGGGGCTTCGAGGAAAAATCAAGGGTTTGTCCTTCAAGAACGGGTGTGTTCTTGAGGGTTTGTTAGTCACCGTCGCACAAGTCAGATTCAGCCGTAGCGAGGGGTTTGGAAATTAGAGGGATTTTTGCAAATAGGTTGTGGAAGCAGAGGATTGATTATGGATCTTGCAGGGAATCTTGATAGGCTCATATCAAGTGGAGGTTCTTACAAGAAGAAGAAGATCATAGGGATTTCATTCTGTCTTTGCAGTGTAATCTTGTATACAAACTTTCATCAAAATTGATATAAGAGTTCTCAATTTCAATTTTGGAATTGAGAGGGAGACGTACCCACACACGAGGACGACATTGGGGAACTTCCTTACCAAACTTCCCACGTATTATTTTTCTTTCTCTCTATCTCTTTACATTTTCCGCAATTCTGTGATTCAATTGGCTTGCTGAGTTTTCTGTTTAATGATAAAATATTGGTTCAAATACTTTCATCAAATTACCATTATTAATCATCAAACAAGCATATGCCAACCGTTTGAAAAAATTCCTTGCAAGTTTTAATTCATTGGAAACATTGTTCTAGTTATAAATGCATTGAAAATGTTAATCAATCCGTGTTTAAGATTAATCTATTTCATACTAATAAAATCCAACAAGTTTATCGTATGTCCGGTTTTCTAGTAGTTGGTTCAAAATAGACGGAAGTTGATTATGGATCTTACTTTTCCGCTGCTTTTAACAAACTTTGATAAAAGATTTTAAATCCTTGATAAATAAGGAGGTGATCTATTCACCCCCCTCTCGATAACTTGCCACACCATCTAACAAGTGGTATCAGAGCACCGGTTCGCTGGTGCTTTGTGTCTACTAGTAACACTATGGCTTTTGAACCAAAGGGGGCTTATAATAGAGCTCCTATTTTCAATGGTGAAAACTATGGCTACTGGAAAGACTGCATGCGAGTATACATAAATTCCATTGACATGAATGTATGGACTGATATTCAGAATGGTCCTTTTCAAATTACCATAAGGAATGATGCAGGTGCAATAGTACCTAAACCTGAGGACCAATGGAATTAAATAGGTGAAAATAAGTGGTTGTGTGATTGGAGAGGCAGAAATATGATAATCTCAACACTTGGTGTCGATGAGTATTATAGGGTGTCTCATTGCACGTCTGCTAAAGAAATGTGGGATGCTTTAGAAATTTCCATGAGGGAACTACTGAAGTTAAACCTTCCCGCATTAACACATAAAATCAAGAGTTCGAGCTCTCTCGCATGAAACAAGGAGAATCTGTCTCCGACATGCAAAGGAGATTCGTTCATCTTGTAAGCCGTTTAAATGGACTTGGAAAACCTGTTTCCAATGAAATTTCTACTAATAAAATTCTGAGATGTCTTAGCAGGGAATGACAACCTAAAGTAACAGCTATCAAGGAAGCCAACGACCTCACTACGCTTACCATTATAAATCTGTTTGGCAAGCTGGAAGAACATCAACAAGAACCAGAAAGTCTTGAGAAATATGAAAACAAGAGTAAGAAGGAGAAGAATGAAGACAAGGAGGGTGAGAAGAAGTCAATAGCTCTAATGGCTTCTAGCTCCAAGTCCTAAAACAAAGAGCAAAATGATAATGACTAAAGTAGTGATGAAAATTCTGATGATAAAGAAATGAGACTATTTGTTCGGAGATATAATAGGTTTATTCGAAAAAATGGAATCAAGTACTCCGATAAGAATCTCATAAATGTTCGAAAACAGTCTAAAGAGCCAAGACAAGAAGAGAATAAAAAGCAAAGAAGTAAAGGACCTTGCTACAATTGTGGTAAAGTTGGACACTATAAACTAGAGTGTCCAAAGATGAAAAAGGAAAAAGGAAAAGCTCCACCAAAGAAGTTTAATAAACAAAGAAGAACTTACATTGCATGGGAAAGCGATAGTGATTCATCAAGCGATGACAGTTTGAGTGATAGTGATGAGACTGCAAATTTATGTCTCATGGCACACACCAAAAATCAGTCCTACCACAAGAAAACAACCACGACAAGCAAGTAAGACAAGCATATCATAACAACTTTTCTCCTATGCCTTTTTATGAACTGAAAATAGCTTTTGAAAAACTACAAAACAAAGCTGAAGATGCTTTTAAGAGATTATCTTTCGATAAACAAATATTTTCATTCTTGGAGGGTAAAGTCTATAAAGCTGAAAAAGACTTAAAATGTCTAAAAGCTAGTATTGCAGAAAGTTCAAAGGATAAGGATGTTAGAGGATGTGTTCCTAGAAGGGAATCTGAAGTTTGTCATATTTAGTAACAAGAGGTTAGAAGTCTTAATGCCAAATTGGAAAAAGCTTTATAGCCCAAGGTTACTTTTGCCGTTGACCCTAGACTTTTTAAGAAAATGTTGAATCCACCATATGCAAAATAATCTTTTGTAGAAAAGTTTCCAAAGGATTCAATGAGAAAAATTAAGAAAAATACATCATCATCATGGTTTATGTCATTATTATATTCCTTTTGGTCATACCATTGAAAAATGCAAGTTTAGGAGATTTCTTGTTCCTAAAGGCATTTACCAATGGAGGCCTAAAGGCAACCATATTACCACTTACCCACATGGACCCAATAAAAATTGGGTACCTACCTCCCTCTTTTGATATTGCAGGGAAAGTGTCTTACATTCGTGGATAGAAGATGGTTTCTAGACAGCGAGTGTTCAAGGCACATGACAGGTGACATATCGCTTTTCATTGAATTCAAAGAAAAGAATAAAGGATATGTTACTTATGGAGACAATAACAAAGGAACAATACTCGGTAAATGTAGTGTAGGTAATCCCTCTACCACTATTATTTCTGATGTCCATTTAGTAGAGGGGCTTAAACACAATTTGTTAAGTATTAGCCAATTGTGTGACAAGGGTTATAAAGTTACTATCACAAACACTTGCTGTATAATTGAAAATACTAAACAAAATATTGTGTTTAAGGGTATTAGAGTAAACAACGCCTATAGGCTTGACCTTTTTGATGTATCATTAACAAGCACTAAATGTCTAGTCACCTTGAATGATGATTCTTGGCTTTGGCATAGACGTCTAGTGCATCTTAACTTTTATTTACTTAATAAGATTGTATCTAAGGATCTAGTAGTCGGTCTTCCAAAAATAAAATTTTCAAAAGATCACCTATGTGACGCGTGCCAAATGGGAAAGTAAACAAGGGTCTCTTTCAAATCTAAAAATACGATTTCCACTTCACGACCCCTTGAGCTTCTCCATATGGACCTCTATGGACCTTCTGGAACAAAGAGTCTAGGTGGAAATTATTATGGTTTTGTAATTGTTGATGACTACTCTATATTTACTTGGACCATATTCCTTCGTAGCAAAGATGAAACTTTTTCTGCTTTTAAGAGTTTTGCAAAACTTTCCCAAAATAGAATGGAATTAAAAATAATTACAATTCGAAGCAATCATGGAGGTGAATTTCAAAACCATCTCTTTGATAAGTATTATGACAAGCATGGTATTGAGCATAATTTTTCAGCACCTCAAACTCCACAACTGAATGGAGTTATGGAGCGCAAAAATCGCGTTTTAGAGGAGTTGGCAAGAACAATGCTCAATGAGAGTGGATTACCAAAATACTTTTGGGCTGATGCAACTAGCACAACTTGTTATGTTTTAAACAGAATATTAATCCGTCCTATTTTGGATAAAACACCTTATGAACTTTTAAAAGGAATAAAGCTAAACTTGTCACACCTTCACGTATTTGATTGTAAATGTTTTGTTTTGAATAATGGTAAAGAAAATCTTGGGAAATTCGATGCAAAAGCAGATGAAGGTATCTTTCTCGGTTACTCACAATCAAGTAAAGCATATAGAGTATATAATAAGCGTTTACTTACCGTTGAGGAGTTAGTCCATGTTTCTTTTGATGAATCTTATCTGAAAAATGTCAAAAGGTATTTCTCTTGATGGTGCAGGTGTATCTACAGAAGACATACTCAAGGAAACTGTTGAGGAAACTGATCAGTCCAAAACAGATGACGATGAGGAGGAAGATGATACAAGCCATGCAAAATATGAGGAAGAAGAGCCAACGGAAGTAAACGATCTTCCACCAGCTTGGAAATCCTCAAAATACCATCCTATTAACAACATATTGGGAGATATTTCAAAAGGAGTGATGACTCGCTCTAAGATAAGTAATTTCTGTTATCACTTTGCTTTTGTTTCACAAGTTGAGCTTAAAAATGCCAAAGAGGACTTGGTTGATGAATTTTGGCTAATGGCCATGCAAGAAGAGCTTAATCAATTTAAAAGAAATGACATTTGGGAACTTGTCCCTCATCCACGAGTCCATCATATCATAGGCACTAAGTGGGTTTTATAGAAATAAACTTGATGAAAACAGAGTGATAACCCGCAATAAAGCACGTTTAGTGGAAAAAGGGTACAACCAAGAGGAGGGCATTGATTATGAGGATACTTATGCTCCAGTTGTTCTCCTTGAGGCTATACATCTCTTGCTCACTTACGCGTGTGCTAAGAATTTTAAGCTATATCAAATGGACGTAAAGAATGCTTTTCTAAACGGTGTCATAAATGAAGAGGTATACATCTCACAACCTCCTGGTTTTGAGAGTAATGAATATCTAGACTATGTTTTCAAATTAAAACGAGCATCATATGGTCTTAAGAAATCCCCTTGGGTTTGGTATGAAAGACTTAGTAAATTTTTACTTGATCATGGATATTCAAGAGGTAAAGTGGATACCACTCTCTTCATTAAACGTAAAGGAAAGCATATTCTTTTAGTTCAAATATATGTAGACGATATTATTTTTGGTTCAACTAACCTACATTTGGTCGAAGAAATTTCTAAGGTTATGCAGGGTGAATTTTAGATGAGTCTCATGGGGGAGCTAAACTACTTCCTCGGTCTTCAAATAAAGCAGCTTAATGAGGGCATAATTGTATGTCAAACAAAATATTGCAAAGAGTTGCTTAAACGCTTTGGAATGAATGACTCAAAATCAATTGGCACCCCTATGCTTACCAACGAGAACTTAGATAAGGATGAACATGGTAAGAGTGTAGATGTCAAGAAATAAAGAGGTATGATTGGACCCCTTTTGTATCTTACGACATCTAGGCCTGACAACATGTTTAGTGCTTGTATGTGTGCACGATATCAATCGGATCCTAAGGAATCCTACTTAAATGCTGTCAATCGTATACTTAGGTATCTCAATGGTAAATCTAAGTATGGGCTATGGTATTCCAAGGGAAGAGATTGTAGTTTAGTAGGTTACTCCAATTCTAATTTTGCTGGCTACAAGTTAGATAGGAAAAGCACTAGTGGCACATGTCATTTGTTTCCAAACTCTTTAGTGAGTTGGCATAGCAAAAAGTAGGTTTCTATTACATTGTCAGCTTTTGAGGCAAAATACGTTGCAGCCGGTAGTTGTTGTGCTAAGATTTTGTGGCTGAAGCAACAATTACAAGACTATGATATTCAATTAAAACGTATTCCAATAAAATGTGACAACACAAGTGCTATAAATCTTACTAAGAATCTTATCTTACATTCACGCACTAAACACATAGAGATTAGGCATCACTTTCTTCGCGATCATTTTGAAAAGGAGGATGTCGTGTTTGAGCATGTTGATACTAAAAATCAACTTGCTGATATTTTTACAAAACTACTAGCAACGAAACCTTTCTTCAACATTCGTCGTGAGCTTGGGATTTTAGATCTCTCTTAATTTATGTCTTAAGCATACATGTACTATATATATATATATATATATATATATATATATATATATATATATATATATATATATATATATATATATATATATATATATATATATATATATATATATATATATATATATATATATATATATATATATATATATATATATATATATATATATATATATATATATATATATATCACCATGC
Organism: Vicia faba; assembly: GCA_948472305.1. Lineage (NCBI taxonomy): Eukaryota > Viridiplantae > Streptophyta > Magnoliopsida > Fabales > Fabaceae > Vicia > Vicia faba. The sequence continues at coordinate 1,363,718,221 of OX451739.1, read as the reverse complement.
TGTTGAGATGTGTTTTTAGCCTTCATACGTGTGTCTTAACATCTCATCAACTGAGGTAATATAGTTCCTTTCTACTTTATCTCTAAGAATTCTATGATTACTTGTAAATAGACCTTAATTATTCCATTAATATTGTCTATATATTTATTTTACATAAATTGTTTGAACTTGACATATGTAAATTGCATTGCATCATTATGTATGCATAATCATCTTTAGATAGTTCATTTTCAATAATCATATAATTGCAAATGGGTCTCATATCCAATTGTTCACAGAAACTTGTAGAAAACTGCATTTTTGTTAAAATTTACTGTTATGAGTCAGCTCATACAGTTATGAGTCGACTCATACTGAAGAAAAATGTAAAAACAGAAACCAAAACTGTTTTCCAGTCGATACATAGAGGCTTGCGTCAACACATGTTAAACTAACATCTATTTCAGGTTGATGCATAGTGGTTTGAGTCGACACATGCTACTTCTGGTTAACACATTCGATTCTCGTGTCGATACGAAATCTTAAAACCAGTTTTTCAATAAAGGATGTGTCGATAAATTTGTGTTTCGTGTTGACACATAAGGTTAATTAATGCCTTTATTTTGGGTTGGGTCGACCCATCTACCCAATTTTATGTTTTAAACTCTTTCTAATTATCTCATTCATTACATACATCAGCTAACCCTAGTCATCATTTGTCATTCTCATCATTCACTTCATCTTCCAATACCCTTATCTCCAAATACTTGCCTACTCTTCTTCAACAAAGTAAATGCCTCCAAAGACAAAAGGAAAGGGAAAACTTGGTGCAGGACCATCTGGATCTGCTACAGAAATTCTTCCTAGTGCTTTGTCCATCATACATCCTACCACTACTGAAGAATTTGAGCAATCTTTCAAAACGAGGTTAGTAATGAAGCCTCGTGTCTTCAACAAGGCTGAGGTTTTGTCTCTTCATACCACAGATGTATGTGATATTTTAGATGCTCAACAATTAGGGTCCTCTTTAAATGTTAGAGAAGATTATCATGAAGATTCTATAAGGGTCTTCTATGCTGGATTAGAAACGAGTAAAGGTTGGTGTTTTAAGGTTAAAATTGGAACAAGAAGGTATGTATTTGAAGCCAATGACTGGAAAACTGTTTTTGGCATTCCATTTGGGAGGACACTACTGAAGAGTTGCCATTATCAAAGCTTTTACACTGATTATGATGAGGAAGCCTTCATAGATTCAATTTTGAAACTTGATAGACCTCTTGGTGAGTATGAGCCTATAACCACTGGTGCAATCAAAATCATTCCTAGAATGCTTCACTGGATAATTTCTCATATACTGCGTCCTAGATCCGGTGGCTGCTCTAGACTAGACAAATCAGACATTCATATTTTGCATATTCTGCTAAATAGGTACCCCTAAACTGGCCAAATTACTTCGTCAAGCACATGTTTCTTATGCGTAATAGTCAAAGAAATACCGCTCTTGGATATACTGCACAAATAATGAGAATCATTAAGTTTTGGAATCTTGAAATACCTCCTATCCCACTTGTCTCCCCTACTACTGCACAAGAGTTCAATCGGGCAACCCTGTCGCATATGGGATACAAATGGGATAAAAATAGACAGTGTCTTTATTTCAAGGAAAAAGGTTCCAATATAAGGGTATATAATTTTGATATACCCTCTGAACAAATTTATGAGGATGAGGATCCTGTTGATAAGGACATGCAGGATATAAATGAGGATGCCTAACCTGAGGCAAATCAGGTTGGGGTGATTGGGTGCCAAACTGGTGGTCTCCGACAAACCATCAATTTGATCAAGTCACACCACCTCATGCTGCTGCCACTACTACTGCAGGTTCTTCCTCAGAAGCTCCTGCTTATCTCACTGCCATGTTTCAACAGATGGAGGTTGCCAATGAATCTCGACATGGGGAAGCGAGACATTGGCATAATCAGCAAAGTGAATGGCACAAGGAGCATGAAGAATGGCACGAGGAGCATACGCGAATGTACCAAAACTAGAATTTGTGGCACTTGGATTTGATCAAATGGCATCAAGTCTTCTACAATGAAATTATAGGCTTTATGGATGATTGTTGTGACAATCCTGGAATAATGAACAACTTTAGAAATGTCGATGTCCAAAACAGATTTCGATGATATCAATTCATGACCCAGAACTCTGATATGAACCCAACTCCTTCGCCTCCTCTACCCTACAACTATGATGAATATTGTGGTTGAAACAATCCTTAAGCATATCATGTCATACATATCATAACATTTATCCTTATGTCTTTTGTTTTGAAATTTATTTTAATGTTCTATTCAAACAATGATTGTTATAAACTTATGTAAATTGAATATTTCTGTGTTAAGTGCTTTCACTGTAATTATTTTCTGTTTACTTGGTTATTACATTTATCTATTACCATTCTTATACCAAGACTCATTCTGTATGAATGACATTGGTTTCCTTTTGTTACAAGTTTGCTGAGATTGCATCTCAATTCATATGTGTGCTGAAATTGCTGAAAATCTATCTTATTCTCTTTTTGATATTGTCAAAGGGGGAGAAGAATATGGTTTTAGAAAAGGATTCTTAATATGCACAAACTCAGGGGGAGCAGCTCATTCATTCATAATTTATCATCACATATCATCAAATATTTGTCATCATCAAAAAGGGGGAGTTTGTGAGCAACCCCTTCATATAATTAGTTTTGAATGATAGCAAATATGTGTGAAATAATCAATGAATGTTGAAAATGCTTTACCTATATGTGTGCATTGTAAAAATACATTATAACATGTCTAAAAAGAGTTAAGAATGTGTTTTACACACAAAACACTGTTATGAGTCGACACAAAGAGCTTTGCATCGACACATACTTAAGCAAAGAATCATAAAAACGATTATGCTTCAGTATGAGTCGACACATTCATGCCATGCATTGAATCATAACATGTTGATGCTCCTGGAATACAATTTTCAACCTTTTTGAATCGATACATAATTTCATGCATCAACATATGATATGTTGATGTCCCTGGAAAACAAGTTTCAACTTTTATGCATCGATACAAAACTCCATGCATCGACATATAACACGTTTTATCTTCAAAAATTAAAATTCAATTCAGTATGTGTCCACACATAATGTTATGTATCGACTCATGTAAAATGGTTGGCTTTGTAATATGTTGTAGTATCAGTTTTCATCGACTCATAACAACTTGCATCGACTCATTTTGTGTTGTATAACTAATATGAGTCGACTCATGCTAACAAGTATCGACTCATAATGCAAGTTCATGTCTCTAACTGTTTTCTATTACATATATAAGTATGTTTTCAGCAGCAAATCAAGTGTGACACATTATTACAATTGTGAGCATCAATTACTGAGAAACAAGAAGCCTTAAAGATACTTCATCTTCATTATCTTCTCAATCATCTTAATTCAACAACAATAATGAAAGTCAAACATTTTTGTTCAATTGGATCAAGAGATCAAGAGATAACATTCAGCTGTTCATTCAAGGGATCTCACTGGGTTGAAGATTCAGAAGGGGGCTTCGAGGAAAAACCAAGGGTTTGTCCTTCAAGAGCGAGTGTGTTCTCGAGGGTTTGTTAGTCACGGTTGCACAAGTCAGATTCAGCCGTAGCAAAGGGTTTAGAAATCAGATGGATTTTTGCAAACAGGTCATGGAAGCAGAGGATTGATTATGGATCTTTTAGGGAATCTTGATAGGCTCATATCAAGTAGAGGTTCTTACAAGAAGAAGAAGATCATAGGGATTTCATTCTGTCTTTGTAGTGTAACCTTGTATATAAACTTTCAGCAAAATTGATATAACAATTCTCAATTTCAATTTTGGAATTGAGAGGGAGACGTACCCACACGCGAGGTCGACAGTGGGGAACTTCCTTACCAAACTTCCTGTGTATTATTTTTCTTTCTCTCTATCTCTTTACATTTTCCACAATTTTGTAATTCAATTGGCTTGCTGAGTTTTCTATTTAATGATAAAATAGTGGTTCAAATACTTTCATCAAATCACCATTATTAATCATCAAACAAGCATACGCCAACCATTTGACAAAATATCTTGCAAGTTTTAATTCACTGGAAACATTGTTCTAGTCACAATTGCATTAAAAACGTTAATCAATATGTGTTTAAGATTCATTTATTTCATACTAATAAAATCCAGCAAGTTTATTGTATGTCTGGTTTTCTAGTAGTTGGTTCAAAATAGACGGAAGTTGATTCTAGATCTTACTTTTCCGCTGCTTTTAACAAACTTTGATAAAATATTTTAAATCCTTGATAAATAAGGAGGTGATCTATTCACCCCCCTCTCGATCACTTGCCACACCGTCTAACAAGTTGTTTTGAAAGTATGAAGTGTGGAAAGATTGTTTTAGTTTGTGAGCAAGAGATTACGAACGGTCTACCTACTCAAAAGTATTTGTTATTTTCCTCCTCCTTTAGATAGTGTTATCCTATCATTAATTAGTAGGAAACCTTAATCATTGGATGTGAGGGACAGGCGTGGGTCATCGTACAGTCATAGAAGGAAACTTGTAAGACGCTTTAGCAATTGTCATAAGGGACTAAGATCATTTACCGAAGGCAACATCGAAGGGTCTTCGAGGGACTAAAATATTTTAACCGAGGGTATTTTGCTAAAGCATCCCACGTTCGAGGGACATGACTGTCTATATCCGAAGCAACAAGTGAGGTTAACCCTATAGGTGCATGTATACGAAGTATTTTGATTTCAAGTATTTTATCTTGAATTAGGGTTTTGTTATGATTGATTTTAATCTTGTCATACAAACCCTAATTACTAACAGAAATATGGAAAGCGATAAATTACGGAAATTAAATATCCTACGCTATTACAACTCTTTGGGAATGGGGAGTACAAACTTATGAATGGGGATGGAAAGCAATAAAATCCTAATTATCTATTACAAGTGCTTGAGCAAATAATTGGGGAATAAAGACGAAAGATAAATTATGTGAAGATGGTAATAAAAGGAAATGTTTTAAGAAACCCTAAAAACATTTCTAAGTGTTAAGAAAATAAGTTATTGTTTTTATTGTTTTTGTTTAAAAAGTTATTTGAGATGTGAGATGAAAAATTAGACTTAACTCTATTTTACAAATTAATTATTTACAAGAAAATAAGATGTGATTAAATAATCTCTTATTACCAAAATTAAATTAATTAAAGTAAGAACTAAAGAAATCTAAAGAATTTAGAAAAAAGTTTTTTTGGTGTTTTATTTAGAAAAGAAATTTTATAATACAAACCCTAATTCTAATTTAAAAAACAAAGTGATTGAATTAAATTTTATTTATCAAAAATTAAATTAATGGACAAAAACCTAAATCTAATTTTTTATTATTTTTTTATAATTTTTGTTGATAAAAAGAAAAAAGAAATGTTAATTAAATAAATTAAAGAAAATTGTAATGGGCCAGTGTTTGTAAAAAGTAATCAAGAGGGTGCTGGTAAGCGTCTAGGTCCAAGAAGGTTTTTTTTGTTTGAAATAAAACAGAATAATAATAGTAAAAGAAAAGTTTAGAAGGAGCCTGAGTATAAACAAGTAGAATGGGGGGGGGGGGTGAAAAGTAGCAAAAATCCCAGGCCCAATATAGAGAGCCCAATGCCTATTTGCAATCCAATATGGCTAGCCTTTGATGGTTCATGGTGGATGCTTGCATCTGGAACGTCCATTTTAGATATAGGGAGATCTAAGGGTGATGGTGAGGGGCGCATGGTACGCGTGTTGGAATAGCCTGCACATGATCTCAAAGAAGCAAATATGTGAAAATTAAAAGGGTAGCAATAGGGCTCGAACCCAGGTCCCTATAGTCACAGGCACACGCTTTAACAACTAGGGTGGTGATACATTCGGTAGTTAAAACAAAATTATTAAATATGTTACAAACTTGTTTCTGAATGGACTTCATCTTCTTCCTTGCTCCAGTAACTTTAACAATATTTTTGAATTTTCAAACTCTTCCATTTCTCAATCATTTTAAAAAATGTAAACATGAAAGTTGCTTGTTTTTTCACCACGAATCCAACCATGCCATTAACATAAGCTAACACTCAAAGATTAAAGTGAATTTTTGTTGGTACCAAACTGAACCCTAATATTTCAGAAATTTCAAATCCAAAATTCTCATCACTCAGGAAAGATAAATGAAATGTAAGTACATGGTTAGCGTCAGGGCAATGATGTCTACATTTTTTATTCAGAAAGTAAATATTAATGATGCTTGTATAGAAAGTTCAAAATTTAGAAAACTTACCTCAAAAGTGAGAGTCGTGTTTCAAGTTGGAGCACTCCTGGAGGTGTTGTGATGATCTGGATAGCTTCACTAAACTCCCAGAAAGCTATTGCAATGCTTACTTTAGATTGAGAGTGCCTGGATTCTTCTGGACAAGTCAAGTTGTAGAGCTCTGTTTTTGAAAATGGAGGATGATGAAGATGATGATACAATGGTATAACAAGTGTTTGAATAGATTATATATGAGTTATAGAAGCTTTATGGATGATTTAGAATAAAAATGCACGAGTGGATTATGTGTTTGAAGTTCAAGGTCAGAATTTGCAAACAATGGGGGTTTTGTGTACAATTCTGACTTGGGAGAGTTTGAGAGGGTTAGAGGGCTTATAAACTCGTGTATAGCTTGCAAATGAACCTCTCTATTTATAGATAAAGGTTGGAGGGAAGGAGCTGATCAGATTTGCAAGATCACATGTTATTGTTTGGATGGATTGTAAATGAAGCAATCTTTGAAATACATGGTTTCAATGTGAAGTACTTGGAAATCAAAAGTGGTTAGGAACTTTAAACATGTTTCTTCTGGCTTTTGTGTCGAGTGTATGCAGAGGGAGCAAGTGAGAGGCTCAATGCATTGACTTTTGCAAAAAAGCTTGCTTTACAAGAATGGAAATGGTGCCTTTCTTCTCAAAATGGAAAAATGATTTGGATAATGCTTAAATCAAATGGAACATAGCTCAAAAGTTTGTGTAAACATTTAATTATGGAGTGATTTTTAAGCTAACAGGCCTGTAAAGCAAGATTATGCAGCATGGCATGAGGATTTGTTCTTGAGCTCTTCACAAATATGACCTATAATTCAAGAACGGATGCCCAACTTCATCTCTTTGAATATCTTAGCTCAAGCATGATAAAAATGTGTTCTTGAATATTTTGTAAAGCTTGAAATGTTTCCTATAACCTTCATGTTGACAACTTTGGCTAAATCAACTTGGAACTTGGCAAAAAATTGCCAAGAAGTTGGGACAAAAATCTGACCAAACTTGTTGAAAATTTCTCTAAGTGTTAGATAAAAATGTCATGACTTCATGGGCCTATCTCTCCTAATCCAAGCATTTTTTGGACATCATCCCTTAAGGAAAAAGTTGTAGAATTCAGCATGCTCTACAACTTTCATGTTGAATGTTTTCCTTGAATCATCTTGTATCTTAGTGAAAAATGGTCATGAAGTAGTGAATTTATTAAGGACAAAACACTTCGAATTTTTCTAAGTATTGAAAATTTTGACTTTTTGTTGACTTTGTGATTCTTGTTGATCAAAATTGACAAATTTTAATATTTTGATGACTCTTGACCTTTGAAGTTCAAAGTTGACCAAAAAGTCAAAGTTTGACTTTTGTGTGACAATTGACTTTTTATCAATTTATCTCAATTCTTCAACCATCAATCTCTTGCACCTCTGGAAATGTCTTGAACCATGTAATTAGGTCAATATTTTGTGTTTGAGTCCTTAAGATCATGCTTCAAGTCATTAGGTCATGTACTAGGTCAAAAGTCAATGATCAGTCATTCTTAGTCAAAACCCTAATTTTGACAATTTTACCCCTTTGGTGATTTGAATGCTTTTCTTGAGGAATTATGATCAGCCCTTGATAAAATGGTGAATATAACTTCAAAATGTTGATGTTGACAAAAAATCTTGAAGTTTTACTGTATATTGACCATAATTGACTTTTTGTCCAATGCATTTGATTTTTAGTCATCTGAGCAATTGACTGAGTAAATTTGTGATGCAAAACTTGAAACTTGGTATGAGAATTCTTGGAGACCTATTATGAACCATGAAAGTAACTTGAGGCATTATAAGTCCAATTTTACTTGAGAAAACCAAAACCCTAGTTGTGGACCCAGTGCTTAGGAGGTGAGCTTGTCTGATCAACTCTTGAGAATCCTTGAGCATTTGAGAACTTTTGTAAGAAATATCTTGAGAAAAGGGAGGGAAAAATTTGGGGTACAACAACAACATTATGGCATTTTATGAAGTCGAGCCGTTACTCACGTACTTTGTCTCAGGATGCAGCATTCTGGCATTCTATGAAGTCTAGTCATTACTAGCATTTTTGGATCAAGTTCCACGGTTTTTGATCCTCATCTCCCATTTACAAACTTGTTTCTTTGGTTCAATGCCAAAAGGCCATCAAAGTTATACTCGTGTTGATTTGCATCGTCGTCTCAATTCAGAGTGCATATTTTTTAGTTTATTTTTGTATTCAATCTCCTTCCACCTTATCGCTCGAAAGGCTATCATTGTCAATCTCGCTTTGGGTTGAAGAAGTTTGAATATGGGCAGTTGTTGTACCCCAAAATTTACCCTCCTCATTTTGACTTTAATTTGGATTATATTGCATCATCATGTGCATACATATAATTGGTTATATGGTTATGGGATCAAGGTATTTAGGATGAGCCTTAATAAATTGCAAGAGACGTTTATGTCATCAATAAACATTCTTAGAATTTGTTTGTGCTAATAATCGATACATCGTGTCGCAACTGTTCGGGTATTCGGAAATTCACTGGGACAATTCGGTTCGTCATACTCAGGTGTTATTTCGCCAAGATATTCCTATGGATGTATTCTCAAATTCATGTGTGGATCAAGAGCCAATTCTTTGAAGAAGAGCTCTGAATGTGCGAGTTGTTTCGAAGAAATAGAGTGGAAAAATGTGCTGAAAGCGCAATTTTTCGCACTAGAAAATTCATAACTCAAAGCCCGCAGATCATTTTGAACTTGTTCCGGTGGCGAAAACTCCATTTCAGTGTCCTCTATATTTAATCTTTCACAACTGTAAGCTAATTCTGCTCAGAAGGTCTCTAAAATTGTGGATTTATCAAGTGTGTTCGCATGCTGAAATTGCGGAAATGTTTATCTGCATCACATTCAAAAAATCATAACTCGGTCAATTTTTATCGTATCGAGCTGGATCCAGTAGTGTTGATTCAAAAATCTTGTCTACTTCAATTTATCTTCAGATGCTAAAAGAAAACAGTAACCCGAAGGTTCTCGTTTTTGGTCCAAACCATGTGCAACACATTGAAAATCCTGAATTGGGAATTATTTTAATTTGAGACGAAACTTCAGAAATTCATAAATTTCTCATAACTTATCCGATTGAGCCCATATTCGGACTCGAAGTCATTCTCGACATGGACTATATTTCGTCTTCATGTTTCAACTTCATAAATCGCATCTAGGTTCCCGCGAATTTGCCTGAGACGTGTCGCACTTAGGTGATTTTAAATCCGCATCTTTGGTTTGTGGTTATTTGAGGTCCATTGATTAAATCTACTCATATAATTCCACATTATATATTATTTTTTACTCCAATTTTCAAGGATAGGCTCTCATAATTGATAGAATCTCACAAACACTCTAAATATTTTCTCCTAATTCTCTCAAGGATCAAATCAATGTTCTACAACTTTTTCACCAAGAACACAACAACAAATTGTATCAAGATCCAAAAGTCAAGATCAAGAGTAATTCTTCCCCGATTGTTGTTTTTTGCCATCTCTATACCTAAGCCTCCTTTTCACTTCTATGGGTGAGTTTTCTTGAATTAAGCACTTTTTGAAATAAGTGATTATTTGAGAAGAACTTTTTGATCAAGCATGAATTGAATCTAGGTTGAATTTTGAATTGAGAATATAGATCTAAGCCTAGTATTGTGAATTGATTTGAGGATCATGTGTAAATCCGGAATTGGATAGTTGAATTAAGTGCTTTTTGAATTAAGTTGATTTACTTGAAAGTGCTTAGTTATTGAAATAAATTGATTATGATGCATGATGCTTAATTGTTGATCCTTAATTCATCATGACTAGTGTGAATCTAGAATTTAGATTATGCAAAATCATGTGTTTTATATGAGAGGATCTTGTGTTTGATCAATTGCCTAAACCATTAGAAATGCTCAAAAAATCTGTTAAATCTCTCTCTGACATAAGGGTAACCGGTCACCCGCATATGGTAACCAGTTACCATTCATCTTTGCTCACAAAATCTTCAAAACCGTCACGAGGTAACCAGTCACCCAAATGTGGTAACCGGTTACCCCAAGTCAGTAGTGTTGTCCAAAAATTTCAAAGTTTTGGTAACTGGTTACCCAGTTATGGTAATCGGTTACCCCAAGTTAGTAGCCAATTTCCAGAATTTCCAACTTTTGGTAATTGGTTACCCATACAAAAGTGTTGATTCTTTATTTGTTTTTATTGCATGTTTGCAATATTGCCTTGTTACTTCTAACTCCTTTTGTGAATACTTTGCAAGGTACATTGTTAGGCCTTCAACCTTTAATTAGATGCATTATTATTGGTTGAAAAGACACCTTATGCAATCACTTATTAAGTGAACATTTGCGTATGATACTCAAATGATGTTCATTCTCGCATAAGTCCTGTTTTCGTGCAGGTACTCAGGGATTACACGGATGTATCCACTACACATTCCACCGTGTGATTGTTATTTTGTATCTTGTATGAATTACAATTCACGCAAGTACTTTTTTAATGGTGCGAGAATTTACGATACATATTCCATGCCATGCGCTCACATTTGTTGTGCACTGTTCTATTATACTTGTGTTTGGACCGATATCCGGTGCAAGTATATTTTGGTACTCGGGTGTGTCCGCTACACATTCTGATCTTGATTTGTTGATACTTTGACGCTTAGGCTTATGGTATTTTCTTTATTGATGAATAACAGCTCGCGGAGTTTTCCGGGTTTCTTTGCTACTGCTTAGCATCTACAAATTGTTATCCGTTTGGTACATTTCCCTTCTATTTTCCGTTTCACATCTTATTTCTTTCTAAAGATCATGAGAAGTAGGGATTTTATTACTTTCCTTGCCATGACAAGTAGGAATAGAGATGTATGACAAGGATTTCCGTTGTGGATATATGTCAGGAATCCCTCTGGTTTATTTAAATACATGTTTAAGGAAATTCTACATTATGTGCATTATGTGTGCTACTTATGCTTGTTTAAAATCCTGCCTTTGAAGTAGATATTCTTCAAGTGTGTTTACATTTGTGCTTTCATATTACCCCACCCCATTAAGTCTTCAAAAGGAGGCGAGCGGAAAGGGTTAGTAATCAACCCCCGTATTTCATCTGTGTCATCCTTAGCTCGTGTTATACGTTGATGCTCTGGGTTTATGCAGATCACGTGTATCGAGTCGGTCAAGTGGAAAAGGGTTCTAAAATCAAACCCCCACACTTTGTCAGGAGTTCACAATGGCCATTGTTGAAACTTCGATATCAGCTTGTTTGCTTCGGGTGATCCGCTCCCCTTAGATAAAGTAATGGTTTTCTTTTTTATTTCATCTGTCTCCCGCTTGTTTGCTTCGGGTGATCCACTCTTCTTCGCTAAAGCATTTATCTTGTTACCCCATCCCCTGAGTAAGTATACTCTGATTTTGTGCTTTTGCCAAAGCACTTGTTTGCTTTTTGTTTAGTATATTATACTTCCCTTAGGATCGCTCGATTAGAGTAGTTTTCGAGCTGGACATTAGGATAGGTCCATGCATTCTAACATATGATAGAGATTTCCCTTTCAAAACTCAACCTTAGGATCAATCATTGTATCATAACATTAGGGATAGAACTAGATAGTCTCCCTTAGATTTTTTTCTTTCTTTTGCATCCTTGTATTTAAGACTAAAACTCTTTTCTTGGTAAATGCATAAAACATCTAACAACTTTCAAATCCTTCTTTAAGGTAAAAGATATCAACCAATACAAACTTTTTCCGCCTTCGGTCCTTTATTTGGAACTTGAAAAGGGACGTTTTATTTTCCTAATCTATGCAATACGACGCGTAATTCCCCAAGGGTCGAGTTGCATCATGCTACTTGCTAAGAGCCGCGAATGTAATATCCTCCGCCTTCGAAAACTTTTTTCTTTTGAAAACACCTGTTTAGGTGAGAACATGTTATTTCCTTTTCACTACAGATGCGTGAGTCTCCAATGATCGAGCAGCGGTGGAATGATTGAATTTAACATTATTCAACTAAAAAACACAAAACAAATCAGAATATATGAGCAGAACTACGATTGCTCTGATTCCTTAAAAGGGATACGTATGCATTGGGGTAGGGCCCGAACCAACACAACTTTATTTTCCCTACACTATATTTTATCTTTTATTTAACATGCATTCCCTCTTTCTTTTTTTACTTTAAACCATAGACATAAATTTTAACCACACCCATTAAATTAGAATAACAAGACTGGATACCGTAGAGTACTACGGGCGTGCGGGGTGCTAATACCTTCCCCTCGCATAATAGACTCTCTTACCCGATCTCTCGGTTGTTTGATCGTGATTTTACCCTTCTCAGGTTTGCTCGATATTTACCTTTCCCTTCCTGTGTAAGATTAAGATTGCGCCTAATAGGGGGGTGAATTAGGTGGTGGTCGATTTTTGACTTATTTTATACTTTCTGGTTTTGATTTAGTGCTTTGAAAACTGTAAAGTGCAAAAAGTAAAGAGACACGGAGAATTATCCTGGTTCCTTCCACACCCCGGAAGTACGTCCAGTCCCCTTGCAAACACGCAAGAGATTTTACTATATTGTTAGAACTTTTACAAGACTCTTCCTAGTCTTATCCACTAAAGAACCTAACAAATAACCAAGAACACCCTCTTGGATTTCCAATAAGTCTAATGAGAACAATCCTCTCAAAAGATACCTCTTGTTTCCAACAATGGACAACAAGGAACAAAAGTAATCTAATACTTAATTCCAACAATCCTGGAAATAAGTTACACTTTGTATGATTTTATGAAGTATGATTTCTTGAAAGATGTTGATCACATAGAGTGCATTCTTTGAAGTTTCTTCTTTCTTATCTTGTAAGCAATTCAAACTGTAACACAATGGTTAGATAATGCTCAAAGATTTCTGTTCTTTATATGTGTGAAAGTGCAGAAAATCTTTGTTCTTAAAAGTTAAGAAATATGAAGTTTGAATATTTTACAAAGTTCAGATTTTATTGCAAGAGAAGAGTTGTTTATGATTTGAAATATTTTGTAATATATAGTAATCAAGATACCTTTCCAAATGGACACTTTTCTGTTTGAAAAACTTGACAAGATGCAATGCTTGATCATGCAACTATTGGAGAAAAGGTGTGAAGGATATCTTGAAACCAGTTCAGATTTTTCAAAATTTTCAATGTGCAAATTGATTAACATAAGATGCAAATCGATTGCACGGGTTTGTAACGTTCAGAATTTCAAAAAATTTGAAGTGTAAATCGATTAGCATGTTGTGTCAATCGATTTACAAGAGTTAAAAAATCAGTTTGTTCTGTGATCAATCGATTTACACAACCTGTAAATCGATTGCTGGCAGGAGCAAACAGTTTTTTGAAAAAGCATGTGTAAATCGATTTACACAAGATGTTAATCGATTTACAGCAGAGAAAAACTTAAAAATTGTTTTGAAATATAATTGAAGAGATGTGGCAAGTGTGTATATCATTTTTGAGCATTTCTAATCAATGTAGTTTAATTGAGAATTGATATACTTGATTGCTTGGCAAGTTCCTTGAAGCTTTGAGTGAATGATGCTTTAAGTTAATTTCCACTTCTTTTCCTTCTTTCCATAATGCTTGTTTGTCTTTCATAAAACTAGCTTGTTTGTCTTTCATCAAAACTAAAGTTGAGTTGAGGCTTGAGATTACATTCTCCCCCTTTTTGATGATGACAAACCATTTTCCTTTATGTGTTGATCAGAATTTTAGCAGAATGTGTTTTCTCCCCCTGAGAAGATTTCTCCCCCTATGGAGAAAAAGATTTGAAAGCTTGCTCTATAAAGACAATGAAAACAAACAACCATAAAGTGCTATTACATCCTTCTCCCCCTTTGACATTATCAAAAAGAAGGGAAAGATGTAACAAGAAATTATAACAGAAAGAAATGTACAGGAACATGAATAAAAAACAAAAAACTTTCAAAATTATCGAACAAAGTTTAAGAACACAATACATAAAATGAACACTTGAAATACAACAAGACAAAAACCATAATGATACTTATAACAAGAATTTAATAACATTGATCAGGAACATTTTAGAAAGGTCCTTGATATGGAAATTGTTGTTGAAGGGGTGGTTCGGTGTATTGAGGAGGCGGAGGAGCAAGATTGGTTGGGTCGTATGGAGGGATATGAAGATGTGAATAAAGATATGAAAATTTTTGGTTCACATCATTCTGAAAAGTATTTATTCGAGATGAGGTAGAGTCATTTATCTCAGTCCATCGAGCATTGATGTTAGAATTGAGAGAAGCAAACTTTTGCGTCATGAAATCCATAACATCTTGATTTGTTGGACCAGAAGAAGCAGCAGGAGGAGGAACTTCATGGTCTTCTTCATCTGCATTATTACCGTCATCGTCGACAACATCCTCTCCAATGTAAGTGATGGTTTTTACTTCAGCATTGAAATGAACACCCATCCTTGAATCAACATTTTTGATGGAGATCCTAGTGGTGATTGGATCCATTTCAATCCGCTCAAATCCAGTGAAATCTATATCAAAAGCTGCCATAATCCTTGTAATGAAATATGCATATGGTAGAAAGGTGGCCCTTGCGGCAACTTTTAGCATATGCATCACAATCAATTTTGCCCAATTAACCGGAATTCCATTTTTCCTTGCATAGATGATTTGCAGTTCTAGGTCGGTCACCGTACAATGATTCCCTGCTCTAGGAAACAGAATATACACAAGAAAATAGTGAAACAACCTATCATCAATATGAAAATTTCCAGCACTCCATGTGTCCCTAGCTGGAATAACCCCGCCAAGACTTCGAATCCGCTTGGCACGGTATTCAGATTCTGATAACCTTCCAATGCTATAGAAAAATTCTCGCTTCTGATAGTTTTCCCAAGAAGCATCTTCTGGATCATAGAGGGTACTTCCAGAATATGGAATGTTCAAAATTCTGCCAATAGTTTTGGAATACAGAGGGATTCTTTTTCCAAGGACATAGGTATAACATTTGTTATTGTCATAGCACATATTGCTGTAGAAAATTCTAACCAGATCCGGGTAATAGAAACCATGTGAAGATATTAATGGTTCTAAACCATAAGCAATGAAATCTCTTTGAAACGAGAAGCATTCATCTGGAAAAGTAGATAACATACCAAACTTTGGAGCAGAGATGATTTTCTTTTGAAAATGCTTGATAAATCTGTCCCGTTGTGGATCCGAGAGGTATTCGAGCACAGAGTTTTCAGATGTTGACGTAGCTTGCTTCTTTCCTTTCTCTGAGGCAGAGGCTTTTCTCTTGGGAGCCATGGATCTTGTTAGGGTTTTGGAAAGAGAGATATAGAGTTCTTTGTGTTGTTATGTGAGAGAGTGTGTTGGTGTTATGAGATAGTTTTGGTGAGTTTAAATAATATAGAGAGTAAGTGAGGTCTTTATGAGGTTTTAATTTGGTGATTTGGTCAAGGTTTCATTGATTGGGCAATAGTAGGATGGGAGGTTGAGAGACAATGAATGTTTGACCAATATATTAAAAGCTCATACAAGTATCACATGTTAAAAATTAAATTGCATAGAGAAAATACACAGAAAATGCTTCAGATTCTGTGGTAAATCGATTTGCCCCTTGGTTAAATCGATTTACACAGAACATTTTTATAAAAAATAATTTTCGTTCAGTGGTAAATCGATTTACATATTGTGTAAATCGATTTACACAAAAGATTTTATTAAAAAAAATGATTTGCTTCAGTAGTAAATCGATTGACATATGGTGTAAATCGATTTACTTAAAGAAAAAATTTAAAACATCATTATTTTTAACATTTGAAACAATGTCAAACCACATATATATGTACATTAAGGTATAGTTAAGGATTGAATGCACCTTATATATCTTGTTCATCGAGGATTCCAAGTTCACGACGAATTTTAAAAAATGCATCCTTTGCAAGTGGTTTTGTGAAGATGTCCACGAGTTGATTTTGAGTGTCCACGAAAGTGATCTCGACATCTCCTTTGAGTACATGATCTCGGATGAAATGATGTCTGATGTCAATGTGTTTCGTCCGGGAATGCATAACTGGATTTTTCGTAATATTGATCGCGCTTGTGTTATCACATCGAAGAGGAATGCATCCAAGGTTTACTCCATAGTCAAGTAATTGTTGTTTTAGCCAAAGAATTTGAGCGCATCCACTTCCAACCGCAATGTATTCTGCTTCGGCAGTGCTGAGAGCTACGCTTGCTTGCTTTTTGCATGACCATGAAACCAAGGCATTTCCAAGAATGTGACATGTTCCACTTGTACTTTTGCGATCAGTTTTGCAACCTGCATAGTCAGCATCAGAATAACAAACTAGATTGCACATACTACCTTTTGGATACCATAATCCGACGTTGGTTGTTCCTTTGAGATATTTTATTATGCGCTTGACTGCTGCAAGGTGAGACTCTTTAGGATTGGCTTGATATCTTGCACATAGGCAAACGCTGAACATAATGTCAGGTCTACTTGCTGTTAAATAGAGGAGTGAGCCAATCATTCCACGATACTTAGTTATGTCAATAGAATTCCCTGATTCATCTGGATCAAGATAGGTGCCTGATCCCATAGGAATTGCACTTTCTTTGCTACTTTCCATCTCAAATTTCTTTATAAGGTCTTTGCAATATTTTGATTGGTTTACGAAGATACCATGTTTGAGTTGCTTAATTTGAAGACCAAGAAAGAAATTCAATCTTCCCATCATAGACATCTCAAACTCTCCTTGCATCATAGACGAAAATTCCTTGCACATATTTTGGTTAGTTGAACCGAAAACAATATCATCTACATAGATTTGTACAAGTAAGGTATGATGATTAACATTTTTTATGAAGAGAGTGGTATCAACTTTACCCTTTACAAACCCTTTTTCACATAGGAATGCGCTTAGTCTATCATACCAAGCCCTTGGTGCTTGCTTCAGCCCATAGAGAGCTTTCTTCAGTTTGAAGACATGATTAGGATGTTTGAAGTCTTCAAATCCGGGAGGTTGCTTTACATAGACTTCTTCATTTATGAATCCGTTGAGAAATGCGCTTTTTACATCCATTTGAAAAAGTTCAAAGTCCAATGAGCATGCATATGCAAGTAATAATCTTATTGCTTCTAAACGTGCTACCGGAGCAAAAGTTTCTTCAAAATCAATTCCTTCCTCTTGGTTGTATCCTTGAGCAACTAGTCTTGCCTTGTTTCGAGTGATTATTCCATTTTCATCCATCTTGTTTTTGAAAACCCATTTGGTTCCAATGATACGTTTATTTCCTGGATTAGGAACAAGTTCCCAAACTTCGTTCCGCTCGAATTGGTTTAACTCCTCTTGCATGGCAAGGATCCATTGATCATCTTCTAGTGCTTGAGCCACTTTAGTAGGTTCAACTTGAGATACAAACGCCATATTTAAGCATGCATCCTTAAGATTTAGCCGTGTAGATACTCCTTTGCTAATATCTCCAATTATGTTATCAATTGGATGATCACGATGAGTTCTCCATTCTTGAGGAAGATCATCATCATTTTCATTTTGATGTGAAAGTTCATGTGTTTGATCCGGATTGACAATTTTGCCATCTCCGCAGGAATTCTCATGAGATAGATCTATAGAATCATCATCATCACAAATAACAACTTCTTCCTTGGAGGTGTTAGATTCATCAAAAGAAACATGCATTGATTCTTCTATAGTTAAAGTTATTTTATTGTAAATTCTAAAAGCTTTGCTAGAAAGGGAGTAACCAAGAAAAATACCTTCATCCGATTTTTCATCGAATTTACCGAGATTGTCTTTGTCGTTGTTAAGAACAAAACATTTGCACCCGAAAATATGAAAGTGAGAGATATTTGGTTTTCTTCCTTTGTAAATCTCATATGGAGTTTTCTTTAGTATAGGTCTTATGATCACGCGATTTCTTACATAACATGCCGTGCTTACCGCATCCGCCCAAAAATATTTAGGCAAACTTGAGTCACTTAGCATGGTTCTAGCAAGCTCCACCAAAGACCTATTTTTCCTTTCAACTACTCCATTTTGTTGTGGAGTTCTTGGTGCTGAAAAAATTGTGGAAGATCCCATTTTCTTCACAAAATTCTTCAAATAGACTGTTTTGGAACTCTCCACCATGATCACTTCAGATTGATGTTATCTTTAATGACTTCTCATTTTGAACTTGTTTTGCATATCTCTTGAATGCCTTGAATGCTTCATTCTTGTGCACTAAAAACAAAGTCCAAGTGAAACGGGAAAAATCATCTACAATAACTAAAGCATAAATGCTACCTCTGAAGCTTCTTATTCTAGATGGACCAAAAAGATCCATGTGCAACAATTGAAGTGGTATTGTTGTTGAAACCACATTCTTTGGTTTGAAAGTTGATTTGGTCTGTTTTCCCTTTTGGCATGCACTACATAATTTGTCTTTGATGAACTTCATCTTTGGTAGACCAATAACTAAGTCATGCTTAACCAATTTGTTCAAGTGCTCCATGTGAATGTGAGCAATCCTCTTGTTCCATAACCAAGCGTCATTGTTGTTTACCATAAGACATTGTACCTTCATAGACAAATCATCTAGAGTAATCATAAAAATATTGTTAGATCTTATACCTTTGAGTTTTACCTCATTGGTTGCCTCATCCATAATAAGGCATTCTTCTTTATTGAATTTGATCTTGAACCCTCTGTCGCAAAGTTGACTTATGCTAAGAAGGTTGTGCTTTAATCCTTCAACATAGAGAACATCCTCAATTTGAATGGATGGAGGTGTGCCAACTATTCCAACGCCAAGAATCTTTCCTTTGGTGTTGTCTCCATAGGTGACATACCCTTTGGCTTTATGTACTAGATATGAAAATTGATGTACATCTCCTGTCATATGCTTTGAACATCCACTGTCAAGATACCAAACATTTGATGTGGATTTCAAGCATACCTACAAAAACAAATTATTTCTTGTTAGGTACCCAAGTTGCCTTGGGTCCTTCATAGTTAGTTCCCTTTTTCACCCATGCATAATGTCCACTAGCCATACTGAAATTTCTAATATAGCATGCATTGGGTGTGTGTCCAATAATACCACAGTAAAAACAGTTTGGAACAAATTTGCTCTTGTATCTAGGAATTTGTTTTCTTTTAGATACATTAGCCTTTTTCTTTTGATGATTATGAACAACTTGCTTATTTTTTACTTTCTTGGGATTGGAACTATTACTAGCCTTTACAAAAACAGTGGGATTGTTACTTGGTTTCTTAGTATTCACATAACCAAGACCTCTTTTATCATTTGGATAACGTTGTTGGCTTAGTAATCCTTCCAATCCTATTTGTCCTTTTTCATATCGTTCAATGACTCTTTTCAATTGAACAATTTGAAAGACATTTGATTCACACTTGGAGCATGCAAAGTTTTCCTTTTCTTTAATAAAATTCTGTTTTTGAAGATCAAAATCTTTAGTCATGGTGTCAATTTTTTCTAGACAAATTAGAAGTTCTTTTTCTTGTTTTGACACCTTTTTGTATAAACTTTTGCATTCTTTCAAGAGTTCATCAATTTCACCTTGAACATCATCATCAAAAAGATTAAATTCATTACTAACCTCTTCTTTATCGTCGGAGTGATGCGATGCCATTAAGGCTAAGTTTGCACATTCTTCGCTTTCCAATTCCGATGAACTGCTCATATCATTATCTTCCCATGCTATGTAGGCTTTCTTTTGTTTTGAGTCCTTTCCTTTGAATCCATTTTTCTTTGGGAGATTTGGACATTTTGGCTTGATGTGTCCTTGCTTTCCACATTCATAACATGAGACATCTTGTGTTGATGTGGAGGCTTCTCTTTTCTTGAAGTTCTTTCTCTTATGTGCATGAGATCCTCCTTTGTCATTTCTGCCAAAAAACTTCCCAAGTCTTTTCACAAGAAGCATGAAATTTTCATCTTCTTCTGGATTGTCTTCTTTTACCACTTCCTTTGAATCAATTTTTAAAGCAATGTTTTTGGACTTCTTTTCTAGATTCTCATGTTTTTCAAGTCTACCGAGTTCCGTTTCGTATTCTTGAAGTTTGCCAAATAATGTAGCGAAAGTCATTGCGGAGAGACTCTTCTTTTCCGAGATTTCCGTTACCTTTGGTTGCCATTCCCTAGTCAATGATCTAAGGATTTTCAAGTTGAGTTCATCATTTGTCAAGGTTTTACCAAGAGCATTTAAGTGATTTGTCAAATGCATAAATCTCTTTTGTAAGTCAAGAATGGATTCTCCGGGCTGCATTCGAAATAGTTCATATTCTTGACTCAAGGTATTTAGCCTTGATCTTTTTACTTCAGCCGTTCCTTCATGAGTTTGAACCAAGGTATCCCAAATTTCCTTTGCTGTTCTGCAGTTTGAGACACGGAAAAATTCGTCCATACTAGTGCACCTTGAAGAAGGTTTATTTCCTTTTTGTCATAGAGAACTTTCTTTTTATCATCGTCGTTCCATGCAGTTTTGGGCTTTGCAGACCCAACGCCATTGATTACCGTTATCGGGATAAATGGACCATTTTCAACAGCATCCCATACTTCCTCTCCTTGTGCTTCTAAATGCGCCTTCATGCGTATTTTCCAAAAGTCAAAATATTCACCACAAAATAGAGGAGGCTTGTTGTTACTACCACCATCTCTGAAAACTGGTTGATGATTTGCGGAAGCCATTCTGGATCTCTAGGAGCAGGTTACCTATAACCTGCTCTGATACCAATTGTAAGATTAAGATTGCGCCTAAGAGGGGGGTGAATTAGGTGGTGGTCGACTTTTGACTTATTTTATACTTTCTGGTTTTGATTTAGTGCTTTGAAAACTGTAAAGTGCAGAAAGTAAAGAGACACGGAGAATTATCCTGGTTCCTTCCACACCCCGGAAGTACGTCCAGTCCCCTTGCAAACACGCAAGAGATTTTACTATATTGTTAGAACTTTTACAAGACTCTTCCTAGTCTTATCCACTAAAGAACCTAACAAATAACCAAGAACACCCTCTTGGATTTCCAATAAGTCTAATGAGAACAATCCTCTCAAAAGATACCTCTTGTTTCCAACAATGGACAACAAGGAACAAAAGTAATCTAATACTTAATTCCAACAATCCTGGAAATAAGTTACACTTTGTATGATTTTATGAAGTATGATTTCTTGAAAGATGTTGATCACATAGAGTGACTTCTTTGAAGTTTCTTCTTTCTTCTCTTGTAAGCAATTCAAACTGTAACACAATGGTTAGATAATGCTCAAAGATTTCTGTTCTTTATATGTGTGAAAGTGCAGAAAATCTTTGTTCTTAAAAGTTAAGAAATATGAAGTTTGAATATTTTACAAAGTTCAGATTTTATTGCAAGAGAAGAGTTGTTTATGATTTGAAATATTTTGTAATATATAGTAATCAAGATACCTTTCCAAATGGACACTTTTCTGTTTGAAAAACTTGACAAGATGCAATGCTTGATCATGCAACTATTGGAGAAAAGGTGTGAAGGATATCTTGAAACCAGTTCAGATTTTTCAAAATTTTCAATGTGCAAATTGATTAACATAAGATGCAAATCGATTGCACGGGTTTGTAACGTTCAGAATTTTAAAAAATTTGAAGTGTAAATCGATTAGCATGTTGTGTCAATCGATTTACAAGAGTTAAAAAATCAGTTTGTTCTGTAATCAATCGATTTACACAACCTGTAAATCGATTGCTGGCAGAAGCAAACAGTTTTTTGAAAAAGCATGTGTAAATCGATTTACACAAGATGTTAATCGATTTACAGCAGAGAAAAACTTAAAAATTGTTTTGAAATATAATTGAAGAGATGTGGCAAGTGTGTATATCATTTTTGAGCATTTCTAATCAATGTAGTTTAATTGAGAATTGATATACTTGATTGCTTGGCAAGTTCCTTGAAGCTTTGAGTGAATGATGCTTTAAGTTAATTTCCACTTCTTTTCCTTCTTTCCATAATGCTTGTTTGTCTTTCATAAAACTAGCTTGTTTGTCTTTCATCAAAACTAAAGTTGAGTTGAGGCTTGAGATTACATCCTGTGGGATACAAAATGTTCGATGGTGACTTTATTGATTTCATCTCGATGATTTGTTCAGCCGGTTGTTTCACTAGGGTTTCGTTGCGGAGGAAACATCACTACTGTCAATAAGTGAGAGTTAAATCACTTATATATGGGTAAATTTTTTACCAACGGTTATTTACCAAGCGTATTGATAAATATTTATTTATTATAAATATATCACAGCGATTGAACAAACCAACCATAGTTATAACCCTTTAACGTTATTATTTAAAAATAAATAATAATGAAATTGCACGCCTTAACTTTAAAGGAATAATATATATGAGGAAGCTGAGGTTCGAATCCATGAAGACTTGATGGTATCACCACAGTTGGCTCCAAAAGCGTTGTTATATACAATTAATTTTTAATCAAAAAACAAAAATAATATGGTAGCGCCTTAGTTTAAAGATGTCACCACGGTGTAGGGAAGAACCGTGGTAACCATAGTGTGATACGGTGGCAAAACCGACTGTTGTACTGGTTTTGTGTTTATATTCACAAATGTGCGATAAGCAAGAGTCGCCACCGACTTTTCTTTTATCCAACAAAGGAAAGGGTGAAAAGAACAGAAAAAGACCTTTTTCGAGAGTTTCTGAGTAAGGGGGGTAGATTATGGAAAGGGAAGGTGCTAGCACCCTTTCCATCCGTGGTTTTCCACGGGCTCTTAGGTACTTGCTCATTTTTGAAAATTTCTTTTGTGTTTGTGTGTTTTGAAAAATTTGATTGCTTTATACTAACTCTTGTATCAGTCATCAAGAGTGTTGATAAAGCGTTTTTTGAAAATGGTTTTGAAAGTGTAGTGTGAAAAAATGGTTTTTGAGCAAGTACCTAACAACTATCTACCTACTAAAAAAAGTGTTCTTTTCCTCCTTTCCTTTAGATAGTGTTGTCCTACTATTAGTGAGCAGGTAGCCCTATCGTTGGATGTTGAAGGACTATCAAAGGGACGTTTACGGTCACTAAGGAAACTGGGCAAGAACTTTTAGTAATTATTCTAAAGTTCTAAGATCACTTTTTAACTGAGGAGACATTAAAAGGGTCATCGAGGGACTTGTGATCTCTTGAACTAAAGGACAGCCACTAAAGATTCTCATATTTCAAGAATTATGACAGTTTTCAAAGGCAATCGAAGTGGGATACCCTAGAGGTGCGCATGTGCAATTGTGTTTGATTCATGTTATTTATCTTGCGCATTTAGGGTTGGCTAGCGTTTTAATTTCAGTCTTGCCATACATGTCTAATTACTAACAGTAATATTATACAGAAAAATGTAAAGTGCGGGAATTATGAAATCTACGCTATTACAATGCTTTAGGACAGTTACATAAAAAAAGTGCAAGAAATAAAGTGCATAATTTTAAACCTAGACTATTACATACCATAATCAATTACATTATTTATATAAAATGCGAGAATAAAAAATAACACGCGCGAAATGAAATATTACGTCCACAAAATCCTAAGAAAAATTCTAAGTAAACAAGAAAAATCTTTTGGTTTTATTTTTATTTATTTCAAGAAGAACAATTAAACTAAATCTAAATTTAATTTAAGAAAATAAATATTGAATGAAATTAATCTAATTCTAATATTTTTTTTCATTTTTTTGTTTAAGAAAATATTTGAAACATAAATTAAATCCTAAATTCTAATTCATTTTAAATTAAGAAAGTAGTTAAAATTTAATTAATTAATTAACTAAAACAATTAATTATTTAATTAAAAAAGTATAAGCCTAATTTTTTTGTGAGTTTTTTTATTTGTTTAATTAAGTAAATAAAATAAAAGAAATTAAAACATTACAAAAAAAACTAAATGGGCCTGAGTTAGTAAAAAAGGGAGTGAGGTTGTTGTTGTGGAGTTCACTGGGCCCAGATTGTGTAGCCCATGTTTGGTTTTGGATCTGATGAGAACTAGCCTCTAGGTTGTATGATGAGCCTTCAGATGTGATGTATTAGATCTGATCAGATGGACACCTAGTGGTTGATATTTGAAGGCGTATGATGAACCTGCATTGTCTATGCGCATTGGATATGCGTTTAAAAAATGTTAGAAAACAAAATGCTAGATCTGGGATTCGAACCTAAGTCTCTTCCCTCACATATGCATTTCCTGGCTAATTGAGCTGCTTTATTCATTCGTTATTATAATAACATGATGATAATATAAATGAAAAAACAACAATATATCCTAGTCCGCAAAGCGCGCGCATCAGGAATTTGAATGAGCCAATTAAAATGTCCAAAATTACCACGCCTACTCCTAGACGGAGTCAAAAGGTCAACGACGCCGGAGAAAACTTCCAGTCGTCTTCTCCATCCGGAAAACCTGCAGAATACGTTAAACCAAAATGCGCAAGAGACCCTATCCCACTTGAAAACCCCTCTTGATCCCGAATCTGACCTTAGTTTGGCCAGAAAGCTTATGTATCGTGAGTTATGGATTCGAAACCCTAGCATGATATGGACATGGTATCTTATGTTTTAGACGTCATGCATTCTATGTAATGCCTCTAACCTGCTCTAAGGATACCCAAAAACTCATATACACACATTAGAACATTCAATAATTAATAAAAATAGAGATACAAATTTGAGACTATACCAAAACGGTGATGGCTTGGATCTGGTGATCTGGAACATTGCAAGCTTTGAGAATGGTTGGAGAAGGTCCCTGGGAACCTCAGGAGGAAGGCTTGACCCTTTGTTTGGATTTAAAAGGGCTGGAACTTGGGTTTTGGATTTTCACAATTTTGATACTTTTTGCAAATTTTGTAGAGTTCTCTTAGGCTATGAGTTGTGTGTGTTTGGCTTGCACATGAGTTGTATTTATAGGATAGAGGGAGGAGACAAGTTTGAATGGAAAGAATCAACCCATTATGCCATGATTTAAAGACATGATCACAAATTTGAAAAAAATACCAAACTTAAGATTTCATGCCATTTTTTATGTTCAATGAATCTAGACACTTGTGCACGAATCTCTGGGCCTTTAAGCAAGCCAAAGCATCAGCCTAAATGCCTAAGCCCATCTCTATTTATTTTATATAACTTATTTTGTATTTATTTGAAATAAATCAAAATATGAATAAAATAGATGAAAATGGTAAGGTAATGCAGAAATGATATTAGGGGTTCTTCATAAGCTTAGGAAAATATTTGAACCTGAAAAAGTTAAGCCATTGACTCAAAAGTTCAAATTTGCTCAACGCACCATTCTTGAAATTTCCAAAATTTTCCCAACTTGGGAAAACCATAACTTGCTCAATTTTTATTTCATGATGATGATCTTAGACTTTTTGGAAATCCCGGGATGTCTAATTCAATCTCTCGTTTGATCAATTTTGCATTTGAAGACTTTATCTTGATGTAAATGGTCTTGACAAAAAGTTCCTTTTGTTGACTTTCTGAAAATGACTTGTAATGTATAAGCTTGTATCTTTCAAATGGTGCCTTTCTTGGACTTGAGGGCTGAAGAGAAGTTGTAGGGAATTGGATTCTTTTTAAAATGTGCTTTGGTTGGGAAATAATGGATGAAGTATGGGAAAGTTATGTCTGGTCAAAGTTTGGTTGACTTTTCCTATAGAAACCCTAATTAGCAATTCTTGACTTCTTGATGAATTAGGAGCATTTCTTGAGGGGTCATAATTAACCCTTGATCAAATGATGGATGTCACTTCAAAGTGTTGATGTTGACCAAAAATCTTGAGGTTTGACTATATATAGACCATAGTTGACTTTTGACCTAGTACAATTGATTTTCAAGCATTTTAGGAATTGACTGAGCAAACTTGTAGTGCAAGGTATAAAATTTGTCATGGATAATATTGAAGACATATTAAGACCATGGAAGACATTTGAGACCTTTGGAGCTCACACGTATTGGTGAAAATGAAACCCCAGTTGGAAGGCTAATGCTTAGGAGGAGAATTTGTCTGATCAATTCTTGGTCAACCTTGAGCAATTGAGGACCTCTAGGAGTATGTCTTGTTTGAAAATGGGAGGGAAAATTTTGGGGCACAACAGCTTCCCCTGTTAAATATTCTTAAACCTGAGGATTTAGATTGGCTTGTCTGCCTTTCGTGATCTGAGAGTGGAAGATGATTGAACACTAGAGTGCCCAGAAATTTGCACTCGCATGAAGTAATACTGATGGTTGATAACGTCGATAATGTACTTACAGATGCCATTTAGATAAGATTAATGAAATTTGTCGGAGATGGGCTTAAAGACACAATCCGGAGAATATGATGGAGAGTCTTCGTTGATGGGCTTAAAGATGCCATCCAGAGTAGATGCTGACTTCATAAGAGGTCTCTTTATGGGGATTCCTGTTCCCGTTGTCTGAGGAGGAGTCCACTGGGGGGGGGGGGTTAGATTTCTGTTGTTCTCCTACTTGAGGAAAACTCTGTGGGTAATAGAGTCTAGGAACTTCAGTTGTCCAAGGCTCTGCTGAAGAGTTATCTCTATACTGGAGAGATGAAAGTTTGATGTTTTTTGGTTGAAATCCAGGCTTCACAGTAACTTGCTGGGGATAATGGAACTAACCGTTACCTGAAAACATATTAGAAAAAGCCTGTGTAGGGATGTTCCAGGATGAGTCTGTGTTAGTATGCATCTGGAGATATATGAAAATGAACCTGGGTAGGGCTGTTTTAGGAGATATATGAGAGGGAGCCTGGGTAGGGTAGCTTCAGGATGAGTCTGGGTAAAAATGCATCTGGAAATTGTGAGAAGGAACCTGGGTAGGGTTGCCTCACAATAAGTCTTGTGTAAAAATGCATCTGGAAATTATGAGAAAGAACCTCGGTAGGGTTTCCTCAGGATGAGTCCGTATAAAACTGCATCTGGAAATTTAAGAAAAGGAACATGGGTAGGGTTGCCTCAGGATGAATCCGTGTAAAACTGCATCTGGAAATTCAAGAGAAGGAACCTGGGTAGGGTTGCCTCAGGATGAGTCAGTGTAAAACTGCATATGGAGATTGTGAGAAGGAACTTGGGTAGGGTTGCCTCAGGATGAGTCAGTGTAAAACTGCATCTGGAGATTGTGAGAAGGAACCTGGGTAGGGTTGCTTCATGATGAGTCTGTGTAAAACTTCAGAAAGAGGGAGAAGGAACCTGTGTAAGATTTCTTCATGAAGAGCCCATATAAAGTTGTATTTGGAAGTCAGAAGAAACCCGTGTAAGATTGCTTCATGAAGAGCCCGTATAAAGCTGTATTTGGAAGTCAGAATAAACTCGTGTAAGATTGCTTCATGATGAGCCAGTGTAAAGATGAATTTGGAAGTCAGAAGAAACCCGTGTAAGATTTCTTCATGAAGAGCCTGTATAAAGCTATATTTGGAATTCAGAAGAAACCCGTGTAAGATTTCTTCATGTTGAGCCCGTGTAAAGCTGTATTTGGAAGTCAGAAGAAACCCGTGTAAGATTGCTTTATGATGAGCCCGTGTAAAGCTGTATTTGGTCACACAGATAATTATTCAATTTGTTTCAGGAGCTAATCCTGGACCTGTTGAAAATTGTTGATGATAAATATCTGTTGATTGATCTTTACTGAAAATGGAAAGCGCTAGCTGTATGCAATGTCATGATGTATGAAATGCATTGTGTAATGGTGTTCTCAAAATAAATGAGATTGTGATGTATGCATTTGTACTGCAGATGTTATGATGTTTGTAGAATGATGTATGAATGAAATATGTGAATGTATCAGTTGTTATATTGCAGCACTGTTGAATTAGGTAAAATAATCCATGTTTGTAGCTGGAGATAAAGAATGTAGGTCTTTTGATTTTGTTGAAGCTGAACTGCTAGGAGATGATCTTCCGTTATTAGAGAAATAAACTCTGTTGGGGAAGGAAATCTCTATGCACTGCCTGAGGATTTTGTGAAATCCTATTGGGGAATCCTGAGAAGTTTGACGACTTTACTGGGGAAAACCTGATGTCGGAGCAGTAGTTGAAAATTCCTGTTCTACCGGGGATACAAGAACACCTAACATCACTAGGTTGTAAGCTGAGGATATGGCGGTGACTTTTTAGTAAGATGCCCCTGCCTCTGTACCCGCGGGAGAAAGTACCTATAGATACTTTGTGGATGGTTTGAATGTCATCCCAACTCCTGGAGTGCTTGGTAAATGCTGATCAGGATGATAAGTCTTCTACTAATAAACAAATGACAAGATGACGGGACATAGTCATACGTTTTTAATCCCTAACTTTTTTCCTGGACCGCCCTTTCGGGTTTTCAGTCCATCGGGATACCCTTTTTTGCTCAAGTTGCCTCTTCAGGTTTTCGACTTTCCGGGTGTAAAATTATTTTGTATATATCCATAATTTTTGCCCGAACTCTTTTGGTTCACCGGGATACCCTTAATTTTGCCTAGGCCTGTCAACCTAGCGGGTGTTTTTCATGCGTAGTATTTTCTGACTATGTCCACGCTCATAGGATGTGGAGAGTTGTCACCGTCTATGACAACAAGTGATGTAGAAATTCCAGAAAATGTTTATGTGATCGCATGTGCCCTTTCATATGTGGGAGCCTGTGTGGGGATGTTTCAGGGAGAATCTGGTGCACCTGATGTTTGATCAAGTTTCTGATAGTCTTGAGTTTCCTAGGTATTTTTTCTAAGAACTATCATGGAAGGATTTAAAGACATGATACTGACCCTGTTTGATATTACTGGAACAAACAAGCAATTTGGTGGTGCCAAAGATTCAAATTTCACAGTGATTTTCTGCTGGAATCTCCGATCAATGTAACAGCCCCCAAGTGATTCATATGGAGATCTTCCCCTGGATATTTATCACTTTTAAGAGATTCTTTGCATATTGGCTTAACTTCCCCAAATTAACTAGACACCATGTCATGCCCCTTGATTATGAAAGGCTTGTTATTAGGAATGTTTTTTTCCGTCCGAGGTGATTCTGTCCATTGAGAGGATCTTTGTTCATTGAATATTCGTTGTGTGAATTTCTCTACTGTTTGAACAATTATCCATATGCAAACAATGTCATTTAAGGAATGCAAAGCTTATGTCTGTCTTGAAGTTTGAAAATTCATTTTTAGTAAAATAAACAAATTTTGTAAGAGTGTGATATCAACTCAGGATTTGTAGCAAGTCCTATAGGAGTCAGGATACCTTTTGTAACAGTATGCTCTCGAACTAAACCCTTGCTTCAGCTAGGACTTTTAAGGATTATGTTGTACCTCAAAATTTTCCATCCCATATTTCTCAATACATTTCAAGTGAGGTCCTCAAATTGCTCAAGGAAGTCCAAGGGTTGACCAGACAAACTCTCTCCTAAGACAGTCTACCTCAAATTAGGGTTTCAGTTTGCATTAAGATGTTTGAGTCCAAAGGATCCCAAATGCTCACCGTTGTCCTAATGTGTTCTCAAGATCATCCATTTCAAGTTTCAAGCCTTGCAGAGGAAGTTTGCTCAGTCAATTGCTCAAAAGTCTGAAAATCGACCATGCTAGGGCAAAAATCAACTGTGGCCTACATGCAGTCAAACTTTAAGATTTTTGGTCAACATCCTCATTTTGAAGTATTATTCATCATTTGATACAGGGTTGATCATGATTCCTCAAGGATTGCTCACAATTCATCAAAACCCAAAAGTTGCTAAATTAGGGTTTTTGTAGGAAAAGTCAACTCAACTTTGACCAAGCATTACTTTCTCATACTTTATCAAAAATGACCCATCCAAAGCTCATTTTTAAGAGGATGTAATTCAATAAAATTCATCTTCAGCTCCCAAGTTCAAAATATGCACTCACAAGAAGATATAAATTTGGACATTATAGGTCATTTTGAAAAGTCAACAAAAACACCTTTTGGGTAAAAGCTTCATACATGAACATGGAAGACTCAATTGAGATGAGACCAAAAGGATTGCTTAGAGGACATCTTAATATTTCTAAAAAGTCCAAGAACACCTCTCTAGGGTCAAAATTGAGAGAGTTATGCATTGGCAAAGTTGACCCTTTTTGCAAAATTGCCAAAAGTAAAATGTGGCCAAAATTGCAATTTTTACCAAATGGGCCTAACTTTTTATGCTTGCATTAAGTTTGTAACATGACCCACAACCCATGATCCTTCCCATTTGTAATTCTTTTATTTTTGTCATTTATTTTGATTTTATTTCAATTAAATCAAATTAAATCAAAATAAAATCATGAAAATATCAAAAACTAATCAAAGCTTGAGATTTTGTGCATGTTTAGGTCTATTATATAGCTGGAGATGGAATCAAATCGTGCAAGGATCATTTGGACACAAAAATATTGTATTTGGCTCAATTTGGAAAGATTTGCACAAAGAATCAAATCATGAATTAATGATCTTAATTGAAAAAGATTTGAAGCAAATTTGTAACCTAATTCCTTCTAGGGTACATAAGGAACATGTTCAGATCAGAAACAAGGGGATGGGAGGCGTGTAAACAAGAAAGCAAGTTTCAAAAAAATTGGAAAAAGTGGCACACTGATTTCTAAGTTGCAAACAAATTTAAAGCATTCTAAGCATCCCAAACGTTTGCTGGACATCCCAGGAACGTGTTTCAACCATTAACAAGATTCCTAACACCCAGAAACACACTGTAAGTGTCCCACGATTTCATACTTTCTTGAAATCGAATATCACAATTCTGGCACCTTTAGCATGCTTTATTTGCATATTCTTAATCCTTGAGTCATTTGCAAGCTAATGGTTGTATTTAATTGCATTTTTATTGACTACATACCAAGATGCCATGATTAGGGTTCGAGCTTTGTTTTTAGGGATTTTGCACACAGGAACAATTGGCCATCAATAGTGGTACCATGATGCTCGTGAGGTTGCAACGAGTGGATTGGTACCACTGGTATTGATTTTTCATGCAGGGATATGATTTTGGAAAAGTACATGGCTGTACCTACACCCATTTTTCTGTAGGTAAAAGATCTTGATCTAAAACGACAGAGGCGATGAGGAAGATGATAACGTGGCCTTCCCTGACTGGCCCATTCAAATTTGTGCGCTTCAGATTTTGTTTTATTGTTTTCTTATAATATTTGTTGGTTATTATTATGACAACTAATACAACCAGCTCAGCTGGCAAGCGCGCAATGGATGAATGCTAAAGGACCTGGGTTCGATCCCCAGGTCCCCAACTTTGATTTCTATATTTTTTGTTTGCATAATCAAATACGCAGGTGTCCAATAAGCCTACCATGCGCCATCAGCCTTCAACCACCAGATCTCCAACATGCCAGATCCAAGGCCTCTCACATGGAAGTCCACAATACACCCCAGTCAAGTGCATGCATGGGATTTGGAAAAGTCAAACGGGCCAGGCACTATTGGGCCCAAATTTGCCATCAACGCCCCCTTTTTGCTGAAACATCCAGGCCCATTTTTATTTCTTTTTAGTTATTTTATTTCTTTTGATTTAATTAATTTAATTGTTTTTTCTAACCAAAATTAATACCCTTTTTCCAAAAAATCATAAAATCAATTTTTTCACAAATTTAGAATTAGGTTTTATTTTTATCAAATTTAATTTAATATTAGTTAAATTTAATTTAGGTTAATTCTAACTTTTTTTCATATATTTAAAATAAATTAGAAAAATTAGGGTTAGCATGTGATTTAATTTTTATTTCTTTTCTCAATAAAACAAAAACATAAAAAATAGGTCGATTTAATTATTTTTCTTTAATTTTAAATTAATTAGTAATTAGGGTTATTTATTCAATTAAAACTTTATTTTCTCAAAAAAAAAATCAAAAACAACAAAAAAATGTTTTTCCTTTTAAGTTTCAATTAAGTTTAGATGGGGTCAAAACCCTAATTTTTTTCATTCCATTCGATTCATCGTGCGCGCTTTTTACTTTATTATTTTCGCGATATTAATGTAACTGCTTACAATATGTAATAGTTTAATTAGAATTTTCTTTTATTTATCGTTTTACGAGTTTTTTGGCTATGTAATCCCTACCCGAAGCCTTGTAATAACGTAGTTTTTATTTCTCGCATTTTAATTCTCGCAAATATTAACTGTTAGATGTGTGATAATAGGATTCTATGACAAGATTGCATGATAATTTAAAATGGCTAGCAAACCCTAATGTGCAAAGATAATAACTGAAAACAAATCACTCACACATATCACTCTTAGGGTATACCCTCACTTCGGTTGCCTTTGGTAAATGATGATTAAGTAGAGGGTATTTTAGTGGTCGCCCTTCTGTCTAAACAAAGATCAAATGTCTCATTCGGAAATGTTGCCTCGGAAAGGCTGCCTCGGAAATGTTGCTTCGAATATGATCTTAAGACATTAGGGTTATTACTAAGACATCCTAACATTGCTTTAGTGATCGTATGTCCCTTTCGAATTGACCCTTACAACTCCAACGACGGTGCTACTTATTTTTCAATAGTAGGATAACATTGTCTAAAGGAAACAAGAACATAAACAAATCTTTTTTCGAGTAGGTAGATGCTAGTAGGTACTTGCTCAAAACAAACTTTTTCGCACCAAACACTTTTCAAACAAAGTTTTCAAAAACACTTCGTAACACTCTTGAGGACAGATACAAGGGTTAAAACGAAGTAAAACAAAAACTTTTCAAAACATACAAACACGAAAGCAAATTTTTAAAATGATGAGCAAGTACCTAAGAGCCCGTGGAAAACCACAGATAGAAAGGGTTCTAATACCTTCCCTTTCTATAATCTACCCCTCGTACTCAAAATCTCGAAAAAAGGAATTTTACTGTGCTTTTGTCCTTTCCAGTTGGATAAAATAAAAGTCGATGGCGACTCTTGCTTACCGCGACATTTTGCAAATACAAACGCAAAATGCAAACCAGCATTTTCCAAAACAGTCGGTTCTGCCACCATATCACAGAACTGGTGACTCTGCTGGGGAATATAATGAGTGGGGTATACCTTAGGATTAGTTCATCATAAATTGCTTCTCTTGTTTATTTTGGTTGCTTTACTTTGTAGGGTTTTGTATTGGGAGTTACTATAGATCCTAACCCGGATCTGGGGGACACCTTTTAGGTAAGTAACAATAAATTGTGAGGGAACTGTGCAACATAGACCGATACGGTTGAAGCAGTAGCTACGTTGATGTGACACATTGGTTGGTACCGGTATCCCTTGTGGAGAAACGAGGAGAATACAGGGGATGATATGTGTGTCGTTAAGCATCAACTGAAATTATAACCCTTAATAGACCAACTTGGCCATTGGAAAGTAGTTAGATAGACAGCCTCGATGTAAAGTTGAGAACTGGTTGATACTCGATGCTACACTCATTGAGACCATACTCTCGAGATAGTTCCGGCCGTAAGAAAAGATTGTGTGAGCTGAAACCATGACCGATGGAGGATGGTCAGTGATATTGAGATCCTCTAGAACCCGGTTACTTTTGCTAGTACAAGTTGAAACCAACTGAACTTCAAGAGGGTAATACCTTTGACCCCATGCAAACCTTAAACTTAAGGGCTTTTGTGTGACTTGTTTGCCTTTTCCATGCCTGTTATCTGCTATACCTGTTGTTTGTTTTCATCATGATATCATGCATCATAACATAGCATGCATACTTTATTATACTAACCATTTCAAAGACCGAGGGGATTTATCTTTGTTCTGTTTTGCAGATTATGGCTTCCGTGCGCTGAAATACCATCCGAGTTAACTTTGTGCAAATACCTGCTCAACTCAAAGAGTTAGCCTCAAGAGTTTCCGAGACTTCTTCATTCATTAAGAGACATGATCAGCTTCTTAGCCTGGTCACCTCAAAGTTTGATGAGCAGATGATGAGTGTGCTTTTCCAATTCTTCGATCCTGTGCATCATTGCTTCGCTTTCCCCGATATCAGCTGGTTCCCACGTTGGAAGAGTTTTTTCACTTACTGGGCATATCCATCCTTGAGCAGACACCCTTCATAGGTATGGAAGAGACTCCTAGACCAGAAGACATTGCTTCAACTCTGCATCTAAAAAGGGCTGATGTAGTATCCAATTGGGAAACACGAAGCAGGGTTGAAGGTTTCTTAGCCAAATTTCCGATAGATCAAGCTCAGCTATTCTGGAACAGTTTGGACTTTCAGGCTTTCGAAGATATCTTGGCTCTCCTTATCTATGGTTTGGTTCTCTTCCTGAATCCATATTCCTTTATAGATGTGAATGCGGTTAAGATCTTCCTGTCTCGCAATCCTGTGCCTACTCTTCTGGGTGATATCTTGCATGCCCTCTACACTCGTACTGTGCATAGAAGAGGGACCCTCATGTGTTGCATGCCGTTGCTATCGAGGTGGTTTATTTCGCACCTCCCTAATTCCGTGTTGAAGAATGAAGAAGGTTTAGGATGGTCTTACAGGATAATGTAACTTACCCATACAAACATTCTTTGGAGCTCCCAGGTTATGGAAAGCACTGTTGTCATTGATCGTTGTGGGGGATACCCTAATGTCCTATTGTTTGGAATCAGAGGAGGAATAACCTACAATCCTTGTCTAGCTTTGAGACAGTTTAGTCGTGCTCGGAAAGACGGTCCCCATGAGCTACTTCTTACGGATATTGCATTTGACTACAAGGAAGATGTTGACGAGCATCGCCGGAGGTTTATACGAGCTTGGAGCATGGTGAACAGATCTGACCCCCAAGAGCTAGGACCAAGGATTTCTCTCCCTATGAAGCCTTATCTCCAGTGGGCAGAGCTCGTGCCCAGAAGCTTGGGATGCCTTATGAAGCTGTGTTGCCAGTGATTGTGGAGCCCACCAATGAAGAGGGCATTCCTTATACAGTCTTTTATCCCTACATGCCCACTGATCTTGGGGCATTGAAGAGGTCTTGGATTCAACTGAAAGAGGAAAGGGATACCTACCGGAGAAGTACCATGGACAAGAAAGGAAGATCTTGAAGCTCACCAGGAAACTCGAGAATGAAATAATGATCAATGACTACGTCAGCACAAAGGGGAAGCGTCCATGGGATTTCTGATTTTGATGTTTCTAGTTTAGTTTTGTTTTCCATTTATTTCTTTGTAATGCCTCAAAGCCATTGTTGAACCTTGTTACAAGTTAATCTAATAAAGTTTGTTTATTTTTTTGGTTTGAAAATTTAAATCTCCCAAAGTCTTTGAAATCATTACATATGCATCCCATTATCATGCACACCATTACAGGTACCATTACAGGTACCATTACAGGTACCATTACAGGTTTCTCATCTTCCTCATTGTTTATTCCAGCAAAAATGTCTTCCAATTAAGCTATCAACGATCTTCAGGCACAAAATGCCCAATTCCAAGAAATGTTCTTGAACTTGGCTAAAGGGAAAGAGGATTTGAAAGCTCTCATTCTGAAAGAGAAAGAGAAGAAGAAGAAGAAGAAGAAGAAGGTCGTTCTTATGAGTATGGGCAAAAGGTTTGGGGATAGGTTGAAACAGTAAGCTGATCTGTCCTTTTCATCTAAGGAAGGGGAGAACCAAGAAGAAGAAAAGGGCCCCAGCCCTGCAATCTCTGATAATGATACTGATTTTGATGATGAGCAATATCCTCCTGCCGAGGATAGGTACAAGTAGTTAGAAGACCATCTGAGTGCTATGGAGATTCAGAAGATCCCTGGTTTGTATTTCGGAGAGCTGGGATTGGTATCAGGAGTGGTGATCCCTCATAAGTTCAAAGCTCCAGTTTTTGCCAAGTACAATGGAGTATCCTGTCCAAAACTCCATCTCCGCTCGTACATCCAGAAAATTCAACCCCACACTGCTGATAGAAATTTGTTGGTGCATTTCTTTCAAGATAGTCTGTTAAGGACTCAGATTGAATGGTTTTATCAGTTGGAAGGAGCTAATGTCCGAAACTGGGAGTACCTTGCTGTTACTTTCTACAGGCAGTACCAGTATAACGCCGACCTTGCTCCCACTCGTACTCAGCTTCAAGGTATGTCAATGGGTGCAAGTGAAGGTTTTAAGGAATATGCTCAGAAGTAGAGAGATTTAGCTGGAAGAGTCCAACCCCCTTTGTCTGATAGGGAGTTGGTTGACATGTTTCTAGGGACACTATCTGGTCCATTTTTCAATCATCTGATCGACAATTCGTCATCTGGGTTTATTGAGTTGATTTTGACTGGAGAGAGAGTAAAAGCAGGTATCCAAAGTGGTAAGATACAGAATGACACTTCATCAAGTGCAACAAAGAAATCTTTCACCGGTAAGAAAGAAGCTAGTGCAGTCTATAGCTCGAGGAGCCAAAGCATGACTGAACACCACCAAGAAGTAAACACGATAGTGATATCAAGACCCACCATTTCTCCACAATGTAACAATCAACAACGGGTGGAAAGACCATAGAGGCAGTACACTCGACTCAATATGACCTTGTCTCAAATTCTACCATAATTATTAAAGACCAATCTGGTAACTCTGAGGGAGGCCCCGGAGAATCCCAACACCACTTCTCCTTAATATAACTCGAATGCCCACTGCGCCTACCACTCCGAAAGTCTAGGTCATGATACAAACAACTGTTGGGCCTTAAAGAATAAGGTGCAAGACTTGATCGAAGCCAAAGAGATTGAGTTTGACGCTCCGGAGAAGCCCAACCTCATAACTGCTCCCATGCCCAAACACGGTCATGGAGTAAATGCTATAGACGACGATTTATTTATGACTTCCGTGGAAGGAATCTCTACTCCTTTGATGATAGTTAAGAAGAATCTATTGTTGGCCGGTTTATTTCCGGGTTGTGGTGAAGGTTGCCACATGTGTTCCATTCTACCTGCTGGTTGCCACTTATTGAAATTAGGTGTTCAACGCCTGATGGATAACAAAGAGATCATGTTCGAAAAGACTATGATTCCGTTGGTTCCAATTAAAGATGTTGCCATCATAATCATTTCCGATAATCCTTCCAAGGTTTCCTCGAGAAAACCTGTTAGGATTACATCCGTTCCAAGAATTGCTCCGTTAATAATTACTATCCCTGGTCCTATCCCATACACTTCGGATAAGGCTGTCCCTTGGCACTACGGTGCATATGTGTATTACCATGGAGTTAAGCAAGATTTGAAAAGTGAGGAAGCTGATATCAGCAATATTGTCGGAGCTAGAAAGGTCACCAGAAGTGGAAGA
Source organism: Vicia faba (assembly GCA_948472305.1). Lineage (NCBI taxonomy): Eukaryota > Viridiplantae > Streptophyta > Magnoliopsida > Fabales > Fabaceae > Vicia > Vicia faba. Next base: position 1,363,680,582 of record OX451739.1, on the reverse strand, counting down.
CTCTTTTCTCCTAAAATTTCCCCTCCGATTGTCCATAAACCTGTTGTCATTCCATCTGCTAGTACATCAGCTACTATCCCAGTTCCTATTCCAGTCATCACCCCTGTCGCCGAACCATCTGAGACTCGGGGCAAAGAAATCATAGGTGAGCCTGCCCGGACGGAGGCACCTAAGAAGGTCAATAGAAACCTCGAAACAAGAGATAGAAGAAATTCTGAAGATTATCAAGAAGAGCGACTATAACATAGTCGAGCAGCTGGGGCAGACCCCGTCAAAAATCTCCATGTTGTCCTTATTATTGTGTTCTGAAGCCCATGCAAAGGCTTTAATTTCATTCCTCAAGATTCCGCACGTGCCGCACGAGACTTTAGCTGATCAATTCAAGGATTGCGTAGCTAGCTTGACTGCCGATAATGGGTTAGGTTTCTCAGACGAAAATCTGACTGCTAAAGGAAGAAATCATAATGATGCTCTGCACGTCTCGATCAAGTGCAGGGGCACTACTATGGCCCATGTACTAGTGGATACCGGGTCCTCTCTGAATGTTTTTCCAAAGAAAGCATTAGACCGTCTAAACTGTGAAGGTTTGATTCTGAAGCCGAGCAATATTATGGTCAGGGCTTTCGATGGGTCAAAAAGGATGGTTCACGGGGAGGTGTACATCCCTGTTAAAGTTGGCTCTCAGACTTTTGCATCCACCTTTTACGTGATGGATATTAGGCCATCATATTCTTGCTTGCTGGGTCGTCCTTGGATTCATAAGGTTGGGGCAATGACTTGCACGCTCCATCAAATGTTGAAATATCTGGTAAAGGGGAAGATCGTCACAGTATGAGGTGAAGAGAAGTATATGGTGAGTCATCTTAATTCCTTTCGCTACGTGGAGATGGATGGGGAATTCATCGAAACCCCTTGTCAGAACTTTGAAGAGGTCCCCCAAACTTTGGCGTCAAATAAAGTTGCTACTGACAAACCTCCGATGAGGATGGCTTCCCTCAAGGATGCCAGGGCTGTAATTGAAGAAGGTGGGTGTGCAAATTTGGGTCAGCTCCCTGATTTCACCCACAAAACTAACAAATTTGGTTTGGGCTTCACTACAGGGGCTCAAAGGGCTGTTAGGTGCGCGCAGATTGGAAGACCTCCTCTGCATATCAGTAATCCGGGAGTTAATACGATTGAAGATGTGAAGAAGACTCGGACATTGACAGCTGGATCTACCCTACAACCAATGGAGGATTGAACAACTGGATGGCGAAAGACTTCATACCCGTTTCTTTTATTCAACAGTAATTGACTTTTTTTTTTAGATTTGTAATAGACAGTTTGAAACTTTATGGCCCAGTGCCTTGCCCGGGGCACTTTGGCTTTGCTTGTGAGGGCTTATTATTTATCATTTTCATATATCATCAATAAAGCATTAGACATTTCTTGCATTACAAATTTTGCGCTCCTTGTTTTTCTTTTTCTATCTCTCGCTTTATCAAAAAGTGCTATTATCTTACACACACTCACGTATCATAATGCAGATCCATATCCACTCTAGATCCCATTGATAACGACTCTGCTACTGCCAGTTATGACTTTGAAAATCCGATCAACCAAGCTGAGGACGAAGGTGAAGATGATTGTGAGGTACCTGGGGAACTTGCTAGACTTTTACTACAGGAAGAAAGGGTCATACATCCTCATGAAGAGCCAGTTGAGTCAATGAATCTGGGTACGGAGGAAGACAGGAAAGAGGTCAAGATAGGTGCGAATCTAGAGCCTAGTGTCAAACAACGGTTGATACAGATGCTACACGACTATGTTGAGATCTTTTCTTGGTCTTATGAGGATATGCCTGGTTTGGACACCGATATTATGGTTCATCGCCTGTCGACTAAAGAAGACTGTCCTCCGGTAAAGCAGAAGGTTCGCTGTATGCGCCCTGAGATGTCTGAGAAAATCAAAGCTGAAGTCATGAAATAGTTCAAAGCAGGATTTTTAGTTGTCACTTCTTACCCACTGTAGGTTGCCAACGTTGTTCCGGTGCCTAAGAAGGATGGTAAGGTACGTATGTGTATGGACTATAGATATCTGAATAGGGCGAGCCCCAAGGATGATTTCCCACTTCCACACATCGATGTTCTAGTCGACAACACCGCGCAACATAAGATCTTCTCCTTTATTGATGGTTTTTCTGGTTACAATCAAATCAAGATGGCTCCCGAAGACATGGAGAAGACGACCTTCATTACGCAGTGGGGCACCTTCTGTTACAAGGTAATGCCTTTCAGGTTGAAGAATGCTAGGGCAACTTATCAGCATGCCATGGTCGCTTTGTTCCACGACACGATTCATCATGAGATCGAGATTTATGTTGATGACATGATCGGAAGGTCCCAGACTGAGGAAGAACACCTTGACCATCTCCAGAAACTGTTTGACAGGTTGAAGGCGTACAAACTGAGGCTGAACTCGAACAAGTGCACCTTCGGGGTAAGGTCTGGTAAGCTGCTGGGTTTCGTCGTCAGTGATAAAGGTATTCAGGTGGATCTTGCCAAGGTAAAAGCCATACAGGAAATGTCGGCTCCCTACACAGAAAAGGAAGTTAGAGGTTTTTTGGGACGTCTAAATTACATTGCTAGATTCATTTCACATCTGACCGCTACTTGTGAGCTAATCTTCAAGCTATTGAAGAATGATCAAGTGGTAAAATGGAATGATGAATGTCAGACCGCTTTCGAAAGAATCAAAGAATACCTCCATGAGCCACCAATTCTGACGCCTCCAGTTGAAGGGATACCTTTGATCTTTTACTTGACAGTACTGGATAATTCAATGGGGTGCGTGCTGGGGAAGCATGACAAGTCTGGCCGAAAAGAGCACGCTATTTACTACCTTAGAAAAAAGTTTACTGACTGTGAGACCTTATACTCACTGCTCGAGAAGACTTGCTGCGCTTTGGCATGGGCTTCTCACCGGCTGAGACAGTATATGTTGACTCACACCACTTTATTGATATCAAAGATGGACCCAATCAAGTATATCTTCGAGAAGCCTGCCTTGTCCGGGAGAATAGTAAGATGGCATATGATCTTAGCTGAGTATGATATCCAGTACACAACCCAAAAAGAAATCAAGGGGAGTGTATTGGCGAATCATTTGGCGCATCAGGCCGTGGATGACTACCAATCCATGAATTTTGAGTTCCCGGATGAGAACATCATGTTGGTGACCGACTGTGAAGAACTTGGACCGGATGAAGGACCTGAGGAAGGATCCCGATGGTCTATGTATTTTGATGGAGCCTCAAACGCGTTGGGTAATGGAATCAGAGCTGTGATCATATCCCCTGAGGGCTGTCATACTCCATTCATATCCCGATTATGTTTTAACTGTACCAACAATATGGCGGAGTATGAAGCGTGTATCCTGGGTCTTCGAGCTGCTATTGACCCGAGGATTAAGTTCTTAAGTGTATTCGGAGATTCTTCTCTAGTGATCAGTCAGATAAAAGGCGAGTGGGATACGAAGCACCCAAATATTATTCCTTACAAATAATATGTACCGACGTTGCTCCCACACTTCGAGGAAATAACCTTTGAACACTTCCCGAGAGAGGAGAACCAGTTAGCGAACGCGCTAGCCACAATGTCCTCTATGTTCAAAGTCAGGTGGGACAATGAAGCTTCACAGATTACCATTGAGAGGTTGGACGAACCCGCACATTGCTGTGACATTGAGACTGAAGAGATAGCAGATAAACCCTGGTTTCACGAGGTAAAGAGGTATCTTGAGGCTCAAGAATACCCTGAGGGTGCATCTGTTAATGATAAGAAGTTTCTGAGAAGGTTCACTACAAAGTTCTTCATCGGTAATGGTGTCCTTTATAAGCGTAACCATGATTCGACCTTACTACGATGTATGGACAAAAGTGAGGCAGAAAGGATCATGGCAGAGTTACATGAAGGTACCTTCGGCACTCATTCCAGTGGACATACCATGGTAAAGAAAATCCTACGGGCAGGATATTATTGGTCCTGTGATACGGTGGCCAGAACCGGGACGTGTTTTCCCTATTTTGTTAAGGAATTGGCTGGTTTGCATTTTGCGTTTGTGTTCGCGAAATGTCGCGCTAAGCAAGAGTCGCCACCGCCTTTTATTTTATCCAACAAGGAAAGGAAAAAAGCCCAGAAAAATTCCTTTTTCGAGATATTTATGAGTACGAGGGGTATATTTATAGAAAGGGAAGGTATTAGCACCCTTTCTATCCGTAGTTATCTACGGGCTCTTAGGTACTTGCTCATCATTTTCAAAATTGTTTTCTTTGTGTTTGTGTGCTTTGAAAAGTTTTTATTTTGACTTCAATTTAACTCTTGCTTCTATCTTCAAGAGTGTAATGAAGTGTTTTTGAAAACTTTGTTTATAAAGGAGTGTAAGTGTGAAAAATTTGTTTGGAATGAGTAAGTACTTAAGATCTAATCTACCTACTTGAAAAAAGAATTGTTATGTATTCGTTTCCTTTAGACAACGCTATCCCACTATTAGTGAGTAGGTAGCACCGTCGTTGGAGTTTGAGGGTCAATTCAAAAGGGATGCACGGTCACTAAAGTAATGTTAGGACGTATTAGTAATAACCCTAATGTCTTAGATCAATTATTCGAGGAAACAATTCCGAGGCAACCATTCCGAGGCAACTTTTCCGAATCGGGATTTTGATCTTTGTTTAGACAAAAGGACGACCACTAAAGTATCCTATACTCAATGACCATTTACCGAAGGCAAGCAAGTAGGAGTGTACCCTAGGAGTGCGCATGTGTGAGTGTGTCAATTTCAGATTATTTTATCTTTACACATTTTAGGGTGATCTAACTGTTTTAAAATTAATCATACATTCTGGTCATGCATCCCTATATCATACATCTAACAATTAATAATTTACGGAATTTAAAGTGCAGAATTTAAACTACGCTATTACAAGGCTTCAGGTATTTACATAGCAAAAAACAAACCCTTTGAAAATAAAGCGATAAATGTAAATAAACGTCCTAATTAAACTATTACAAACTGTAGGCAATTACATCAATATGGTAAATAATAAAAATAAAGCGCGCGAGAAGAATTAAGATCGACGAGAATTTAAGGTTTTGACCCTTCTAACCTAATTAAAAGAAAAATTGTTTTTTTGTTGTTTTTAATAAAAGAAATAAGTTTTCTAAATTAAATATGCAATTAATTAGTTAATTTAATTAATTAATAAAAATAATTACATGACCTATTTTTGTTTCTTTGGTTATTTTAGGAAAAAATAAATATAACTAAGTTAGTAATAAAACCTATTTATTCTAATTATTTTTAAGTTATTTACAAAATGAAATTAAAGTTTTACCTAAAATTAAAATTTAATTAAGAAAAAAATCCTAAATCTATTTTTACGTGATTTTTATATTTGTTTATTGATAAAAAAATAAAAGGGATTAAAAGAAATAAATAAAACGAATAAAACAAGAAAATAAAGATGGGCCTAGTAGCAAAAGTAAACAGGGGTGCAATCATCAGAAATCCATAGGTCCGAATCTTCGAAAGCTTCATGCTCTAACTATGGTGTTTTTTTGATTCTTGCAAGGAACCTATGATTCAACCATCCATAACTGTTCTATATAAATTCAAACAAACGTTAGCATACCATAAAATGTGATTAAAATTAGAGATTCAAAGTTTAAAAATTTACCAAACCGGTGTTGTCAAATGGGGGGCGTGCTAGGCGTGTGATAGATTGCTCTTGGGCCTTGTAAGACTCTTGAGAACTTCAAGAGGATGGTTTGAGTCTTGATGTCAATTGAGAGAGACGGGAACCTCGAGATATGACTTGCACCAATTCTTTGATTTCTGGAGAGCTTTTTGAAGAGCTTTTAGAGAGCTTTTTGAAGAGCTTTTTGAGAGATTTTTAGAGAGGATTTTCGTCCCTTTCAAGCTTGTATGACTCTATATTTGTAGAGGAGAATGAGGAGACAAGAAATCATGGAAAAAATCTCCCTCATAATGTTGTGTTTTAAGACCATGATCAAAATTTGAAAAAAATGCCATATTTGATAATTTTATGCCATTTTCACATGTGGATGAACCTGGAAATATTTGAAGAGTTATTACACGAAATCAATTGACATAAACCAGCATAAAACTTTCCCAAAATGGATTCACATCAAAATTTATATTATTTCTATTATTTATTTATTTAATTCTGAATTTTAATGAATAAAATATCAAAATAAATAACATAAATAGTAGAAAAATGTATGGGTGGACTTAGAGGTCGTGGACCATGTTAGGAATGAGTTTCAAACTTGAAAAGATAGGCACATTTGGAAAAATTCCAAGTTTGGTTAATATTTGCTTCATGCATTTTTTCAAAAATTGTCCAACTTTGACAATGCATATCTCTCTCAATTTTAACCTTATGAGGGCGTTCTTGGACTTTTTAGAAAGCTTAGGATGTCCCCTAGGAGAAATATTTGGTTTCATCTCAATTTGATCTTCCATGTTCATGTAAGAATCCTTGACCCAAAAGGTGTTTTTGTTGACTTTCCAAAATGACCTATAATGTCCAAATTCATAACTTCTTGTGAGTGCATATTTTGAACTTTAGAGCTGAAGATGGATTGTAGGGAATTTCATCCTCTTACAAATGATCTTTGGATGGGTCATTTCTCATAAAGTATGAGAAAGTTATGCCTGGTCAAAGTTGAGTTGACTTTTCCTACAAAACCCTAATTTAGCAACTTTTGGTTCTTGATGAATAGTGAGCAGTCCTTGATGAATCATAATCAACCCTTGAACAAATGATGAATAATACTTCAAAATGAGGATTTTGACCAAAAATCTTGAAGTTTGACTGTATGTGGGCCACAATTCACTTTTGCCCTAACACAGTCAATTTTCAGGCCTTTGAGCAATTGACTGAGCTAACTTCCTCTGCAAGGATTGAAACTTGACATGGATGGTATTGGGAACATATTAGGACAATGTTGAGCATTTGGGACCACTTGGACTCAAGTATCTTGATGCAACATAAAACCCTCATTTGAGGTAGACTGCCTTAGGAGAGAGATTGTCTGGCCAACCCTTGGGCTACCTTGAGCAACTTGGAGATTTTTCTTGCAATGTTTTGAGAAATATGGGAGGGAAAATTTTGGGGTACAACATCTGCCCCTGTTCAATCTTCTTAAACTTGAGGATGTAGATTGGCTTTCGTGCCTTTCGCAATCCGAAGGTGGAAGTGGATTGAACGCTAGAGTGCCCAGAAATTTGCACTCGCATGAAGTGGTAATTGTCTTATGATGCTGGGAATGGGCTTATAGATGCCATTTGGAAGAGTTTAGATTGCATAAGAGATTCCTTAGCAAGAGTTTGTATACCTATTGTTGAGGAAGATTCCGCTGGGGAAGTCTGATATCTGTTGAGAGAAGTAGAATTTTAGGAGCTTTGGTCGTCCGTTATTCTGCTGGTGATTCGTCTCTGTTGATATTTAGGAACTTTGGTTGTCCGTACTCAACTAGGGAATCAACTTTGTTGAGATTTAGGAGCTCGTCCGTAATTCAACTACTTTGCTGAGATTTAGGAACTTGCCCGTAATTAAACTAAGAAGACATCTCTGCTGAGATTTAGGAACTCGTCCATAATTCAACCGAGCAAATATCTCTGCTGAGATTTAGGAGCTCGTCCGTAATTCAACTGAGGAAATACTTTTGTCGAGATTTAGGAACTTGTCCGTAATTCAACTACTTTGCTGAGATTTAGGAACTTGTCCGTAATTCAACTGGGGAAACATCTCTGCTGAGATTTAGGAACTTGTCCGTAATTTAACTGGGAAAATATCTGTCGAGATTTAGGAGCTAGTCCGTAATTCAACAAATTTGCTGAGATTTAGGAACATCGTCCGTAATTCAACTGGGAAATAACTTCGCTGAGATTTAGGTACTCGTCCGTAATTCAACTAAGAAACCTTCTCTGCTGAGATTTAGGAACTTGTCCGTAATTCAACCGAGGAAACAAAATTGCTGAGATTTAGGAACTCATCCGTAATTCAACTAAGAAACCATCTCTGCTGAGATTTAGGAACTTGTCCGTAATTGAACTTGAGAAACAACTTTGCTGAGATTTAGGAGCTCGTCCGTAATTCAACTGGGGGAATATTTATGCTGAGATTTAGGAACTTGTCCGTAATTCAACTGGAGAAACATCTCTGCTGAGATTTAGGAACATCGCACGTAATTCAACTGAGAGAACATCTGTCGAGATTTATGAACTTGTCCGTAATTCAACTTGAGAAACAACTTTGTTGAGATTTAGGAGCTTGTCCGTAATTCAACTGAAGAGACATCTCTGCTGAGATTTAGGAACTCGTTCGTAATTCAACTGAGGAAACATCTCTGTTGAGATTTAGGAACTTGTCCATAATTCGATTGAGGTAAAAGCTTCATAGCTTGAATTTTGTGAGAATATTTCCTGAAAGGTAAAGGTTAGCTGTATGTAATGCATGGTATGTATCAAGAAATGATGTTCTCAAGATAAATGAGATTGCGTTGTATGATGTGTATGCATGTCATGATGTATGAAAATGTGATGTTTTTATCTGGGGAAAATAAATCCTGGATCACTGCTGGAGAAAAGAATTGAATTCTTCGTTTCCGCTGAGGATAGTGGATGAAGATGATTGTGAGGATAAACCTGTGGGAGAGGATAACTCCGTTGGAAAATAAACTGATGAGAGAATGACTCTGTGGGGAAGAGATGCTCTGTTGAGGATTTCGTTGATAAATTCAGCTGGGGATGAATTACCGCTGCTGGTGATAATGAACCTTATTGGGGTTTGAATTCCTGTTTTGTGAAAGGGAAGAACTCCGCTGGGGATGATTTTCCAATGGCGACCTTACTGGGGATAGCCCTTTTAGACTTTACTGGGGATGATCTTCCAGAGTCTACTGGGGACAATTCTTCCAATCCACTGGGGATATCTTTATACTCCGTTGGGGAATGATAAGACTTTTCAGTGCTGATGGTAGATAAACTCTGCTTGGGGAGAATATTACTGATTCATTCACAGTTGCGAGTCTCAACTGGGGAGAATTAACACCGCTGTCTTTCTCTTACTCTGCGGGGAATGAACGTACTTTCAATCGTTTCCTCCAGCTAGGTCTATCCCTATACCTGGTGGACAGAGCAACTATACAGTTTGGACATTTCTTGTTTGCCCCTGTTTCTGATATTACAAGTAATTGTCTTTTGATTCGTATGTAAATATTTATGAGCAACAATCAATGTCAAATGCATATATCAAAAAATGAATATTGGACGTTCTCGCAAAACAAAACAGAAAAAGGAAAACAGTTTAAAATTTATTTGTGAAAATGGATTGTATTGATTTTGAAATTTGGCCTGTAAATAGGTGTTTTTGTACAAGAGGTTGGCGTCCTAGTAAGAGAATGCCGGCAAACGAATAGAATTTATACAATTTCTAAAAAACAAATAAAAATAGCTATGTGAATACTCCCACTAGGTTCCAACTCTGCTATTGCCTTTATGTCCTCGAGCATCTCATCCCTTTGCTATTTGGTTGAAGGTGGATCAGGTTGATTAGTGTCGTCCGAGCTTGATAGTCGATACCAAACTCTGGTTGCAAGGTGATCCAATGAGACATAGTGTTACGCTTTGATCCCTAATTTTTGCCTGGACCACCCTTTCGGGTTTTCAGTCCACCGGGATACCCTTTTTTGCCCAAGCCGCCTTTTCAGGTTTTCGACTTTCCAGGTGTACAAATTTTTTCATTTTCATCCCTTATTTTTTCCCGAACCCTTTTGGTTCACCGGGAAGCCCTTATTTTTGCCTAGGCTAGTCGACCTAGCGGGTCTTTGATTATGGGTAGTATCTTTTCACTATGTCTGCATTGACAAGGTGAGGAAGGTCGTCACCATCCATGGTGGTTATAATTATAGCTCCTCCTGAGAAAATGTTCTTAACCACAAATGGCCCTTCGTAAGTAGGGGTCCATTTTCCCCTGGGATCACCTTGTGGTAGAATGATGCGCTTGATCACCAGATCCCCAACTGGATACTCTTGCCGTCTAACTTTCTTGTTAAATGCCTTGATCATCCGCTTTTGATACGTTTGACCATGACAAATAGCAGTAAGTCTCTTCTTGTCGATTAAGTTCAGCTGATCAAGCCGGGTCTGAATCTAGTCATCTTCGCTCAAACCTGCGTCCTTCATAATCCGAAGAGAGGGTATCTGAACTTCAATGGGTAAGACGGCCTCAATGCCATATACTAAGGAATAGGGTGTTGCCCCTGTTGACATTCGCGCTGAGGTACGGTACCCATGAAGAGCAAAAGGTAACATCTCGTGCCAATCTTTGTATGTCACTGTCATCTTCTGCACAATCTTCTTAATGTTCTTGTTAGCTGCTTCAACATCCCCATTCATCTTCGGTCGGTAAGGAGAAGAGTTGTGATGTTGTATCTTGAACTGCTTGTAGAGCTCAGTGATCATCTTATTATTGAGATTTGTACCATTGTCCGTAATGATCCTCTCTGGTACACCATATCGACAGATCAGATTGTGCCGAATAAACTGTGCCACGACGTTCTTGGTTACATTAGCAAAGGAAGCTGCTTCAACCAAATTTGTAAAGTAATTAATCGCTACCAGAATGAAACGATGCCGGTTAGATGCCGTAGGTCTGATCTCGCCAATCATATCGATGCCCCACATTGCAAAAGGCCAAGGTGCTATCAAGATGTTCAGAGGAAATTGAGGTATATGCACCTTATCAGCATAGACTTGGCACTTATGGCAGGTCTGAGAATGCTGATAACAGTCGGCTTCCATGGTGGACCAATAATATCCTGCCCGTAGGATTTTATTTGCCATGGTGTGTCCACTGGAATGAGTCCTGAAAGTACCTTCATGTAACTCCGCCATGATCCTTTCTGCTTCGTCCTTATCCATACATCGCAGTAAGGTTGAATCATGGTTATGCTTGTAAAGGATGCCGTTACTGATAAAGAACTTCGCCGCGAATCTTCTCAGAAACTTTTTATCATTAACAGATGCACCCTCGGGGTACTCCTGAGCCTCAAGATACCTCGTTACCTCATGAAACCATGGCTTATCTGCTACCTCTTCAGTCTCAATGTCACAGCAATGTGCAGGTTCGTCCAATCCCTCAATGGTAATCTGGGGAGCTTCATTATCCCATTTGAATTTGAACATAGAAGACATCGTAGCTAGCGCGTTCGCTAACTGATTCTCCTCTCTGGGGAAATGTTCAAAGGTTATCTCCTCAAAGTGCGGAAGCAACATCAACATATACTCCTTGTAAGGAATAAGATTTGGGTGTTTCGTATCCCACTCGCCTTTGATCTGGCTGATCACGAGAGCGGAATCTCCGAAAACACTTAGAAACTTAATCCTTAGGTCAATAGCTGCTCGAAGACCCATAATGCATGCTTCATACTCCGCCATGTTGTTGGTACAGTTGAAACATAGTCGGGCAAGGAATGGAGTATGAGAGCCTTCAGGAGATATGATCACGGTGCCAATTCCATTACCCAAAGCGTTTGAAGCTCCATCAAAGTACATAGACCATCAGGATCCTTCCTTAGGTCCTTCATCCGGTCCAGGTGTTTCACAGTCAGTCACCAACATGATATTCTCATCCGGGAATTCAAAGTTCATAGACTGGTAATCGTCCACTGCCTGATGTGCCAAATGATCTGCCAATACACTTCCCTTGATTGCTTTTTGGGTTGTGTATTGGATGTCATATTCAGTCATTATCATCTGCCATCTTGCTATTCTTCCGGACAAGGCATGCTTCTCGAAGATATACTTGATTGGATCCATCTTTGATATCAATAGAGTAGTGTGAGTCAGCATATACTGTCTCAGCCGGAGAGCAACCCATGCCAAAGCGTAGCAAGTTTTCTCAAGCAACGAGTATCGGGTCTCGCAGTCAGTAAACTTTTTGCTAAGGTAATAAATAGCATGCTCTTTTCGGCCAGACTCGTCATGCTGCCCCAACACGCACCCCATTGAATTATCGAGTACTGTCAAGTATAAGATCACGGGTCTCCCTTTAAATGGAGGCATCTGAATAGGTGGCTCTTGGAGATATTCTTTGATCCTTTCGAAAGCGGCCTAACATTCATCGTTCCATCTTACCACTTGATCTTTCTTCAGCAACTTGAAGATTGGCTCAGAAGTAGCAGTCAGGTGTGTGATGAATTGGGCAATGTAGTTCAGACGTCCCAGAAAGCCTCTGACTTCTTTTTCTGTTCGGGGAGCTGGCATTTCCTCTATACCCTTCACCTTTGCAGGATCCACTTGAATACCCTTATCACTTACGAGGAAACCCATCAGCTTACCAGATCTCACCCCGAAGGTGCACTTGTTCGGGTTTAACCTTAGTCTGTACAACTTCAACCTGTCAAATAGCTTTTGAAGATGGTCAAGATGTTCTTCCTCAGTCTGGGATCTTGCAATCATGTCGTCAACGTATACCTTAATCTCATGATGAATCATGTCGTGGAACAAAGCGATCATGGCTCGCTGATACGTTGCCCCAGCATTCTTCAATCCAAAAGGCATGACTTTGTAGCAAAAGGTACCCCATTGAGTAACAAAGGTTGTCTTCTCCATATCCTTAGGAGCCATCTTAATCTGATTATAACCAGAGAAACCATCCATGAAGGAGAAGACCTTATGTTGTGCGGTGTTGTTAACCAGAACGTCGATATGAGGCAGAGGGAAGTCATTCTTGGGACTCACCCTGTTCAGATCCCTATAGTCAACACACATCCGAACCTTACCATCTTTCTTCGGTACCGGAACCACGTTGGCAACCCACTGTGGGTAAGAAGTAACTGCTAGAAAACCGGCATCAAACTGTTTCATAACCTCAACCTTGATTTTCTCAGACATCTCCGGGCGCATTCGACGAACTTTCTGCTTCACTGGAGGACAATCTTCCTTGGTAGGAAGACGGTGAACCACAATATCGGTATCCAACCCAGTCATATCTTCATAAGACCAGGCAAATACCTCAACATAGTCACGCAACATCTGAATCAACCATTGCTTAACACTAGATTCCAGATTTGCACCAATCTTGACCTCTTTCTTGTCTTCTTCTGTACCCTCTCCTCCTGAAGTAACAGTCTAGCAAGTTCACCAGGCACTTTGCAATCATCCTCACCTTCGTCCGCGGCTTGGTTGATCGGACTTTCGAAGTCATAATTGGCAGTAGCAGAGTCGTTATCAGTGGGATCCAGAGTGGATGTAGACCTGTATATGTGAGTGTGTGTAAAATAGTTGTTTTGCAAGATAAAAAAGAAAAACAAGGAGCGCTAACATTGAAATGCAAGAAAATGTCAATGCTTTTATTAATGATATATGGAAATGACACACATAAAGCCCTCAAACAAAGCCACGATGTCTCAGGTAAGGCACCGGGCCATAAAGTTTAAAATTGTCTGTTACAAATTCAAAACAAAAGTCTATTACTGTGTGATAAAATAAATTGGCACGAAGTCCTTTGTCGTCCAATTGCTTAGTCCGCTGTCAGTAGTTGGGTAGATCCAGCTGTCAAACTCAGACTCTTCATCATCGTCTTCAATCATATTCACTTCAGGATTAGTGATACGCAAGGGAGGTCTTCCAATCCGCGCATGCCGAACAGCCCTTTGAGATTCTGCAGTGAAACCCAAACCAAACTTGTCAGTCTTATGTGCAAAGTCAAGGAGTTGGCCCCAATTCGCACACCCACCTTTCTCAATAACAGCCCGGGCATCCTTGAGGGAAGCCATCTTCATTGGAGGATCTTCAGCAATAGTTTTAGTTGATGCCAGTGTCTGGGGGACTTCTTCAAAATGTTGACACGGGGTTTCAATGAACTCCCCGTCCATCTCCACATACCAGAAAGAGTTGAGGTGGCTCACCATGTACTCCTCTTCTCCTCGTACCGTAACAATTTTCCATTTCACGGGGTATTTCAGCATCTGGTGGAGCGTAGAAGTTACTGCCCCAGCTTTGTGGATCCACGGGCGACCCAACAAACAAGAATAAGATGGCCGAATGTCCATCACATAGAATGTAGACGCGAAAATCTTAGAACCCACCTTAACTGGAATATCCACCTCTCCATGTATCATCCTCTTGGACCCGTCAAAGGCCCTAACCACGATGTTACTCGGCTTCAGCACCAACCCTTTGCAGTCTAACCGGTCTAACGCTTTCTTGGGTAAAACGTTCAATGAGGACCCAGTATCCACCAGCACGTGAGCTAGAGTAGTGCCCTTGCACTCAATGGAGACATGCAGAGCGTCATTATGATTCTTCCCCTTGGCGGTCAAATCTGCATCGGAGAAACCCAACCCGTTATCTGCTGTCAAACTAGCCACACAATCTTTGAACTGGTCAACAGATGTCTCCTGTGGCACATGCGCAGTTTTCAGGAAAGCAATCAGAGCCTTAGCATGGGACTCTGAGCACAGCAATAAAGACAACATAGAAATCTTTGACGGGGTTTACCCCAGCTGTTCGACTACATTGTAGTCGCTTTTCTTGATGATCTTTAAAATTTCCTCAATCTCTTGTCTAGAGGCTTCAAGAGTAATATTCCCCGGTGCCTCCGCCGGGGAAGGCTCACCGGTGATCCCTTTTCCCCGAGTGTCAGATGACTCAGCGACAGGGGTAAGGATTGGAACATGAACAGGGACAATAGCAGATATACTGGCAGGTGTAATAACAACAGGCTTCTGAACAATTGGTGGAGATATCTCAGGGGAGAAAAGTCTTCCACTTCGGGTGACTTTACTAGATCCAACAATATTGCTGACATCAGTATCAACCTCTCCATCCTTTAAGTCTTGTTTAACCCCGTGATAATACACATCAGCCCCATAGTGCCACGGGACAACCTTATCTGACGTGTAAGGGATAGGTCCGGGAACAGTAATGATCAATGGAGCGATTCTCGGAACAAATGTAATTCTAACAGGCTTTCTCGAGGAAGCCTTGGAAGAATTTGTGAAAATGGTGATTATGGAAACTTCTTCAACAAGAACCAAAGGAACAAAAGTTTTCTCGAATAAGATTTCTTTATTATCCATCAGGCGTTGGACACCTGACTTTAATAGATGGCAACCGGTAGGTAGGACGGAACACAAATGGCAACCTTCGCCACAACCCAGAAATAAACCGACTAACAGAAGGTTCTCCTTCACAGTCATCAATGGAGTAGCAATGTCTTCCACAGAGGATACAAACACATCATCATCCAAACCATTCACTCCATGCTTGGGCATAGGAGCAGTCATGACATTAGGCTTTTATCGCACTTCGAACTCAATCTCCTTAGTGTCAATCAGATCCTGTACCTTATTTTTCAAGGCCCAACAATTATTGGTATCATGCCCTAGGCTATCAAAGTGATAAGCACAGCGGGCGTTCGGATTATACAGAGGCGGTGTGGTGTTGGGATTCTTTGGAGCCTCCCTCGGAGTCACCAAATTGGTCTTCAACAACTGCGGCATGATTTGAGATAAAGCCATGCTGAGTCGAGTAAACTACCTTTAAGGCCTCTCTGCTATTTGTTGGTTGTTGCGTTGTGGGGCAACAACTGGTCTTGAAATAACTACCGCATTAACTGCTTGGCGGCGCTCTGGTCGACTTTGGTTCCTAGAGCTGTAAACTGCACTAGAATCCTTCTTGAAGAGCTTCTTCTTGGTACTTGACGAAGCACCTTTCTGTAACTTTCCGCTCTTAATACAGTCTTAAACTCTCTCTCCAATCATTATCAATTCAGTAAAACCAAACGATGAACTTCCGATCAAATGGTTGAAATACGGACCAAACAACGTCCCCAGAAACATATCCACCAACTCCCTATCAGCTAGAGGGGGTTGGACTCTACTGGTAAGATCTCTCCACTTCTGAGCGTAATCTTTAAAACCTTCGCCCACACCCATAGACATACCCTGAAGTTGGATACGTGTGGGAGCGAGGTCGGTATTATATTGGTACTTCTTGTAAAAAGCAGCAACAAGGTCCTCCAAAATACGGACGTTAGCTCCTTCTAGCTGGTAGAACCACTCAAGTTGAGTCCCTGAAAGACTATCTTGAAAGAAGTGAATCCAGAGGTTCTTGTCAGCAGTATACGATTGGATTTTCCTAACATACGATCGGAGGTGTAGTTTTGGGCAGGAGACCCCGTCGTACTTAGCAAAGACCGATGCTTTAAACTTGTGGGGGATCACCACCCCAGATGCCAGACCCAAATCACAAAAGTCTAATCCAGGTACCTTATGGATCTCCATCGTACTTAACCGATCTTCGAGTTGCTTATACCTGTCCTCAGCAGGAGGATATTGGTCTTCATCAAAGTCAGTCTCATTGTCATAAACAACAAGGCTAGGAGCCCTTCTTTCTTCTTGGTTATCTCCCCCTCAAGATGAGTGGGACAAATCAACTTCCTCTTGCAACCTGTTTCCAAACCTGTGACCCATGTTCAGGAGGACTGTCTTCTTCTTCTTCTTCTTCTTCTTCTTCTTCTTCTTCTTCTTCTTATCCTTCAAGATAATAGTCTTCAGATCTTTCTGCCCCTTGGCCAGGTTCATGAACATTTCCTGGAACTGAGCGTTTTGAGCTTGTAGAGCCTTGATAGCTTGATCAGTGGATGTTTCAGCAGACATGATGCTGAAATAAACAGCAAAGAAGATAAGAGACCTGAGGTGCATGGGAATGGAATGCATATGATATGATTTTATATACTTTGGGAGATTCAAATTCGTAAACCAAAATGAAACACACTTTTATTAGATTAAAAACTTGAAACAATGTTTGACAAATGCCTTTAAGGCGTTACAAAGGGAAAAACTGAAAAGTAAATCAGAACTAGAAATAACAAAAGATATCAGCGCTCCCATGGTCGTTTTCCGTTGGTGCTGACATAATCGTTGAGGACCTTCTCATTCTCCAACTGCCTTGTAAGCTTTAGGATCTTCCGTTCCTGCTCATGATACTTTTCTCTGTAAGTATCCCATTCTTCTCTCAACTGGATCCAAGACCTCTTTAACGCCTCAATGTCAGTAGGCATGTATGGGTGGAGGACAGTATGAGGAACCCCTTCTTCATCAGCACTCTCAACAATTACCGGTAAGACAGCTTCGTATGGCATCCCCAGCTTTTGGGCACATGCCCGAACCCACCGGAGATACGGTTCCATTAGAAGAGAAGTCTCCACTCCTAGCTCATGTGGATCAGACCTGTTAACCCTATTCCAAGCTCGTATAAATCTGCGGAGATGTCCCTCACTATCCCCTTAGAAGTCAAAGACAATGCTCGGAATCAGCAACTCATGAGGACCGTCCTTTCGAGCTCACCCAAACTGTCGTAAGGCCAGACAAGGATTATAGGTGATCCCTCCCCTAATTCCAAGTAAAGGAACATTGGGGTATTCTCCGCACCGGTCAATAATAACTACTTATTCCATGTCTTTAGTGCTCCAGATGATGTCCGTGTGAGCAAGGGACATAATTCTGTAGGCCCAACCCATACCTTCCTTGTTCTTCAAAACAGATTTGGGGAGGTGAGAAATAAACCACCTCGCCAGCAATGGTGCACAACACATAAGGGTTCCCCGTTTCCGAGAAGTACGGGCATAAAGAGCATGTAGAATGTCACCTAAGAGAGTGGGCACCAGATTACAGGACATGAAGATCTTCACTGCATTCACGTCGACAAAAGAATCTGAATTAGAGAACAAAACTAGGCCATAGATGAGAAGTGCTAGGATATCTTCGAATGCTTGAAAGTCTAAGCTGTCCCAAAACTGTTGAGCCTGATCAAACAAGAACTTAGCCAGGAAGCCTTTCACCCCACTCCGAGTCTCCCAGTTAGACATTACTTCAGCCTTTGTCAGATGGAGGGCTGTAGCAACATCCTCTGGCCTAAGTGCTATCTCCCAACCTGTAAATGGCGTCTGCTCTAGAATAGAAATACCAAGTAAATCAGAGAACTCCTCCAAAGTAGGGACCAACTGATAGTTCGGGAAGGTGAAGCAGTGGTGCAACGGGTCGAAGAACTGGAACAGAACACTCATCATCTGATCATCCATCTTAGAAGTGACCAAACCAAGGAAGTGACCATGTCTTTTGACAAAGGAGGAAGTATTTGGAACTTTAGAAACCAACTCTCTAAGTTGAGCAGGGATTTGTACGAAGCTGATGCGAATAGTGTTTCTGCGCATAGATGCCATGATCTACAAAACAGAACAGAGATGAATCCCCTCGATCTTTGAAATGGGTTAGTCTAATGAAATTATGCATGCAATGTCATGATGCATGATTTTATGATAGAAACACACCACAAGTATTCACAGATAGCAAACATGGTAAGGGAAAACAAGTCACACAGTAGCCCTTAGATTTCAGGCTGGCATGGAGTTAGGTATTACCCTCTTTCAGTTTAGTTGGTTCAACCTGTCCTAGTAATGGTAATCGGGTTCTAGGGGATCTCAATATCACTGACCACCCTCGATCGGTCATAATTCCAGTTTAGCAACCTTTTCTTGCGGTCGGAATCATCGTGAGAGTTTGGTCTCAATGAGTGTAACATACTGCTACTTTTCTATGGCCAAGTTGGTCAATTATAGGTTCTAAGGTCAGTTGGTGCTTAATGACCCCTTAGCTGCCCCATATTCTCCTTGTTCTACCACAAGGGATATCGGTACAAACTAAAGTGCCACACCAACGTAGCTACTGCTTCAACCGTATCGGTCTACGTTGTACAGTTCCCTCACAGTATTTTTCTACTTACCTAAAAGGTATCCCCAGATCCGAGTTAGGATCTATAGTAACTCCAATTCAAACCCACAAAGATAAAGCATACAAATCAATCAATTGAAAACATTATGATGAACTATTCCTAAGGTACACCCCACTTATAAAAAAATATCCCCAGCAGAGTCGCCAGTTCTGTGATACGGTGGCCAGAACCGGGATTTGTTTTCCCTATTTCGTTAAGGAATTTATTGGTTTGCGTTTTGCGTTTGTGTTTGCAAAATGTTGCGGTAAGCAAGAGTCGCCACCGCGTTTTATTTTATCCAACAAGGAAAGGAAAAAAGCACAGAAAAATTCCTTTTTCGAGATATTTCTGAGTACGGGGGGTAGATTTATAGAAAGGGAAGGTATTAGCACCCTTTCTATCCGTAGTTATCTACGGGCTCTTAGGTACTTGCTCATCATTTCCAAAATTGTTTTCTTTGTGTTTGTGCGCTTTGAAAAGTTTTTGTTTTGACTTCGATTTAACTCTTGCTTCTGTCTTCAAGAGTGTAATGAAGTGTTTTTGAAAACTTTGTTTATAAAGGAGTGTAAGTGTGAAAAATTTGTTTGGAATGAGCAAGTACTTAAGAAATAATCTACCTACTCGAAAAAAGAATCGTTCTGTATTCGTTTCCTTTAGACAACGATATCCCACTATTAGTGAGTAGGTAGCACCGTCGTTGGAGTTTGAGGGTCAATTCCAAAGGGATGCACGGTCACTAAAGTAATGTTAGGACGTCTTAGTAATAACCCTAATGTCTTAGATCAATTATTCGAGGCAACAATTCCGAGGCAACCATTCCGAGGCAACTTTTCCGAATCGGGACTTTGATCTTTGTTTAGAAAAAAGGACGACCACTAAAGCATCCTATACTCAATGACCATTTACCGAAGGCAACCAAGTGGGAGTGTACCCTAGGAGTGCGCATGTGCGAGTGTGTCAATTTCAGATTATTTTATCTTTGCCATTTTAGGGTGATCTAATTGTTTTAAAATTAATCATACATTCTTGTCATGCATCCCTATATCATACATCTAAAAGTTAATAATTTGCGGAATTTAAAGTGCGGAATTTAAACTACGCTATTACAAGGCTTCGGGTATTTACATAGGCAAAAACAAACCCTTTGAAAATAAAGCGATAAATGTAAATAAACGTCCTAATTAAACTATTACAAACTGTAGGCAATTACATCAATATGGTAAATAATAAAAATAAAGCGCGCGAGAAGAATTAAGATCGACGAGAATTTAAGGTTTTGACCCTTCTAACCTAATTAAAAGAAAAAAAAATTTTTGTTGTTTTTAATAAAAGAAATAAGTTTTCTAAATTAAATATGCAATTAATTAGTTAATTAAATTAATTAATAAAAATAATTACATGACCTATTTTGGTTTCTTTGGTTATTTTAGGAAAAAATAAATATAATTAAGTTAGTAATAAAACCTATTTATTCTAATTATTTTTAAGTTATTTACAAAAAGAAATTAAAGTTTTACCTAAAATTAAAATTTAATTAAGAAAAAATCCTAAATCTATTTTTATGTTATTTTTATATTTGTTTATTGATAAAAAAATAAAAGGGATTAAAAGAAATAAATAAAACGAATAAAACATGAAAATAAAGATGAGCCTAGTAGCAAAAGTAAACAGGGGGTGCAATCATCAGAAATCCCTAGGCCCGAATCTTCGAAAGCTTCATGCTCTAACTATGGTGTTTTTTTATTCTTGCATGGAACCTATGATTCAACCATCCATAACTGTTCTATATAAACTCAAACAAACGTTAGTATACCATAAAATGTGATTAAAATTAGAGATTCAAAGTTTAAAATTTTACCAAACTGGTGTTGTCAAATGGGGGGCGTGCTAGGTGTGTGATGGATTGCTCTTGGGCCTTTTAAGACTCTTGAGGAATTCAAGAGGATGGTTTGAGGATTGATGTCAACTGAGAGAGACCGGAACCTCGAGATATGACTTGCACCAATTCTTTGATTTCTGGAGAGCTTTTTGAAGAGCTTTTAGAGAGCTTTTTGAAGAGCTTTTTGAGAGATTTTTAGAGAGGATTTTCGTCCCTTTCAAGCTTGTATGGCTCTATATTTATAGAGGAGAATGAGGAGACAAGATAGCATGGAAATAATCTCCCTCATAATGTTGTGTTTTAAGACCATGATCAAAATTTGAAAAAAATGCCATATTTGATGATTTTATGCCATTTTCACATGTGGATGAACCTGGAAATATTTGAAGAGTTATTGCACGAAATCAATTGACATAAACTAGCATAAAACTTTCCCAAAATTGATTCACATCAAAATTTATATTATTTCTATTATTTATTTATTTAATTCTGAATTTTAATGAATAAAATATCAAAATAAATAGCATAAATAGTAGAAAAATGTATGGGTAGACTTAGAGGTCGTGGATCATGTTAGGAACGAGTTTCAAACTTGAAAAGATAAGCCCATTTGGAAAAAATCCATGTTTGGTCAATATTTGCTTCATGCATTTTTTCAAAAATTGTCCAACTTTGACAATGCATATCTCTCTCAATTTTAACCTTATGAGGGTGTTCTTGGACTTTTTAGAAAGCTTAGGTTGTCCCCTAAGATACCTATTTTGTTTCATATCAATTTGATCTTCCATGTTCATGTAAGAAGCTTTGACCCAAAAGGTGTTTTTGTTGACTTTCCAAAATGACCTATAATGTCCAAATTCATAACTTCTTGTGAGTGCATATTTTGAACCTGGGAGATGAAGATGGATTGTAGGTAATTGCATCCTCTTAAAAATTATCTTTGGATGGGTCATTTCTCATAAATTATGAGAAAGTTTTGCTTGGTTAAAGTTGAGTTGACTTTTCCTACAAAACCCTAATTCAGGAACTTTTGGTTCTTGATGAATAGTGAGCAGTCCTTGATGAATCATGATAAACCATTGACCAAATGATGAATAATACTTCAAAATGAGGATTTTGACCAAAAATCTTGAAGTTTGACTGTATGTGGGCCATAGTTGACTTTTTCCCTAACACAATCGATTTTCAGGCCTTTGAGCAATTGACTGAGCAAACTTCCTCTGCAAGGCTTGAAACTTAACATGGATGGTCTTGGGAACATATTAGGACAATGTTGAGAATTTGGGACCACTTGGAATCAAGTATCTTGGTGCAACATAAAACCCTAATTTGAGGTAGACTGCCTTAGGAGAGAGCTTGTCTGGCCAACCCTTGGGCTACCTTGAGCAACTTGGAGATCTTTCTTGCAATGTTTTGAGAAATATGGGAGGGAAAATTTTGGGGTACAACAGGTCCACTATGGAAGCCGATTGTTATCGACATTCTCATACCTGTCATAAGTGCCAAGTCTATACAGATAAGGTGCATGTACCTCCAGTTCCTCTGAATGTTTTGACAGCTCCTTGGCCCTTTGCAATGTGGGGCATCGATATGATTGGCGAGATCAGGCCTACTGCGTCCAATGAACATTGTTTTATCCTGGTAGCAATTGATTACTTTATGAAGTGGGTTGAGGCAGCTTCCTTTGCTACGGTAACCAAGAACGTCGTGGCGCGGTTTATCCGACACAATCTGATCTATCGATATGGTGTATCGGAGAGAATCATTACTGACAATGGTACAAATCTCAATAATACAATGATCACCGAACTCTGCAAACAATTCAAGATTCAGCATCATAACTCTTCTCCCTACCGAACTCTGCAAACAATCCAAGATTCAGCATAATAAGAACATTAAGAAGATTGTGCAGAAGATGACAGTGACATACAAAGACTGGCACGAGATGCTACCATTCAATCTTCATGGATATCGCACCTCAGCACGAACTTCGACAGGGGAAACACCCTACTCTCTGGTGTATGGCATGGAGGCAGTCCTACCAATTGAGGTCCAGCTACCCTCTCTCTATATTATGAAGGATACAGGTTTGAGCGAAGATGATTGGATCCAGACCCGGCTTGATCAGCTGAACTTAATCGAATAAAAGAGACTTACTGCTATTTGTCATGGTCAGACGTATCAAAAGCGAATGATCAAGGATTTTAACAAGAAAGTCAGACATCAAGAATATCAAGTCGGGGATCTAGTGATCAAACACATCATATTACCGCAAGGTGATCCCAGGGGAAAATGGATCCCCACATACGAAGGGCCATTTATGGTTAAGAAAATTTTCTCAGGAGGAGCTATAATTCTAACCACCATGGATGGTGATGACCTCCCTCACCCTGTCAATGCAGACATAGTGAAAAGATGCTACACATAATCAAAGACCGGCTAGGTTGACTGGCCTAGGCAAAAATAAGGGCTTTCCGACGAACCAAAAGGGTTCGGGAGAAAGTAAGGGATGAAAATAAAAAGAAACTATACACCCGGCAAGTCGAAAACCTGAAAAGGCGGCTTGGGTAAAAAGGGGTATCCCGGTGGACTAAAAACCTGAAAGGGCGGTCCAGGAAAAAATTAGGGATCAAAGCATAACACTATGTCTCGTTGGATCATCTTGTAACCAGACTTCAATATCGACTATCAAGCTCGGACGGCGCCAATCAATCTGATCTATCTTCGACCAAGTAGCAAAGTGATGAGACGCTTGAAGATATAAGGGCAATAACAGAGTTGGAACCCAATGGTATTGTTTCACGTAGCTTTTTTCTTTCTTTTTCACAAATTGTATAATTCCTATCTTTCGGCGGTGTTCTCTTACTAGGACGTCAGCCTCTTGTACAAAAATTTCTATTACAGGCTAACTTCAAAAAATCAATACAATTCATTTTCGTAAAGAAATTTCAACTTGTGTTTTCTTTTTCTGTTTTGTTTTGCAAGAACGTCCAATGATTCATTTTTGATATATGCATTTGGAAATAATTGTTGCTCATAAATATTTGCATACGAAACAAAAGACAATTACTCGTAATTCCAGGAACAAGGGCAAACAAGAAATGTCCAAACCTTACGGTTGCTTTATCCACCAGGTACAGGGATAGAGCCATCTTGAGAATATGACTAAAGGCACATACACTCCCCGCAGAGTAGAAAGTATCTGAAGACAGTGGTGTTAGCTCTCCCTAGCCGAGGCTCATAATCACGGATGAGTCGGCAAAATTCTCCTCAAGCAGAGTTTATCTATCGCCAACAACGATAATTCATCACCAACGGAGTTATTTCTCCAAATCTGCAGATCATCCAACAAAATATCTCTCTTCCCCACAGATTCATTCTCCCACGGGTTCATTCTCAAATAGAGTCTCCCCCGGCGGAATATTCTCAAACAGAACGGACGCAAGTCTCCGGATAATCATCTTCGATCACTATCCCTAGCAAAGAACAGAGAACTCAACTCCTCAAACTCTCCAACAGCAGTCCAGGATTCATTTTCCCCAACTAGAGAGTACCGCAAGAACATTGCATATCCACACATCATGGCATGCGCATACGCATCATACAGCACAATCTCATTTATTTTGAGAACATCATTACTCAATACATGTCATACATCACAGCATTACATATGACTAACTCTTTACCTTTCAGGGAAAGATACAATCAAATTCTCACAAGTATTTCTCTGGTTCAGTCAAATCGATATTAAGATTTCTGTTCCAGTTCAAGTTATGAAGCCCGGATTCGACCAGATAGTATCTTGATCTCTCCAAATACTACGAAGCCTGGAATCGACCAGATAATGGTATATCTTAAATTCAAGCTATGAAGCCTAGATTCGACCGAATAATATCTTGATTTCTCCAAAACACCACGAAGCCTAGAATTGACCAGATAGTGGTATATCTTAAATTCAAGTTGTGAAGCCCGGAAATCGACCAGAAAACACCGTAATCCTCAGCAAGTTATTGTGAAGTCTGGTGTGA
This sequence comes from Vicia faba, assembly GCA_948472305.1. NCBI lineage: Eukaryota > Viridiplantae > Streptophyta > Magnoliopsida > Fabales > Fabaceae > Vicia > Vicia faba. The sequence continues at coordinate 1,363,655,832 of OX451739.1, read as the reverse complement.
TACGGTGGGAGAACTGACTTGAGGTTTTGCGTTTGTATTCACACTTGTTCGGTTTAGCAAGAGTCACCACCGACTTTTTATTTATCCTAAGGAAAGGTCAAAAAGCACAGGAAAGACCTTTGAGATGTTTTCGTGGGTTCGGGGGGTAGATTATGAAAAGGGAAGGTGCTAGCACCCTTTTCAGGGCCAGGAACATTTGTTGGAACTGAGCATTTTGAGCCTGAAGGTCTTTGATTGTTTGCTCAAGAGCCATTTCTTCTTGCTAAAATAAATAACAAAGGGATAAGAAGCTTGTACCTAGAATATCTGTTATGCAATGACATGTATGATATGCAAATGTTTTCAAGGATCTGGAAGGGTAAACACAAGAAGATGTTAGGAGTTGAACTGCGACCTTGACTGCGAAACTTTCGTATCGTTTGAAGGTCCTTCTACGAGAGTCAAGCTCACCATATCAATTGGGTCATAGCTCCTGACTCAAGTTATCATGTTTTTGTCTTTTGAAGGCATTGGTTAGAGGAAAATAAACCCCCTTTCCCCTTTCTAGATGTCTGCTTTATCATAACCTACATCATAGGCCCTTGAGATCCTTGAAATGGTTAAGGAAATGCTATAGTATGATGCTATGATATGTATGCTATGCATCAAGCAAAAATGCAGGGTAAGAAACCAATTTATTGGATTTATACACACAAGGTCCTGCAAGGAATATAAACAAATCCCTGCAATGAGTTCAAATTGTTAGGCAAAGAAAGAAAACAAGTCACACAAGTAGCCTTAGGTTAAGGCTTGCATGGATTCCATAGGTAAGTACCCTCTTGAAGTTTAGTTGGCTCAACCCGTCTTAGAAATAGTAATCGGGTTCTAAGGAGTCTTAATATCATTGATCTTCCTTTATCAAGCATTATTTCAGCTTAGCAATCTTTTCTTGCGGCCGGAACATCTCGAAAGTCCGATCTCAAAGAGTGTAGTATCGAGTATCAACCAATCCCCAACTTTACACCAAGGCCGGTTATCTCACTACTTTCTAATGGCCAAGTTTGTTCAACTAATGTTCTAAGGTTTGTTAGTGCTTCACGACACCATGCAGTGGCCCCGTATTCTCCTCGATTCAACACAAGGGATACCGGTACTAACCAAAGTGTCACACCAACACAGTTATGGCTTCAACCATATCGGTCTACGCCGTACAGTCTTCACGATTTATTATTGTTTACCTAAAAAGACGCCCCTAGATCCATGTGTAGGATCTATAGTAACAACCTAAACAGCCCTCCAAGGATAAAGCATACAAATCATACAAAAAAAAGAAATTTAAAGTGATGCACTAAACTCTAAGGTAACCCTATATTCTTCATCCCCAACAGAGTCTCCATTTTTGTGATACGGTGGCAGAACCGACTGTTGTACTGGTTTTACATTTTGTATTTTCAAATGTGCGGTAAGCAAGAGTCGTCACCAACTTTTATTTTATCCAACAAAGGAAAGGGTGAAAAGAACAGAAAAGACCTTTTTCGAGATTTTATGAGTAAGGGGGGGGGGGGGGGGGGGGGTAGATTATGGAAAGGGAAGGTATTAGCACCCTTTCTATCTGTGGTTTTCCACGGGATCTTAGGTACTTGCTCATTTTGAAAATTTCTTTCGTGTTTGTGTATTTTGAAAAGTTTGTTTACTTTTTGATAACTCTTGTATCAGTCCTCAAGAGTGTTGATAAAACACTTTTGAAAAAATGTTTTGAAAGTGTAGTGTGAAAAAGTTGTTTGAGCAAGTACCTAACAATTATCTAACTACTCGAAAAAGGTGTTCTTTTCCTCCTTTCCTTTAGATAGTGTTATCCTACTATTAGTGAGTAGGTAGCCCTATCGTTGGATGTTGAGGGACTACCGAAGGGACGTTTACCGTCACTAAGAAATCTGGGAAAGAACTTTTAGTAATTGTCCTAAAGTTCTAAGATCACTTTTTAATTGAGACGACATCGAAAGGGTCATCGAGGGACTTGTGATCTCTTGAACTAAAGGAAAACCACTAAAGATTCTCACATTTCGAGAATTGTGACCGTTTTCGAAGGCAACCAAAGTGAGATACCCTAGAGGTGCGCATGTGCAATTGTGTTTGATTCATGTTATTTATCTTGCGCATTTAGGATTGGCTAGCGTTTTAATTTCAGTCTTGCCATACATGCCTAATTACTAACAGTAATATTATACAGAAAAATGTAAAGTGCGGGAATTATAAAACCTACGCTATTACAATGCTTTGGGACAGTTACATAAAAAAAGAGTGCAAGAAATAAAGTGCGTAATTTTAAACCTAGACTATTACATCCCATAACCAGTTACATTATTTATATAAAATGCAAGAATAAAAAATAAGGCGCGCGAAATGAAATATTACGTCCAAAAAATCCTAAGAAAAATTCTAAGTAAACAAGAAAAATCTTTTGGTTTTATTTTTATTTATTTCAAGAAGAACAATTAAACTAAATCTAAACTTAATTTAAGAAAATAAATATTGAATGAAATTAATCTAATTCTAATATTTTTTGCATTTTTTTATTTAAGAAAGCATTTGAAACATAAATTAAATCCTAAATTCTAATTCATTTTAAATTAAGAAAGTAGTTAAAATTTGATTAATTAATTAATTAAAGCAATTAATTATTTAATTAAAAAAGTCTAAGCCTAATATTTTTGTGAGTTTTTTTATTTGTTTAATTAAGTAAGGAAAATAAAAGAAATTAAAACATTACAAAAAACCTAAATAGGCCTGAGATAGTAAAAAAGGGAGTGGGGGTGTTGTTGTGGAGTTCGCTGGGCCCAAATTGTGAAGCCCATGTTTGGTTTTGGATTTGATGAGAACTAGCCTCTAGGGTGTATGATGAGCCTTCAGATGTGATGCATTAGATCTGATCAGATGGATACCTGGTGGTTGAGATTTGAAGGCATATGATGAACCTGCATTGTCTATACGCATCAGATTTGCGTTTGATAAATGTTAGAAAACAAAATGCTGGACCTGGGATTCGAACCCAGGTCCCTTCCCTCACATACGCGTTTCTTGGCCAATTGAGCTGCTTTGTTCACTCGTTATTATAATAACATGATGATAATATAAATGAAAAAACAACAATATATCCCAGTCAGCAAAGCGGATGCATCAGGAATTTGAATGAGCCAATTAAAATATGCAAAATTGCTACGCCTACTCCTGGACGGAGTCAAAAGGTCAACGACACCGGAGCACACATCCGTTCGTCTTCTCTGGTCGGAAAATCTACATAATACGTTAAACCAAAATGCGCAAGAGACCCTATCCCACTTGAAAATCCCTCCTGATCATGAATTCGGCCTTGGTTTTGCCAGAAAGCTTTTGTATCGTGAGTTATGGATTCGAAACCCTAGCACGGCATAAACATGGAATCTTATGTTCTAGACGTCATGCATTCCATGTAATACGTCTAACCTGCTCTAAGGATACCCAAAAACTCATATACACACATTAGAACATTAAATGATTAATAAAAATAAAGATTCGAATTTGAGACTATACCAAAACGGTGATGGCTTGGATCTGTTGATCTGGAATGTTGCAAGGTTTAAGATTGGTTGGAGCAAGTCCCTGGGAACCTTAGGAGGAAGGCTTGACCCTTTGTTTGGATTAAAAAGGGATGAATCTTGGGTTTTGGATTTTCACAATTTTGATAATTTTTCAAATTTTGTAGAGTTCTCTAAGGCTGTGAGTTACGTGTGTTTGGCTTGCACATGAGTTGTATTTATAGGGTAGAGGGAGGAGACAAGCTTGAATGGAAAGAATCAGCCCATAATGCGATGATTAAAAGACATGATCACAAATTTGAAAAAAAATACCAAACTTGAGATTTCATGCCATTTTTTATGTTCAATGAATCTGGACACCCGTGCACAAATCTTTGGGCCTTTAAGCAAGCCAAAGCATAATCTCAAATGCCTAAGCCCATCTCCATTTATTTTATATAACTTATTTTATATTTATTTGAAATAAATCAAAATATGAATAAAATAGATTAAAATGGTAAGGTAATGCAAAAATGATATTAGGGGTTCTTCATAAGCTTAGGAAAATATTTGAACCTAAAAAAGTTAAGCCATTGACTCAAAAGTTCAAATTTTCTCAATGCACCATTCTTGAAATTTCCAAACTTTTCCCAACTTCGGAAAGCCATAACTTGCTCAATTTTTATCTAATGATGATGATATTAGACTTTTTTGAAAGCCTAGGATATCTAATTAAATACCTCTTTTTATAAATTTTGCATTTGAAGAATTTATCTTGATGTAAATGGTCTTGACAAAAAGTGCCTTTTGCTGACTTTCTAAAAAGGACCTGTAATGTATAAGCTTGTATCTTTTGAATGGTGCATTTCTTGGACTTGAGGGCTGAAGAGAAGTTGTAGGGAATTGGATTCTCTTAAAAATGTGCTTTGGTTAGGAAACAATGGATGAAGTATGAGAAATTTATGCCAGGTCAAATTTTAGTTGACTTTTCCTATAGAAACCCTAATTAGCAATTCTTGACTTTTTAATGAATTAGGAGCATTTATCGAGGGATCATGATCAACCCTTGATAAAATGATGGATATCACTTAAAAATGTTGATGTTGACCAAAAATATTGAAGTTTGACTGTATATAGACCATAACTGACTTTTGACCTAGTACCGTTGATTTTCAAGCATTTGAGCAATTGACTGAGCAAACTTGTAGTGCAAGGTATGAAATTTTTCATGGATAATTTTGAAGACATATTAGGACCATGGAAGACATTTGATACCTTTGGAGCTCACACATCTTGGTGAAAAATTAAACCCAAGTTGGAAGGCTAATGCTTAGGAGGAGATTTTGCCTGATTAATTCTTGGTCAACCTTGAGCAATTGAGGACCTCTAGGAGTATGTCTTATGTGAAAATGGGAGGGAAAATTTTGAGGTGAAACACATGGAATTTATGTTTACGTGTTTTGTAGTAGTGTTGATTCATTTTTTTATAAAACATGGACTATGAGTTGTTCAATAATAGCACTCAAAAGAAGAATAAGTCTTCACTACACTCATGTTCATGGTCATGGAATAGTGGAAATCATATGCCTTTTTAGCCCAAGTTTAAGAGGTCATCTATAAATACCTTAGTTCGTAATTGAGGAGGAGGATTTCCAGTTTCCCACAGAAAGACACGTACATAAATTTTCATCATTCTCTGTGAGAAAGCCCTGTGTGTTTCTCAAATACCCCAAACACATAAAACATCCCTATAAATACAAGACTCCATCGTTGTACTTTTTAGTAAATATAATTAGTGCTTACTATGGGGCTCGGTAAAACTGACTTGGGACTCAAGATCAGTACATCCCACCAAAGGAAATGGTGATGGCAAAATGGATGACTACAAAAGACCATGGAAAAGAGATGAGGTTGTCAAGCATTGCGACATTCTAAGAAGAGCTTCTCATTGATGTGGTGACTAATACACTTATCTCTAAAGAAAAACCATCATGGTCCCCTATTAGTTGTTTAGAAAGGATGCGACATGTCTCATATAGGCTTAAGACAAGTCAACTTTGATTTGGTTGCTCCTGCAGAGGTTTATTTGATAATTATGGATGCGGAAGATTTCTACATGTTAACCTATATGCAGAGTTTAAATGTGATTCTTTAAAGATTTTTTAACGAGGGGCCCTCTTTGTCTTGTTTCGATTTTTGTAGGTTCATATGATGAAAAGGTTTGGTGAAACCTTGAAGTAACTGTTGGATCCTTAAGAAGGAATCCTTGTCGCACTTAGAGGTGATAAAAATGTTGGACTTTCATCGAAAGATCTTTGCCACCCTACGAGGAGAATACAAATATTGAACTTCCACCGAAAGATCATTACCTCCCTACGGGGGAATACTAATCACGAACCTTCATTGAAAAATCTTTGTCGCCCTACAAGGCGAATAAATCACTAAAATGTCATAGAATAATCTGCAACACATTAATTGGTTGTTCATTCAACGGAAGTATTATGAATAACAGAAAAAATAAAATGCTAAGAATTTCATAAACGAACCGCCAAAAGGCGTGAACATAGTCATTAAAGAAAAACCCCTAAAAGGTGTGGTTACAAATTATCCTACAAAGGGCGAGAATACGAATAACGTACAGAATAAAAAAAATTGAACTCCTCCCAAGTAAGGCTTGAGGGAGTCAAACTCTAAGGAAATCTTCATAACTCAAAGTGTTGACCGAGGGTCTTAACTTAAAAGTCTCGCCCGAGGGACTCAATTTAAAAGTCTCGTCTGAGGGACTCAACTTAGAGTATCAACTAGAGTTGAAGTACCTTCTTCCTAGATTAAATCACTTTGTAATTTTCAAGGCATCGTGTTTGAGGGATTGCGTACTAGTATAATTTGATCGGGCCATAAAAGGAGGCCTATAATGAAAAAATGAGGGAACCACCGTGATGTTGAACTCGCCCGTGGATTGGGCTTGGTCGCCCAATCGGGCATGGTCGCCTTGGTCACCCAAAGTTAGGCTTTAATTCCAGATATGGTGAATGATCCATTAGCTTATAAGACGTGGACTATGAGGTGTCCAAGTAATATCATTCAATGAAGAATAATATTTCCACTACTCCCATATTTTTGATCATGGAAATCATTTATTGGCTTTCTAGCCCAAGCATAATAGGTCATTTATAAATACCTCAGTTCATATTTGAGGAGAAGGATCTCAAATTTCCCATATAAATACACATATAGAACTTGACACCACTTTGTAAAAGCAAGACATGCATGTTGCCCTAATACCCCAAACACATTAAACAAACTTACAAATACAAGGCTCCCTCGTTGTACTTTTTTAGCAAGTATAATATTTATAAACTAACAATTTCAAAAAATTGATTATAAAAAAATAAATATACAATTTGTATATATATATATATATATATATATATATATATATATATATATATATATATATATATATATATATATATATATATATATATATATATATATATATATATATATATATATATATATATATATGTGTGTGTGTGTGTGTGTGTGTGTGTGTGTGTGTGTGTGTGTGTTTGTGTGTGTATGTGTGTGTGTGTATGCGTGTATGTGTGTGTGTGTGTGCATGTGTATGTGTGTGTGTGTGTGCATGTGTATGTGTGTATGTGTGTGTCGCCCTAGAATATTCTGCTCAGACATAACCTCTGCTGACTCGCCATGATGAGAAATGTTAGGGATGATGTGTACATAATCCATAACTACACATGCAAAAATTCCTAGTCACAATTTCATAAGTAGAAAACCAACAACTTCCCTTGCCAAGGTGGAGTAGTTACCACTTCTCAGGAGCTCCCTAAATCCGGGCCCACAGGCCTCTATATATATCATTCGTAAAATGAGAAAGATAATTATGAACACACATAAAATACTCCCATATATCACCTCATTTAAGCTTATTCTCTCTATAAAAAACACCCCTATGAAACAAGGCCTCTTACAATGTGAGCTTGCCCTAAACCACTAAAAATCCCTAAACCTTCTGGTCACCCTACAAGCATATGGTTGCCATGCATCTATACTTTTTAGCAAGTATAGTGGCACCCATCATGAGGCCACGATAAAAGTAACTTAGGATACACCTTCCATTATCACCACCACATTAACACTCACCAAAATCTCCACTTCTTGACCTAATTGTTTGTGGTCATAGTTTCTAGGAGATCACAATCCCCTACACAAGAGAATACCAGAGGTAGCAGTGATCAAAACGCCATAGCAGAGATGTGTGTTGGCATGGATGATTTATGCCTCAAGAATCAAAACCTAGAGGGCAACATCCTCAACATCCAACAACACCAACATGAGACTACTCGAACAGAGGAGATGGAAGTGTAGGACCCCCGACCACTTTTAGACAAAATATGGGAAACACTTATTTTTGAAGGTTTAAAACATCCCTCCTTGGTGAAGTTTAATGGTCATAATGACCCTTGCGAGCATGTACCTCCATCAATACGCAGATGACCATCATCGGAGCATCTAACTCTCTGAAATGCACTATATTATTGGCACTTTCAGAAATGCATCATTGCGATTGTACATGCGTCTACCCAGAGCTTTAATCACCAGCTACCAGGAGCTAATAAAGAAACTCATACACTAGTTAGCAGTCAGTCAACACAGAAATATGTTTAACATCAACCTATTTAACATTTGATAAGTCCCTCCAAATCATTGAGGGAATACCTTGGCCATTCCAATGAAGCCACCATAAAAGTCATCCACCCAAACTAAGAAATGTTTGTGGAAGCATTTTAGAATGGCCTCAAAGTGGGGAACTTCAACGAGCCCCTCACCCAAAGGACAACATATTTGTTAGCATATGTGATTACAATGGGGAAATGATATATAAAAGGTGAGTAAAGTAACACTGAGAAGAAGTCTCATGGTGTGAAAAAGTGTGTTCATAGTTCCAAAGGCTTACAACACTCACGAAAAAACAATTACACCTGGCCTATCAGGGACAAAATGGAATTTAAGTGAGTTGGAAAGGATGTGGAGGGCTTCATGCCCCTGAACACTCGCCGTGAACAGATCTGGCAGGAGGTTCTTCATTTATATGATATCTGTGATACGGTGGAAGAACTGACTTGAAGGTTTTTCATTTCGATCGCACTTATGCAGTTAGCAAGAGTCGCCACCGACTTTTCTTTTATCCCAAAGGAAAGGTAAAAAAGCACAGGAAAGACCTTTCGAGATTATTTCTCGGGTTCGGGGGGTAGATTATGAAAAGGGAAGGTATTAGCACCCTTTTCATCCATGGTTTTCCATGGGCTCTTTGTTACTCGTTTAGATCACTTGCTTTCATTTGATTGTGTGCTTGTGGTGTGGGCTTTGAAAGTATTTTGAAAAATCTCTTTGTAATGGTTCTCGTCTTTATAAGAACGTATACAAAGTTTTGTTTCGAAAAGTGGTTCAAAGATGTGTTTGTGAATCATGTTTCAAAAAGTGTTTTGAAAAGAGGTTTTGCAATGGTTCTCGTCTCTATAAGAACGTATACAAAACGTTTTATCTTTTTTGAAAATGTTTTGAAATGAGAGTGTAGGTGAAAAGTTTTTATATTGTGAGCAAGCGAGTAACTAAGAGCGAATATATCTACTCGAAAGGTCTTAAATTGTTCTTTTCTTCCTCCTTTTAATGGTGCTATCTTACCATTGATTTGGTAAGAAGCTTCATCGTTGGATGTGAAGGGACAAGCGCGGGTCAGTTTCACAATCATTGAAGGCAACTTGTGAGACTCTTTAGCAATTTTCATAAGGGACGAGATCGTTTTAATCGAAGGCAACATCGAGGGTCATCGAGGGACTGAGGATTTTTTTTTATCGAAGGGTCATTGCTAGAGCGTCCCATATTCGAGGGACATGATTGTATTTCTGAGGCAACGAGCGAGGTTACCCTAGAGGTGTGCGTGTGAGAAAGTGTGTTGGTTTCAAGTTATTTTATTCTTTGATTAGGTCATCTAGCGATTGATTTTTTGAATCTTGCCATACACGCCTAGTTACTATACAGTATATGGAAAGCAGTAAATTGCGGGAATTAAAATTCTACGCTATTACAAAATATTCGGGAATGGGGGTACAATTGTTACAAATGGGGATAAATTAAATGTGATAGAAATGTCTGAATAACAAGCAATACAACCAAATCGAATTTTGTGCGATTTAATTAAACCTATGAAAATCCGTGAGATAAAATCAACAAAGTATGAAATGAAATGTTAAGTATTTACATGAAAAGAGAAAGATAAAACCTATTATAAAATATTGATTAAATTAAAATCTTTATTTTTTTGTGTTTTATAAACTAAATTATTATTTTTGATGTTTTACTAGTAATTGTATAATAAAAATAATGTAAAAGAAAACAAATTAAACTAAAAAATGCAGTGGGCTAAAGTGAATGAGATGTGAGGCCCAAAGAGTTAAATTACTCTTTTGCTGTAACACTAAAAAAATAGGCCAAGGGGGGGGGGTGTATTAGTAATAAAGCATGGGCTTAGGGATTGATTAAAAAAACAATCCCAAACTTTTAAATCAGCTTAGTTGTTTGATTAAGGGACAAAAAGTGAAATTAGGGTTCTTTAGGACCCTTTGTTCACAGCGGCACCGCTCATCTCTTTCGCTTAATCTCTGTATCGTCCTTTCATCTCTGTTCATCTTTTCATCTCTGTTGATGAAACCTCTAAATCTCTCACTAACCATCCCTGTTTCGCGAGCAAAATGTCTCACTATGATTTGGCGTTTTTGAAAACCCTAAGTTCGGATTTGAACCCTAAAGGAATAAAATTGATTCATCTGATCTTCCCCCCCAACTCTCAGTTGCCGGAACGCACCCATTCTCGCCTCCCTAATCCAGTTCTAACATTTTTCTTGAAAAAAGGCACAATTCTGTTCTTATTAAAGCTTAAACGATTTGTTGGTTTTTGTCTTGTTATGTGTTTTTCTGTTAATCAACCTTGTTGTCCATTGAAATGCAGGAATTGGTTTTTAGGAATTCATGAGAAAGAGGGAAAGTTCATACCTATTGGAGAATTTTTGTGAAAGGGAAAGGGGACGGCGAGATTTGAGGAAGGCGTTCCTTGGTGGCTGGAGCTGCGCGAGGGGAGGAAATGAGGATGAAAGCGTTGGTGTTTCTGATTCTTTGATAACTTCTCTGCTTCCTGTGTTTGAATGATGATGATGATGGTTATTGTGATCTTGAGGCTTTGTGATTTGTTACTGTTTTTGCCATTGAAATTTGTTTGAGTTTTTTTTTGAGTTTGATGATGATTGTTTGGTTTCTTAGTTTGACTAATGTGCTTGAATTTTCTTTGGTTCAGATTGGTTGATGTTTTACTGGTTTTTTGGGTTTGGTTGTTTAATGATGGTTCTGGTTTGAGACTTTGAGATTTGTGGTTTTGGATTTGTTGATGTTTCAACAGATTTTGTGAGTTTGAAGATGATAATTATGTTTGAGATTTTGGCTTTAGGGTTTATGGATGTTATCAGGTTTTGAGTTATAGGTTTGAGACTTCTGTTGTTGGTTCACAGGTTTCAGGTTTTTGAAGGTTTGACAGGTTTTGGCCTTTTTGGCTTTGTTACAGGTTTTGTTACTGGTTTTGAGAGTTGATGAGGTTTGAATACTGGTTTTGAAGGTTTGAATACTGGTTTATTAGTATGAGACTTATGTTGGTTTTTGAGGTTTGAGGTTTTGACAGTTTTAGACTTTTTGGTTTTGGAGGTCTTGACAGTTTGAGACTTATGTTTTTGGCTTGAGATCATGTTTGGGATTTTGACAGTTTGGAATTTTGAGGTTTTTGAGGTTTTGACAGCTTGAGACTTATGTGTTTTATGAGTTTTCTTTAGGCTTGTCAACCGTGTTTGTTTCTATTGACCTCCTTCCTGTTATATTGACTCTCTTTATGTTATCTCTATTCAAAATGGTGGGAAACCAACAATTTTGAATATTTTAACATTTATCCTTATGGCTTTTTGGTGGCAGTTTTGTTTTCTAGCAACTTCTATGCAACTTATGATAGGAAGGGTAGCAGGGCTGTGCATTCAAATATCCTAGGTGACTTCTTTCCTCTCTTCTCTATCAATGACAATAGGAAAGCAAATTGCTTTTTGCCCCTTTTTTCCAATTCTGAAAAGTTTGCAAAGGAAAATGATGATTTATGCTTCTGAAGCAAGCTTTGCTATTTTGACTTAGCTGTTTATTTTGCCATACTGCTGCACTGCTTTTGTTGATGCTGTCTGCATTTTGTTTGGACAAAGATGTTTGTTTGGCTTTTGGGGCTGCTGTTTGTTGTTTACCATATTGTTGTTTGTTTGGTTCTGTTTGCAATATTTGTTTGGGCAATTTTGCAGCATTTGTTTGTTTGGACAGCTTTGCTTGCCTTTGGACAGTTTTGGTGCATTTGTTTGTTTGGACAACTTTGCTTTCCTTTGGACAGTCTTCGTCGGAGAAGTTAAACTTCATGGATTGATAATCTTCTACAGCTTGATGGGCCAGATGATCAGCTAGCACGCTGCCTTTTATAGCTTTTTGGGTAGTGTACTGTATGTCATATTCCGTTAGGATCATCTGCCATCTAGCTATCCTTCCAGATAAAGCAGGATTTTCGAAGATGTATTTGATCAGATCCATCTTAGATATCAGCAAAGTGGTATGAGTCAACATGTACTGCCTTAACCGGCGAGCAACCCATACCAAAGCGCAACAAGTTTTCTTGAGCAGTGAATATCGAGTTTCACAGTCGGTAAACTTTTTGCTAAGGTAATAAATGGCATGCTCTTTTCGGCCAGACTCGTCATGCTTCCCCAGTACGCACCCCATTGATGTCTCTAAGACGGTCAGATACATGATTAACGGTCTTCCTTCGACGGGTGGCATCAAGACAGGAGGTTCTAGCAAATACTCTTTGATTCTGTCAAAGGCAATCTGGCATTCGTCATTCCATCTGACAACCTGATCTTTCTTCAACAACTTGAAGATTGGCTCACAGGTAGATGTTAAGTGAGAAATGAACCTAGCAATGTAGTTTAGGCGTCCCAAGAAACCTCTGACCTCCTTCTCAGTGCGAGGAGCATGCATTTCTTTTATAGCCTTTACTTTGGCAGGATCAACCTTGATGCCTTTGTTGCTGACAATGAAACCTAAGAGTTTACAGGACCGGACTCCAAATGTACACTTGTTTAGATTCAATCTTAGCTTGTACTCCTTCAATCTGACAAACAACTTCTGCAAGTGATCAAGGTGTTCTTCTTCAGATCGGGCCATCATGTCATCTACGTAGACCTCTATCTCATGATGTATCATATCATGAAACAAAGCTACCATGGTGCATTGATAGGTTGCCCCGACATTCTTCAGTCCGAGTGGCATCACTTTGTAGCAGAACATACCCCACTATGTGACGAAAGTAGTTTTCTCCATGTCTTCAGGTGCCATTTTGATCTGGTTGTAATCTGAGAATCCGTCCATGAAAGAAAATACTTTGTGCTGAGCTGTATTATCAACCAGGATGTCGATGTGTGGAAGTGGAAAATCATCTTTAGGGCTGGCCCTGTTTAAGTCTCTATAATCCACGCACATCCGTACCTTTCCGTCTTTTTTAGGCACATGCACAATGTTAGAAACCCATTGAGGATAGGAAGTGACAGCCAGAAATCCAGCATTGAACTGCTTCATAACTTCTGCTTTGATCTTCTCTGACATGCCAGGTCTCATACGACGAACTTTCTGCTTCACCAGTGGACAGTCTTCTCTTGTGGGTAGACGATGTACCACAATGTCTGTATTGAGTCCCGACATGTCTTCGTATGACTAGGCAAAGATCTCAACATAATCATGCAACAGCTGAATTAGGCACTCCTTGACACTCGGCTCTAGATTGGCACCCACTCTGATTTCCTTTTTGACTTCTTCAGTACCCAAGTTGATTGTATCCAACAGCTCCTCATGAGGCAGAATAGCCCTTTACTCTTATTGTAGAAGTCTAGCCAATTCCCCTGGCACCTCACAATCTTCCTCACCTTCGTATTCGGCTTGGTAGACCAGATCTTCAGAGTCACTGAAGGCTATAGCAGTATCGTTACCCATGGGATCCGGAATGGAAGGATACTTGCATTTGTGAGTGTGGGTGTGTGTAAGGGTATAGCCATCTTAAAACAACAAAATGTAAAAGAAAGACAATGAGCACAAAAGGTTTATATATGAAAAAGCGTCTATGATTCATTGAAATGACATATGAAAATGAAATAAGAACCCTTACAAATGGACCATTGTGCCTCGGGTAAGACACAAGGTTGAAAAAGTACGAATTGTTTGTGAATTATTACAGCCCAACAGAAATGTAAAAGATAAATTACTGCGGTATGAAAGTAATCGGAATGAAGTCTTTGGCTTCCCAGTTGCACAATCCTCCGTCGACAGTGGCAAATATCCAGTCTTCCAAGCTGCCCTCTTCTTCATTGTCCTCCTCAATAGCATTGGCACTGTGACCGTGCTTAGGCATCGAAGCGGAGATAACATTCGGTTTCTCAGGCGCTTCAAATTCAACTTCCTTAGCGTCTATCAGGTCTTGGATCTTGTTCTTCATAGCCCAACAGTTATCGATGTCGTTCCCTGGACTTTCAGAATGGTATGCGCATCTGGCATTCAGATGGTAGTATGGAGAAGCAGTATTAGGATTTTTAGGGGCCTCCTTTAACATGGCAAGATTCAACTTCAGAAGATGTGGTAGGACTTGAGCTGGAGTCATGTTTATCTTGGTGAATTGCCTTACTGGCCTTTCCACCCTTTGCTGATTGTTTCTCGGCTGGTCACTTCTCGGCTAATTGTTTCTTGGCTGGTCTGATGCAGACTTTTGAATCATAACGGCCCCCACCGTTGACCGGCGCTCGTTTCTTCCCTGATTCCTCTGAGCATAGACAGCCGACACTTCCTTCTTTCCTGGGAAGGGCTTTTTTACAGCAGCAGAGGTAGACGCGTCTTTCTGAATTTTTCCGCTTCTTATGTCGGCTTCTATCCTCTCACCGGTTAAAATCAACTCAGTGAACCCCGCAGAGGAGCTTTCAATCAGATGATTAAAGAATGGGCCTGATAGAGTTCCCAGGAACATGTCCACTAGCTCCCTTTCAGATAAAGGTGGTTGCACCCTTCTGGCTAAATCCCTCCACTTTTGGGCGTAGTCTTTGAATCCCTCATTGGACACTATGGCCATACTCTGGAGTTGAGTACAGGTTGGTGCCAAGTCGGCGTTATATTGATATTGTTTATAGAAGGAGGCTGCCAAGTCTTCCCAATTATGCACATCAGACCTCTCCAACTGGTAGAACCAATCAAGCTGCGTTCCTGACAAACTGTCCTGGAAAAAGTGGACCCACAAATCTTTGTCAGCAGAATGCGGTTGAATTTTCCTGACATAAGATCGTAGGTGCATCTTGGGACAAGACACCCCATCGTACTTGGAAAATAGTGGCACTTTAAACTTCAGAGGGATTACTATTCCAGACACCAAACCTAACTCCTCAAAGTCCAGCCCCAATACTCTCTGTACTTCCATAGCAGCTAGACACTCTTCCAAGTTTTTGTATTTGTCATCGGCCAGAGGGTATTGTTGTTCAGAGTAGTCCTCTTCTTCCTCTTCTTCAGCTTCAGAATCTGAAGGCACTGCAATCTCTTTACCTTTTCTTTCCCCTTCCTTAGAGGTTGATGGAAATTCTAAGGCCCTTCTGGCTTGTCCTTCAAACCTTCTGCCCATGATAGCCACACCGGCTCACTTCTTCTTCTTTTTCACTTTTTACTTCTCTAGCAGAGTCTTGAGCTCCTCCTTCCCCTTGGCCAAAGTCAAGAGTAACTGTTGAAATTATGAATTATGAGTTTTCAAGTCTTTAACCATTTGTTCAAGATCCATGTTGCTGAAATAAACAGCAGAGGGATGAGGAAACTTCTTGCAAAGACCTGTTTATGCATATGATGAATGATATGTATTTATGTAATGCTTTTAAGGATTTAAAAAAAATTCAAATTTGTGTCAAACAAAAAGGAACAAACGTTATATTAATAAAATAGAATTTGTTTACATCAATGCCTCTAGGGTAAAATAGTACAAAATTCTAAGATAAAAAGACGTTGCGCATCCTCTTTAGCGCAATGTAGGTGTTGAGAGTCTGCTCTTCGTGAAGTAACCGAGTGAGTTCTAAAACCTTCTTCTCGCTTGCATAGAATTGGGCTTCAAAAGTATCGCGTTCTCCCTTGAGATGTATCCAACTCCTTTGTAGATCTTCGAGTGATGTTGCCATGTCAGGATGTAGGAGGGTGTATGGAACCTCTCCTTCCTTAACAGGCTCTATAATCACTGGGAGAATGGAGGGGTAAGGCATCATAAGAATTTGGGCGCGGGTTCATACCCACTTGAGGTAAGGCTCAAGGGGGATTGAATTCTTGTGTCCCAAGGTCTTACTGTCTACCTTGTTAGGCATCCTTCAAGCTCGGATGAACCTTTGACGAAGTCCTTGATTGTCGTTGTCGAAGTCGAAAACCAAACCTTGAATCAACATGTCATGTGGGCCATCCCTTCGGGCATAACCAAACTGTCTTAGAGCCAAGCAGGGGTTGTAGGTGATGCCTCCCCTAATGCCAAGTAGAGGGACATTAGGTAATTCCCCACAACGGTCGACGATGATAACATTCTGTTTGGTTCGAGAACACCAATGAATATCTGAATGTGTAACAGTCATCAATCGTTGTGACCATCTAAAACCTTGCTCATTCTTCAAGACTGATTGTGGAAGATGAGAAATAAACCATCTTTCCAGAAGAGGAGTGCAACACATGAGAACACCTCTTTTTCTCATTGTACGAGTGTGAAAAGAGTGTAAGATATCTCCAAGCAATGTAGGCACCGGATTGCGTGACATGAAGATTTTGACAACACTCACATCTATGATTTGATCAGGATTAGGGAACAAGACCATCCCATAGATGAGAAGAGCTACAATCTCCTCAAAAGCTTGTAAGTCCAAGGAATTCCAGCAGCTTTGGGCCTTCTCAAACAAGAATTTTGCCAAGAAACCTTTGACACCACTTCTAGTCTCCCAATGGGCTATGACATCAGATGGTTGCAAGTGCAGGGCTTGAGCAACATCTCCTGGCTTTGGATCTCTTTCCGTACCGTTGAAAGGTGGTTGATTGAGAATAGGAATCCTCAAGAGTTAGGAAAATTCCTCCAGAGTAGGCACGAGCTGGTAGTCAGGAAATGTGAAACAGTGATATGAAGGGTCAAAGAACTGGAAAAGAACTTTCATCATGTCTTCCTCTGTGTTGGAAGTGACTAAGTTGAGAAGGAGACCATGTCGCTCGGTGAATGGAGAATTCTCAGGAATCCTTGAAGCTAGCTCCTTGAGTTGTGGAGGAATTCTTACAAGGTTGACTTGGATAGTTTTTCTGCGAAGTGAATCCATAACCTACAAAACAAGAACAAAGATGAATTTCCAAAATCCTTGAAATGGTTAGTGGATGCAAATGATGCTTCATGATGTTCACGATGTTATGAACAAGTATATATGTACAAGTAAATCACACAAGTTCCTAGTTTAGGCTTGCATGAGGATTCATAGGTAAGTACCCTCTTGAAGTTTAGTTGGATCAACCTGTCCTAGAAATAGTAACTGGGTTCTAAGGAGCTCAATATCATTGGATTATTTCCTTGTTCATTATTTCAATTTAGCCTCTTTACTGGCGACCGAAATATTCCAAGGAACCAACCCTCAATGAGTGTAGTATCGAGTATCTACCAACTTTGGACTGCACCAAAGCCGGTTATCTCACTACATCCTAAAAGGCTAAGTTGGTCAAGTAAAGGTTCTAGAAGTTCGTTAGTGCTTCATGACATCACTTAGCGGCCCCGTATTCTCTTTGATTGACTCAAAGGTAACCGGTACCTACAAATATGTCGCACCAATATAGCTATTGCTTAGACTGTATTGGTATACCCCGTACAGTTTCCACAATGTATTGCTATTTACCTATTATGTTTCCCCAAATCCGGGTGGAGGATTCAAACCCAAATAATAGAACCAAATGTAAAGCAAACAAGGCAAACAAGATAAGCAAATAAAGGTGATCTAAACCCTAAGGTAACCCCACTTATATATTTATCCCCAGCAGAGTCGCCAATTCTGTGATACAGTGGGAGAACTGACTTGAAGGTTTTGCATTTCGATCGCACTTATGTGGTTAGCAAGAGTCTCCATCGACTTTTCTTTTATCCCAAAGGAAAGGTAAAAAAGCATAGGAAATACCTTTCTAGATTATTTCTCGGGTTCGGGGGGTAGATTATGAAAGGGGAAGGTATTAGCACCCTTTTCATCCATGGTTTTCCATGGGCTCTTAGTTACTCGTTTAGATCAATTGCTTTCATTTGATTGTGTGCTTGTGGTGTGGGCTTTGAAAGTATTTTGAAAAATCTCTTTGTAATGGTTCTCGTCTCTATAAGAATGTATACAAAGTTTTGTTTCGAAAAATGGTTCAAAGATGTGTTTGTGAATCGTGTTTCAAAAAGTGTTTTGAAAAGAGGTTTTGCAATGGTTCTCGTCTCTATAAGAACGTATACAACACGTTTTATCTTTTTTGAAAATGTTTTGAAATGAGAGTGTAGGTGAAAAGTTTTTATATTGTGAGCAAGCGAGTAACTAAGAGCGAATCTATCTACTCGAAAGGTCTTAAATTATTCTTTTCTTCCTCCTTTTAATGGTGATATCTTACCATTGATTTGGTAAGAAGCTTCATCGTTGGATGTGAAGGGACAGGCGCGGGTCAGTTTCACAATCATTGAAGGCAACTTGTGAGACACTTTAGTAATTTTCATAAGGGACGAGATCATTTTAATCGAAGGCAACATCGAGGGTCATCGAGGGACTGACGATCTTTTTTTATTGAAGGGTCATTGGTAGAGCGTCCCATATTCGAGGGACATGATTGTATTTCTGAGGCAATGAGCGAGGATACCCTAGAGGTGCGCGTGTGAGAAAGTGTGTTGGTTTCAAGTTATTTTATTCTTTGATTAGGTCATCTAGCGATTGATTTTTTGAATCTTGCCATACACGCCTAGTTACTATACAGTATATAGAAAGCAGTAAATTGCGGGAATTGAAATTCTACGCTATTACAAAATATTCGGGAATGGGGGTACAATTGTTACAAATGGGGATAAATTAAATATGATAGAAATGTCCGAATAACAAGCAATACAACCAAATCGAATTTTGTGCGATTTAATTAAAGCTATGATAATCCATGAGATAAAATCAACAAAGTATGAAATGAAATGTTAAGTATTTACATGAAAAGAGAAAGATAAAACCTATTCTAAAAAATTGATTAAATTAAAATCTTTATTTTTTTGTGTTTTATAAACTAAATTATTATTTTTGATGTTTTATTAATGTAAAAATTAATAACCAGAAAATGAAAAATTAATCACAAAAAAACCTAAATCAGTCTAATAAAAATATTTTAAGTTATATTAGTAATTGTATAATAAAAAGAATGTAAAAGAAAACAAATTAAACTAAAAAAATGCAGTGGGCTTAAGTGAATGAGATGTGAGGCCCAAAGAGTTAAATTACTCTTTTGCTGTAACACTAAATAAACAGGCCAAGGAGGGGGGGGGGGGGGGGGGGTGTATCAGTAATAGCACAAGGGCTTAGGGATTGATTAACAAAACAAACCCAAACTTTTAAATCAGCTTAATTGTTTGATTAGGGGACAAAAAGTGAAATTAGGGTTCTTTAGGACCCTTTGTTCACAGCGGCGCCGCTCATCTCTTTCGCTTAATCTTTGTATCATCCTTTCATCTCTGTTTATCTTTTCATCTCTGTTGATGAAACCTCTAAATCTCTCACTAACCATACCTGTTTCGCGAGCAAATTGTCTCACTATGATTTGGCGTTTTTGAAAACCCTAAGTTCGGATTTGAACCCTAAAGGAACAAAATTGATTCATCCGATCTTCACCCCAACTCTCATTTGCTGGAACGCACCCATTCTCGCCTCCTAAATCCAGTTCTAACATTTTTCTTGAAAAAAGGTACAGTTCTGTTCTTATTAAAGCTTAAACGATTTCGTTGGTTTTTGTCTTGTTATGTGTTTTTCTATTAATCAACCTTGTTGTCCATTGAAATGCAGGAATTGGTTTTTAGGGATTCATGAGAAAGAGGGAAAGTTCATACCTGTTGGAGACTTTCTGTGAAAGGGAAAGGGGAAGGCGAGATTTGAGGACGACGTTCCATGGTGGCCGGAGCTGCGCGAGGGGAGGAGATGAGGATGAAAGTGTTGGTGTTTCTGATTCTTTGGAACTTCTCTGATTCCTGTGTTTGAATGATGATGATGATGGTTATTGTGATCTTGAGGCTTTGTGATTTGTTACTGTTTTTTCCTTTGAAATTTGTTTGAGTTTTTTTTTAGTTTGATGATGATTGTTTGGTTTCTCAATTTGACTATTGTGCTTGAATTTTATTTTGTTCAGGTTGGTTGATGTTTTACTGGTTTTTTTGGTTTGGTTGTTTAATGATGGTTCTGGTTTGATACTTTGAGATTTGTGGTTTTGGATTTGTTGACGTTTCAACATATTTTGTGAGTTTGAAGATGATAACTGTGTTTGAGATTTTGGCTTTGGGGTTTATGGATGTTATCAGGTTTTGAGTTACAAGTTTGAGACTTCTGTTGTTGGTTCACAGGTTTCAGGTTTTTAAAGGTTTGACAGGTTTTGGCCTTTTTGGCTTTGTTACAGGTTTTGTTACTGGTTTTGAGAGTTGATGATGGTTAATGTTTTTTTGGAGTTTTGGTCTTGTTGACAGTTTGGGATTTGTGTTAGGTTTGATGAGTTTTGGCTACTGCATTTGAGATTTGGATGCTTGGAGTTGAATACTGGTTTATCAGTATGAGACTTATGTTGGTTTTTGAGGTTTGAGGTTTTGACAGTTTTAGACTTTTTGGTTTTGGAGGTCTTGACAGTTTGAGACTTATGTTTTTGGCTTGAGATCAGGTTTGGGATTTTGTCAGTTTGGAACTTTGAGGTTTTGGAGGTTTTGACAGCTTGAGACTTATGTGTTTTATGAGTTTTCTTTAGGCTTGTCAACCGTGTTTGTTTCTATTGATCGCCTTCCTGTTATGTTGACTCTCTTTCTGTTATCTCTATTCAAAATGGTGGGAAACCAACAATTTTGAATATTTTAACATATTATCCTTATGGCTTTTTGGTGGCAGTTTGGTTTTCTAGCAACTTCTATGCAACTTATGACAGGCAGGGCTGTGCATTCCAATATCCTAGGTGACTTCTTTCCTCTCTTCTCTCTCAATGACAATAGGAAAGCAAATTGCTTTTTTCCCCTTTTTTCCAATTCTGAAAAGTTTGCAAAGGAAAATGATGATTTATGCTTCTCAATCAAGCTTTGCTATTTTGACTTAGCTGTTTATTTTGCCATACTGCTGCACTGCTTTTGTTGATGCTGTCTGCATTTTGTTTGGACAAAGCTGTTTGTTTGGCTTTTGGGGCTGATGTTTGTTGTTTACCATATTGTTGTTTGTTTGGTTCTGTTTGCAATATTTGTTTGGGCAATTTTGCAGCATTTGTTTGTTTGGACAGCTTTTCTTGCCTTTGGACAGTTTTGCTGCATTTATTTGTTTGGACAACTTTGCATGCCTTTGGACAGTTTTGCTGCATTTGTTTGTTTGGATAGCTTTGCTTGCCTTTGGACAGTTTTGCTGCATTTGTTCTTGTTTGGACAACTTTGTAGCATTTCTTTTCCTCTTTCTTTTTGTGAACCAAGAAGAATAATCTTCTTGTAATTTGCAAATAGAGGAAATAAATTGTGATGAATTAAAATGGCCTTCTTATTCCACTTTGCAAACTTTAATGATGAATAGCATTTAAAATCTCTGTTCATGCCCAAATGATTTTGTACTAATCATTTTTCTTTCTTTTGTTTTCATATGAGCAAAATGGAGATGACAAAGCAAGGAAGGCAAGAAACTTTGTGGCAAGCATGGAGGTCTTGGAGATAAGCAAAGGAACTTCAGTCAAACTTAGGCATAGATTAATTCTCCTAGGCCAATCAAGCATTTAGATTTTCTTTGTAATTTAGAAAAATCATTCTTGTATTGTATCCAATAATTGTATCAATTTATTTTCAAATACGATAAGTTGTAAGACCTAAAGTATTTAAAAGAATAAATTGTTTTGTAACAATGTATGAAATTGGAGAAAATCTTATGAAATGTTCTTGTGTCACTTGAAATCCTTTACTCACAATAACTTGTAATTTTCTCTTCGCATCCTAATTGATTCTTGAAATGCCCAATCTAGATATTTGAAGTAAAATGTTTCAGTCTGGTAACTTGAATCCCAATAATTCTGTAATCTTGCAACTACATTCCAAACAAACACGCACTGTATATTCCATTTCCTAACCAAGAAATTGTTTTAAAAGACGCAAATCATCTGGTTAACCGGGATCAAAATCATGGTCGTCCCAAATGACAGTCTTAATCTCTTGTCCCAAACAAACCATGCTCTGAGAACAAACACTGTCTTTTCAGTAAACTTGAGAAAGCATGAAGACCTGTGAAAACCAATTGAATTTTTGAGAACTCAATTTCTTTTGAGGATTGCAAGAAAAACTCTAATTGTTGGTTTACTGCCACAGAAGAGAATCTGTCTGATCGATTCCTGAGCCAACTTGAATATCTGAGAAACCCTAGGGTTGTATCTTCTATGAAAAAGGGGAGGGAAAATTTTGTGGTACAACAATATCCTTATGCCTCCCATTCCAAAAGCGGGTGTTATGAACCTGAGCCTCGCAAATGGTGTAAGTTTCATAAGGTTAAATGACACCACACAGAAGAATCCTACCATCTCAAGAAGGATATCGAGTGTATGATCCAAGAGGATCACCTTAAAAAGTATGTCAAAGGTGACTCCGCTCAAGTGTCAGACAGGTCCAACTCCCACAGGCATAACGATACAAGAAGCCCCAGATCCATAAATGGAAAGAAACCATCCAAAAAAAGGGAGACAAATTCGTATGCCACATTCTCAATACTAGTTCATGAGGATTTGTTAGCAACAAAGAGACTCGATTTACCCTAGGAAGATATGCTTGTCAAATATTAAGTATAAAGGATCTGCCTATGGATCTGAATAAGGCAAGACAAAGACACCAGAGGTCGAGATCACTTTCTCATATAAGGATTATCAAATATCCATCCCCATAACAACGACCTCATGGTCATCATCGTGAGGTGCGATGACTAGAAAATTAGAAGAGTCATTGTAGACCAAGGAAGCTTTATAGAAATACTTAGTTGGGATGTATTTTAGTAGTTGCGTCTCGACTTTGGGTTCTCTAGGGAGCAGGTATAAGTGAAAGGATACATAACATTGAAGACCACCTTTAGAGTGGGGGAGAAAGCCATGCAGATCAAGGTCAGGTATCGGGTTATAGATTTCTCTCTTCTTATAATAAGATCATAGGGTGGCTAACTTTTAATTAGTTAGGCGCCACTTTATCTACTTTATATTTATGCATGAAATACCTATTCTCTGTTGGGCGGGTGGGAGTCATCTAAGGAGACAAATAAGTTTCCAAGAAATGCTATGTGGAAAGTCTTAAATTTAAAAGGAGTCGGACCCTAGGCATGAACCCCAATAAGGTTAGTATATGAATCAAACCACTAGAGGCGAATCTTAAAAGTGGGGAGGGAGGCTCCACCTCAATAGAGCAAAAATATGGGAATGAAGCCTCATCGCAAAGTCCCCAGAAGTACTCTCACTTTAATGTTGTTTGTTTGTGTTGTTGCTATTAATTAAGTTACTAAACACCATAATATTAGCAAACAAGAAATTTATTAAACCTGAAATGCAAGAACTTCTCACGAAACAAATAGTATCATCAAAATTTATTAAACCAGTAAGGTAGTTCTTTCATGTATCCATTTTAGAATTTTGATTAAATATAAAATTAATGATGTCATTTCTAATGACCTAAAATTGGAATAAACTAGGGGAAAATAATAAATGGAATGAATCATAAATTAGATGAAATACAAATTGGATTAAACTATATATTAGATGAATCTTAAATTGGAATAAGCCAAACATTATCTTTATACCAACATTAAAGAAGAAACTTCTTCAAATTTTTTGTGCCCAAGACCTTTTCTTTCCCTTCAATACCACCACCAAAATTTCCACATCTAAGTTATCATTGTGTTGTTGTAGATGCTTCATGTTTCATCTTCCGATTTCTACATCATTATCATAACCATAAGAGAAAACATTTAATACACTTTTCACTAGGGGAAAACGGGTCGGGCCCGCTGGATTGACCCATTTGACCCACCATTTTTAGCGGGCTGGGCTGAGTGTTGAACCCCAATTTCCCCCCCTAAGATCCCTCTATCATCTCATATCATCACAATGCAACCAGATCACAAACTAGGGTTTGGGGCTTTTCTCCCACTGCATCCTGTCTTTAGGTTTGCCTATGGGAATCACCAAGAATATTAAAGCACCTTGAATTATATATCATTGTACTCGTATGCTTTTAGATAACCTCAAAATGTGTATATTTTGTCTCTTAGAATATTATATTGTAGGTAATGGCACAATTGCATTCATCTCACCATCTCCTAACACAGAGGATCAAAACTAGGGTTTGGATTTTAGTCAGGAGATCTTTGGATTTTTGAGCAATACTTGATCCCATACTTCTCTACATGATCATGAGTATCTATCATTGGAAGTTTGATCATCAACTTTGGCTTGAAAAGGTTCAATTGATGAAAGGGGGTAAAATGGTCATTTCGTCAAGAGATAGCTGAAATCAACTGTTGACCAAGTGAACTTTTTGTCATCTATTAATTCAATATTCCTATTCTCACATTTCATGGTCAATAGTGGCAAAAATATCAAGAGGAAGTCTGAATTGGAAATAACTTGTCAAGGAAGTCATTTGAAGTTTTGGAAATTTTCTAAGTATCCATAGGGCTGAATTTGGACTGGCTATAACTTTCTCAATTTTTATTGAAAATGTGCAAACTTTATATGCCTAGAAAGAGGATGAAAAATTCTCCAACTTTGTAGGATAGGCCACAAGTCCAAAAAATGAAAGGAAAAAAAGTTATGAAGCTTGGAAGTTTTGGACACTTAGTGAAATTTTGGTTAAAAATGCAAAAATATGACTTCTTCATGTCCATTTTTGAATGACCATTTGGACTCAAATAAAAAAATTGGAAACATTAAAGTTGAAGATTGAAGTTTTCTCTTCATTTTTCATTCAATAATCATCTCAAATGGTTAAGTGTAGAGAAAGATATGGTGATTAGGATTTTGAAGTTTCAATGTCATTTTGCCCAACACAAGGCAAGTCGCGCACACGCTAGGCAGGAATTTCATCAAACATGTTGTGGGCGCGTATTTATCATCACTTTTATATGTGAAATATTCATTATTTTGAAAAATATCCGACATCAAAGATCAAGCCCTAAATGTGAGGAACAACTTTACTTCTGAAAGTTTCTCTAAATTCGTCCTATATTTTGAGATATAATTGTGAGAAGAAGGCACCATGCATGCTGAATTTTTCCCAACACAAGGCATCATGCGCGCACAGAATGCCCAGTCAGGCTTGGCATTTCATCAAGCAGTTTGTGAGAATGTGTTCATGGCCAAATATCTCATTGATTCAAGCTTCATTTTGAAAAAATTTGAACATCAAAGTTGGAGTATGAAGTGTCCTCTCCATTTTTGATTCAAACCTTGTCATGTTTCATGCATTGTAGAGGAAGATATAAGGAATCAAAGGCATGTTCATTAAATGGTGAAAATGTGCATGGTAATGCATGGAAAATTTTGTGCAACCAAGTTCCACTTGCCAGCTCACACCCCAACCTTTGTTCACTTACTCAAAATGCATATTTTGCACCCTCATTTGCACTTGAAACACATCATACCTCTCATATTTCTTATTTTCTCTCACTTCCCATTTCTCTTACTCTCTCTTTCCACACTCTATAAAAGGGAAGTGATTCAACAAGCAAAGGGGTTGGAAGAAGAAAGTCAGGAAGCAAGCTATTATCTCTCTCTCACACAAAGCTCTCTTCTCTCTCTTTAAGTTTCAAGCTTCACTTCCACCATTTTCAAGAAAAATTCCCTCCGTATCCAAGCAAGCTTCTTCATATCTATCTCTACTTATCATCTCTGAACGTTCAAGCTTATCTCTATTAATTTCTCTTTATTTGAGCTCAAGCTTCATCAAGTTCATTTCAAGGTATATGATCCACCATTTCTCACTCTTGGCTGCACCTTGCGTTTTCCTTAATTCATGAACCTTTTGAAAAAAATCAATAGCATATTCATAATCCTTGCATTTTTGCGATCAATTTTCATTCTTGGATCATGTGATTTGATGGAGAATTGAAGGAGAAAACTAAATCACATATCTGTTTGATGATATGTGCAACTCAAAACCGTGTTCATGTATCCATATTCGAGCGCATTTTTCTCACTCATCAAAGCATCATTTCATGAAGTTTTTGATCCTATCATGTTCTACTAATTTCCATCTTGAACTTTGGTGTTGGAATTTTTGATTTTCATCAAGAGATGCATGAGATATCGTGACATGAAAGTAGTGTTTCAAAACTGAAAAAAACTGGATATTATGGTTGTTGGTAGGGGTGACTGCATGGCAGTCACTGATTGAACATGTTCTTGATGCATTTTACAACGTGCTTTTCTGATAACAGGTGTAACAAGCCTTTGCATATTAATTTTTTTTTGTTTTTTCTCATATTTTCTTTTAATATTTTCTTCACTTTAAAAATTATCATAAAAATATTTTAGACTAATTTTTCAATAAATTTTCATATTTTGATTTTGATCTTGTTTTTAAATCATTTTTCTTGATTAAATAAATTCATGTAAATAATTAGGGTTTTTAATTTTCTTTTGAATCTTGAATTTTATTTTCCTATTTCCATTAAATCAAAAAATACATAAAAAAACATTTTTGGACTCCTCTCTGAGTTTGTTACTTGAAAATACTTTTTTATCTTATTTTATAAAACTTTGGGATTACTCATTAAAATCGTTTGGACATATCATCTTTTATTTGTATAATTTTTGTTGAATTGTGTAAATAATTTTCATTTAACTTTTTTCTTTTGGGATAAAATTCAAGAAAATTATGCTTTTTGATCCTTAGAATTTTTTTGATATTTAGGTTATTTTACATCAAATTTATTCGAATTTAGATCTAATTAATTTTGAACTTAATTTCTTTTTGTAGGGTTTTTGTTTGATCATGCACATTAATTGATTAAAGGTTCTAACTTCCCATGTCTATAAAATCAGAGATAAAGTTGTTTAGAGTGCTTGAACATGTTGAGGCCATAGAAATCATTTTTCTGGAATTTTAAAATGTGATTTCATATTTTTCACAAATTATTTCCTAAAACCATCTAGTTTAAGTATTTTACTTGCTAGTTTCCATGTTTTCATTTCTATAGCAAATTTCCACCTCAATCCAGGGACTCTAAATTTTATTTCTGACTTTTGTGGAACTTTAGGAAGTTATGGTTTTAATTTCAGAATTTTTCAAGTTATTTTCCTATTTTAAAACTAATTTTTGACTTAGGTTTGCATTTAGGGTTTTACCTTTGATCAATGCTTATAATTGAAAACTCTTGTACATAATTCTTGTTTAATTCTTGAAATAGTACGTGATACTGACTTGAGGCTTATTTGAAGACAAATTATTCAACCTCATTGAGTCTTGGGTGTTGATAGGTTGTTAAACCAAATCCACTAAAATGGGCGAATCGTGTTGATGATATTTGAAACTCTAATCCCTTCCCTCTTCATCTTATTCCCCTTTCTTATTGTACTACATGTTATGGGATAATGATTTCTATATAATTTATCCAAATATGAAGTAGATAGATTGCTATTGTCCGACCTTAAAATAGGTGCGACTTCTACATAAGTCCACTTATGATTGCTTAACATAGCGCTAAATTTTGTCCCGATTTGAGAAAATGATCATTCGTGTCCCAAACCTATGTTTGCAAGCCCAAGTATGTTAATTTGAACCCTTTGATCCAATAACTTTGACATTAATTATTAGGAGGCTTTGGTTCTACCAATACTCCAATGGATCTTCATCAATTTTAGTCAAAGCGGATCACTTAAACATCATTGATCATTAAATGTTGCCTTGAGGATTCTTAAATGGATGATATACTTAAAAAAAACCGGATACAACTTGTTGTTGAGAGGATTTGGTTCTACCAATTCTCTAATGAGTTCCAAATGCAAGTTTCAAGATGGTCATCCAACTAACCATTAATTCTTAACAATTGACTTTATTTTATGCTTTTATTTTTATGCTTTTACTTTATGTACCATTTACTTTAGCATTTACATTTCATGCTATTTTCATCTTTGCTCACTTTAGCATTTACTTTTATTCCATTTTTATTTTTGCTCACTTGAGCTTTCCTTTTCCTTTTGAAGATACTTAATAATCAACATGAACCATAAAAAATATTAATGATACTTGGACTACTTGGTTACTATCCTTGGCATTATAGAGTATTGGACTTCTTGAACTTAGGATTAGAGACGTTGACCTATGTTGGAGACCTTGTGACCTTAATTTATATTTTTTCTGGATTTCTTGAGGTTTATCTCAAGATATTGGGTTGTTTGTTTGTTTTATGTGCAGGTTATTTTGATTACATACTTTGTCTGTAATATAGAATTCATCTGTATACAGCCGTTACTCTGCCCAATTTTTGTGAAGACTTAATACATTTGAAGTTTGGTCTTCTAAAGAGGTTTAGTATCCTTGCTTGGTTTCAATCCAAAGAATGAGAATTCTATCTTGGCTCATAATATCAAGTGTTGGCTTCTTGTTGTTTAGATGGTTCTCTTCCCTAACTTTTACCTTATGCTTTAGGATAATCCCTTCATCTCCTCCCATCTTCTTTAATTTTAAAAATCTTCTCCCTCATTTTGAAAACTCTTCTTGTTTATAAACTTGAACCACTTTCATAATAAACTTGGACTTATGTCCATGCATTTTCAAAACATTTTCATAAATAAACTTCAATCAACTTAATAATACCTTGACATTTTTGTGAGAAGACTAAAAGTTAATCAATCTCATTCAATCCATTTTTCCATTTTGGCTGTTACTTTAAAATTTTCTCAAAAGATTGGACTCTTGTCAATCCTTGTAGTGATGCAAACAACTATACTTCTACAATATATAGTGAAGTGAGATATTTCCCACTTGAGTTTTGAGTGAGGCATTATTAATTTTAAAATCTAAGTCATATCCTCCACTTTGAGATGATGCAAATTCTCCTTTCTCATGATTGTGTGTAGTAAGTATGTTTTCCACATGGACAATGACGATGATGTCTTATCTTATAAAATTAACCAACACACTTGTGTTTAAATTTTTTAAAGGTGAACTAAGTGTACCCTGATACCCTATTGCACGGAAGGTGGTACGTAGGCACTAAAGGTTCGCAACCGCGACGGGTGCAAAAATCATAAAAAAACATTTCTTTTCTCACCTCCACCATCTATTTTTATACAACATTTTATAGCCAAATAAATACAGATTTTACAAAGAGGTTCTTGCGGAGTACCGTAGATGTTTAGGGTGCTAATACCTTCCTTTTTCATAACCAACCTCCTTACCTTTAATCTTTCCCCCCTCTTTTTGGTTATTCGCTCTTTTCCCATTCCTTTGGAAACAACAAAGCGCGGTGGCGATTTTTATTTTGATATGTACAAGTCAAGTCAATCCAATGGCTTAATTTTAACATTTCTACCGCTACACTGAAGTTTTCAGCTCAACACCTTAAGTTGGCCCACCCCGCCTAACCCTCTTTAAAAGCGGGGCAGAGCGGGTTTTGCCCGCGAGCTTTTTGTTAAAACTTTTTATTTTTTTACTTAGAATTAAAATAATTTTAACTATAAAAACAACACATTTCTCTTAGGATTATATTGATTGAATTGTATTATAAATTATTATATATACAAATTTAATTATAATAGTAATGCTTTTTCTATAACTTTCTAATACATACGTTGATTAAAAAAGCTTTAAATAAAAGAACAATTGTATGGCATGCAGAATTATTAAGTTGTCAATACATTAGCTCAGATATTTTATTTAAAAATAGATGTTAATTTTTAAAAAAAGAAGAAGGATTTGATTAGTGTATACATGTTACAAATTTAAGATTTAACTTTTAAGAAGTCGATCAATATAAGAGTCTATATAATGTAAACAATGAGAAAGTTCGGTGTTGATATTTTATGCACTACTATTTTATGCATTATAATGTTTTATGCAGTGTAATTATTGTGATTGTTGGTTGTGTAAATTCTAAATTGGATTCTTTTAGTAGTTAGTTTTTAAATAGGATTATGATGATATGTATTGTTTGTTTATTTATTTATTTTGATACTTTTTTATTGTGCTTGTGTTTCTTTTGTTGTAATTAGTCTTAATTTATTTTATTTTTTGAATTATTTGGACTTAAGACATGTTGAAGTTCTATTATGTGTTTCTAAAAAAAATTCTTTTGTCGACCTCTTTGGTAATAATTATTTGTTTCTAAATTATGTAGTAAATCAATTTGTAAAATAAAAATAAATAAAAAATTGGTGGGCTGCGTAACGTCCGTTAATTTAATTAATTATTTAACTAAATTATTTTTGGATTAATTGTTGAAATCGTTGATATGTTGTGTTAGGATGTGAGTTGTTGACATAAGTTGAGGTGTTGTTATTAGTTGGTTGAATTAATTGATTAATAATATTGGTAATTGTTGTACCCCAAAATTTGCTCTCTCATTTATCAAGAATTTGCTCACAAGATCCCCTTTGGCTCAAGACTGCACTAGGGTTGATCAACTCAAGACAGCTCTTTAAACACTGATGACCAAAATTAGGGTTTGAGATTGCACAAGTATATTTGAACTTCCAATGCCACATGTGACTTTCATAGATCATTATGGACCCTCAAGATTACTCATGTCAAGTTTCAAGCTTTGGATCACACTTTTGCTCAGTCAATTGAGTAGTTGACCTAAAAATATGTTGAATTGGGGAAAAAGTCAATTGTGGCCAATTTACAGTAAAACTTCATAATTTTTTATCCACATCAACATTTTAAACTCACATGTATCATTTGATCAAGTTTGGACCATAATTACTCAAGAAATTTGATCAAATCTTCAAAAGGGCAAAATGGTCAAAATTAGGGTTTTGACTAGGAAAGGACAATTTCTGATTTTTGACCTAGCAAATGATCAATTGGTTTAAGGAATGATCTCCAGAGTCCAATTGAATAAGTTTTATCGAATATCACGGTATCAAGCAAGATTGGCCAGCTGCTAAAAATTCAAGTTCTGAGAAAGTTGACTCTGATATCAGTAACATCGCAGGGACTAGCAAGCTAACCCGAAGTGGAAGGGTATTCTCTCCAGAAATTGCTCCTCCAAAAGATATTTCTAGACCTGTAATCATTTCTTTTATTGTTTCTCCTCTAAAGGCTATTCCCAATCCTGCAATCATCTCTTCTAATACTCCTGTTGACAAAATTGTTGTAGTCCCTGTTATCACCCCTACTGACATTCCTACTGCCAAGTCAACCGAGGCTCGAGGCAAAGGTATTCTGGTTGAGCCTGTCCGGATGAAGGCATAATCAGTAGCTATCCCTGAGACCTACCGAAAAGAGATGGAGGAAATTCTAAAGATTATAAAAAGAAGCAACTACAATATAGTCGAACAACTGGGGCAAACTCCATAAAAAATTTCCATGCTGGCTTTATTGTTATGTTCTGAGGCTCATGCAAAGGCCTTGGTAAAATTCCTTAAAACTGCCCATGTACCCCAAGAAACATCTGTCGATCAGTTCCAAGACTGCGTAGCCAGCTTGACCGCAAATAATGGTTTAGGTTTTTCGGATGCTGATTTAACGCCAAGGGGGGGAGCATAACGAGGCATTGCATGTCTCAGTCGAATGCAAGGGCACGACTTTGGCTCATGTCTTGTTTGACACCAGTTCGTCTCTGAATGTGTTGCCTAAAAAGGCTCTTGATGGGCTTGACTATGAAGGATTGACCTTGAAACCTAGCAACATAGTGGTGAGGGCCTTCGACGGCTCAAAAAGGATGGTGCATGGGGAAGTGGACATCCCTGTAAAAGTTAGAACCCAAACCTTTGATTCAACTTTTTATGTAATGGATATTCGCCCTTCATATTCCTGCTTATTAGGTCAACTGTGGATTCACAATGCTGGTGTTGTTACCTCTACATTGCATCAAATGCTGAAATATCCAATTCAGGGGAAATCATCATTGTTCATGGAGAAGAAGAGTATATGGTCAGTCATCTAAATTCCTTCAGATATGTGGAATTAGATGGTGAATTTATTGAAACTCCATTCCAGCACTTTGAAGAAGTCCCGCAAACTGTGGCAGTAACCAAACCTGTTTCCCAAGTCCCAAAGATTACAAGGCCCCCGCTCAAGATGTCGTCTTTGAAAGATGCCAAGCCAGTGATAAAAGAAGGTGGGTGAACTATTTGGGCCCAAATCCGATATATCCCACACAAATCAGAAAAATTTTGTTTGGGTTTCACTTCAGGAGCCCAGAAAGTTGTACGTCACGCTCGTGCCGGAGGGCCACCCTTGAATACCTGCAACCACGAAGTCAATGCAATGGAGGATGACGAAGACAACTATAACCTGGAGGATTGGATTTTCCCAACTGTCAATGGAGGGCTCAGCAACTAGGAAGCTAGAGATTTTGTCCCAATCACTTTTATCCAACAGTAATTTGTCTTTAAATTTTGTCGGATCTGTAATATTAAACAATTCAGACTCTTAAAACCTTGTGTCTTACCCGAGGCACAATGGTCCGTTTGTAAGGGTTATTATCTCATTTCCATATGACATCAATGAATCATGGACGTTTTTGCATACAAACTTTTTGATCATTGTTTCTCTTTTTACATTTTCATTTCTCTCAAAGATAGATATACTCTTACACACACTCACATTCAAAATACAGATCTACATCCATTCGGGATCCCATGGGTAACAATTCTGCTGTGGCCTTTTGTGACTCTAAAAATATAGTTTACCAAGCCGAAGACGAAGGTGAGGAAGATTGTGAAGTGCTAGGGGAACTCGCCAGGTTACTACAACAAGAAGAGAGGACCATACAACCCCACGAAGAACCAATGGACACAATTAACCTAGGTACCGAAGAAGACAAGAGAGAAGTCAAGGTGGGTGCCAATCTGGAACCCAGTGTCAAAGAGCGCGTGATTCAATTGCTACATGATTATGTTGAGGTATTTACATGGTCGTACGAATACATGCCAGGACTTGATGCAGACATTGTGGTACATCGTCTACCAACAAAAGAAGACTGCCCACTGGTAAAACAAAAGGTCTGTCGCATGCGACCAAACATGTTAGAGAAGATCAAGGCGGAAGTCATGAAACAATTCAATTCCGTATTCTTGGCCATCACTTCCTATCCACAATGGGTTGCCAATGTTGTTCACGTGTCTAAAAATGACGGCAAGGTACGAATGTGCATGGACTATAGAGATTTGAATAGGGCAAGCCCTAAGGATGATTTCCCACTTCCCCATATTGATATTCTAGTTGACAATACGACACAACATAAGGTGTTTTCCTTCATGGATGGTTTCTCAGGCTATAACCAAATCAAAATGGCGCCTGAGGACATGGAGAAAATAACCTTTGTCACACAATGGGGCACATTCTGCTACAAAGTTATGCCATTCGGGTTAAAGAACGATGGGGTAACTTATCAGCGTGCCATGGTAGCCTTATCTCACGACATGATACATCACGAAATAGAGGTCTATGTGGAAAACATGATAGCTAGATCTCAAACAGAAGAAGAGCATCTTGATCATTTACAAAAACTGTTTGAGAGGTTAAAAAAGTACAAGATGAGGTTAAACCCAAATAAATGCACATTTGGGGTGAGGTCTGGTAAACTCCTAGGCTTTGTCGTCAGCAGTAAAGGTACTGAATTAGATCCTGCCAAGGTGAAAGCAATACAAGAAATGTATGCTTCTCGTACCGAGAAGGAAGTCAGAGGATTCTTGGGACGGTTAAACTACATTGCCAGATTCATTTCTCACCTGACAGCTACTTGTAATCCAATCTTCAAATTATTGAAGAAAGATCAAGTAGTCAAATGGAATGATGAATGTCAGACTGCCTTCGACAAGATCAAAGAATACCTGCAAGAGCCTCTGGTTTTGATGCCACCTGCCGAGGGAAGACCCTTGATCATGTATCTAACTGTTTTGGAATATTCAATGGGGTGTGTGCTGGGGCAACATGATGAGTCTGGCCGAAAAGAGCATGTTATTTATTACCTGAGCAAAAAGTTTACCGACTGTGAAACTAGATATTCACTGCTCGAGAAAACTTGTTGTGCTCTGGCATGGGCTGCTCGCCGGATAAGACAGTATATGCTGACCCATACTACCTTATTGATATCTAAAATGGATCCAATCAAATACATCTTCGAGAAACCTGCCCTCTCTGGGAGAATATCGAGGTGGCAGATGATCCTGACAGAATATGACATCCAGTATAATACCCAAAAAGCAATAAAGGGTAGTGTACTAGCCGATCACCTTGCTCACCAAGTTATGGAAGACTACCAATCTATGAAGTTCGAATTCCCAAATGAAGACATCATGATGGTAAACAACTGTGTAGAATTCAGACCATATGACGGACCTGAACAAGGATCCCGATGGACCCTGGTTTTTGATGGGGCGTCCAACGCACTCACAAATTGTATAGGTGTTGTACTCATATATCCTGAAGGATTTCATACTCCATTTATGACAAGACTCTGCTTCAATTGTACAAATAATATGGAAGAATACGAAGCGTGTATTTTTGGTCTCAAAGTTGCCATAGATTTGGGGATCAAATCATTAAATGTACTCGTAGATTCAGCTTTGGTCATCAGCTAGATCAAAGTGGAATAGGACACCAAACACCCTAACCTTATCCCCTACAAAGAACATGTGCTGACATTGATCCCACATTTTGAGAAGATTACCTTCGAGCATTTCCCGCGAGAAGAAAATCAGCTAGCAGACGCACTAGCCACAATGTCATCCATGTTCAAACTTAAATGGGATAACGAGGCTTCCCAGATCACCATTGAACGAATGGATGAACCAGCTCACTGTCACGAGATTAATACTAAAGAAGTAGTTGACCAGCCTTGGTTTCAAGAAGTCAAGAGGTATCTCGAGGCTCAAGAATATCCGGAAGGATCTTCAGTCAATGATAAGAAGTTCTTAAGGAGATTATATGCTAAGTTCTTCCTTAGTAATGGCACTCTCTACAAACGCAACCATGACTCTATTTTGCTCCGTTACATAGACAAGGTCGAGGCAGAAAAGATCATGGCTGAGTTACATGAAGGCACTTTTGGAACCCATTCCAGTGGGCATACGATGGCAAAAAAGATCCTACGAGCAGGCTATTACTGCTCTACATGGAAGTATATTGATATTACCACTCTCGAACCTGCCATAAGTGTCAGATCTATGCTGACAAGGTGCACGTACCTCCGGTTCCTTTGAATGTCTTGACGGCTCCTTGGCCCTTCGCTATGTGGGGCATCAATATGATTGGGGAAATCAAACCAATAGCCTTTAATGGACACCGTTTCATCTTAGTGGCCATTGACTATTTTACAAAATAGGTTGAGGCGGCCTCTTTCACTTCGGTTACCAAGAATGTTGTAGCCCGGTTCATTAAGCAAAATCTCATCTGTCGGTACGGTATCCTAGAGAGGATCATCACAGACAATGGTATGAATCTTAACAATACTATGATCACCGCCCTGTGCGAGCAATTCAAGATCCAACATCACAATTCTTCCCCTTACCAGCAAAAGATGAATGGTGTTGTCGAAGCCGCAAATAAGAACATCAAAAAGATCATATAGAAAATGATAGTCACATACAAAGACTGGCATGAGATTCTACCATTCGCTCTCCACGGTTATCGTACCATAACACGCACATCAACCGGGGAAACACCTTACTCTTTGGTATATGGCATGGAAGTTGTCTTGCCTATTGAGGTCCAGATCCCCTCTCTGAGAATTATGAAGGATGCAGGGCTGAACGAAGACGATTGGATCCAGACTCGACTTGATCAACTGAACTTGATTGATGAGAAAAGGCTTACTACTGTCTGTCATGCTCAAATGTATCAAAAACGAATGATCAAGGCTTTCAACAAAAAGGTCAGGCGCCAAGTATATCAAGTCTGGGATTTGGTGATCAAATACATCATACTGCCACAAGGTGATCCCAGGGGAAAATGGGCTCCTACACATGAAGGACCGTTTGTAATTAAAAGCATATTCTCTGGTGGAGCAATGATCTTGACCACTATGGATGGTGATGACCTGCCACACCCTGTGAATGCGAACATAGTCAAAAGATACTACGCATAAGAGACCTGCTAGGTTGACACACCTAGGAAAAACAAGGGCATCCCGGCGAACCAATAAGGTTTGGGCAAAAATTAGGGATAAAACAAAAAAATTCTGTACACCCGGCAAGCTAAAAACCCGAAAGGGCGGCTTGGGAAAAAAGGGTATCCCGGTGGACTGAAAACCCGAAAGGGAGGTCCAGGTAAAAGTTAGGGAATTAAAGCGTATGACTATGTCCTGTTGGATTACCTTATGTATAACCTTTGGCTTCAACTGACAAACTCAACGGTTCTGATCAATTCAATCAGCTTCGGACAAGGCAACAAATAGATAAGATGCTCAGAGACACGAAGGTTATAGTAGAATGGGAACCCCATGGGATTATTTCACATAGCTATCTTTTCTTTGTATCAAATTTTCATTTTTTTACGACGGCATTCTCTTACTAGAATGTTTGTCTCATTGTACAAAAATACTTACTCAAAGTCAATACAAAAATATCCCTTTGAAAGTGCCAAACTATCTGTTTTTCTTTACTCTTATGTTTTGTTTACAAAAACGTCCATTGATTTATTTTTGAACATATGCATTTGAACGTAACTACCATTCACAAATGAACAAAATAGAAAGACATTCACTAATGGCTTTAAGAAATATGGAAATCTCTCTAAGCTATTTCCATAAAATCCCCCGCATTATGCAGTTTAATCCCCAGTGGAATAAAACTTCAAGTTATCACTCCCCAGTAGAAGTCGCCAAATTCTCAGTATTTCCCAACAGGATTTTACAAGCAGCACACGACATTTCCCTTACAACAAAGTTTATTTCTCTAAGTGGAAATTCATCAACACTTCAAAACATGAAGACTTGCACTCCGTATCCTCAGCAGCAGTCGGGGATTTATTTTCCCTAATCCAACAAACAGTACAGCAGATTAGCTCACATATGCATACATCACATCCATATATCATAAACATCGATAACATGAATGCATGTATTACAATCTCATTATACCATGCATTTCATACAACATGACATTGAATATTAGCTAACATTTTACCCTTTTCAGGATAAGGTTAATTAAGAGCTACCATTAACAATGTTCAAAGTTTTTAGATTTAGTTCAGATACGCTCCAGACATGGATGCCATCTTGATACTCATTCAGATTCAACTTTCAGATACAGTTCAGATACGCTCCAGAAACGGATGCCATCCTGATACTCATTTAGATTCAGTTTTCAGATACAGTTCAGATACGCTCCAGATACGGATTCCATCCTGATACTCACTCATATTCAACTTTCAGATACAATTCAGATACGCTCCAGACAAGGATGTCATCCTGATGCTCATTCAGATTCAACTTTCAGATACAGTTCAGATATGCTCCAGATACGGATGCCATCCTGATACTCATTCAAATTCAGTTTTCAGATACAGTTCAGGTACACTCCAGATATGGATTCCATCCTGATACTCATCCAGATTCAGTTTTCAGATACAGTTCAGATATGCTCCAGATACGAATGCCATCCTGATACTCATTCAGATTCAGCTCTCAGATATAGTTCAAATACGCTCTGGACACGGATGCCATCCTGATACTCATTCAGATTCAGATCTCAACAATCATTTTTGAATTACATCTTTAAGCCCATTCCCTATACCATCAACCATCACATCACTGAGTGTAAATTTCTGGGCACTCTAATGTCCAATCATCTTCCACCTTCGAGTCACGAATGGAAAAACTCGCCAATCTAACTCTTCAGGCTTAAGAAGATTGAATAGGGGTAACTGTTGTACCCTAAAATTTTCCCTCTCATTTATCAATAATTTGCTCACAAGATCTCCTTTGGCTCAAGACTGCACTAAGGTTGATCAGCTCAAGACACCTCTTTAAACACTGATGACCAACATTAGGGTTTGAGATTGCACAAGGATATTTGAACTTCCAATTCCCCATGTGACTTTTATAGATCATTATGGACCTTCAAGATTACTCATGTAAAGTTTCAAGCTTTGGATCACACTTTTGCTTAGTCAACTGAGCAGTTGACCTAAAAATCAGCTGTATTGGGGAAAAAGTCAACTGTAGCCAATTTACAGTCAAAATTCATAATTTTTGATCCACATCAACATTTTAAACTCATATGTATCATTTGATCAAGTTTGGACCATAATTCCTCAAGAAATTTGATCAAATCTTCAAAAGGGCAAAATGGTCAAAATTAGGGTTTTGACTAGGAAAGGACAATTTCTAATTTTTGACCTAGAAAATGATTAATTGGTTTAAGGCATGATCTCAAGAGTCCAATTGCATCATTTTGACCTAATGACATGACTCAAAACATTGCTCAAATCCAATGGTTTACAGATGAATTTTCAGTCAACTGATCAAAAGTCAACTGTATACTGAAAAGTCAAACTTGGACTTTTTGGTCAAAATCAAATGTCAAAGATCATAATTCATCAAAGCATGTCAAAATCTGAAACTTATTCATCAAGAAATAAAAAATTCAAGATTTCATTTTGAAAAGTAAAAATTTCTAAACTTAGAAATTTTTCTAAGTGTTGAAAATTTCTTATTTTTTCACAACTTTGAGCAAAATTTTCACCATGATGCAAGATGATTCAAAAGAAACTTTCAACATGAAAGTTGTAGATCTACGTGAAATCTACAGTATTTCTTTACACAAATCCTTCCAAAAGTGCTTGGATCTCAACTTATAATTTTAAGAACACATGGTCATGAAACAAAACACTTGTGAAATTTTGTCCTAATTTGGTCAGGATTTTGACCTAACTTTATGGAACTTTTTCATATAGTTCCAAGGGGAATTTTCAAAAGTGATTAAAAGAGGGGTTGTATAGCACATTACAATCTTTCCAAATTGTCTAAGAACTCCTTGAGATCATTTTTGAGTAGGGAGAATCAAAGAGATGAAGTTAGGGTTTTCAAACTTGAATTATAAGCCATTTTGTGATGAACAAGATTCAAAATTCAAACTTATGCTGCATAACCTCTACCTTGTAGGCATCAAACTTATTAGGCACTCCATAATTAATTGCTTGCACAGATGTTAGAGGTCTTAATTCAAGCATTCAATGCAATGCCATGCTTTATATCCATTTTGGGAAGAAAGTGCACAATGCCATTTTGATAAAGTAGCTTTTTGCACAAAACTTGTTCTTGAGCCTTGAAATTGCTTTCTTCTGATGATACAAGTCCCTAACTCAAGAGAAGTTTATCTAGACACTTACAATCACTCAGCCCATGCTTGTACTTCCTCTTGAAACTTGTTTTCCCACTTTTCTTGAAAATCAAGTAACATAGCCATTAGCTTGTAACTTGTACTTATGACTCTTAAAAGCACTCAAGCTTTTTTCTTATACATACACAAGTTATTTTCCACAAATCCCACGCATACTTGATCCCTAAAAACACCAAGAACACAGAATCACCAAAAACACCTCAAAACTTGCCATTTCTGAGTTTTTAATCCAATCTCCAAATTTACTCGTGCGTTTCTTGGCTTTTTACTTTCAAAAGCTTCTAAATAACATACACAAACAATTCCAACACCTGTAACACCACTGCAACACCTCCATCATCATCCACCATTTTCAAAAACAGCACATTGCACCTTGACTTCTCCAGAACTCCTCAGGCACTTTCAGCTCAAGCTAAGCATCACATTAGCTTCCTGGGAACTTGAGGAAGCTAATCTAATCATTGGAACTCACTAAAAGCTACTCAAACTCAAAACACGATACCCTCTTGCAAGGTGAGATTTTTTATTTTTGAACTCTTTAAGCAAGAATCATTAATGGTTTATTTGTGAATAAGAAATGTAGGTATCATTGTGCTGAAGCTAACCATGTCCATAGTTTTCATTTATGTTGCTTGAGCTTAGAGAATTTTAAGATTGAAGTTTCTAAATTTTTTAGGGTTTAGAATAGGGCCATTAAAATTCATGCTTGTCTTTAATCTATAATTTTATTCCTTTGCATTTATGAAATCGTGAGGAAATTTGCCACAAGTTTCCTGTTTACATTTTTCATTTTTGTTGAGAATTGAATAAGATACAGAGTTTCAGGCTAGGCGTGAGGTTGAAGATGAAGTTGTCTTTAGGAACGTGTTTACCATATATATTTATGGTTTGATATTAATAAACTGATGTATAGCCACCCCAGTGGTAGAAGCGCGCGCTTGTGACTATAGGGACCTGGGTTCGAGCCCTAGTGGTACCCTTTTGGGATTTTTTTCATATTTTTTCACATATTCTGACCTTTTTTTGGCAGCGCTAGGCCTCATCCCCTTGGGCTTTATTTTTTTACTTCTGACCCCCCTTGCTGACTATTCACACCCTGGCCCATTTTATTTTTTTCTCATTTTTATTTATTTGTTTTCTTAAATATATTATCTAACACTAAAAAATCAGATAAAATATAAAAATATTAGATTTATATTCTGATATATTTTTTTTTACACAAAAATTATTTTTTTTAATCATACTTTATTTATTTCACTAATTGATTTGTAAATTTAATTAGAAACTAGATTTTTTATTTATTTTCTTTTACACAGTTTAAATATATTATTTTAAAATATAAAAAGACCAAAAATATTTTATAATACTATAAATTATTTTTAAGACAAAAACACCAAAAATATTCTTCTTATAAACTTAATTTCTTTTTTAATCAATTAATAGATTAAGGTTTTATTTAAATTCTTTTCCTAGTAAATTTAGGTTTTACTTTTTACTAATTTAATTAATTATTATTCTTTTAGTTAATTAGGTTAAAACAAAACCCCCTTTTCCCTAAAAAAATCTAAATAAAAGTCTATTTTCTTTCCATTTTACATTCTTGTATATTTACTCATTTTTGTACATTATTTATCCAAATTCAATATGGTTGTAATAGATAATTAGGTCAATTTCTAGCAATCCCCATTTGTAATTTGTAAACCCCTCCCACAAGCATTGTAATAGTGTAGTAATTTTAAATTCTGCAATTTATCGCTTTATATACAAATGTTAGTAATTAGGGTTTGTATGGAAAAACAAAAACCAATCAATTAGAAAACCCTAATCAAAGACAAAACCAAGCATGAAAAACAATACACTTACATACAAGCACCCTTAAAGTAAATTCCACTTGATGGCCTTACAAAATGGTCATATTACGCATGTGAGGTATCTTAGCAAAAACAAGCAAAAATATAAGATTATAGTCCCTCGATGACGCTATCTATGTTGCCTTTCAAATGATCTTAGTCTCTAAAAGAGAATGCTAAGATACCTTGCAACATTGCTAATCATGGTTATATGATGACTCACGCCCGTCCCGTTTACATCCAAGGATAGGGTTACTTACCAAATCAATGGTAAGATAACAATGTCAAAAGAAAGAGGAAAGGAACATGAAAGACTTTTGAGTAGGTAGAATGATCCTAATTACTTGATCCATTTCAAAACAAAACACCCTTGCTATTTTTAAAACAAATACCAATATTTTCAACAACATCTTTCAAACTTGAAAACATTTTCAAAAGATCAAACATCTTTGTATACATTCTTACGAACGAGAATCATTACAAAGTTTGCCTAAATAAGGGCCTCTTTATAAAATACTTTCAAAAACCACACAAAGCATAATTTCAAACAAAAGCAAGTGATCTAGCAAGTAACTAAGATCCCATGGAAAACCATGGATGAAAAGGGTGCTAATACCTTCCCTTTTCATAATCTACACCTCGAACTCAAGAGACAATCTCAAAGGTCTTTCCTGTGCTTTTTCACCTTTCCTTTTGGATAAAAGAAAAGTCGGTGGCGACTCTTTCTAACCGCAACATTTGCGCTCAAACGCAAAATACTCAAGTTAGTTCTCCCATAATATCACAGTAATAATATTAGAATTGTAGAATATTAATAGTATTAGTTGTTGGGCTTGTTTTGGTGATAGACGTAGTATTAAGGGGGGTGTAAGCTGAGCCCATTAGGAATAACATTATTAATAGTTTAATTATAATAATAGAAATTAGGTTAAATAAAAATGGTTAAGAGAAAGAGTAGAGAAAGTGTTGTGCGTGAGAAGTTGCAGAGAAGAGGAATAAGGAGAAGAGGCATAAGTCTTCTCCTTATGACTCTATAATTGGGTATATGATTAATATTATGTAGGAATTGGGTTGTGTAAAAATTGTTGTTGTGTGTGATTCTTGTATGAACAATTGGTTGTTTGGTATCTGTGATAATTATGCTAATGTTGTAGTGACTCAATCGATGAATTGAGTGTTGAAAACTATCATGTATTGATGTGGGTATAGTTTTTATGTTGCTGTGAACACGTGTAGTATTGGTCTGAAATCATGGGAAGGGAAGGATCTGTTAATCATAGGGTTGTTGCAGAAGTGGAAAGAATTATGGACGGTGTGTTGAGCGGCACATGTATGGTGGTGAAGGGTGCTGACCGGCACCATGTTTTGTGTCGAGGGGCACAATTACATGTCGAGGGGCATGAATCCATTAGCCAGTGTATCCTTTTAATTGTTTCTGTGTCTATTCTGTGTGTCTGTTACCTTAGTATTTCATTACAGGAATGTATGTAGCAGGTTTAGAAAAGAATGATTAATAACAGAGATTATTTATTAGTAACAGAAGTGAACAATTGGTAGATTAGAATAAATATAGCAGGAAATATTAATGAGTAGTAGAGTTAGTAAATATTAGCAGAAAGTTAACTTAGCAGAAATTAATAGAAAAGTTGTTATAAATTAAAATAACAGTAGAGGTAAATTAGTGTCAGAAAATAATAGTTTCATTAATTTAGTAGAAATATATTAATATGGCTTATCCGAAAAATAATTTAGTGGAAGTACTTTAGTAGGAACGTGTTAATAACATTATTGACGTGTGTAAGTTATTGTGTTGTTGTTACTAATTATTGAAGTTGCAGGTGATGAATTTTGTTGGGTTGCCTATATTGATTGGCAATTATTGAGTTGTAGGCTTGTGCCAATGTTGTTATATGTTGTTGTTGTTGTTGTTGTTGATATTGCATTTAATCATGTTGTTGCATACATGGAATATCATGTTGGAGCTGATGCTCATTAAGTTGGCCTGGATTGGCAAAATATTAAGTTGAAGGCTTATGCCTTGTTGCTGCCTCTATTAATTGGCAAGATTATTAAGTTGGGAATTTTGCTCCATTGGTACTACATGCATGTGAATAGTAACAAGTTGCATCCCACGTTGCATATTCGAGTTGTTGTGTTGATGAATTATTTATTATGTTTCATTGATGTTCTGTTGTGATTGATGTTGTTCTAAGTTGGGAAGTGGTGATTTGCATAGACTAATTCTAATGTAATATTTATCTTATGTATGACTATTTGTTAGATATCTCACCCCTTCTGTTTAAATGTTACCTCGATGTTGGTAACATGCAGGTAATCCAGAGTGAAGGAGATTTACCTTCAGTAGTTCGAGTCGGTGTCATTGCTCTGATACGTAACACTCAGGGGTATGAATGCTTGTTGTTTTATTGTTGATTATTTCAATTGATTGAACTTTAAGTTGTTTTTTGTTAAATACTTGTTATTTAAAGTTGCTTCAGTTGGAAAAAGATGATATATTCTTTTAAGTTGAATATTCGATTCCGCTGTGTAGTTATGAAAGTTGTTGTTTTCAAAAGATTAAATTATGTTGTCGTCGGTTCATCCAAGTTTAATGTGTTACGTATCTGTAATGAATGCTGTTGTTTTAAGTTGAAATTGTAGCATCCTGATTTAGCTGTTGAATTTTTATAACTCTGATTTTATAATAATTTTCGGGTAGAATTGGGGTGTTACAAGTTGGTATCAGAGCAAGTCATTTTGTTCGACCAAGTTGTCGAGTCGTAGTTTATCTAACAATCGAGCATTGTTAACTTGTGTCCTAACCGTTGTTTGTGTTGTAGCGATAAGTTGAGACAGTTGGAAGGAATGATGTTGCACTTGCTGCTGCTTTAGAAGCAACGACACATGCTATGAATAATCATCGGAACACTGGCGGGAATGCTGGATCTCGTAGTTTGGCGACCTTCCAGAGGGAGAATCCGCCTACCTTCAAAGGTAAGCGTTAGAATGGTTGAAGGAGATTGAGAGAATCTTTCATGTGATGGACTGCACTCTAGCATAAAAGGTTCGATATGACACTCACATGCTAGTAGTCAAGGCTGACGACTGGTGGCTAGAGACGTGTCAGAGGTTGGAAGCTGCAGGTGAAAATATCACTTGGGCTGTGTTCCGTAGGGAATTTCTGAGGAAGTATTTCCCTAAAGATGTTTGCGGTAAGAAGGAAATTGAGTTTCTTGAGTTGAAGCAAGGGAGTATGTCATTGGTTGAATATGCTGCAAAGCTTGCTGAGTTGGCTAAGTTCTATCCGCACTATAGAGAGGCAAATGCTGAATTTTCATAGTGC
The DNA here is from genome assembly GCA_948472305.1 of Vicia faba. Taxonomy (NCBI): domain Eukaryota; kingdom Viridiplantae; phylum Streptophyta; class Magnoliopsida; order Fabales; family Fabaceae; genus Vicia; species Vicia faba. The sequence continues at coordinate 1,363,611,178 of OX451739.1, read as the reverse complement.
ATTAAGTTTGAGAATCGGTTGTGTGCGGAGATCAAGAAGGCAATTGGATACCAGAAGATTTGTGTCTTTGCTGATTTGATTGATAGTTGTAGAATCTATTAAAAGGATAATAATGCTCACTATAAGATTATCAATGAGAATAGGGGTAAGCACCAACAAACCCGTGGTAAGCATTATGATGCCCCAACTGGTAAAGGTAAATAGAAAATTGCTCAGGGTCAGAGAGCTAGTGGGGGAGATACTCCTGCTGGTGTGGTTTTTTTCAAATATGGAAAACCTGGTTATAAGAGCAATGTGTGTACTACTGAGGTGAAGAGGTGTTTCCGTTATGGTAAGACTGGACATGCTATATATAAGTGCAAGTATAAAGAGATGATTTGCTTAAATTATGGTGAAGAAGGACACATTAGTAGTCAGTGTTAGAAACTGAAGAAGGCGCAAACCGGTGGAAAAGTGTTCACTTTGGCTGAGAATCAGACGGCTAACAAGGACAAACTCATCAGAGGTACATGTTTCATTAGTAGTACTCCTTTAATTACTATTATTAATACTAGTGCTACTCATTGATTTATTGATGCTGAATGTGTTGAAAGATTGGGTCTTATGTTGTCTTCTATGAATGGAGATATGGTCGTCGATACTCCAGCCAAGGGATCAGTGACTACTTCTTTCGTGTGTTTAAGGTGTCCTTTGTCGATCTTCGATAGAGACTTTACTGTTGATTTAGTTTGTTTGTCTTTAAGTGGGTTAGATGTGATTTTAGGTATGAATTGGTTAGAACATAACTATGTTAATTTTAATTGTTATAACAAGTTGGTGAGGTTTTCTACTCCTGAAGAGGAGAAAGCTGGTCTATTGTCTGCTAGGCAGTTATGGTAGTTAATGCAAGAAGAGGCTCAAATGTTCTCGTTGATGGCGTTGCTATCTGTCGAGAACCAAGCTGTAATTGAGGAATTTCAAGTGGTGCATGAATTTCCTAAAGTTTTCCCTGATGAAATTCTTGATGTACTGCCATAGAGAGAAGTCAAATTTTCTATTGATCTTGTACCAGGTACCAGTCCTATTTCTATGGTATCATACAAGATGTCTGCATCTGAATTGTCAGAACCAAAGAAGCAATTGGAAGAGTTACTTGATAAGAAGTATGTGAGACCAAGTGTATCACCATGGGGAGCTCCAGTGTTGCTAGTAAATAAGAAAGATGGAAGTATGGGGCTTTTTGTTGATTATAGGAAATTGAATAAAGTGACGATTAAGAACAAGTATCCGCTTCCAAGAATAGATGACTTGATGGATAAAGTGGTGGATGCTTGTGTGTTTAGTAAGATTGATTTGAGGCAAGACTACCATCATATTAAAGTGACGGATAAAGGTATCCAAAAGACGACTTTCAGAATGAGTTATGGGCATTATGAGTATTCAGTGATTCCTTTCGGTGTTACTAATGCGCCGGGAGTATTCATGGAGTACATGAATCGTATCTTTCATACTTATTTGGATTAGTTTGTAGTGGTATTCATTGATAACATTTTAATTTACTCTAAATCGGAAGAAGAGCATGCATAACACGTAAGGATAGTATTGCAAGTCTTGAAAGAGAAGAATTTGTATGCCAAGCTGTCCAAGCGTGAATTTTGGATAAAAAGGAGATTATTTTTCTTGGTCATGTTATCTCAGGTAGTGGCATTATTGTAGATCCATCTAAAGTAGATGCTATGTTGCAATGGGAAACTCCGAAGTTGGCTACCAGGATTAAAATCTTTTTCGGATTAACTGGTTATTATAGAAGATTTATTGAAGGTTTTTCTAAGTTGGCACTTTTGTTGACTAAGTTGACTTGTAAAGGTAAAGTGTTTGTATGGGACGTTCAATGTGAAGAAAGTTTTACGGAATTAAAGAAAAGATTGATGTCGGCTCCGATTTTGACATTACCTAATCCAAGAGAACCTTTTGTGGTATATTGTGATGCTTATAAGATGGGTTTAGGAGGTGTGCTTATGCAGGATGATAAGGTGGTTGCTTATGCGTTAAGGTAGTTGAGGACTCATGAAAAGAACTATCCTACGCATGATTTAGAGCTTGTTATAGTTGTTTTTGTGTTGAAGATTTGGAGGCATTATCTCTATGGTTCTAGATTTGAAGTATTTAGCGACCATAAGAGTTTAAAGTATTTATTTAACTAAAAGGAGTTGAATATGAGACAGCGAAGATGGTTGGAGTTGTTGAAGGATTATGATTTCGGTTTGAATTATCATCCAGGAAAAGCGAATGTGGTAGCTGATGCGCTAAGCCGAAAGACTTTACATATGTTAGCAATGATGGTTAAAGAGTTGGAATTAATTGAATAGTTCAGAGATATGAGCTTAACTTGCAAGGTGACACCGCAAAGTGTTATGTTGGGGATGTTGAAAATTAATAATGATTTTCTGGATGATATCAGAGAAGCTCAAAAGTTAGATGTGAAACTGGTAGATTTGATGATTAGAATCGATCAGTCCGAGAATAGTGATTTTAAGTTAGATGCGCAAGGTGTGTTGAGATTTCATAGTCGGATTTGTATTCCTGATGATGCAGAGATGAAGAAAGTGATTCTCGAGGAAAGTCGTAGAATCAAGTTAAGCATTCATCCGGGAGCTACAAAAATGTATCAAGTTTTGAAGAATTTGTTTTGGTGGCCTAAGATGAAGAGTGGTGTGGCTCGGTTTGTGTATGCATGTTTAACTTGTCAGAAGTAGAAAGTTGAACATCAGAAGCCTGCAGGGTTGATGCAACCGTTAGAAGTTCCAGAATGGAAATGGGATATCATTTTGATGGACTTTGTATCAGGACTACCTAATACTTCAAGAGGACATGATTTGATTTGGCTGATTGTTGATAAGCTTACAAAGTCGGCTCATTTTATTCTTATTAACATCAGTTTACATTGTCAAAGTTGGAAGAGATTTACACTAGTGTAATTGTAAAGTTGCATGGTTTTCCTTTGTGTATTGTGTCAGATAGACATCAGCGGTTTACTTCTGATTTTTGGAAGGGTCTGCAAGAGGCATTGGGTTCTAAGTTGAGGTTGAGTTCGGCGTATCATCCTCAGATGGATGGTCAAATTGAACGGACTATTCAGTCGTTGGAAGATTTGTTGAGAGCATGTGTTCTTGAGATGGGAGGTTCGTGGGATACTTATCTTCCATTGATAGAGTTCACTTATAATAACATTTATCATTCTATTATTGGAATGGCACCTTTTGAAGCGTTGTATGGTCAGAGATGTAGAACTCCTTTATGTTGGCATGAATCTCGAGAAAGTGTAGTACTTGGACCTGAAATTGTTCAAGAGACTACTGAGAAGGTGAAGTTAATTCGAGAAAAGATGAAAGCTTCCCAAAGTATACAGAAGAGTTATCTTGACAAGCGAAGGAAAGATTTAGAATTTCAAGCAGGTGACCACGTGTTTCTGAGAGTTACACTTGTGACTAGTGTTGAGCGAGCATTGAAGTCTAAGAAGCTCACTCCTCATTTTATTGGTTTGTATCATAATTTGGACAGAGTTGGGGATATTTCTTATAGAATGGCTTTGTCGTCTAATATTTCGAATTTGCATGATGTGTTCCATGTGTCACAACTCCGGAAGTATATTTCAGATCCAACTCATGTGATTCATATGGATGATTTTCAAGTACGCGATAATCTTACTATGGAGACGGTTCCTATACGAATCGCGGATCATGAGATGAAGACTCTAAGAGGCAAGGAGATTTCTCTGGTGAAAGTAGTCTGGTTGGGTGCTGCCGGAGAAAGCATGACGTAGGAGTTAGAAAGAAAGATGCGAGACTCCTATCCTGAGTTGTTTGAATAAGGTAAATTTTCAAGGATGAAAATATTCTAAGTGGGAGAGAGTTGTAACGCCCGTTAATTTAATTAAATTATTTTTAAATTAATTGTTGAAATCATTGACATGTTGTGTTAGGATGTGAGTTGTTGACATAAATTACGGTGTTGTTATTAGTCAGTTGAATTAATTGACTAATAATATTGGTAACAATATTAGAATTGTAGAATATTAATAGTATTAGTTGTTGGACTTGTTTTGGTTATAGACGTAGTATTAAGGGGGGTGTAAGTTGAGCCCATTAGGAATAACATTATTATTAGTTTAATTATAATAATAGAAATTATGTTAATTAAAAAGGGTTAAGAAAAAGAGTAGAGAAAGTGATGTACGTGAGAAGTTACAGAGAAGAGGAATAAGGAGAATAGGCACAAGGCTAGGTTTGATCGGAAGATTATAGAGCAACCTTTAATCCAAGGTAAGGGTGGGGTTCTGACTCTATAATTGGGTATATGATTAATATTATGTAGGAATTGGGTTATGTAAAAATTGTTGTTGTGTGCGACTGTTGTATGAGCAATTGGTTGTTTGGTATCTGTGATAATTATGCTAACGTTGCAGTGATTCAATAGATGAATTGAGTGTTGAAAACTATCATGTATTGATGTGGGTATAGTTGCTTTGTTGTTGTGAATACATGTAGTGTTGGTCTGAAATCATGGGAAGGGAGGGATCTATTAATCGCAGGGAAGTTGCAGAAATGGAAAGAATTATGGACGATGTGCCGAGCGGCACACGAATGGTGGTGAAGGGTGCTGATCGGCACCATGTTTTATGCCGAGGGGCACAGTTACTTTCCGAGGGGCATGAATCCATTAGCCAGTGTCTCCTTTTAATTTTTTATGTGTGTATGTTACCTTAGTATTTCATTACAGGAATGTACGTAGCAGGTTTAGAAAAGAATGATTAATAACAGAGATTATTTATTAGTAACATAAGTGAACAATTGGTAGATTAGCATAACTATAGCAGGCAAGATTAATGAGTAACAGAGTTAGTAAATATTAGCAGAAAGTTAATTTAGCATAAATTAACAGAAAAGTTGTAATAAATTAAAATAGCAGTAGAGGTATATTAGTGTCAGCAAATAATAGCTTCATTAATTTAGTAGAAAACTATTAATAAGGCTTATCCTTAGAATAATTTAGTAGAATTACTTTAGTAGGAACATCTTAATAACATTATTGGCGTGTGTAAGTTATTGTGTTGTCGTTACTAATTATTGAAGTTGCAGGTGATGAATTTTGTTGGGTTTCCTTTATTGATTGGTAAATATTGAGTTTTAGGCTTGTGCCAATGTTGTTATATGTTGTTGTTGATATTTCATTTAATCATGTTATCACATACATGGCATATCATGTTGGAGATGATGCTCGTTAAGTTGGCCTGGATTGGCAAAATATTAAGTTGAAGGCTTATGCCTTGTTGTTGCCTCTATTAATTGGAAAGATTATTAAGTTGGGAGTTTTGCTCCATTATTACAACTTGCATGTGCATAGTAACAAGTTGTGTCCCACGTTGCATATTCGAGTTGTTGTGTTGATGAATTATTTGTTATGTTTTGTTGATGCTCTGTTGTGATTGATGTTGTTCTAAGTTGGGAAGTGGTGATTTGCATAGACTAATTCTATGTAATGTTTATCTTACGTCCGATTATTTATTAGCTATCTCACCCCTTCTCTTTTAATGTTACCCCGATGTTGGCAACATGCAAGTAATCCAGAGTGAAGGTGGTTTACCTTCAGTAGTTCGAGTCAGTGTTATTTCTCTGATACCTAACACTCGGGGGATGAACGCTTGTTGTTTTATTGTTGATTATTTCAGTTGATTGAACTTTAATTTGTTGTTCGTTAAATACTTGTTATTTGAAGTTTCTTCAGTTGGACGAAGATGCTATATTCTTTTAAGTTGAATATTCGATTTTGTTGCGTAGTTATGAAAGTTATTGTTTTCAAAAGATTAAATTATGTTGTCGTCGGTTCATCCAAGTTTAATGTGTTATGTATCTATAATGAATGTCGTTGTTTTAAGTTGAAATTACAACATCTTGATTTTGATGTTGAATTTTTATAACTCTAATTTTATAATAATTTTCGGGTAGAATTGGGGTGTTACAGGCCGACTTGTCAACCTGCCAACTCGTTAGTAAACGAGGCGGACTTGACTTTTATGTTCGGACACCTAAGGTTGTCTGCCCCGCCCCACTTTTGGATTCACATAAATGGGATGGGCCTAAATGGGGAAGGCCGCCCGCTTTGCCATCCCTACTTGTCACCAATTCTTTGTAGAAGTCTCATAATTTATTGACTTTCCCCACCACATGCAAAGGAGAAGCTTCATCGCCACACGAAGGTCACCAGTTAGGGTTGGAATGTTTCTTGATTTTTTATTTTTCACATTTCTAAGACTAACCTAAAAAAATTAAAGAGATTTAAGTGACATAAGAAAATGTTTATTTAGATATGGAATTCAAACAAAATTGAATCTGGAATTCAAAAAAATGAGATCTAAAAATTATATGGGGTTGGATTTTGGGCTAGCTAAAGTTTGGGGTTGTTGCTGGTTTTTTTTCAGTTTGTGGTTGTTGTTGGTTTGAAGTTTGGATGGAGATTTAGGATTTGAGTGATGAGGATGTGATTTTGATTAAAAATAATTATTTAAAAAATAATAATTCATTTCAAATTCATAATAATTTAATTTATATTTTTAATTTTATTTAATTTTGTAATATATATAGTAATAATAAAATAAAAATTAATTATAAATTATCAAATAAAAATTATAAAAAATAATATGTAAATAATTTATGCAGACGCGGCAATGACACATCATCATGTACCCTGACATGTCAATAAAATTTAACCCAAATAGAAAAGAGGACTAAAATAAAATAAAAACTTAGAAAGTGGACCAAAATTCTGTTTTTTAAAATGAATGGACCAAAACTAAAAAAGTAAAGAAAAATTAAGGGACCAAAGTTGCAATTAAACTTATTTTTTTTATTTATGCGAGTATATCTTTACCGTTTGTACGAACATGTTGTTTTTCTGGGGAATAACTCGTTTCTCTTGCGCCTCGTATGGAGGGAAAGGATTTTTAATGAGGCTTCTCATTTTGTTATTTTAAGTTATTTGTATTTGCATCTCCCCCTTTTTCTTTTTAGTAGGAAACTAAAGGAAACTCCCTTAAGAGGCGGCATAATGATATACCTTCATAATGGAATCCTTGTCGCCCTTTAAGGCGGTAAAATACATTGGATGCTCATAGAGGAATTCTTGTTGCCTTTTGAGGCGATAAAATATGTTGGACTCTTGTTCTGAAAACTATTGATATGTACAAGTATACACGTGTTGTAACCGGTTTTAAAATGAGAGTCTTCACCCTTAATTTTTATCTTTAGGAAAGGAATAAAAAGAATAACCCTAATTTGGTATGAGATTCTAAGTTGTTGAACTCATTCTTAGACAAAGGGAAGGTGTTAGACAACCCTCATCTACCTTGTTCACAAGGATACTAGGGTTTAGAATTACTGCTTAGGAAATAGGGTTTTAAGTTTTTATTAGGGAAACTCTCCATGTTTTTAGTCGTATGCCTACGTATTATCTTAGGAGGAATTAAAGTACCAATTTGTAGTTCGTAGTTGGTTGGTGTTTTTTATGGATTACAAAGATGTTTTGAATTTCTGTTGTACTAAGTCTAGATGTGTAAATAACAGAGTTGTTAGACGAAGTTTGCAGTCGATTAAATTTTTTTCGTAATCCTTTTGGAAAATTGTTTTAGAGTTAATTAAGTTATTAAGAAAATGATTTGGTGTTGGTTAAATATTTTTTAAGTGTAATAATATATAAAAATATTATTAATACATGGTTAAAAATGATTTTAATGCAATAAATAAATTCTTGGATGAGTTATAAAATAAATATTTAATTTTATAATAAAAGTAAAATAAATGCAGAATAAATATATCGAAATATAAAAATATTAACTATAATATAAAAATAAATTAAATATAGAAATAAAATAATTATAAAAATGCAGGGGGTGTATTTCGCGTTGGGCTAGTAAAACAAGGGGGTATGGGAAGTAGGGCCTTGAATTCATATATTGAATTCAGGCCCAAAAGCAGATGGGGTGTATATTTGAACTACATAGCAAAAGTGGGATGTGTAGAGAGTAAGGGTCCAAGTCCAGATGTTGGACTTGGCCCATTAGGCCGGTGGGGTGTAGGTTTGCATTGTTATGGTAAACAGAGCGTATTGGGGGGTTGATTTAGGAGTTGGGCCTCGCCCAAAGGGTATTGAGGAGTCCGCTTGGACTCCATGCGGGCGAGTGTATTGTATTACGATGGACATGTGTTTCTGGAACGCTTGATATTAATCATGTGGTCATGATGGAGGGCACATGGTAGCGGCAATTGCGTGCACATGATTATTTAAGACATTATATTTTGTTTTACATGTCATTTTCATCACTTTCGTTTATCTCTCTCTCTTCTCTATCTCGCGTCTCTCTCTTCACAAAACCAGAAACCCTAACGCCGAACCCCCAAGCGACGGCGGCCAACTCCGATCGCCTCCTTCTCTGATATAACAACAACAATAATCAACCCAATAACAATATAAAACTTTATTTTATTCATTTTAAATTCATTTTCTCTTCTTGTTACAACAACTTCTTCCTCTTTCTCTCGCGAACCTCAAACCTTTCACTCCTAAAACCCTAATTCCCCCTTTCTCCCCGACAGTGTAACCAATCCCCCGGTGTTGATCCAACCCACACAATCCCAAAGATAACAACAACCAACAAAATAAAGATGATAAGTCTAGTTACCCTTTCACGATTTTGCTTTCTCTCTGACTTTGAACGTTCCGAATTTAGTATTGATCCATGTTCTCCTTCGTTTTTGCAGGTTATGATGGAGTAGCAGCGATGAGATTGAAGGTGGTGGTAGACGGAGGATCAACGGCTAGCGATTAAGATTTCAGATATCGAAACCCCAATCGCATCGACCTTCAGTCTTTAGTTCGCGGTGCTGTTCTTCAAGTTCTTCTTTTTAGTCTTCCAACCTCATGTTTTTTCAATAATCCCCCCCCCCCCTCTTCTCTGTAAATTAGTCTTGTAAAATCCAACCTCCCTCTACTGTTAATTTAGTTCTGTATTGATAGGTTTTTAATCTTAGGGTTTTGTCAATTTGTTGTTAGAATTTGCATAGATTTAGTAATTTAGCACCGAATTAGGGGTTAAGAATTTATGTAATTGATTGCAATTTGTAGTGTAGTTTCTGGATCTTGTTGTAATAGAGATTTGTGTTGATATTTGATTTTATGTTTAATAAAGATTTGATTCTTTTTTGTAATTTCTGGATTTAGTTTAATCTGAACAGTAGATGTTTACTGTAAAAAACATGCGCTAATTTGGCTTGATTGGAACAGTTGGTGTTATTAACACTTGGGCCTTACACTGCTAGTTTATTACTCAACCTAACGCGTTTTCTATTACACCAAAAAAACTTTTTAATAAAACCAAGCCCAAGTGCCTTTTTCCGTAGCCCAAAATTAGACAAACAATATCATAAATCAGAAATGTATTACAAATAATTATAAAAACCAATATTTAAATATCTTTTTTTTGGAAAAATCATAAAATATTTATTGAAAGAAAAAATTAAAATATTTTTTACAACCAAAACAGTTTTTTCAATTTCAAAATTATTTTCAAAATAACCAAATGGGCTAGCTAATGGGCCCGTAATTTGATAAATATACCCTCTCCTTTTGCTTATTCAATCACCAACAGAAATGGGCCATATAAATGGGCCTTAGATTTTAATTTCACCCATCTTCTTATTAACAACAATCAATTTAGATGGGCTTAAATGAAAATTCACACCCCCTTTCTTTACTAACAACAATAATCTCAAAATGACTTTAATAAATTTAATTTCAACTAATAACAACTTAAACTTAAGTTGGTTTTAAGAATTAAGGACATAACAATTATTTGAATAATGTTACATTTTTGAATCACATGGGTCATTGTCTATCATCCTTCGTAAATAGGCCTACTGTTGTACCCCAAAATTTGCCCTCCCATATTCTCCAAGAAATTGCCAAGCCAAGTCACAAAACCCCCCAAGGGTTGCACAGTGCAAAGATCTCCTATACAGTCAAAACTAGGGTTTGTGTTCTGATCAAGAAAAGGAAGTTTTCCAAGGCCCAATCAAGTCTCACATGCCTACAAATATGGTCAAGTATCCTCATATCAAGTTTCAAGGCATTCAGCTCAAAATTGCACAGTCAAAACCCTAAATTGCACTACAGTCAACTGTAGGGGCAAAATGGTCATTTGACAGTCAAAAGTTCAAATTTTTGGTCAACATATCATTTTGAAGCCACAAACATCATTTGATCAATGCTTGATCATGATTCTCAAAATTTGGCTCAGAAATCATCAAAGATGCAAAAGTTTCCTTATTTGGACAGTTGAAAAAGTCAACTGAAATTGACCAGGGCATAACTTTCACATGGATTATCAGAAAAATCACATCCAAAGCTCATTTTGAAGAGAAAGACATTTCCTACAACTCATCTTCATACTTCAAGTCCAAGAAATGCTCTCACAAAAAGTTATAAATTTCAACATTATAGGTCATTTTCAAAAGTCAACAAAAAGGGACTTTAAGTCAAAGGCCATAACTTGAGATTGGTAAATCAAAATGACATGGGACCAAAGAAATTGGTTACAGGACTCAAAGACCTTTCCAAAATGTCCAAGAACATGAGAAAAGCTTAAAAATTGAGCAAGTTATGCCTTGTAGAAGTTGGGAAATTTTTGGATATTTTGAAAAGTCAACATTGATTCAAATGGCCTAAAAATGCTAATGGGCCCATTCTTCTTCCATGATTCATCATTCTAAGCATGTGCACGACCACTTGGCCCAAAGGGAAGTATTTTCTCATTTTTTATTTATTTATTTGAATTATTATTCATATTAATTCATTTAAATTATTTAAATATGTGAAAAATATATAACTTGACCTAATAAATCTTTTCATGCATGTTTTGCCATCAAGATTTCGTGCATATGCAAATGTGGAAAGATTTGGCTTGATTGGATGCTAATTGACACAAGAACACTTGAAAAAGATTGAAAAAAGATCCTTAAAAAATCAAATATTCAATCAATGATTACAAGAGATTTGGATCCAATTTGTTAACCTAATTGAATCATATATATGCCAGGATCATAAACCTAATCAGAAGAACCAAAAAGCTGCGCTAAAGAACCATTGACAAACTTGGAAAAATTCCCTAAAAGCTCAAAACTGAAAAGCACCTTTTAGGTCGATTCAAAGCATAAAAACGATTCCATTAGCTTCCTTGAAGGTCCCTGATCACATTCCAATCAAGAACAGCCATCCAAACGCCAGGAATTGGTATATTGAATCAAAACTGTACAGGGAAAAATTGATTATCGTGTTTCATGTTTTAAGCATTTTTACAGCATTTTGTTCATAGATTCTTGTTCCTCATTTGATTCTAAAGCTAACCAATGCATTTAATTTGATTATTACGCTGTATATACGAATATGCCATGAGTGAATTTTAGGGTTTTCAGAGGTTGGAATTGGGGATTTGCAAACGAGGAAAAATTAAGCCTTGAGACCACCACCATCCAATTCAGTGCATGGAGATGAAGAAGAATCACCTATCGCGCTGAATTTATGAACCCCATAGCGCTATTCGCTATTTTCTCTAAAGCCTCCTAACGCAACGCATGAAAAACCGTTGCTTTTGTTTTTATGTTTCAGGGATAATGGAGAAGATGATGTGTTGTCAAAACATGATACGCTGATTTGAAAATTCGCGCGCGTTTCCAAGCGTTGACTCACTTTCTTTTTATAATATTTGTTAACTATTATATATTAAATGTGATTCAGATGGCGTAGTGGCACAGGTGTTGAGTGGTGATGCTAGTGACCTGGGTTCGAGCCCCAGGTCTGTATAATTTCCATAATATTTTTCACTAATGATTCCCATGCAGCGCTTGTGTGGGAAACCACTATGTATCCTCCAGATCAAACCATACACGCGTCTAACGAATTCAAATCAAAGGCTGGGATTGAAGAGCACCATAAATGTGAGTCAATGTTGAGGCACGCAAGCCATGAAAGTCAAAAAAAGGCCTCAGCGCATTGGGCCTGAATTCCTAAAGCATACCTCACAATTGGGGCCTGAACCCCCCCCCCTGGTTTGCCATTTTCTTCATATTTTATTTTTTTCAATTATTGTTTTATTTATCTTATTGTTTTGATTTAATTAATAATTTTTTTTTAAAATACAAAAATACATAAAAATTCAGAAAAGATAAAAATGTAATAAATAATTTTTATTTCTAATATTTTCATACATAAATTCGTGTAAATAAATTTAGTTTAAATTAGGGTTTGCAATATTAGTTCTTTTCATAAAAAATCTAAAAAATGTAGAAATAGGTTTAATTAATGTTTTTATCCCTTTTTAATTTTTCTTTTGTCACTATAATATTATTTATTTTATTTTCATAATTAAAATTGTAAATTAATTAGGGTTTCATTTAGATTTAAAATTTCAATATTTTTCTTAACAACTTAAAAACCATTAGAATTAGGGTTAGTTAATTTTAATTAATTTTTTTTTCTAATAAATCTTAAAAAACATAAAAATACCAAAAACATTTTCTTTTAATTTTAATTTTAATCTCATCATATTAATTTAATTTTGCGAAAGGGTCCAACGCCCATATTTTTAACTGTTTAATTTCGCATACTTATTTCTTTTTCCGCTCAAATAATTATGTATCTCTCCCGAAGCTTTGTAATATTTACTTCTCGCACTTTTTTAATTCTTTTCAATTCTTTACTTTTCTGTCAAATCGGGTCCGGTTTAATTTTGGCGATGTGGACCCGCGCCGTTTGTAATAGCTTTAGATTTACTTTTTCTCGCAATCTTTTAACTGTTAACAAAGCATGCAAGAATGAATGACCATAATAAAATCAAGCGTAGAACACCAATAAACATGACAAGACAAATACAAATGAAAACGACACACGAATCGCACACACCACCCCTAGGGTACGCCTCACTGTTGCCTTGCCTCGAAAGGTGATCGTCGAGTAGAGGATGTCTTAGTAAGTCCTCATGATCCGGGAACCTGGCATGAGGGTAGCTTCTAAGGTGTCTTCCCATTGCTCTGGTGATCACCATGTCCCGAACCTCGAATTGACCCGAACACCTCCAACGGTGGTGCTACCTACCTCTCAATGGTGGGATGGCACTACTTTAAAGGACATTTACACAGACGAATTCCTTAGGGTAGGTAGGTTCTCGTAGATACTTGCTCTCTTCAAAAACAAATAAAAATCTTTTCACACCAACACATTTTCAAAAGCTTTCAAAGCAATTTTTCAAACACTCTGACACAAGAGTCGATCTGAAATGTTCAAAGAAACTTTTTTAAACCCACAGTTGAAAAGCAAACAAACCATTTTGAAAACACAATGAGCAAGTATCTAAGAGCCCATGGATAACCATGGATAGAAAGGGTGCTAACACCTTCCCTTTCTATAACCTACCTCCCGAACCGAGAGCAATCTCTATAAGGAATTTTTCTGTGCTTTTGTCCTTTCCATTTGGAGAAAATAAAAGACGGTGGCGACTCTTGCTTCCGCGACATTTCGCGAACCAGCGTTAAACAGTCAGTTCCAGATCCACCGATCACAGAACTGGCGACTCTGCTGGGGAATTAAACTTAAAGTGAGGTGTACCTTAGGACTAAGATCACTGTGTTTTCAATTGCTTTCCTTGCTTGCTTTATTATTGTGGGTTGTTTGGGAGTTCTATAGATCCTAACCCGGATCTGGGGATACCTTCTTAGAAAGTAGCAACAAGGCTGTGAGGGAACTATGCGGGGTATACCGACATGGTTGAAACAGTCTGCTACGTTGATGTGGCACTTTGGTGTGTACCGGTAACCCTTGAGTTCAGTCAAGGAGAGTACGGGGCCTCCGCGTGGTGTCGTGAAGCATCAACAGACCTTAGGAACCTTAATTGAACTATCTTGGCCTCTTTAGGGTAGTGAGATAGCTGACTTTGGTGCAGTCCGAGGTTGGTTGATACTCGATACTACACTCAATTGAGGGTTGCTTTCCTGGAATATTTCGGTCGCCAGTTCAGTGGCTAAATCGAAACGATGAACAATGAAAGCAATCTCGTGATATTGGGAACCTTAGAACCCGGTTACTTTGATTAGGACAGGTTGAACCCACCAACTTCAAGAGGGTACTACCCAGACCCCATGCTGGCCTTAAACCTTAAGGGCTTGTCTTGTGTGCCTTGTGTGCCTTACATGTTTGTCTTTGTAAATATCTGTGGTGTGTTTAATCATAGCATCATGACATCATCCAGCATCATATGCATTGACTAACCATTTCAGGGGTTCGAATTTTCATCTTTGTTCTTGTTTTGTAGGACATGGAAACTGTTCGTAGAAAGACAATTCAAATCAATCTTGTAAGGATCCCTCCTCAGCTTAAGGAACTTATATCCAGGATTCCCGAGAACTCTTCATTCAGTGAAAGGCATGGAAGCCTCATCAGCTTGGTCAACACCAACATTGAGGAAGATATGATAAAGGTCTTGTTCCAGTTCTTTGATCCTCTGCATCACTGTTTTACCTTCTTGGACTATCAGTTGGTACCTACATTGGAGGAGTTCTCCCGGCTCCTGAGGATCCCTATCCTTGATCAGCTACCCTTCAACGGTACAGAAAAGGAACCTAAGCTGGAAGAGATTGCTAAAGCCTTGCACCTACAGTCATCTGACCTCAAGGGACATTGGGAAGTTAGAAGTGGTATCAAAGGGTTCTTAGCCAGGTTTCTGTTTGAAAAAGCCCATGAATGTTGGAATTCCCTTGACTTACAAGCTTTTGAAGAGGTTGTGGCCCTCCTTGTCTATGGTTTGGTGTTGTTCCCTAAGCCAGATCAGCTTATTGATATCAGTGCTGTTCAGATCTTCATGTCCAGGAATCCTATACCTACATTGCTGAGGGACATCCTTCACTCATGTTACACTCGAACCATGAGAAAAAGAGGTGTCCTTATGTGTTGCACTCCTCTCCTGGGAAGGTGGTTTATTTCGCACCTTCCACAATCGGTCTTGAAGAATGAGCGGGGTTTGAGATGGTCACAACGGTTGATGACTCTTACACATGCAGATATACATTGGTGCCCTAGGTTCAGAGAAGATGTCACTATCATTGATCGTTGCGGGGAATACCCTAATGTTCCTTTACTTGGAATCAGAGGAGGTATTACTTATAGCCCATGCCTGGCTTGGAGACAGTTTGGTTATGCTCGGAAGGATGGTCCTCATGACATGTTAATCCCTGACATAGTTTTTGACTTCGACAACGATACTCAAGGACTTCGCCAGAGATTTATCAGAGCCTGGAGGATGCCTAGTAGGATAGACAGCAAGACACTGGGGCACAGTAATTCCATCCCGTTGGAACCTTATCTCAAGTGGGTACGAGCTCGCTCTCAGAAGTTAGTGATGCCTTATCCTCACATGCTCCCAGTGATCAAAGAACCAGTCTTGGAAGGGGAAGTGTCCTACACTATTCAGCACCCTGATATGCCCACATCCTGGGAAGAGATGCAGAAGAGCTGGATCCAGCTTAAGGAGGAAAGGAATTCTCTTGAGACTAGTCTGCATGCCAGTGAAAAGAAGGTCTTGGAGCTCACCAGCCTGTTGCATGAGGAGAGGAATCTCAACACCTACATAGCTCCGAAGAGGATGCGCAGTGTATTTTGGGATTGATTTGATTTTTGTACTTGTGCCCATGAGGCTCTGATGTATTAAACAATGATTTCCTTAATGATAACGTGTGTTCCTTTTTGTCTACAACAAATTTGAACTTTCGAACCCTTGAATGCATTGCATACGCATTTCATACATCATGCCAGCATAGCAGGTTTTTCCTCTTTTCAGGTTGCTTACAGTTCTTCGCTGTTTATTTCAGCATCATGAATACCGACTCTACATCAACTGAGACATCAATCAAGGCTCTTCAGGCGCAGAATGCGCAGTTCCAGGAATTAATCAAGGGTCTGGCTAAAGGCCAAGAAGAACTGAAGGCTATGCTCCTGAAGAAGGAGAAGAAGAAGAAGAGAAGAACTGTTCTGTTCAACTCGGGCCGAAGGTTTAACAATACTCTGCAACAGGAAGAGGCTGGTTCTTCTGTTGACAAGAATTCTCCTCAGGCAGAAGCAAGGGTTCCTAGTCCGGTAGTCTCCGACAACGAGACAGATTTTGATGAAGAGCAGTACCCTCCTGCTGATGACAGGTACAAGCAATTAGAAGACAGGCTGAAGGCTATGGAGGTTCAACAGGTACCTGGGCTGGATTTCGGAGATCTGGGTTTGTCGACTGGTGTGATCATCCCCCATAAGTTCAAAGCACCATCCTTCTCTAAATATGACGGGGCGTCTTGTCCCAAGCTGCACTTAAGGTCCTATGTTCGGAAAATTCAGCCGTACTCTGCGGATAAGAATTTATGGATCCACTTCTTCCAGGAAAGTCTTTCAGGGACTCATCTCGAATGGTTCTATCAGCTGGATGGGACCAAAGTTCGTAACTGGGAGGAGTTGGCTACTGCTTTCTATAAGCAGTATCAATATAATGCCGACCTTGCCCCCACACGTACCCAACTCCAGGGTATGTCGTTAGGTGCAAGCGAAGGTTTTAAGGAGTACGCTCAGAAGTGGAGAGACCTGGCTGGCAGGGTGCAGCCACTGTTGACTGATCGGGAGTTGGTAGACATGTTCTTGGGGACCCTATCTGGGCCATTTTTCAACCATCTCATTGGGAATTCTTCTGCTGGGTTCACTGATCTAATCTTGACTGGAGAAAGGATTGAAGCTGGGTTAAAGTCTGGAAAAATCCCGAAGGGTGCATCATCTAGTTCTGAGAAGAAACCCTTCAAGAAGGAGTCTAGTGCCGTATATGGTTTCAGGAGATCAGAGAGACATGAGCACCGCCAATCTGTCAGTGCGGTAATGATTGCTAAGCCTGCTGCCGCTCCCCGGCCAAACAATACTCAGAAGGTTGAAAGACCCCGGAGAGAATTCACCCGCTTAAACATGACCTTGTCGCAGATCTTGCCACAGTTGCTGTCCACTAATTTAGTAACTGTCAGGGAGGCGCCGAAGTTCCCCAATACTGCATCTCCCAAGTACAACCCGAATGCTCGTTGTGCCTACCATTCAGATAGCCCGGGGCACTCTACTGATGACTGTTGGGCGTTGAAAAATAAGGTGCAAGACCTTATCGACGCAAAAGAGATACAGTTCGAAGCGCCTGCGAAGCCAAACGTAGTTACTGCCCCTATGCCTCAACATGGGATAAATGCTGTTGATGAAGACGTTTATGCTGTTTCTGTGGATGATCTAGCCACTCCTCTAAAGATTGTCAAGAAGAACCTACTGCAGGCCGGTTTATTTCCGGGTTGTAGTGAGGGTTGCCTGTTCTGTGCTGTGTCCCCATCTGGTTGTCCCTTGCTAAAATTAGGCATCCAAAGCTTAATGGATAGCAAGGAGATTCTATTCAAGAAGTCTGCTGTTCGGTTGGTTCCAGTGGAAGAAGTTTCTGTGGTGACTATCTTCAATAATCCGATCCCGGCTCTCCCGAAGAAGCCCGTCCAAATCATGACCGTTGCGCCTGTTATTATCATTGTTCCAGGGCCCCTGCCCTATGTATCTGATAAAGCTGTCCCTTGGCACTATGGGGCAGACGTATATGTAAATGGGATTAAACAAGAGCTCAACGCTGGCGCCAGCATTTGTGCCATCACTGGCCCAGCCAAAGTTACCCGCAGTGGCAGGCTCTTCTCGCCTGACATTGCACCGCCTGCTGCCCGAAGACCACTTCTCATAACCCCTGCAAATGTACCTGTTCCTGCTGCTGATCCAATTGTTTCTCCTGCTGCCGAGTCATCCAATGCTCGGGGCAAAGGAGTTGAAGTTGAGCCTGCCCAAGTGGAGGCACCTGTACCGATAACTGCTGAGGCCTCCCAACAAGAGATGGAGGAGATTTTGAAGATTATAAAGAAGAGCGATTTTAATGTTGTGGAACAGCTGGGGCACACGCCCTCCAAGATCTCCATGCTCTCTTTATTGCTGTGCTCCGAGGCCCATGCTAAGGCCCTAATCTCATTCCTCAAGACGGCCCATGTGCCACATGAAACCTCTGCAGTCCAGTTCACTGATTGCGTAGCAAATCTGACGGCAGACAATGTCTTGGGTTTCTCAGATGCTGACTTGACCGCAAAGGGGAGAGACCATAATGATGCTCTGCATGTCTCTATTGAATGCAGGGGCACTACCTTGGCACATGTGTTGGTGGATACTGGGTCATCTTTGAATGTGCTACCCAAGAAGGCTTTGGACCGTCTAGATTGTGAAGGACTGGAATTAAAACCCAACAACATCATCGTCAGGGCCTTTGATGGTTCAAAGAGGATGGTTCATGGAGAGGTTGACATTCCGATTCGTGTGGGCTCTCAGGTGTTCGACTCCACTTTTTATGTGATGGATATCCGTCCATCTTACTCTTGTCTATTGGGTCGACCTTGGATACATAAGGCTGGGGCAGTGACCTCTACCTTGCATCAGAAGCTGAAATACCCCGTCAGAGGGAAGATTGTCACTGTGCAAGGAGAGGAAGAATATATAGTGAGTCACCTAAACTCTTTCAGATACATTGAGATGGATGGGGAGTTTATTGAAACCCCCTTTCAGCATTTCGAGGAGGTGTTTCCAATTGCAGCAACAGTAACAGAAGAAGGTGTTCCTTTGAAGATGGCCTCCCTAAAGGATGCCCGGGCTGTGGTTCAGAAGGGTGAATGTGCCGACTGGGGAAGACTTCCAGACTTTACTCAGAAGACTGATAAACTTGGGCTGGGTTTTACCACAGAAGGTCAGAGAGCTATGAGGAAAGCGAAGATCGGAAGGCCTCCGGTATTTATTAAAAGTTCAGGAGTGAACGCTGTTGGGGAAGACCATGAAGTAGACGAAGCTGAATTCAACAGCTGGATCTATCCAACGGCTGAAGGCGGATTGAACAACTGGATTGCTAAGGATCATACTCCTGTTACCTTTGTGACGCAGTAATAAATTTCTTTGTTTTGTTATTTTGTAATAAACAATGATAAACTCTATGGCCCGGTGTCTTACCCGAGGCACCGTGGTTCTATTTGTGAGGGCATACAAACTGTCATTTCATATATCATGAATGAAAATCTTGGACGTATTTTTCGCATCGCAAATATTGTGCTCCTTTTCTGTCTTTCTTTTCCTTTACATAAATTTCAAAACAGCTGTATTTACACACACACTCACTCATACAGGTTTCAATCCACTCTGGATCTTACTGATAACAACTCTGCTACTGCCAATTACGACTTCGAAAATCCGATCAACTTAGCCGAAGACGAAGGTGAAGATGATTGCGAAGTGCCTGGCGAGCTTGCAAGACTGTTGCTTCAGGAAGAGCGGGCAATTCAACCCCATGAAGAGCCAGTGGAAACCATAAACTTGGGTACTGAGGCAGACAGGAAAGAGGTAAAGATTGGTGCCAACCTAGAGCTCAGCGTGAAGCAACGGTTAACCAAGATGTTACATGACTATATGGAGATCTTTGCCTGGTCCTACGAAGACATGCCCGGGTTGGATACCGATATTGTGGTCCATCACTTGCCAACTAAGGAAGACTGTCCTCCAGTTAAGCAAAAGGTCCGTCGGATGCGTCCAGAGATGTCCGAGAAGATTAAGGCCGAAGTTATGAAACAGTTTGATGCTGGGTTCCTTGCAGTGACTTCTTACCCTCAATGGGTTGCTAACGTGGTGCCGGTACCTAAGAAGGACGGTAAGGTCAGAATGTGTGTCGATTACAGGGATCTGAACAGGGCCAGTCCCAAGGATGACTTCCCCTTACCTCACATTGATGTACTTGTTGGTAATACAGCTCAGCACAAAGTATTCTCTTTCATGGATGGCTTTTCAGGTTACAATCAGATTAAGATGGCACCTGAAGACATGGAAAAGACTACATTTGTTACTCAGTGGGGCACCTTCTGTTACAAGGTCATGCCATTCGGGTTGAAGAACGCTGGGGCAACCTACCAACGTGCCATGGTTGCTTTATTTCATGACATGATCCATCATGAGATAGAAGTGTATGTGGACGACATGATCGCGAGGTCCCAGACCGAGGAAGAGCACCTAGATCATATGCAGAAGCTGTTTGACCGGTTGAAACTGTACAAGCTAAGATTGAACCCGAACAAGTGCACCTTCGGGGTAAGATCGGGAAAGTTACTAGGCTTCGTGGTCAGTGATAAATGTATTCAAGTGGACCCTGCTAAGGTCAAAGCTATTCAAGAGATGCCAGTTCCTAAGACAGAGAAGGAAGTCAGAGGCTTTTTAGGACGCCTGAACTACATTGCTCGGTTCATCTCACATCTGACTGCTACCTGTGAGCCAATCTTCAAGCTGCTGAAGAAAGATCAGGTAGTACGTTGGAACGATGAATGTCAGGCTGCCTTCGACAAAATCAAAGAGTATCTCCAAGAACCACCTATCCTTATGCCACCGGTTGAAGGGAGACCTCTGATACTATACCTGACAGTGTTGGACAACTCAATGGGGTGTGTGCTGGGGCAGCATGACGAGTCTGGCCGAAAAGAGCATGCCATTTATTACCTTAGCAAAAAGTTTACCGACTGTGAGACCCGATACTCACTACTCGAGAAAACTTGCTGCGCTTTGGTATGGGCTGCTCGCCGGCTGAGACAGTATATGCTGACTCACACTACCTTGTTGATATCAAAGATGGATCCTATAAAGTACATATTCGAAAAGCCAGCTCTGTCTGGGAGAATTGCAAGATGGCAAATGATCTTGACGGAATACGACATCCAGTACACAACCCAGAAAGCCATCAAGGGGAGTGTATTGGCAGACCACCTGGCACATCAAGCTGTAGATGACTATCAATCAATGAACTTCGAGTTTCCAGATGAAAGCATTATGATAGTGACTGATTGTGAAGTACCTGGACCGGATGAAGGACCTGAGCCAGGATCCCGATGGTCTATGCACTTCGACGGAGCCTCCAATGCTTTGGGAAATGGTATCGGCGCCATCATCATATCTCCTCAAGGTACTCATACTCCACTCACTGCCCGACTATGTTTCAACTGTACCAACAACATGGCGGAGTATGAGGCGTGTATCATGGGTCTTCAAGCTGCGATCGACCTAAGGATCAAATTTCTAAGTGTCTTCGGAGATTCCGCTCTTGTGATCAATCAGATCAAAGGAGAGTGGGATACAAAACATCCAAACCTGATTCCTTACAGAGAATGTGTGTTGACCCTGATTCCCCACTTCATGGAGATAACCTTTGAACACTTTCCAAGAGAAGAGAATCAGCTAGCGGACGCGTTAGCTACAATGTCTTCAATGTTCAAGGTCAAATGGGATAATGAGGCTCCCCGAATCATCATCTGGAAACTGGACGAACCGGCATACTGTTGTAATCTCGAAACTGAATTGGTGACTGAAAAGCCTTGGTACCATGAAGTGAAGAGATATCTGGAAACTCAGGAATACCCTGAAGGTGCCTCTGTCAATGATAAGAAATTCCTGAGGAGGTTCGCAGCCAAGTTCTTCCTTAGCAACGGCATCTTGTACAAGCGAAACCATGATTCAACCTTACTGCGTTGTGTGGATAAGACTGAAGCAGAAAGAATCATGGGAGAGCTGCATGAAGGGACCTTTGGTACACATTCCAGTGGGCATACTATGGCTAAGAAAATCCTACGGGCAGGATATTATTGGTCCACAATGGAAGCTGACTGCTACCAACACTCCAGGACATGCCACAAGTGCCAGATCTATGCAGATAAGGTGCATGTTCCTCCGGTTCCCCTGAATGTTCTAACTGCGCCATGGCCATTCGCAATGTGGGGCATAGACATGATCGGCGAGATTAAACCTACGGCATCTAACGGGCATCGCTTCATCCTGGTAGCAATTGATTATTTCACGAAGTGGGTCGAGGCAGCATCCTATGCTACGGTAACCAAGACTGTTGTGGCACGGTTCATTCGGCACAACCTGATCTGTCGGTACGGCGTCCCTGAGCGGATTATTACAGACAACGGTACCAATCTGAACAACAAGATGATTGCTGAGCTCTGCGAACAGTTCAAAATACAGCACCACAATTCTTCTCCTTACAGACCGAAGATGAATGGGGCTGTAGAAGCAGCTAACAAAAACATCAAGAAGATCGTGCAGAAAATGACAGTGACCTATAAAGATTGGCACGAGATGTTACCGTTCGCTCTACATGGGTACCGCACCTCAGCAAGGACGTCAACCGGGGCAACTCCTTTCTCTTTGGTTTATGGCATGGAGGCAGTCTTGCCGATCGAAGTACAAATTCCCTCTCTCCGGATGATGAAGGATGCAAATCTGAACGAAGATGATTGGATCCAGACACGACTTGATCAGCTTAACCTCATTGATGAAAAGAGACTTGCTGCTATCTGTCATGGTCAGACGTATCAGAAACGGATGATCAGGGCATTTAACAAAAAAGTCAGACCACAGGAATATCAAGTTGGGGATCTGGTAATCAAGAGAATCATCCTTCCTCAGAGCGATCCAAGGGGCAAATGGACCCCTACGTACGAAGGGCCATTTGTGGTTAAACATGTGTTCTCAGGAGGAGCAATGATATTAACCAACATGGATGGTGACGACCTTCCTCACCCCGCCAATGCAGACATAGTAAAAAGATACTACGCATAAAAAAGACCCGATAGGCTGACATGCCTAGGCAAAAATTAGGGCTTCCCGTCGAACCAAAAGGGTTCGGGCAAAATGAAGGGATGAAAATGAAAAATCTGTACACCCGGCAAGTCGAAAACCTGAAAAGGCGGCTTGGGCAAAAATGGGTATCCCGGTGGACTGAAAACCCGAAAGGGCAGTCCAGGCAAAAATTAGGGATAAAAGCATAATACTATGTCTCATTGGATCACTTTGCATCCAGAATCTGATATCTACATCAAGTTCAGACGGCATCGATCAGTCAACTTCACCTTCAACCAAGGTCATCAAGTGATGAGACGCTCGGAGTTATAAAGGCAATAGCAGAGTTGAAACCCAGTGGATCATTCATATTTCACACAGTTGTTTTACTTTCTTTTGTACAAAATTTATATAAACTCTCTTGTTCGGCAACGTTCCTCTTACTAGGACGTCAGCCTCTTGTATACAAAACGCCTATTTTCAGGCCATTCAAAAATCAATACAAATATATTTTCAGTTAAACGTGCCAACTGTTTTTCTTTTCTGTTTTGTTTTGCGAAGAACGTCCAAGGTTCAATTTGTGATATATGCATTGACAATAATTTGCTAACTCATAAATATTTGCATACGAAACAAAGGAATTAATTGCAGGTGACACTAGAAACAGGGGCAATAAAGAGTTGTCTGAGCAGCATAATTGTTCTATCCTCCAAGGTACCAAGGTAGGTTCAGCTAAAGAACGTGACCAGTACATCTTAAATCCCCAGAGAGTGGTTCAGCAAAACAGTACATTCCTCTCCAAGCAAAATTATAAATCTCAAGGAAATTGAGTATTCACCAGCAGATCTCAATACTACCCCAGCAGCAATATATATATTCTTAACAAGCATCCCCGGTAGTCTTGGTCTAAAGATTGTTCCCCGGCGGTATATCAACATTCAAAGGGATCACTTCCCCAGCCTATCAAATAAAATCCCCAGAAGAGTCCAATCCAGTTCCCCAGGAAATTTGGAATTCATATCCCCAAGCAGTAAGCTTATCCCCAGTAGATTCTGGAAGATTATCCTTCGCAGAGCACGAACGCGTCGTCCGGCTTTATTTAAAGAGTTATTTCCTTAACGGGATATAACTGGGTTATCCTCAGCTAAAAGCCACGGAAAGAGCGTCGTCGACAAAGTCTTCCTATCCCCAGCAAACTATTATCAACACTCAGCAAGGCATCCCTCTTCCCACAGAGTATTGCTTCCCAGCATGGTCGCTAGAGTATCTTTTCTCCCCGCAGAATCCTCCATTTGCCAAGTTTATTCCGCAACGGAGTCATCTTCTCCTACCGGTATTCTTGCAGTTGTCATCCCCAGCGGAAGCAAAATCTATTCTTCAACATCAGCCCAGGATACGACTTCCCGGCACCCGTCAAGGATTTACTTTCCTAGACGAAAACATACATAAAACATCACATACATCATTATAACATGCATAGACACATCATATCATCCAAGTCTCATTTATATTGAGAACATCATTGCTTGATTCCTGTCATGCATTGCATATGTCTGACCTTTACCTTTCAGGAAAGAATCAGTTAAATTCTCAATCATCTTTCAAGACCTAGACCGGTTCAGTTAAATCGACCCTAAGATTTTCCTGATGCTTATCCAGTCAAAGGCCTTCTCTGGTTCAGTCAGATCGACCCTAAGATCTCCCTGATGCTTATCCAGTTGAAGATATTCCAAGACCTTGTCCGGTTCAGTTAAATCGACCCTAAGATTTTCCTGATGCTTATCCAGTCAAAGGCCTTCTCTGGTTCAGTCAGATCGACCCTAAGATCTCCCTGATGCTTATCCAGTTGAAGATATTCCAAGACCTTGTCCGGTTCAGTTAAATCGACCCTAAGATTTTCCTAATGCTTATCCAGTCAAAGGCCTTCTCTGGTTCAGTCAGATCGACCCTAAGATCTCCCTGATGCTTATCCAGTTGAAGATATTCCAAGACCTTGTCCGGTTCAGTTAAATCGACCCTAAGATTTTCCTGATGCTTATCCAGTCAAAGGCCTTCTCTGGTTCAGTCAGATCGACCCTAAGATCTCCCTGATGCTTATCCAGTTAAAGATATTTCAAGACCTAGACCGGTTCAGTTAAATCGACCCTAAGATTTTCCTGATGCTTATCCAGTCAAAGGCCTTCCCTGGTTCAGTCAGATCGACCCTAAGATCTCCTTGATTCTTATCCCAGTAGAAGACACCCAAGATTTTTCTCAACGAGCGTTGTTGAAGTTAAAGTCACTCAAGGTTCTCTTACCATTCATGCTAAGGCAGTAACCATCCCTGGTTCATTCATTGCCGTTTGAAGCTCCAGATTCAGCTCCTGTAACCAGTCAGGACACATCTATACCAAGCATCTAAAAATCAGCTCCTGCAACGTGTCAGGTATTCATTTGTTCTTTTGCAGGTATACAGGTTCTCGCTAAGGAATCTCCTACGCGATCAACACCCAGATGGCATCTATAAGCCCATCATCCTATCCAGCAATCTCCCAAATGGCATCTATAAGCCCATTCCCCCATCACACTGCTAACATGTGAGCGCAAATTTCTGGGCACTCTAGTGTCCAATCATCTTCTACCCTCGGATTACGAAAGGCACGTCAGCCAATCTGCATCCTCAGGTCTAAGAAGATTGAACAGGGGCAACTGTTGTACCCCAAAATTTGCCCTCCCATATTCTCCAAGAAATTGCCAAGCCAAGTTACAAAACCCCCCAAGGGTTGCACAGTGCAAAGATCTCCTATACAGTCAAAACTAGGGTTTGTGTTCTGATCAAGAAAAGGAAGTTTTCCAAGGCCCAATCAAGTCTCACATGCCTACAAATATGGTCAAGTATCCTCATATCAAGTTTCAAGGCATTCAGCTCAAAATTGCACAGTCAAAACCCTAAATTGCACTACAGTCAACTGTAGGGGCAAAATGGTCATTTGACAGTCAAAAGTTCAAATTTTTGGTCAACATATCATTTTGAAGCCACAAACATCATTTGATCAATGCTTGATCATGATTCTCAAAATTTGGCTCAGAAATCATCAAAGATGCAAAAGTTTCCTTATTTGGACAGTTGAAAAAGTCAACTGAAATTGACCAGGGCATAACTTTCACATGGATTATCAGAAAAATCCCATCCAAAGCTCATTTTGAAGAGAAAGACATTTCCTACAACTCATCTTCATACTTCAAGTCCAAGAAATGCTCTCACAAAAAGTTATCAATTTCAACATTATAGGTCATTTTCAAAAGTCAACAAAAAGGGACTTTAAGTCAAAGGCCATAACTTGAGATTGGTAAATCAAAATGACATGGGACCAAAGAAATTGGTTAGAGGACTCAAAGACCTTTCCAAAATGTCCAAGAACATGAGAAAAGCTTAAAAATTGAGCAAGTTATGCCTTGTAGAAGTTGGGAAATTTTTGGATATTTTGAAAAGTCAACATTGATTCAAATGGCCTAAAAATGCTAATGGGCCCATTCTTCTTCCATGATTCATCATTCTAAGCATGTGCACGACCACTTGGCCCAAAGGGAAGTATTTTCTCATTTTTTATTTATTTATTTGAATTATTATTCATATTAATTCATTTAAATTATTTAAATATGTGAAAAATATATAACTTGACCTAATAAATCTTTTCATGCATGTTTTGCCATCAAGATTTCGTGCATATGCAAATGTGGAAAGATTTGGCTTGATTGGATGCTAATTGACACAAGAACACTTGAAAAAGATTGAAAAAAGATCCTTAAAAAATCAAATATTCAATCAATGATTACAAGAGATTTGGATCCAATTTGTTAACCTAATTGACTCATATATATGCCAGGATCATAAACCTAATCAGAAGAACCAAAAAGCTACGCTAAAGAACCATTGACAAACTTGGAAAAATTCCCTAAAAGCTCAAAACTGAAAAGCACCTTTTAGGTCGATTCAAAGCATAAAAACGATTCCATTAGCTTCCTTGAAGGTCCCTGATCACATTCCAATCAAGAACAGCCATCCAAACGCCAGGAATTGGTATATTGAATCAAAACTGTACAGAGAAAAATTGATTATCGTGTTTCATGTTTTAAGCATTTTTACAGCATTTTGTTCATAGATTCTTGTTCCTCATTTGATTCTAAAGCTAACCAATGCATTTAATTTGATTATTACGCTGTATATACGAATATGCCATGAGTAAATTTTAGGGTTTTCAGAGGTTGGAATTGGGGATTTGCAAACGAGGAAAAATTAAGCCTTGAGACCACCACCATCCAATTCAGTGCATGGAGATGAAGAAGAATCACCTATCGCGCTGAATTTATGAACCCCATAGCGCTATTCGCTATTTTCTCTAAAGCCTCCTAACGCAACGCATGAAAAACCGTTGCTTTTGTTTTTATGTTTCAGGGATAATGGAGAAGATGATGTGTTGTCAAAACATGATACGCTGATTTGAAAATTCGCGCGCGTTTCCAAGCGTTGACTCACTTTCTTTTTATAATATTTGTTAACTATTATATATTAAATGTGATTCAGATGGCGTAGTGGCACAGGTGTTGAGTGGTGATGCTAGTGACCTGGGTTCGAGCCCCAGGTCTGTATAATTTCCATAATATTTTTCACTAATGATTCCCATGCAGCGCTTGTGTGGGAAACCACCATGTATCCTCCAGATCAAACCATACACGCGTCTAACGAATTCAAATCAAAGGCTGGGATTGAAGAGCACCATAAATGTGAGTCAATGTTGAGGCACGCAAGCCATGAAAGTCAAAAAAAGGCCTCAGCGCATTGGGCCTGAATTCCTAAAGCATACCTCACAATTGGGGCCTGAACCCCCCCTGGTTTGCCATTTTCTTCATATTTTATTTTTTTCAATTATTGTTTTATTTATCTTATTGTTTTGATTTAATTAATAATTTTTTTTTTAAAATACAAAAATACATAAAAATTCAGAAAAGATAAAAATGTAATAAATAATTTTTATTTCTAATATTTTCATACATAAATTCGTGTAAATAAATTTAGTTTAAATTAGGGTTTGCAATATTAATTCTTTTCATAAAAAATCTAAAAAATGTAGAAATAGGTTTAATTAATGTTTTTATCCCTTTTTAATTTTTCTTTTGTCACTATAATATTATTTATTTTATTTTCATAATTAAAATTGTAAATTAATTAGGGTTTCATTTAGATTTAAAATTTCAATATTTTTCTTAACAACTTAAAAACCATTAGAATTAGGGTTAGTTAATTTTAATTAATTTTTTTTTTCTAATAAATCTTAAAAAACATAAAAATACCAAAAACATTTTCTTTTAATTTTAATTTTAATCTCATCATATTAATTTAATTTTGCGAAAGGGTCCAACGCCCATATTTTTAACTGTTTAATTTCGCATACTTATTTCTTTTTCCGCTCAAATAATTATGTATCTCTCCCGAAGCTTTGTAATATTTACTTCTCGCACTTTTTTAATTCTTTTCAATTCTTTACTTTTCTGTCAAATCGGGTCCGGTTTAATTTTGGCGATGTGGACCCGCGCCGTTTGTAATAGCTTTAGATTTACTTTTTCTCGCAATCTTTTAACTGTTAACAAAGCATGCAAGAATGAATGACCATAATAAAATCAAGCGTAGAACACCAATAAACATGACAAGACAAATACAAATGAAAATGACACACGAATCGCACACACCACCCCTAGGGTACGCCTCACTGTTGCCTTGCCTCGAAAGGTGATCGTCGAGTAGAGGATGTCTTAGTAAGTCCTCATGATCCGGGAACCTGGCATGAGGGTAGCTTCTAAGGTGTCTTCCCATTGCTCTGGTGATCACCATGTCCCGAACCTCGAATTGACCCGAACACCTCCAACGGTGGTGCTACCTACCTCTCAATGGTGGGATGGCACTACTTTAAAGGACATTTACACAGACGAATTCCTTAGGGTAGGTAGGTTCTCGTAGATACTTGCTCTCTTCAAAAACAAATAAAAATCTTTTCACACCAACACATTTTCAAAAGCTTTCAAAGCAATTTTTCAAACACTCTGACACAAGAGTCGATCTGAAATGTTCAAAGAAACTTTTTTAAACCCACAGTTGAAAAGCAAACAAACCATTTTGAAAACACAATGAGCAAGTATCTAAGAGCCCATAGATAACCATGGATAGAAAGGGTGCTAACACCTTCCCTTTCTATAACCTACCTCCCGAACCGAGAGCAATCTCTATAAGGAATTTTTCTGTGCTTTTGTCCTTTCCATTTGGAGAAAATAAAAGACGGTGGCGACTCTTGCTTCCGCGACATTTCGCGAACCAGCGTTAAACAGTCAGTTCCAGATCCACCGATCACACCTACGAATACACGAGTCTTTCTGGTTTAAAAAGCCCCATTCTCCTGAATTAAAATACACCCCCTAGTCGACTTGGATAAAGATGGGCCATCAGATACTGTTGTACCATCTTTAATTAAATATTTCTTATATTTTAATCTTGAAAAATAAAATCATTGAGGTAGGAAAAATTTGGGGTACGACAAGTATACAAGTGCTTTTTTTTCTTCGGAGAAGAACGACATCATATAGTCGATGCGCAACCAACTGCAAGTTCTACCGCTGTTAGTTATTATGGTCAACAGCTTGCCTCACATGATGATAAAGAGCATCTCATCAATGGGGTCTCCTCCCCAAATAACATAGCTTGGTTCTGATGATTGATGGAAAGAAATTAATGGAAATTAAGACGTCCATTGCTACTGTTACGTGCTACAAATGCAACAGTTTTATAAAATCAACAGATGACCCCTATTTTGAGCATAGTGTAAAGCCTATCAAACCAACGCATGCCATGGAATAGAAAATCATGATTTTTAGGGAATTTAAAGTAGTAATGAATGTCTTGGAAGTCAGATTGTAGATTTTTGTATATTTACCATAACATAGGAGTTAAAATAATACAAGTTTGAAAAGTTGACTTACTAATACTTCGAGACTGATATAGTAACCTTATGACGCATATTTCATCCATTCATCACAACCTGGGGGATAAATAAAACAAAGTTTGATAACTCATTGCTGCATGGAGACTGATGCAATGAATTATGCATATTTCGTTATGTTTACTACGACCTAAGGAGTAAATAGTATGAGGATGAACCTGTGTATCTATCACAACCTAGGGGATAAAAGATAACAAGGGTGGGTTTAGGTTGTTCATCATAACCTAGGGGATAAATAGTATAACCCTGAAAATTCACATACTTATCACAACCTAGGGGATAGATATTTGAAGTATTTGCGCATTTACCATAATCTAGGGGACAAATGGTACAAATATGAATTCACGTATTCATTGCAACCTAGGGAATAAATAATATGAATATAGTAATTCACACACCTACCACAATCTAGGGGGTAGATAATTGAAAAATGTTATTGTGATTAAATCTTAGATAACTATATCAGAGATGATCGGAGTTTTATCGGTTGTGTCTGTTCTCAACCAAGATAATTGCTTGCTTTAATAATCTGACAAAGGGCCCAAAGTGTGTTTGAGAAAATGCCATGTATGATGTATATGTATAATTTCCTAGATTGATATGGAACCCAAAGTGTATATGCATCAAGTATGTTGTGTATGCCCCAAATGTTTACATATGTACCAAATGTGTGTATATGCCCCAAAATGTAATGAAAAATGTTTTTTGATATTCCATCCTCTTAAACAATTGGTTTTGTGTTACCAACTCCCAGATGTTTCATTATTGTGGTATCTTTGAATTGATTTAAACACGATGAAAAGTGTCTGCATGATCTTAATGTTTGTATTGTAGGCGCGAGCGTAGGCGTGGACGTAGTTGTGGATGCGGGCTTGGATGTAGACATAGACGTGGTTGTAGGCGTGAACGTGGACGTAGGCGTGGATTCTCTTTTGATGTTTTTCTAATCAAAATGATTTTTGATGTTTCAGCAAATGCTTTTATTTGTCAAATCCCCAAAATGATTCCAACGCAGTATTCACAAAAATAATCGTAGTATTTTGCAAATAAGTCCGAAAATAAAAAAATGCAATTGAAAGATTTGAAAAAGTCAATGTTTTATTGATAAATATGCCTCGAAATAGGCCAGCGTAAAAGATGAAATTCCTTGAAAGAGGTAACTACATAAAGTTTTAAAACTAAAAATTTCAATGAAAATGATAATCATTACTGCCGTTTCCCTAACATTCCTTTGATAGCTCCAATCTTCTTTGCTTCTGAGTCAAATGATTTGGATCAATCCCTTCATTTGTGGTTGCAGTCATGGTTCTTAGATCACGGTCTTTTTGTTATTTATTTTTTGAATAAGATCCCTAATTCTTTCCTGGATCTCCCTTTCAGGTTTTCAATCCACCCGAAATTTTTTGTGTGTGTATATCCCTAATTTTTTTCTGGATCTCCCTTTAGGGTTTTCAATCCATGAGACGCTCCTTTTTGCCTAAGTCACCTGTTTAGGGTTCGAACTTAGCGAGCCTTTTTATACATAGTATCTTTTGACTATGTATGAATTTTCCAAATGTGGTAGTTCTTCCCTATCTATTACTGTAAGGATGAGACCACCAATGGAGAATGTCGTTTTTACCACATGTGGACCTTCGTAGTTGGGTATCCATTTTCCACGTGAACCAAGGTGAGGCAGCAGAATCTTCTTGAGCACCAAATCCCCTTATTTGAACACTCAAGAACGAACTTTATTATTGTTGTACCCAAATATTTGTCCTCTCATTTCACCCAAGACATGCCTCCAAAGATCTTCAATTGCTCAAGTTGACTAAGGACTTACCAGACAAATCCTCCTCCTAAGACAATAAGCCTCAAAATAGGGTTTCACTCCTCATCAAGATGGTTGAGTTCCAAGGGTACCAAATTATCTCCATTGTCCTAATATGTCCTCAAGATCATCCATGCCAAGTTTCATGCCTTGCACAACAAGTTTGCTCAGCAACTGCTCAAATGCCTGAAAATCAACTATACTAGGTCAAAAGTCAACTGTGACCCAAATACAGTCAAACTTCAAGATTTTTGGTCAACATCAACATTTTGAAGTAATATCCATCATTTGATCAAGGGTTGATCATGATTCCTCAAAAAATGCTCCCAACTCATCAAAAGTCAAAAATGGCAAATTAGGGTTTCTATAGGAAAAGTCAACCAAACTTTGACCAGACATAACTTTCTCATACTTTAT
Organism: Vicia faba; assembly: GCA_948472305.1. Lineage (NCBI taxonomy): Eukaryota > Viridiplantae > Streptophyta > Magnoliopsida > Fabales > Fabaceae > Vicia > Vicia faba. Next base: position 1,363,579,123 of record OX451739.1, on the reverse strand, counting down.
CCAAAATTTTCCAACCAATGCTCATTTTTAAGAGAATTCAATTCCCTACAATTTCCCTTCAGCCCTCAAGGTCATGAAATGCCTCAATCAAAAGATACAAGTTCATACATTATAGGTCATTTCAAAAAGTCAACAAAAACACCTTTTGGGTCAAAGCTCCTTACATGAACATGGAAGATCCAATTGAGATGAAACCAAAAGGTTGTTTAGAGGACATACTAATCTTTCTAAAAAGTCCAAGAACACCCTCTTAGGGTAAAAAATGAGAGAGATATGCATTGCTAAAGTTGACCATTTTTGGAAATGGGCATAAAGTCAACATTGATCAAGATTGATTTTTTTCCAAATGGGCCCATGTTTTCTTGTTTGAAACTTGTTCCTAAGTGTAGCCGTAGAAATGTTCAAGACTAAGTCATTGGATTTACTAGACTTTATACTAATCAAAATAAAAATTGCCACCGTGCTTTATTGTTTCCAAAGGAATGGGAAAAGAGCGAATAACCCAAAAAGAGGGGGAAAGATTCAAGGTAAGGGGGTTGGTTATGCAAAAGGAAGGTATTAGAACCCTAAACATCTACGGTACTCCGCAGGAACCTCTTTGTAAAATCTGTATATTTTGGCTATAAAAATGTGTTGTATATAAAATGGATGGTGGAGGTGAGAAAAGAAATATTTTTATGATTTTTGCACCCGCCGCGATTGCGAACCTTTAGTGCCTACGTACCACCTTTCACACAATAGGGGATCAGGGTACACGTAGTTCCTCTTTTAAAAATTTGAAACACAAGTGTGTTGGTTAATTTTACAAGATAAAACATCATCGTCATTGTCCGTGTGGAAAACATACTTACTACCCACAATCATGAGAAAGGAGAATTTGCATCATCTCAAAGTGGAGGATATGGCTTAGATTTCAAAATCAACAATGCCTCACTCAACACCCAAGTGGAAAATATCTCACTTCACTACATATTATAGAAGTATAGTTGTTTGCATCACTACAAGGATTGACAAGAGTTTAATCTTTCTAAGAAAAGTTTAAAGATAAGTAGTCGAATGGAACGATGAATGCCAAACTGCTTTCGACAAGATCAAAGAGTACCTGCAAGAGCCTCCTGTTTTAATACCACCAGTCGAGGGAAGACCGATGATCATGTATCTGACTGTTTTGGAGAATTCAATAGGGTGTGTGTTGGGGAAGCATGACAAGTCTGGATGAAAAGAGCACGCTATCTATTACCTGAGCAAAACGTTTACCGACTGTGAAACAAGATATTCACTGCTCGAGAAAACTTGCTACACTCTGGCATGGGCTGCTCGCCGGCTAAGACACTATATGCTGACTCATACTACCTTGTTGATATATAAAATGGATCCAATAAAATACATCTTCGAGAAACCTGCTCTCTCTGGGAGAATAGCAAGATGGCAGATGATCCTGATAGAATATGACATATAGTACACTACCCAGAAAGAAATAAATGGCAGTGTACTAGCTGATCACCTTGCTCACCAAGATGTAAAAGACTACCAGTCCATGAAGTTAGAATTCCCATATGAAGACATCATGATGATAAACAACTGTGAAGAATTCAGGCCATATGACGGACCTGAACAAGGATCCCGATGGACCCTGGTTTTTGATGGGGCATCTAACGCACTTGGAAATGGTATTAGTGTTGTACTCATATCTCCGGAAGGATGTCACACTCCCTTTACGACAAGACGCTGCTTCAATTTTACAAATAACATGGCGGAATACGAAGCATGCATCTTTGGTCTCAAAGCTGCCATAGACTTGGGGATCAAATCTTTGAATGTATTCGGAGATTCAGCTTTGGTTATCAGCCAGATCAAAGGAGAATGGGCCACCAAACACCCTAACCTTATCCCTTACAAAGGATATGTTTTCACATTGCTCCCACATTTTGAGAAGATTACCTTCGAGCACTTCCCGCGAGAAGAAAATCAGCTAGCAGACGCACTAGCCACAATGTCATACATGTTTAAAAATAAATGGGATAACGAGGCTCCCCAAATCACCATTGAATGAAGGGATGAACCAGCACACTATCACGAGATTAATACTGAAGAAGTAGTGGACCAACCTTGGTTTCACGAAGTCAAGAGGTATCTCAAAACTCAAGAATATCCAGAAGGAGCTTCAGTAAAGGATAAGAAGTTCTTAAGGAGATTCTCTGCTAAATTCTTCCTTAGTAATGACATTCTTTACAAATGCAACCATGACTCTGTGTTACTTCAGTGCGTAGATAAGGTTGAAGCTGAAAGGATCATGGCCGAGTTACACGAAGGCACTTTTGGGACCCATTCCAGTGGGCATACAATGGCAAAGAAAATCCTACGAGCAGGCTATTACTGGTCTACCATGGAAGCAAATTTCTATCAACACTCTCGAACATGCCACTAGTGTCAGATTTATGCTGACAAGGTGCACGTACCTCCGGTTCCTCTGAATGTCTTGACGGCTCCTTGGCCCTTTTCTATGTAGGGAATTGACATGATTGGGGAAATTAAACCAACATCCTCTAATGGACACCGCTTCATCTTAGTTGCCATTGACTATTTTATCAAGTGGGTGGAGGAAGCTTCTTTCGCTTCCATTACCAAGAATGTTGTCGCCCGGTTCATCAAGAAAAATCTCATATGTCGTTACGGTATGCCGGAGAGTATCATTACAGACAATGGTAGGAACTTAAACAATACTATGATCATCGCATTGTGCGAGCAATTCAAGATCCAGCATCACAATTCTTCCCCTTACCGGCCGAAGATGAATGGTGTTGTCGAAGCCACGAATAAGAATATTAAAAAGATCATACAGAAAATGACAGTCACATACAAAGACAGGCTTGAGATGCTACCATTCTCTTTCCACTGATATCTTACCACAACTCGCACATCAACCGAGGCAACACCCTATTCTCTGGTATACGGCATGGAGGTTGTCTTTCCTATTGAGGTCCAGATCCCCTCTCTAAGAATTATGAAGGATGCAGGGTTGAATGAAGAAGATTGGATCCAGACTCGACTTGATCAACTAAACTTGATTGACGAGAAAAGGCTTACTGTTGTTTGTCATGGTCAAATGTATAAAAAATGGATGATCAAGGATTTCAACAAAAAGGTCAGACACCAAGTGTATCAAGTTGGAGATCTGGTGATCAAACGTATCATACTGCCGCAAGGTGATCCCAGGGGAAAATGGACTGCTACATACGAAGGACCATTTGTAATCAAAAACATATTCTCTGGTGGAGCAATGATCTTAACCACCATGGATGGCGACGACCTACCGCACCCAGCAAACGCAGACATAGTCAAAAGATACTACGCATAAGAAACCCGCTAGGTTGACACACCTCGGCAAAACAAGGGCATCCCGGCGAACCAAAAAGGTTCGGGCAAAAATTAGGGATAAAACAAAAAAAAATCTGTACACCCGGTAAGTTGAAAACCCGAAAGGGCGGCTTAGGAAAAAAGAGTATCCCGGTGGACTGAAAACCCGAAAGGGCGGTCCAGGCAAAAGTTAGGGAATTAAAGCGTATGACTATGTCCCGGTTGATCACCTTACGGATAAATTGACAAACTCAGAAGTTCTGATCAATCCAATCAACTTCGGACAAGGCAATAAACAGACAAGATGCTCAAAGACACGAAGGCTATAGCAGAATGGGAACCCCATGGGATTATTTCACATAGCTATCTTTTCTTCGTATCAAATTTTCATTTTTTACGACGAAATTCTCTTACTAGAATGTTTGTCTCGTTGTACAAAAATACTTACTCAAAGTCAATACAAAGATATCCCTTTGAAAGTGCAAAACTATCTGTTTTTCTTTACTCTTGTGTTTTGTTTACAAAAACGGCCAATGATTTATTGTTGAACATATGCATTTGAACATAATTACTGTTTACAAATAAACAAAATAGCAAGACAATCACTGATGGCTTCAAGAGATAGGGAAATCTCTCTAAGCTATTTCCATGAAATCCCCCACAGTGTGCAGTTTAATCCCCAGTGGAATAAAAACTTCCAATTATCACTCGTCGGTAGAAGTCGCCCAAATTTCTCAGGATTCCCCAACAGGATGTTACAAGCAGTACACGGCGTTTCCTTACAACAAATTTTATTTCTCTAAGTGGTTATTCATCAACACTTCAACTTCAAAACATGAAGACTTATACTCCATATCCTTAGCAGCAGTCAGGGATTTATTTTCCCCAATCCAACAACAGTGCATTAGATTAACTCACATACATATACATCGCATCCATATATCATAAACATTGATAACATGAATGCATGTATCACAATCTCATTACACCATGAATTTCATACAACATGACATTGCATATTAGCTAACATTTTACCCTTTTCAGGATAAGGTTAATCAACAGCTACCATTAACAATGTTCAAAGATTTTTAAGATACATTTCCGATACGCTCCAGACACGGATGCCATTATGATACTCATTAAAAATTTCAACTTTCAGATACAGTTTAGATACGCTCCAGACACGGATGCTATTCTGATACTCATTCAGATTCCTTCTCAGATACAGTACAGATACGCTCCAAACACAGATGCCATTCTAATACTCATTCAGAGTCCACTTTTCAGATGCAGTTCAGATACGCTCCAGACACAGATGCCATTCTGATACTCATTCAGATTCAGCTTTCAGATATAGTTCAGATATGCTCTAAGACACGGATTCCATTTTGAAGCTCATTCAAAATTTCAACTTTCAGATACAGTTCAGATACACTCTAGACACGGACGCCATCCTTATACTCATTCAGACTCTCTTTCAGAGTTAATAATCACTTTTGGATGGCATCTACAAGCCCATCTCCAACAACTTTCTATCATCCCTCCAAATGGTATCTTTAAGCCCATTCCATCTACCATCACATCACCGAGTGCAAATTTCTGGGCACTCAAGTGTCCAATCATCTTCCACCTCCGAGTCACGGATGGAAAAACGTGCCAATCTAACTCCTAAGGCTTAAGAAGATTGAACAGGGGCAGCTTTTGTACACCAAAGTTTTCCCTCTCACTTATCAAGAATTTTCTCACAAGATCTCCTTGACTCAAGATCGCATTATGGTTTGATCAACTCAAGACACCTCCTTAAGCACTAATGGCCAAAATTAGGGTTTGAGTTTACAAAAGGATTTTTGAACTTCCAATTCCCCATATGATTTTAATGGATAATTATGGACCCCCAAGATTACTCATGTCAAGTTTCAAGCCCTGGATCACACTTTTGCTCAGTCAATTGAGCAGTTGACCTAAAAATCAGTTGTATTGGGGAAAAGGTCAATTATGGCCAATTTACAGTCAAACTTCATAATTTTTGATCCACATCAACATTTTAAACCCATATGTATCATTTGATCAAGTTTGGACCATAATTCCCGAAGAAATTTGATCAAATCTCCAAAAGGGCAAAATGGTCAAAATTAGGGTTTTGACTAGGAAAGGGCAATTTCTGATTTTTGACCTAACAACTGATCAATTTGTTTAAGGAATGATCCCAAGAGTCCAATTGCCTCATTTTGACCTAATAACATGGCCCAAAACATTACTCAAGTTCAAAGGATTGACAGATGAATTTTCAGTCAACTGATCAAAAGTCAACTGTATACTGAAAAGTCAAACTTTGACTTTTTGGTCAAATTCAAATGCCAAATATCACAATTCATCAAAACATATCAAAATATGAAACTTATTCATTAAGAAATAAAAAAGTCAAGATTTCATTTTGAAAAGTCAAAATTTCTAAACTTAGAAATTTTTCTAAGTGTTGGAAATTTCATGTTTTTTTACAACTTTGAACAAATTTTTCACCATGATGCATGATTATTCAAGAGAAACTTCCAACATCAAAGTTGTATATCTCCATGAAATCTAAAAAATTTCATCACGCAACTTCTTCCAAAAGTGCCTGGATCTCAAGTTATAATTTTAAGAACATGTGGTCATGAAACAAAACACTTGGTGAAATTTTGCCCTAATTTGGTCAGGATTTTGATCCAACTTGATGGAACTTTTTCATATAGTTCCATGGGGAATATTTAAAATCAATTCAAATATGGGTTCTAGAGCATATTGAAAGCTTTATAAAATGTCAAAGAACTCCTTGAGATCATTCTTGAGTAGGGAGAATCGAAGAGATGAAGTTAGGGTTTTATCACTTTAATTACAAGTCATTTTAGTGATGAACAAAATTCAATTCAAAGTTGTGTTGCATTAAATCTACTTTGCAGGCCTCAAACTTGTTAGGAACTCCATAATTAATGGTTTAAACAGCTATTAGAGGTCTCACTTCAAGCATTCAATGCATGGACATGCTTTATATCCATTTTTGGAAGAAAGGTTACATTGCTATTTTGATAAAGTGACTTTTTGTACAAAACTTGTTCTTGAGCCTTGAACTTGTTCTCTTCTGATCAAACAAATCCTATAACTCATGAGAAATGATTCAAACACTTACGATCACCCATCCCATGCTTGTACCTCTTCTTGAAACTTGTTTCCCTCTTTTCTTCAAAATCAAGTAACCTAGCCAAAAGCTAGAAACTTGTACTTCTGATTGTCCAAAGCTCTAAAATACTCTTGTTTATACATACACTAACCATTTGACACAAACACACGAATGCTTTACCACTAAAAGAGCTAGAACTCAGAATCACACTTCACACTTCCATTTTCACACAAACTGACCAAAAACTTGAAACTCATAATATACTCGTGCGTTTCTTGGCATTTTGGTTTCTAAAGCTTCTAAACATCATATAGAGTTGATCCCACACCCTGTTACAGAACTGTAACACCATTAACACCATCCTCCATTTCCAAAAACACAGTTCTGCACATTGACTTCTCCAGACCATTTCAGCCATCCATTGCTTAAGCTAATAATTGCATTAGCTTCCTGGGACCTCAAGGAAGATAACCTGTTCATCATCATCACTTGAAACAAGCTCAAACTCAAAACACGATTTCCAGTTTTGAGGTAAGTTTTCTTAACTTTGAACTCTTCATACGGACATCATCAATGATTTATTTGTGAATAAAACATGTAGATATCATTTCCCTAAAGCTAACCATGTCCATAGTTTCCATTAATTTTGCTTGAGCTTAGAGAAATTTGTAACTGAATTTTCTGAGATTTTAGGGTTCAAATTAGGGCCATTAAAATTTATGCTTATCTTTGATCTATAGTTTTAATTCTTTACATTTCTGAAATCGTGAGAAAATTTGCTACAAGTTTCATGTTTACAGTTTTCATTTTTGATGAGAATTGAGTAAGTTACAGTTGGTCTGACTGAAGGTTGAAGATGAAGTCATCAGGGCGCATTTTACCTTGTACATTTATTGATTTGCCTATGTTAACAGATGTATAGCCACCCCAGTGGTAGAAGCGCGCGCATGTAACCTTTAGGACCTGGGTTCGAGCCCTAGTGGTACCCTTTTGGATTTTTTCACATTTTTTTTGTTTTTTTATTTATTTTTTTGGCAGGTGCTGGGCCCCTTTGGGCCTGGCTTGTTTTATTTTTGCTAGCTAACCCCCCTGCAGGCTATTTGCACCCTGGCCCAAGTTTATTTATTTTCTTTTCTTTTCTTATTTTCATTTTTATTTTCTTAATATATTTTCTAAATACTGAAAAAATCATAAAAATACAAAAATGATAGATTTATATTTTTGGCTTAGTTTATTTTATTTTTCTCATAATTTTTTTTATTTAACTATACTTTATTTATTTATTTTATAAATTATCTTGTAAATTTAATTTAAAACTAAGTTATTTATTTTCTTCTACACTAATTAAAATATATTATTTTTGATATAAAAAAGACTAAAAATATTTTATAATGCCATAAATATTTTCAAGACAAAAATACCAAAAAAAAATACTTTTTTCTAAACTTATTTTCTTTAATCAATTAATAGAATTAGGGTTTAATTAAAATCTTTTCCTAATAAATTTAAGTTTAATTAATTATTTTCTTTAATTAATTAGGTTAAGGAAAATACCTCTTTTCTCCTAAAAATCCAAATAAAAATATCCATTTACTTCACATTTTGAATTTTTGTACATTTATTCATTTTTGTACTTTGTATTTATTTATTTTCTTGTACATTGATACCAATTTAATATGGTTGTAATAGACTAACTAGGTTTACATTTTTGTAATCCCCATTAAATTTGTACACACACCCTCCCACAAATGTTGTAATAGCGTAGTAACTTTAAATTCCGCAATTTATCGCTTTTATACATAATATGCTAGTAATTAGGGTGTGTATGGAAAGACCAAAATCAATACTTAGAAAACCCTAGTTCAAGACAAAAAAAAATCATGAAAACAATACACTTGCACACAAGCACCCCTAGGGTTATTCCACTTGGCTGCCTTATATTAAATGGCCATATTATGCATGTAAGGTATCTTAGCAAAAAAACAAGTAAATACAAGATCATAGTCCCTCGATGACGCTATTTAAGTTGCCTTTCAAATGATGTTAGTCCCTAAAAGAGAATGCTAAGATACCTTGCAATATTGCTAATCATGGTTATACGATGACCCACGGCCGTCCTGTTTACATCCAAAGATAGGGTTACTTACCAAATCAATGGTAAGGTAACAATGTCAAAAGAAAAGGAAATGAACATGAAAGACTTTTGAGTAGGTAGAATTCTCCTAACTACTTGCTCAACTTCAAACAAACATCCTTTCTATTTTCAAAAAAAACATCTACACTTTCAAAACATTTTACAAAACTTGAAAACATTTTCAAAAGATCAACATCTTTGTATACATTCTTACGAACGAGAATCATTACAAAGATTGCCTAAACAATGGCCTCTTTACAAAATACTTTCAAAAAACCACACCAAGCACAATTTCAAACAAAAAGCAAGTGATCTAGCAAGTAACTAAGAGCCCATGGAAAACCGTGGATGAAAAGGGTGCTGATACCTTCCCTTTTCATAATCTACCCCCTGAACTCAAGAAATAATCTCAAAGGTCTTTCCTGTGCTTTTTTTACCTTTCCTTTTGGATAAAAGAAAAGTCGGTGGCAACTCTTGCTAACTGCAACATTTATGATCAAATGCAAAACCTTCAACTTAGTTCTCCCACCGTATCACAGACATCATTGTTGGAGTGGTGTAGAGGTAAGCAACAAAAGTTTGGGAAATATTTATCCAGGAATTTATCGTGTCCACATAGATTGGTTATTGAATTGTCGTTCGACAAATCTCTCGTTAATGAGTTTGTAAAGAAAATGTTATCAACAGAAAATAAATGTAAACAAAAGTAAAAACTAAGGAAGAACTTATCAAGCCTGCATATAATCTACTCATCACAGACTTAAATCTATCGACCAAGTACATTCAACCTAACAATACTCATCAATGTCACTATGCATCACTCACAATCTAAGTCATTTCTAACCCAAATTGAGAGACCGACTGTATCTCCAAGGAAATGGTCTCTCTACCTCCCCAACAACACAGAAGACAACTATGTAATCGCACTTAAAATATCTCAGTACAACACAACCACATAAAGGAATTAAGCTCTGATACCCAAGTAGATGTCAGCTCTAAATCTATCTCTAGAGTTCATAAACTAACAGATAATCATCCTATATAAGAATCTAAGCAGTATATGTCTATAACAACTCAAATCCCTAGCACATAGCAAAAATATAAGATAATAATCGACAAATATTTATAAAGCAAGTTTAATATAATGCCATGGGCGAAAAATATATACGAGTTCATAGTAAATATACAAACTCAACACATAAAGAATACACAAAGAAGAAGAGAAATGAACCACAAATCTACCGGTTTTTCAGTGCTGATTAAAGAGAAATCCACCCTGGATCATCCGTAAGCAAGCTTCAATGTTCTTTTCTAAGCTCTAACTATCAAAAAATGAAGGATGATGGAGTTGGGGTAAAAAATACCCAAAACCATACCCAAAAAATGTATTTTTACCCCTAAATACGCATTTCTGACTGTCCTGCATCGCCCGATAACCAAAAAGCATCACCCGACGACCAAAACAGTGTTTTTTCCATGCTTCAAATCGCTCCAGAATCGCCCGCTGACCAAAAAGCGTCACCCGACGACAGATGACAGAAAGTTGAAAAACCAGCACAGATTCAACCATAAGTTTTGAACCATAACTCTGATTCGTGCACGATCGGAAGCGTTGAAAAGCTTATTTAATGCTCTATCTAACAATGCCTAAATATCAATGCTTGAATACCTACAAAAATAATATAAAATCAATTAAACTCAATGATATTTACACAATAACGTAATTAATACACTATAACTTAAGCTATACGAATATACACTAAAGTTGAGATTTATTGACAAAAAGAAAATGAATTAAGTCGATGAGTGATAATTATTCACACTCAAATTAACAACAATTTAGCACTCATCAAACTCTCCCCAACTTAAAACATTGTTTGTCCTCATACAAATTCAAATAAACTTAAAGAAGAAAAAGACGATAATCAAAGCATCACAAATCAACAGGTTTTTAAAATGGAAAACAAATGTATGGTTCAAAATAAAAACGTACACACAAGGCAAAAACTTACCACTAAACTACAATGATAACATGAAAATGAAACAACTCCTAGATACAAAGCACATGTCAAAAATTCTAAAAAAATACAATATTCACAAGTGAATCACACCTAGCACACACTTCGTTGATAGATGATAAACTCAAATATGAGGTACTCAACTCTCACCCAACAATCTTGCTAACAATAACTAAAGTATGCATTCATCAAAGAAAATTCATATTAAAAAGCACAAAAGCAAAATCACAAGGGCTTCAAGGGTTGTAACGTAGTCGTGAGAACAAACAAGGGATAATTCCTAAGTCTAATCGAAACAAAAACTTACCTAAACCTAAGGGAGTGATCAATTCACCAAAGATTCAAACACAAAATTCCAATTAAACTTCTTCCGAATCCCAAATTTCACACCAAAGCACTATACTTATTCGTACAATTATTCGAACTCTTTTTGTTTTTCTTTTTCAAAGCTTTTCTATTTTTTTCTTTCTTTTTGTATCACTTCTTGTTAACATTTTTTATTTTCTTTTTCAACCTCATAGAAATCAAATAATAAATACGCAATCATATTTTCTCCAACTTGAATTCAATCGTATCATTTTATGAATACTCTCTACATTCTAAGGCAAGGCAAAAATTCATACAACAACACAAAGTTGAGGGCTCGAGAAAAAAAAAACAATCAAAATTTATTCAAAAAGTGAATTTAATACTCATAGACAAGCATCAAGTTCAAACAACATGGATAGTGACAAAAGGCTCAAAGGGGTTACAAATGATCACACACTCACAAGGTGAAATTGACTATTTGGATAAATAGTTATGCTCAAAATGAAACAAAATTCCTTGATAATATCATGCTTTCATAAGAATCAACATAAATGCAAGATTAAACATAATAAAATTGAGTTAAGACAAAATTGCATGTCTCCCGTGCATATAGTAAACAATGGAAAGAAACCTCACAAGGGGTTTAGTTCTAAAGTGATTCAAAAGTGAACACAATTTCAAAAGAATGAATGACATGAAAATTGTATAAAAGAAATGTCTCATAAACATGTTATGTTTTAGAAAATAATAATTGAGTACCTGACATGTACCAACTTCAAAACACTATCATTACCATACATTTGCAAGTTGAAATATTCAGACTTGGAAAATCACCTCTAAATTCCTCAAGATATCGGACCAAAATTTGAGTCCAAACAAAAACAACAAAAACAAACAAATGAAAGTGAAATAAACAAGTTGAAAAGTGAAGATTTGGGATTTTAGAACATGTCCAATTTCAACTCGTTTATACAACAATCAACACACTACCTAAACTAATAAAATAAAAAATGATAAAACATGCTTGCTTTACGTCGTAAGCTCGACGCCTGTTATTTAAGAATGTTCCTCCAAGTTGCTTTCACCTGGTTGTTTTTAACCAACACACAAGCAAACGTGAAAGGAAACAAATAATGATATAACAAATTTATAAGTATAGTAAACATATACAAGTATCAGTATACACAAGTAAAAATAGACAATACATATGATATCTACAAAACTCAAAAACAAAAGAATTATCGCAATGCAAAAACAATAGAACCAATCCTCGGAAACGGCGCTATTTTGTTGGTGCGGTGTAGCGGCAAGCAACAAAAGTTTTGGAAATATTTATCCGGGAATTTATCGTGTCCACAGAGATTGGTTATTGAATTTATGTTCGATAAATCTCTCATTAATAAGTTTGGAGATAAATGGGTTTCTAAATAAAATGTTATCAACAGAAAATAAATGTAAACAAAAGTAAAAACTACGGAAGAACTTATCAAGCCTGCATATAATCTACTCATCACAGACTTAAATCTATCGACCAATTACATTCAACCTAAAATTACTCATCAATGTCACTATATATCACTCACAACCTAAGTCATTTCTAACCCAAATTGAGAGATCGACCGCTTCTCCAAGGAAATGATATCTCTACCTCCTCAACAACACAGAAGATAACTATGTAATCATACTGACGATCTGTCAGTACAACACAACCACACAGAGGCATTAAGCTCTGATACCCAAGTAGATGTCAGCTCTAAATCTATCTCTAGAGTTCAGAAACTAATAGATAATCATCCTAGATAAGAATCTAAGCAGTATATGTCTATAACAACTCAAATCCCTAGCACAAAGAAAAAATCTAAGATGATAATCGACAAAGATTTATAAAGCAAGTTTACTATAATGCCATGGGCGACAAATATACATGATTTTAAAGTAAATACATATACAAACTCAACACATAAAGAATACACAAAGAAGAAGAGAAATGAACCACAAATCTATCGGTTTTTCAGTGCCGATTGAAGAGCAATCCACCCTGGAGCATACGTATGCAAGCTTCAATGTTGTTTTCTAAGCTCTAACTATCAAAAAATGAAGGATGATGGAGTTGGGGTCAAAAATACCCAAAACCATACCCAAAAAATGTGTTTTTACCCCTAAGTATGTATTGCTGACTGTCCTGCATCGCCCAATGACAAAAAAGCGTCGCCCGACGACTAAAACTGTGTTTTTTCCACGCTTCAGATAGCTCCAGAATCGCCCGGTAACCAAAAAGCGTCTCCCGGCGACAGATGACAGATAGTTGAAAAACCAGCATAGATTGAGCCATAAGTTTTAAACCATAACTCTGATTCGCGCACGGTCGGAAGCGTTGGAAATATTATTCAATGCTCTATCTAACAATGCCTAAATATAAATGCTTTAATACTTACAAAAATGAGATAAAATCAACTAAACTCAATGATATTTACACAATAATGCAATAAATATATTATAACATAAACTATACCGAATATACACTAAAGTTGAGGTTTATTGAAAAAAAGCAAACGAATTAAGTCGATGATGTAAGTACGAAGTGCACCTAAGAGGGGGGAGGGGGTGAATTAGGTACTTTAAAAAATTCTGGTTTTAATGATGATGGATATTATTTTTCAGGATTATGGTGAGTTTATGAAAGAGTAAAGTGCAGAAAAATAAAGAGACACAAGCGATATATCCTGGTTCCCCTCACAGTCCGAGAGTACTCCAGTCCCCTTTCAACATGAAAGAGATATACTTATTGTGGCAAACTTAAACAAGAACTACCCAAAACCAAGAACAATCCTCTTGGACCAATAACAATCCTCTTGGATTTTCACTATGTCAACAATGAGAACAATCCTCTCAAAGTGACTTCACTTGTATCCAACAATCCTGGAAAGACAAGATTTATAAAACCACTTAAACTTATTTCCAACAATCCTGAAAAATAAGTAAGTATTTATCAATATTTGATTTGAGTGAGTTTGAGTAGTAATGATCACTTTGAGTGATTTAATCAATGAATTGATCTTCTCTTCCAATGATAATAGTATACAATGACTCAAGATATATAATTCTCAAAGTTTTCTGGTTAATAATATGTGAAAGTGTGCAAAAAACTTGTCTATGAAAATGTATAGCAGCTTGAGTTTGATTTTTGAAAATTCAGAAAATATATTTGAAAGAGGTGCAGAAAATGATTTTGAAAATGAGTATTTATATGTTCATAGCACCTTTTTGAAACAACATAAAGTTCTGTAAATGAATCACAAATAATTGCCAAGATTGAGTGAAAGGTTTCCATGAAATGGTGTTATGAACAAGCATGTGCAAAGCTGCTATTTTTCAAAATCGTGTAGCATGCAATTGATTGCACCCTTTGTGTAAATCGATTGCACGAGGTCTCAACAACTAGAGTTTCAAAAGTTTTGAGTGTGCAATCAATTGCACAAGAGTGTAAATCGATTGCATGTGAAGTCAGTAGCAAAAATTGATTGAGTGCAATCGATTGCACAAACATGCAAATCGATTACACTGAGAAACAGTAGCAAAAATTGATTGAGTGCAATCAGTTGCACAAACATGCAAATCGATTTCACTGAGAAACGGTAGCAAAATATTTGAAAAAATTGAAGCATCCAATCGATTGCACTAATATGCAAATCGATTGCACTTAAGTGAAAAATGTTTTTTAGCTTAGAAAAACTTAAGTAAAGGTTTAGACAATATAAAATATTTATTTTTACCATTGAGCATCTATGTCTTAAGTTCAAAGTAAGTATTATCATTATACCTTGAAATATTGCTAAGTGCTTGAACTGAAGACTTTATTCACATATGCTTTTAGCTGATTCAAAAATCTTTGCCTTATTGACAATCGTGGTTTGTCTTCATCAAAACAAAAGTGCATTTGAGAAGGTTGCTTTTACATTCTCCCCCTTTTTCATGATGACAAACGATCTTGCTTGATGCAATGTAATTTCCGGAAAGAGCTTCTCCCTCTAAGATGCATAACTCCCCCTTTGTATGAGAAGGTTGGAATCCTTTGAATTTGTTCATCTTGGTTGAAGAAGGTTGTAATTTTCGGAAAGAGCTTCTCCCTCTAAGATGCATAAAGTACTACATCCTTCTCCCCCTTTGACATTATCAAAAAGAAGGGAAAGATGAAAAGAGAAAAAAGACAGTAATAAAGTAATGTTGAGAGAAAAACTTAATTAATTATGCGTCACAAATAGTCTAACGATTACAAAGAAATTTAACAACAAACAAAACATAGAATAACAGAACAAGGACATAACAGAAAATAGTAGACATAATAAAGTTGGACAGAACTTTATGGTTGATTCATGTCCCGATTGTTATAGAACCAAGGTCCTTGATTTGGAAATTATTGTTGTAGAGGAGGTTCTGTGTAATATTGTGGAGGTGCATCTGGATTATTTGGGTCATATGGTGGAATGTGATGATGAGAGTAAAGGTAAGAAAATTGTTGATTCACATCTGTGCGGAAGTCATTAATCCGGGTTGTTGTAGAATCGTTGATAGCATTCCATTGGTTGTTGATGTTGGTGTTCATGGAAGCAAATTGTTGAGACATGAAATCCATAAGATCTTGATTGCTTGGACCAAAGGGAGCAGTAGGTGGAGGACGTACAACTTCACCACCTTCGACTTCTTGATCGTTCCCTTCATCACCAACCACATCTTCACCAATGTAAGTTATAGTTTTTGTTTCCGGATTATAATAAACACCCATTCTTGAGTCAACATTCTTGATTGAAATCTTATGCAGATTTGGATCCATATTGACTTTCTCAAACCCAGCAAAATCAACTCCAAATTCTTCCTTAATTAATGTAACAAACTAAGCATATGGTAGGAATTTCTATTTTGCATCGACTCTCAGCTTATGAACCATTATGAGCCTTACCCAATTAACACTTATTCCTTTCTTTCTTGCATAAATCAGATGCATTTCCAGGCCAGTCACAGTGCAGTGGTTTCCAGCCCGTGGAAACATAATATAGACCATAAAGTAATGAAATAGTCGATCGTCTATATAAAAGTTAACTGCACTCCACGAATCTCTAGATGGAATCACTCCGCCCAGACCATAAATCCTTTTGGCACAGAATTTAGCTTCACTTAATCTCCCAATGCTGTAATAAAATTCCTTTTTCCTGTAGTCATCCCATGCCTCATTTTCAGGGTCGTACAAAGAGCTTCCAGTGTAGGGAATATGAAGAATCTCACCAACAATCTCAGGGGCTAGAGAGATTCGAGTACCCAACACATATGTCACCATCTTGCCTTTGTGGGGAGTTAAATTGCTGAAAAATACTCTTACCAGATCCGGATAATATGGACCAAATGATGAAATTAATGGTTCTAGTCCACAAGCAGTTAAATCATTTTGAAAAGAGAAACATTCCTGGGGAAAGGATGATAGCATACCATATTTAAGATTGGACATTATCTTTCTTTGAAAGTCCTTTGTGAATCTTGCTTCTTGTTCTTCGGTGAGAGATGAAAGTAATGGATTCTCAGAGGATGAATCAACCTTTTTCTTCCCTTTCTCTGAAGCTGACACCTTTCATTTTTGCCTTGAAGCCATGGGTAAGGTATTTTTAGGGTTTTAAAGGTTTTAGGTTTTTGAGAGAAAGGTGTTTGATGAGCTGAAGTTTGGATATGATTTATGAGTAGATAGAAATGAGTGGGTTGTATTATATTTAATGAAGTTTAATTGGCTTGGGAACATGAGAGAGAGAGGAATTCTGACCAATAAATATTTTTGTCATAAAAGAATGTTACAGTGGGTGCAATCGATTTGCATACAGATGCAATCGATTTTCACATAAAACAGAAGCAAAATAAAACTGAAACGCACATAGTGCAATCGATTTGCACTTATGGTGCAATCGATTTACACTAAAATATAAAGGTCAAAATTAAAAACACTCAGTGAGCAATCGATTTACACTATTGTGCAATCGATTTGCATCAACCAAAAAACAGATTTTTCTTAAACTTAAACACCACTTAGCATATATATTCACATACAGCATGGTTAAAAACATATATATAAAATCATAACAAGGATAGAAAGAATCTTATATGTCGTGTTCATCAAGAATGCCAAGCTCTCGTCGAATCTTGTAAAACGGTTCTCTTGCCAATGGTTTAGTGAAGATATTGGCGAGTTGATTATGAGTATCTATAAATGTTACCTCGACATATCCTTGAAGTACATGATCACGAAGGAAATAATGATGTATATCTATGTGTTTGGTTCTTGAATGCATGACCGGATTCTTCGTAATGTTTATTGCACTTGTATTGTCGCACTGTAGAGGAATGCATCCTAGATCGAGTCTGTAGTCACGAAGTTGTTGTTTGAGCCATAAAATTTGAGTGTAACTACTACCCGCTGCAATATATTCTGCTTCGGTCGTGCTAAGAGAAACGCATGCTTATTTCTTGAAGGCCCATGATACTAATGCATTTCCAAGGATGTGACAAGTACTACTTGTGCTTTTTCTATCAGTTTTACAACCTCGATACTTTGTAATGTCGATGGAAACGCCTGATTCATCTTGATCAACATATGTACCGGAACCCATTGGTGTAGACATTTCCTTACATCCATGTCAAATCTTTTCAAAAGTTCCTTGCAATACTTGGATTGGTTGATGAAGGTGCCATCTTTTAATTGTTTGATTTGAAGTCCAAGAAAATAATTCATTTTACCCATCATGGACATCTCAAATTCTCCTTGCATCATTGCGGAAAATTCTTCACACATTTCTTGGTTCGAAGATCCGAAAATGATATCGTCAACATAGACTTGAGCTAGCAAAGTGTCATATTTTATTTTCTTGATAAACGGAGTCTTGTCAACTTTTCCCTTTTCAAAACCTTTTTCGCATAAAAAGTTGCTTAAACGATCATACCATGCCCTTGATGCTTGTTTCAACCCATAGAGAGCTTTTCTCAATTTAAATACATGAGTTGGATTCTTGAAATCTTCGAACCCCGGGGGTTGCTTAACGTAGACTTCTTCAGTGATATATCCATTCAAGAATGCGCTTTTGACATCCATTTGGAAAAGCTGAAAATTTAATGAGCAAGCATAGGCAAGTAAGAGATAAATAGCTTCTAACCTTGCAACTGGAGCGAAAGTTTCTTCAAAATCTATTCCTTCTTCTTGATTGTAGCCTTGTGCTACCAACCTTTCTTTGTTCCGAACAATTATTCCATTTTCATCAAGTTTGTTTTTAAACACCCATCTTGTTCCAATATTGTGTTTGTTGCTTGGCCTAGGGACAAGTTCCCAAACTTGATTCCTTTCAAATTGATTTAATTCTTATTGCATAGCGATAATCCATTGGTCATCGCCTAAGGCTTCATCAACTTTGGAAGGTTCAATTTGAGAGACAAACGCCATGTTTAGGCAAGAATCTTTAAGATTTAATCTTGTTGTCACACCTTGACTTATATCACCAATTACTTTATCGATAGGATGATCTCTATGAGTTCTCTATTCTTTTGGTAGATCATTGAGATTTGATTCTTGTTGGGGTGATTCTTCGTGTTGAATTGGTTGATCTTTGGAAGTATTTTCTTGAGAACCTTCTACTATTTCATCATCATCATCACAAACAATATTATCCTCCTTGGAGGGGTTATATTCATCAAAATATACACGCATTCATTCTTCAATTGTTAAATTTCTTTTGTTGTAGATTCTATATGCCTTACTAGAAATAGAGTAGCCAAGAAAAATACCTTCATCGGGTTTTTCATCAAACTTACCAAGGTTATCTTTGTCGTTGTTTAAGATAAAGCATTTGCATCCGAAAATTTGAAAGAAAGCAATGTTTGGTTTCCTCCCTTTGAAGAGTTCATATGGAGTTTTCTTCAAGATCGGTTTTATGTTAACTCTATTGCTAACAAAACATGTCGTGCTCACCGCATTCGCCCAAAAATATTTTGGAAGATTTGAATCGCTAAGCATCTCTCTAGCAAGTTCCATAAGAGACCTATTCTTTATTTCCACCACTCCATTTTGTTGAGGAGTCCTTGGTTCCGAGAAGTTGTGAGATATTCCATGTTCTCCACAAAATTTTTCAAATAGAGCATTTTGAAATTCTCCGCCATGATCACTTCTTATGGAGGTGTGATACGGTGGGAGAACTGACTTAAGGGTTTTGCGTTTTATCGCAAATGTTGTGGTTAGCAAGAGTCGCCACTGACTTTTCTTTTATTCAAAAGGAAAGGTGAAAAAGCACAGGAAAGACCTTTGAGATTGTTTCTTGAGTTCGGGGGGTAGATTATGAAAAGGGAAGGTATTAACACCCTTTTCATCCATGGTTTTCCATGGGCTCTTAGTTACTTTCTAGATCACTTGCTTTTGTTGATTGAAATTGTGTTTGGTGTGGTTTTGAAAGTATTTTGTAAAAGAGGCCATTGGTTTAGGCAATCTTGGTAATAATTCTCATTTGTAAGAATGTATACAAATATGTTTGTCTTTTTGAAAATGTTTTCAATATTTGTAAGATATTTTTTAAATATGTGTGTGTTTGTTTTGAAAAAATAGCAAGGATAGTTGTTTGAAAATAGAGCAAGTAACTAGAAGCAATCTACCTACTCAAATGTCTTTCTTGTTCATTTTCTATCCCTTTGACATTGTTGTCTTACCATTGATTTGGTAAGCAACCCTATCTTTGGATATAAACGGGACGGGCGCGGGTCATCGTATAATCATGATTAGCAATATTGCAAATTATCTTAGCTTTTTTGAGGGACCAAGATCATTTTGTAAGGCAACTTTGAATAGAGTCATCGAGGGACTATGATCTTATACTTGTTTTTTTTGCCAAGATACTTCGCATGCGTAATATGGCTATTTTTGTATAAGGCAACCAAGTGGAGAAACCCTAAGGGTGCTTGTGTGAAAGTGTGTTATTTTCATGCTTTGATTTTGTCTTAGATTTAGGGTTTTCTATTTGATTTGTTTTTATCTTGCCATACAAACCCTAATTACTAGCATGGTATATAAAAGCGGTAAATTGCATAATTTAAAATTACTACGCTATTACAACATTTTTATGGGAGGGGGAAATATAAATTATGAATGGGGATTTGCAATAATGTAAATCTAATTAAGCTATTACAACCAAATAGAATTTGTACAAATGTTTGAATCAATAAGATACAATGTAAATTAAATATGCAATATTATGTATATGCAAGGAAAATAAATTGTTTTATTTTTAAGTGGAAAGGAGTTTTAACCTAATCCTAAAAATATTTAAAAAAAGGAATTATTTCTTAAAAAGAAGTTAACCCTAATTTTCTAATTTAAAAGAAAATGAAGTTCTTTAACCATTATTCTTTGTATATTTTTGTATTAAAAATAATAAATAATATTTTATGAAAATAATTAGTTTTTATATGTCAAAATAAATATTTTACAAGTATGAAATGAAAAGGAATAAAATAATTAACCTAATTCTATTTTTTTTATATTTACAAGTTTATTTAAGAAAAATAATTAATATATAGTTTAATAAAAATATTTCTTATGTGAAAATAAAATAAAATAAACAAAAATGCAATATTTATCAAGTTTTATATTTTTCATGATTTTATGTATTAAAGGAAATATTTAATAAAACAAAAAAAAAACAAATAAATAATAAAGATTGGGCCATGGGTGCTGCAAGCAAACATGGATTACTGTGTTAGAAAATAAAAAGGAAGCCCGAGTGTTAGAACATAGTTTGGTTCTACTACCCTTGATTATAGTTTTGATGATAACAAATACAAAGAATAAATAAATGAAAAGAATATATACAAAGAACAAACATGCTCCTTAAAATTATGTTTTATGTATGTAGAAGTTCTGATGGGATCAGTATCAGAAGATAAGCAGAAGAATTACACGTTAAAGCAAAATAGTTTTTGCACTGAAGATTGGTGACCAGAACCTGCGCTTAATGACAACAAACTCTGATTCTGAACTAAGACATATCACCCAAGTCATCAATATTCTGAAGCGTCATCAGCAGTTAAGGATAGAAGACTCTGAAGCGTTACTGATTATTCAAGACAAAACTAATGCCAACGGCTTTCTTCAGACAAGATCTTCTACAAAAGGAAAGTGCGTTATTAACATTAAACTAGCTTTATGGAAAACGTCTTTGCCTTGCCTATATAAACAAGTCTGCTTGTGAAAGAAGCACGTACGTACGCACACATCAATTTCCAGAGAATTCCAAACCACGCATATTCAAGCTCTAGCACATTCATTCTATTCTAAGCTTACATGTGTAATTATCACAATTGTGATATACTATTTTGTTAGAAAACACCAACACTTTCTTGTTCAATTATTTGTAAAAGATTTCCTTGAGATTAACTGGTTTGTGGTTGTACTCAAGAAGACTTTAACAGTTGTTAAAGTAGATGTTGTAATCCTTTGAGATTAGTGGATTAAGACCTCATTGGAGAGAGGCGAAATCACCTTGACGGGTGGACTGGAGTAGTTTGAGATCAAACAAACTAGGATAAAAATATTGTGTCATTAAGCTGTTTTTGATCTAAGTTTTCAATTCAACCCCCCTTCTTGTGTTTTTCACATCTTCAATTGGCATCAGAGCGCCTGGTTCTGAGCTTAAACACTTAACTGTGTCAGTACAAGATCCAGCGTCAGAAAAACACTATGGCAGGACCAATTCAAAACATCAGCAATGGCAACAATGAAGAAAGGGACAGATTCAGTGGCAAGCCTTTAGTCTTTGATGGAGAGAACTTTGATTACTGGGAAGATAGAATTGAGAGTTTCTTTCTGGCCCATGGTGCTGATCTATGGGACATAGTGACTGATGGATACACGCATCCAGTGGATGGATGTGGTCAGAAGATAGAAAGAAAAATGATGTCTGATCAACAAAAGTGTGAATTCAGAAACCATCACAAGGCCAAAACAATTCTCCTCAGCGCCATCTCATACTCAGAATATGAAAAAATATCAAACAGAGAAACTGCCAAGAATATGTTTGATTCTCTAAGAATGACGCATGAAGGTAACATTCAAGTCAAAGAAACCAAAGCCCTGGCGCTCATCCAGAAGTATGAGGCATTCAAGATGGAAGATAGTGAATCAATAGAAACTATGTTTTCAAGATTTCAAATTCTTGTTGCTGGTCTAAAAGTTCTTGACAAAGGGTATTCTATTGTTGATCATGTTAAGAAGATCATCAGAAGCTTGCCAAAACAGTGGAGGCCAATGGTCACAATGCTTAAGCTAGCCAAAGATCTCAACAAAATCTCTCTGGAGGAACTTGTCAGCTCCCTCAGAAGTCATGAGATAGAGCTAGAAGAAGATGAACCTCAAAAGTAAGGTAAGCCATTAGCTTTAAAATCTAACAGAAAATCTGACTCCAAAGTTTTGCAGGCTGTGGAAGAAACCTCTGATGGATCCTCATCAGAAGAAGATGAGCTGTCTCTCCTCTCCAGAAGAGTGAACCAACTGTGGAAGCAGAGGCAAAGGAAGTTCAGGAATCCCAGAAGATCAAAAAATCAGAATGAATCTTCCTCCAGATATAGAAGGTCAGAATCCTCCTCTGGACATAGAAGATCTGAAGGTTCTTCAGGATACAGAAAGCCAAACAACAAAGACACCATCTGCTATGAATGTAACGAGCAAGGGCACTACAAAAGTGACTGCCAAAGCTTCAGAAGGAGAAGCCCAAAAAGAAGTTTATCAAGGAAAATAAGAAAAGTCTCATGGCTACATGGGATGATTCTGACACATCTGAAGCTGACTCAGAATCAGATGATGAAAGAGAAAACATATCTCTCATGCAAAACGTATCTGAAGACAGTGAAGCTTCTGGTTCAGACTCAAAATCAGACACAGAAGAGGTATTCCCTCACTTTACTATAAACTTTACTAAGGCTGAACTTGCTGAAAGCCTTAATGAAATTCTGGAAAGGTATCAGCAGATCAGAGTCAAATTCAGAAACCTGAAAAGGAATCTTGCTTCGGACTCTGATAAGACTGAGAGTCTCAGATTGGAGAATTATGAGTTAAAAGAAAAAATTTCAAAATTAGAAAACCATTTGCAAAACTCTCAGAAGGAAACAATCTCGGAAACTCCCATTAATGCTGATGAGATCATCAAAGAATATGATCACAGCTTTCAGAAATTTCTAGCTAAAAACATAGACAGAAGCAAGATGGCTTCAATGATCTATGGAGTTAGCAGAAATGGCAGAAAAGGGATAGGATATCAAGGTAAGGTACCTACACCAAAAAATTCCATGGACTTAGTTATAAAATTCACTCCACATGATTCATACTTTATTTATGGGCACACACATGACATAAAATACACAAATAGTGATTATTCTGTCAAACTAAAATTCAACCAGAGTTTTGGTAAAACTAATAAATCAGGACCCAAGAAAATATGGGTACCTAAGGATAAAATAATACATATGGCAGATATCTTTAGCAGCAAAGCAAAGACACCAATCATGGTATCTGGACTCTGGATGCTCACGACACATGACAGGAAGAAGGCATATGTTCCAAAGCCTGGAACCTAAGCCTGGAGGCAACGTAGGCTTTGGAGGAAATCAGAGAGGAAAGATCATTGGTTCTGGAACATTAGGTAATGGAAATCTTCCCTCTATAAGTAATGTTTTGTTAGTTGATGGATTAATGCATAACCTGTTATCCATAAGTCAATTAAGTGATAACGGTTATGATATAATCTTCAATCAAAATTCATGCAAACCTGTTAGTCAGAAAGATGGGACTATCCTATTTAATGGAAAGAGGAAAAACAACATCTATAAAATCAAACTTTCTGAACTGAAAAGTCAGAATGTAAAATGTCTATTGTCTGTTAACAACGAGCAATGGATCTGGCACAGAATATTGGGACATGTTAGTATGAGAAGAATATCTCAGATTAACAAACTCAATCTGGTCAGAGGACTTCCTAACTTGAAGTTCAATTCAGATGCTCTGTGTGAAGCATGTCATAAAGGCAAGTTTGCAAAACCTGCTTTCAAATCCAAAAATGTTGTTTCCACCTCTAAGCCATTAGAACTTCTGCACATTGACTTATTTGGACCAGTAAAAACTGCTTCAGTTAGTGGCAAGAAGTATGGGTTAGTAATCGTAGATGACTATAGCAAATGGACATGGGTAAAGTTCTTAAGACACAAGTACGAGTCACACTCTGTGTTTGTTACCTTCTGCAACCAAGTTCAGAATGAAAAGGATCTTAGAATAGTCAAAGTCAGAAGTGATCATGGTGGAGAATTTGAAAATAAAGATTCTGAATTATTCTTTAATGAAAAAGGAATTCTGCATGATGTCTCTTGTCCTAGAACTCCCCAGCAAAATGGAGTTGTAGAACGAAAGAACAGAACATTGCAAGAAATGTCCAGAACCATGATCAACGAGACTAACGTTGCTAAGATCTTCTGGGCAGAGGTAATAAACACAGCGTGTTACATTCAGAATAGAATCTCCATAAGACCTATTCTGGAAAAGACTCCATATGAACTGTGGAAGAACATAAAGCCCAACATTTCTTATTTCCATCCATTTGGATTTACATGTTTTATTTTGAATACAAAAAATTATCTGAACAAGTTTGACTCTAAAGCACAAAAGTGTATTATGTTAGGATACTCTGAACGCTCAAGAGGGTACAGAGTATACAATACAGAAACACAGATTGTTGAAGAGTCAATCAGTGTTCGATTTGATGATAAGCTTGACTCTCAAAAGTCAAAGCAGAATGAATTCCTTGCAGGTATGGAAGTTGAACTCATAGGTACTGAAGACAACTCAATAGAGGATCTCAACAGAGACACTCCCTCAACATCAGAAAGAGTCACTGCAAGCAACCCAACACCTTCTGTTGATCACCTCCAGAAAAGACCATCCAGAATCAGCATTGATCACCCAGAAGAAACAATTTTAGGAAGGAAGGAAGATCCAATCAGAACAATATCTACTTTCAGAAATTCTGAAGAGTCTCTCATGGGACTGGTTTCTCTGATTGAACCAACAACAATTGATGAAGCACTTCTGGACAATGACTGGATTCTGGCAATGCAAGAGGAGCTAAATCAATTCACCAGAAATGGCGTATGGGATATGGTTCCCAAACCAAAAGGATTCAACGTCATTGGTACAAAATGGGTGTTCAGAAACAAACTGAACGAACAAGGTGAAGTCATCAGAAACAGAGCACGACGGGTAACACAAGGTTATAGTAAGCAAAAGGGGATAAACTATACAGAAACCTTTGCTCCAGTCGCCAGGTTAGAATCTATCAGACTCTTAATATCATTTGTTGTTAATAAAGGCATCACTCTGTATCAGATGGATGTCAAAAGTGCATTCTTAAATGGCTATATAGAAGAAGAGGTATATGTGCACCAACCCCCTGGTTTTGAAAGTTCCAAAAATCCAGAATATGTTTTTAAAATAAAGAAGTCACTCTATGGTCTGAAACAAGCTCCCAGAGCTTGGTATGAAAGACTAAGTAACTTCCTGTTAGAAAAGGAATTCACCATAGGGAAAGTGGACACAACCTTGTTCTGTAAGACAGTTAAGAATGACATATTAGTGTGTCAAATTTACGTTGATGACATCATATTTGGATCCACTAAACCCTCTCTTGGAAGAGAGTTTGCTAAATGTATACATGCATAATTTGAGATGAGCCTAATGGGGGAACTAAAATTCTTTCTAGGCATTCAAATAAATCAAACTCCAGAAGGAACTTACATTCATCAGAGAAAATATGTCAGAGAACTTCTGAAGAAATTTGATCTCTCAGAATGTAAGCTCTCAAGGATTCCAATGCATCCCATGTGCATTCTGGAAATAGAAGAGGTAAGTAAAAAGCTAGAACAGAAGGTCTACAGAGGTATGATTGGTTCTCTTCTGTATCTGACAGCTTCAAGGCCTGACATTCTATTCAGCATTTGCATTTGTGCTAGATTCCAATCAGATCCTAGAGAATCTCACTTAACAACAGTTAAGCGAATTTTCAAGTATCTGAAAGGTACTGCTAATCTGGGTTTGTTTTATATAAAATCAAGTGATTACAGCTTAGTAGGATACTATGATGCTGATTTTGTTGGAGACAGAGTAGAATGTAAAAGCAATTCTGGAAGCTGCCAGTTTTTGGGAGAAAATCTGATCTCATGGTCCAGCAAAAGACAATCCACAATAGCTCTATCAACAGCAGAAGCTGAATACATAGCAGCAGCTGGATGCAGCACGCAAATGCTCTGGATGAAAAGTCAACTTGAGGACTTCAATATATTTGAGAGTAACATACATATCCTCTATGACAATACTTCTGCTATTTGTCTCAGTAAAAATCCTATTTTGCATTCTAGGGCTAAGCATATAGAAATAAAACATCATTTTATTAGGGACTATATTCAAAAAGGGATCCTTAATTTAAAATCCATTGACACAGACCATCAATGGGCTGATGTCTTTAAAAAACCTCTTTCTGAAGATAGGTTTAACTTCATTCTGAAACATCTCAGCATGAAGCTTTGCCTAGAATAAACTGTTTTATTTACATATCTTAACCCTCAGAATTTTAGTTATTTTCTGTGAACTGCTGATCAACCTGCCTTTAGAATTTTAGAAGTACAGAATGTATCAGAATCTATCCATAAAGATTTGAGCGTTTCATTTCAAGGATAGAAGTGTGTTGTTCACGTAAGCAAACAATTGTCATCCATTCAAGCTACCTTCTAAGGATGAACACGCGTTCACTTTTCTGAAAGGTCAAAAGCGCTGATTGGGTGCATTGAGACACATGTCATGGGTAACTGTTCCAATATCTTTCTGAATCCCCTAAAATCAGCTGTCATTAATTCTTATAATCATTACTAATTATTTCTCTCTCTTGCAGTTTATGTTTTCAAAAATCTATTTAAACACAAATCTCACTTTACACTCTTTACTCTCTCAATACACTCTAATTGTTTTATGTTCATCTTTCAAAACCTTTTCATCTTCTTCTCAACCTTCTTGTGCGAACATGGCTTCCTCAAGTGTCCCAAATACCATTACTCAGAGAACAAAATCCATGGAACAATATGAAGAACCATTCAGAACTCTCCTTACGCCCATTGACAACCTAGAAGTGCTTTCAGAACTAATCGTGGATTTTGAAAGTCTTCAAGAAAATGGATTCAATCTTTCTGAAGAAGTAAAAGCTCAAGGATGGAACAGGTATTTTGACCGTCTTCTTGGTCCAATGTTTCTAATCCTTATGAAGGAATTCTGGATTCATGCTTCATCCTCCAACCATCAAGTCACTTCGTATGTAATGGGGAAGAAGATAGTAATTACTGAAGACCTAATTGCAAGACTGATAGGTTACAGTGGTGGTGGCATAAGGTGTATAGACATGGCTAAAAGATGTGTTGATGTTGCTTCAATTGCAAGAGAAATTTTCACTCTGGGTCTTCCCTCCAGCAAGATAAGGGATCTAAAGGATCATCACAGAATATGGGCTAAGATAATTCTGGGATGCATCAACCACAGGAAGCCAACCAGCTCTCCTGACTACATAAACATTGATCATCAGTTTCTGATCTACTTTATCTCCCAGAAGACTAATGTAAATCTGGCTCACTTGCTGTTCAATCATCTCAGGACCAGTGTTAAGGAGACTAGAGAAGATGAGTGTACCAAAAGGGACTGGATACCCCTTGGAAGGCTCATATCAGATATTCTGACAGAATAGGCTGATAGAGCATCTAACAGAAGCACAAGAAATCAACTCTCTAGAGGCAACTGCTGGGAAGCCTTTGAATGCGAAGAATCTGAAAAAGATGAAAATTATTGAGAACATCAAAAAGGAACCCAATATTACATCCTTTGCAACCATTACTTCCAGAAGAATCCCTCTGGATGACTTCCCTATGTTCTCAGAAATTGATTCCAAGCCTGAGATTATCGTCAGATATTTGGATGCATGCAAGGCATATGGCACTGCACCAGGGGTAAATATTCAGGACTTGCAACAGGAAGCTCCAGAAGTTGTGCTGAAGAAGAACAAGAAAAGAAAGGCAGCAGCAGAAGGATCATCCCAGCGGACTCCAAAAGTTGCAAAAAGGAAAGGTAATCCCTCTTCTGTTAATGTTTTATAATCAATATCTCTATCAACATCTGGACCCTTACCTACCCAATCAGAAAATCCTACCCCACAAACGTTTGATGATTTTGACATAGGATTTGACCCCTCAGAAACTCTAAGTCTTAGAGGAATTCACTCCCTACCTATCAATCCAAATACTGAATCAACTTAACCAGAACTTGCAAAAGTCCTGTCAGACATTGAATCTTTTGACCAAAATATTTCTGCTCCCGCACTAGAAAATCCAAATCCTCTAATCCCAGAAAATCCAAACTTCGAAACAACCACAGAAGCTCCACAACCAGATATTCCCCTCTCTCCTTAACCAGAAATACCACTACCTCCATCTCCTCAACCAGACATTCATCCACCTTCTCCATAACCTGAGCAATCACAACCAAAAGTTCACACTTTTGAGATCCAACCTTCTGAATCATGTGAAACTGAACCTCACCATCTTACATCCAACCAATCTGAAGAACCTACTTCAAATTCAGATACAATTTCCATTCCAGGAATCACTGAACCTCTGGCCATCCGTATGCCCCTCACTATTCTGGACATTTCCCAAATTCCCTCTTCACTAGAATCAACTCCACCAAATTCCCCAACAAGTCCAATAATTATACCAGACTCTCCCACTCACTCACCAAAAAGAAATCCATATGACAACGTTAAACTTGTCATTGACCTAACTGTTTTTGAACGCCTAGCTGCCATAACTCATAAAACTTCCATTCCAAAACCAAAACCATCTGAACCCACACCATATGTTGGTACTAGTTTATTGATGTTTGAAACAGAAATGCAGAAATGGATAACCTCCCTGAAGCAATCTAGTCTTGAGATGACCAATCCTGCAACCTCAGATTATCTTTGGATAAGTTTCAGAAAATGGATAAGGTCTTAAACTCATAAGATGTAAGAACAGTGCTACGGACAAGTTCAACAGAATTTCAGTAATCTGCTAAAGGTATTTGAAGACCAAGTTCTGAGCCAACTGCTCAAGGAAGAGATTCTCCCTCTAGACAATGCTCCCTGGTCAGAACATCGTCCATCAGACAATGTTCAACCAGAGTCAGAAGGTCTCAATCTGACTGCTGCTCTAGATGAGATAATTTATGCAGAGGAATTGGTTCAAAATGACCATGGTGCAGAATGCTCTGAGAAGCATCCAGTTACTGAAGATTCTCCAGCTCCCTCCTTTGAAAGGCAAACTCTGGAAGATCTGAAGAGAACGGATATTGTCATTCAGGAAAGATTGGATAAACAGGATGATACAATCAAGGAAATCAAGAGCATGTTAAGCAAACAAGAGGAAAACAACACCCAGATCAAGGGCTTGTTGGAAGCTATGTTCACACGCCTTCCTCCTCCCTCTTAGATTTTCCTCTGTTTTTAAAAAAATCTGTTTATCTGTAATATTTGTTCTACATTGCTGCTGTTATGAACTTCTTATCATTACTTCTTATTTTTAAATATAAATCATTTTTAGCTCTGATTATATGGTATTTTTGATAGCTGACAAAAAGGAGGAGAAAGAATAAGATATTTTTAATAACGGATTACTAAGACAGAAGCCTCAAACATTCTGGACTATTTAACTTCTTTCTTCTGAAAAGCTTGAACAGGTACAAAACTCTGATGAAAGACGTAGTCAAATTCTAATGCTCAAGAACTCAAAGAATTTAAGGGAAGTAATCAACTCAGGGGGAGTTTTTCTTCCGAATTTTATACTTTTTATTTTTTATTTTTTGAAAAATCTGGTTTTTGTCATCATCAAAAAGGGGGAGATTATTAGAACATAGTTTGATTCTACTACCCTTGATTAGAGTTTTGATGATAACAAATACAAAGAATAAATAAATGCAAAGAATATATACAAAGAAAAAACATTCTCCTTAAAATTATGTTTTATGTATGCAGAAGTTCTGATGGGATCAGCATCAAAAGATAAGCTGAAGAATTACACGCTGAAGCAAAACAGTTTTTGCGCTGAAGATTGGTGACCAGAACCTGTGCTTAATGACAACAAACTCTGATTCTGAACTAAGACATATCAACCAAGTCATCAATATTCTGAAGCGTCATCAGTAGTTAATGATAGAAGACTCTGAAGCGTTACTGATTATTCAAGACAGAACTAATGCCAACGACTTTCTTCAGACAGGATCTTCTACAAAAGGAAAGTGTGTTATTAACATTAAACTTGCTTTATGGACAACGTCTTTGCCTTGCCTATATAAACAAGTCTTCTTGTGAAATAAGCAAGTACGTACGCACACATCAATTTACAGAGAATTACAAACCACGCATATTCAAGCTCTAGCAAATTCATTCTATTCTAAGCTTACCTGTGTAATTATCACAATTGTGATATACTGTTTTGTTAGAAAAAACAACACTTTATTGTTCAATTATTTGTAAAAGATTTCCTTGAGATTAACCGGTTTGTGGTTGTACTCAAGAAGACTTTAACAGTTGTTAAAGTAGCTATTGTAATCCTTTGAGATTAGTGGATTAAGACCTCGTTGGAGAGAGGCGAAATCACCTTGACGGGTGGACTGGAGTAGTTTGAGATCAAACGAACCAGGATAAAAATACTGTGTCATTAAGATGTTTTTGATCTAAGTTTTCAATTCAACCCCCCCCCCCCCCCCCCCCCTCCTTCTTATGTTTTTCACATCTTCACCAAGAACCAAACCCATCTGGCCAAAAAAACCAAAATTGAAACTGAAAAAAATGGGAAAAGTGTAAAAGGTAGCGCCAAGGTTCGAACCCATGACCCGGGCCTTGCCAGCGTGCTACCTTGCCACTGGGGTGTCTGTACATCCGTTGGTTTATATGAAACAACAAAAACATAACATAAGAAATTTCCTTTCCCTGTACTTCATCTTCTTCCTCAAGCTGGCCAGACCTCCTGTATCTTTCTCATTTCTCCATGAAAATGAAAACTTCCAACATGAAAATGATAGTAGTCATCCCCACGATTTCAACCATGTAACTTATGGAAACTAACAATCAAAGATAAAAATAAATTTTGAAAGCCCTAATTTTAAACCTACTTTTTACAGAAACTTGAGTGCTAAAATTCTCTATACATAATGATCAGAAATGAAATCTATGCACATGGTTGGCTTCAGCACTATAATATCTACACTTTTCTTTCACAAATCGTGGGCAATGGATGCCTGTATGAAGAGATGAAAGTTATAGTTCTTACCTCTTTCAGCTGAGATCGTGAATGGAGTTTGAGTGAGATTTATGAAGGCCTGAAGGTTCCTTTAGCTTGATTGAACCTCCCTGAGTGTGTTCCAATCCTTGCCTTGCTCTGAAAGTGCCTGGAACTCTCTATCCAAGTCAACCTACAAGCTTGAAAAACAAAAATGGCAGATGAAGAAGGAGGAGTTACATTTCAGGGATGATGGTCTAGATCACTTAGATATGAGGTAGGTAAAGTGTTTTAATGATTAAAACTTGAAACGCACGAGTAAATTGATGGATTGTTATGCTTGGACAGAAACTGTAAGTTTTGACAATTTTTTGGTGATATGGAGTTTTGGAGTATTTCAGGCCTTTTGCAATTGTGTTCTAAGTTTCAATATGTTTGTGTATTAGTATGAAAAAAGTTTCAAGTTAGTTCCGCAACATATCTTTTTGTTCTAGCCTTTTTGCACTCTTTCTTGCTTTTGAAGCAAAGTGAAGGGACAAGTCTCTACATGCTTGTATTGGCCTGCTTGGAGTTGGTACAAGCTCTATACAAATTGCTTTAGGTTTGTAGGACTTGTATGTGTATAGAAGACAGGTACAATGCTCAAGAATTGTAAAGTTGCAAAAGTGAAGCTTTTCCAAAATGGCAATGGCAACTTTGTGCCATTTATGGAATTACAACTTGGACAAAGACTCTTGGGCTTGGATTAAGGCTTTGTCAACTGAGTAAGCATTAAATTATGAAGTGAGAAACAAGTTTGAGACCTGTAAATCAAGAATTAGGCAACATAGGTTGAGATTTGAATTTTGTTCTTCATGAAATGGCTTGAATTCAAAGTGAGAAATTGCCAACTTCATCTCTTCGATTCTATCTACTAAAAAATGATCTCAAGGAGTTATTGGACATTTTGAAAATCTTGAAATGTTCTCTACAACTCATCTTTAAAATTAATTTCAAGATTCCTCTTGGAACTAGGTGAAAAATTGCCATGAAGTTGGGTCCAAAACCTGCCTAAATTAGGGCAAAATTTCACTAAGTTATTTTACTTCATGGGCATGTATTCATAAAATTATATCTTGAGATCCATGCATCTTTTGGGAAAATGTGTGAAGAAAAGTTGTATAATTCATGTGGTTCTACAACTTTCATGTTGGGAATTTTCTTTGAATCATCTTGTATCATGGTGGAAAATTGGCCTAAAGTTGAGAAAAAATAAGAAATTTTCTATACTTAGAAAATTTTCTAAGTTAAGAAAAATTCAAATTTCAAAATCAAATCTTCAATATTTTATTCCTTGATGAACAAGTTTCATATTTTGACATGTTTTGATGAATTGTGATCTTTGGTATTTTATTTTGACCAAAAAGTCAAAGTTTGACTTTTCAGCATACAGTTGACTTTTGATCAGTTGACTGCAAATTTCATTTGTCAATCCAATGGATTTGCAATGTTTTGAACCATGTCATTAGGTAAAGATGATGCAATTGAACCCTTGAAACCATGCTTCAAATCAATTGGACATTTGCTAGGTAAAAAAAATCAGAAATTGCCATTCCTCAGTCAAAACCCTAATTTTGACCATTTTTCCCTTTTGATGATTTGATCAAATTTCTTGAGGAATTGTGATCCAAACTTGATCAAATGATACATATGAGTCTAGAATGTTGATTTGGATCAAAAATTATGAAGTTTGACTATAAATTGGCCATGGTTGACTTTTTCCCCAATACAGTTGATTTTTAGGTCAACTGTCCAATTGACTGACCAAAAATGTGGTTCAAGGCTTGAAACTTGTCATGAGCAATCTTAGGGGTCCATAATGATGTTTGAAAGTCACATGAAGCATTGATAGTCCAAAAATACTTGTGTAAACTCAAACCCTAATTTTGGGTCATCGGTGTAAGATGAGATGTCCTGAGCTGATCAAACCCTAATCCAGTCTTGAGTCAAAGAGATCTTGTGAGAAAAGTCTTTATAAATGAGAGGGAAAATTTTGGGGTACAACAGCTGCCCCTGTTCAATCTTATTAAACCTCAAGAGTTAGATTTGTGAGTTTCGCCGTTCGTGACTTGAAGGTGAAAGAATGATTGGACACTAGAGTGCCCATAAATTTTCACTCGATGATGTGATGATAGAAGGAATGGGCTTACAAATGCCATTTGGAGAAGTGATAGAATCTTAATGGAGATGGGCTTGTAGATGCCATCCAAAAATGTTTGTTGAATTGTAAGTTGTAAGCTGAAAGAATGAGTATCAGAACGGAGTCCGTGTCTGGATTGTGTCTGAACTGTATCCGAAATATGATTTTGACTAAGTATCAGAATGGCATCCGTGTCTGGCGCGTATCCGTACTGTATCTGAATTCTGAATCTGTATGAGCATCAGAATGGCATCCGTGTCCGGAGCGTATTCGTACTATATCTGAACTTGACATCTGAATGTGTATTAGAACTGCATCCGTGTCTGGAGCGTATCCGTACTGTATCTGAAAGTTGAATCTGAATGAGTATCAGAATGGCATCTGTGTCTGGAGCGTATCCATACTGTATCTGAATTTTGAATCTGTATAAGCATCAGAATGGCATCCGTGTCTGGAGCATATCTGTATTGTATCTGAACTTGACATCTAAATGAGTATCAGAATGGCATCCGTGTCTGGAGCGTATCCTTACTGTACTGAAAGTTAAATCAGAATGAGTATCAGAATGGCATTCGTGTATGGAGCGTATTTGTACTGTATCTGAATTCTGAATCTGTATGAGCATCAGAATGGCATCGGTGTCTTGAGCGTATCCTTACTGTATCTGAACTTGACATCTGAATGAGTATCAGAATGGCATTTGTGTCTGGAGCGTATCCGTACTGTATCTGAAAGTTGAATCTGAATGATTATCAGAATGGCATCTACGTATGGAGCGTATCCATACTGTATCTGAATTCTAAATCTGTATGAGCATCAGAATGGTATCCTTGTCTGGAGTGTATCTATATTGTATCTGAACTTGACATCTGAATGAGTATCAGAATGGAATCCGTGTCTGGATCGTATCCGTACTGTATCTGAAAGTTTAGTCTGAATGAGTAGCAGAATGGCATCCGTGTTTGGAGCGTATCTATACTGTATCTGAATTATGAATCTGTATGAGCTTCAGAATGGCATCCGTGTCTGGAGCGTATCCATATTGTATCTGAACTTGGCATCTGAATGAGTATCAGAATGGCATCTGTGTCTGGAGCGTACCCGTACTGTATTTGAAAGTTGAATCTGAATGAGTATCAGAATGGCATCCGTGTCTGGAGTGTATCCGTACTCTTTCATGATTGCATATTGTTAATGGTAGCTGTTAATCTTATCCCGAAAAGGGTAAAATGTTAGCTGAAACACAAAGTTATGTTGCATGAAATGTACGATGCAATGTATTTGCTTTATCCATGTTTATGATATATGGATGCAATGCATGCGCATGTAAGCTGATATGTTATATTGCTTGTTCGATTGAGGAAAATAAATCCTTGAATGTTGCTGAGGATATGTTGAATTTTCATGTATTGAGGTTGAAGTACTGACGAACTCTTGTTGAGAGAAGTAGATTCTTTCGTGAGGGTAATGCCATGTATTGCTTGTAAGATCTGTTTGGGGAATCCTAAGAAATTTGACGATTTCTACTGGGGATTAATAAATTGAAATTTGTTCCGCTGGGGATTCAAATGACATACTGTGGGGGATTACTTATGGAATAGCCTAGAGACGTTTTCTTGTCCTTTCAAACTAACAGTAATTATCTTTCTCATTTTGTTTATTTGTAAACAGTAATTATGTTCAAATGCATATGTTCATCAATGAATCATTGGACGTTTTTGCAAACCAAACACAATAGTAAAGAAAAAGACAAATAGTTTTCTGTATTTTCAAAGAGATATCATTGTATTGACTTTGAATAAGTATTTTGTACAAAGGAGACAAACATTCTAGTAAGAGAATGGTTCCATAAAACAAGAAAAATTTATACAAAGAAAGATAACTATGTGTAATAATCCCATGGGGTTCCCATTCTGCCATAGCCTTCATATCTCTGAATATCTTGTCTATTTGCCTTGTCCAAAGATGATTGAATTGATCAGAAACTCCAAGTTTGTTAGTGGAGGTCAAAGGTTATCCGCAAAGTGATCCGACGGGACATAGTCAGACGCTTTAATTCCCTAACTTTTGCCTGGACCGCCCTTTCAGGTTTTTAGTCCACCGGGAAACCCTTTTTTGCCCAAGTCGCCCTTTCGAGTTTTCAACTTGCCGGGTGTACAAATTTTTTTATTTTTATCCCTAATTTTTGCCCGAACCTTTTTGGTTCGCCGGGATGCCCTTGTTTTTCCTAGGTATGTCAACCTAGCGAGTCTCTTATGCATAGTATCTTTTTACTATGTCCGTGTTCACAGGGTGTGGCAGGTCGTCACCGTCCATGGTGGTCAAGATCATTTCCCCACCAGAGAATATGTTCTTGATTACCAATGGTCCTTCATAGGTAGGAGTCCATTTTCCCTTAGGATCACTTTGGGGCAGGATGATACGTTTGATCACTAGATCCCCAACTTGATATACTTGGCGCCTGAATTTCTTGTTGAAAGCCTTGATCATCCACTTTGATACATTTGACCATGGAAAATAGCAGTAAGTCTCTTTTCATCAATTAAGTTCAGTTGATCAAGTCGAGTCTGGATCCAATCGTCTTCATTCAAACCTGCGTCTTTCATAATCCTTAGAGAGGGGATCTGGACCTCGATAGGCAAAACAACTTCCATGCCATATACCAAAGAATAGGGTGTTGCCCCAGTTGATGTGCGAGCCGTGGTACGATACCCGTGGAGAGCAAATGGTAACATCTCATGCCAGTCTTTGTACGTGATTGGCATCTTTTGTATGATCTTTTTAATGTTTTTATTCGCAGCTTCAACAAAACCATTCATCTTTGGCCGATAGGGGGAAGAATTGTGATGTTGAATCTTGAATTGCTCGCACAAGGCGGTGATCATAATGTTGTTAAGATTTGTACCATTGTCAGTGATGATCCTTTCTGGGATACCGTACCGGCAGTTGAGATTTTGCTTGATGAAGCGGGCAACAACGTTCTTGGTAACGGAAGCGAAGGAATCTGCCTCAACCCACTTGGTAAAATAGTCAATGGCCACTAGAATGAAATGGTGTCCATTGGAGGTTGTAGGCTTGATCTCTCCAATCATATCAATTCCCCACATAGCAAAGGGCCAAGGAGCCGTCAAGATATTCAGAGGAACCAGAGGTACATGCACCTTGTCGGCATAAATTTGACACTTATGACAAGTCTGAGAGTGTTGATAGAAATCTGCTTCCATGGTAGACCAATAATAGCCTGCCCATAGGATTTTCTTCGCCATCGTATGCCCACTGGAGTGAGTGCCAAAAGTACCTTCATGTAATTCATCCATGATCTTTTCAGCTTCAAACTTATCCATGCACCGAAGCAAAATGGAGTCATTATTGCGTTTGTACAGGATGCCATTACTAAGGAAGAACTTAGCAGAGAATCTCCTTAAGAACTTCTTATCATTGATTGAAGCTCCTTCTGGATATTCTTGAACCTTGAGATACCTATTGACTTCATGAAACCAAGGTTGGTCCACTATTTCTTCAGTATTAATCTCGTGACAGTGTGTTGGTTCATCCATTCGTTTGATGGTGATCTGGGGAGCCTTGTTATCCCAATTAAGTTTAAACATAGATGACATTGTGGCTAGAGCGTCTGCTAGCTGATTTTCTTCTCGCGGGAAATGTTCAAAGGTAATCTTCTCAAAATGTGGTAGCAATGTCAAAACATGTTCTTTGTAAGGGATAAGGTTTGGGTGCTTAGTGTCCCATTCCCCTTTGATCTGACTGATGACCAAAGCTGAATCTCCAAAAACATTAAAGATTTGATTCCCAAGTCTATGGAAGCTCGGAGACCAAAGATGCATGCTTCGTATTCCGCCATGTTGTTTGTACAGTTGAAGCAAAGTCTGGCAGTAAAGGGAG
The DNA here is from genome assembly GCA_948472305.1 of Vicia faba. Taxonomy (NCBI): domain Eukaryota; kingdom Viridiplantae; phylum Streptophyta; class Magnoliopsida; order Fabales; family Fabaceae; genus Vicia; species Vicia faba. The sequence continues at coordinate 1,363,541,666 of OX451739.1, read as the reverse complement.
TATGACACCCTTCCAGAGATACGAGTACAACGCCAATGTTGTTACCAAGTGAATTGGATGCCCCATCAAAGAACAGGGTCCATCGGGATCCTTGTTCAGGTCCGTCATACGGTCTGATTTCTTCACAGTTGTCTAATGTCATGATGTCTTCATCCGGGAATTCAAATTTCATGGACTGGTAGTCTTTTACAACTTGGTGAGCAAGATGATCAGCCAATACACTGCCCTTTTTAGCTTTCTGGGTAGTAAAATGTATGTCATATTCTGTTAGGATCATCTTCTATCTAGCTATCCTCCTAGACAAAGCAGGCTTTTCGAAGATGTATTTTATCAGATCCATCTTAGATATCAACAAGGTAGTATGAGTCAGCATATACTGTCTTAGCTGGCGGGCAGCCCATGCCAGAGTGCAGCAAGTTTTTTCGAGCAGTGAATATCTGGTTTCACAATCGGTAAACTTTTTTCTTAGGTAGTAAATAGCGTGCTCTTTTCGGCCAGACTCGTCATGCTGCCCCAATACACACCCCATTGAGTTCTCTAAAACGGTCAGATACATGATCAGTGGTCTTCCCTCGACTGGTGGCATCAAAATAGGAGGTTCTTGTAAGTACTCTTTGATCTTGTCAAAAGCAACCTGGCATTCATCATTCCATTTGACTACTTGATCTTTCTTCAACAACTTGAAGATTGGCTCACAAGTAGCCGTTAGGTGAGAAATGAATCTGGAAATATAGTTCAGGCATCCCAAGAATCCTCTGACTTCCTTCTCAGTACGAGGAACAGGAATTTCTTGTATCTCTTTAACCTTGGCAGGATCGACCTCAATGCCCTTGTTACTGACGACAAAACCCAAAAGTTTACCGGACCGTACTCCGAATGTGCATTTGTTTGGATTCAACCTTAACTTGTACTCCTTCAATCTCTCCAACAGCTTTTGCAAGTGATCAAGGTGCTCTTCTTCCATTTGTGATCGGGCTATCATATTATCTACGTAGACCTCTATTTCATGATGTATCATGTCATGAAACAAAGCTACCATGGTGCGCTGATAGGTTGCCCCAGCATTCTTCAGTCCGAATGGCATCACTTTGTAGCAGAATGTGCCCCACTGTGTGACAAATGTTGTTTTCTCAATGTCCTCAAGTGCCATTTTGATTTGGTTGTAACCTGAGAATCCGTCCATGAAGGAAAACACTTTGTGCTGGGCCGTATTGTCAACCAGGATATCTCTGTGTGGGAGTGGAAAATCATCTTTAGGGCTGGCCCTATTCAAATCTCTATAGTCCACGCACATTCGTACTTTTCCGTCCTTTTTAAGCACAGGAACAATGTTGGCAACCCATTGGGGATAAGAAGTGACAGCCAAGAATCCAGCATTGAATTGTTTCATGACTTCCGCTTTGATCTTCTCAGACATATCAGGTCTCATGCGGCGGACTTTTTGTTTTACTGGTGGACAGTCTTCTCTTGTTGGTAGACGATGTACCACTATGTCTGTATCAAGTCCTGGCATGTCTTCATATGACCAAGCAAAGATCTCAACAGAATCACGTAATATCTGAATCAGACGCTCCTTGACACTGGGCTCTAGATTGGCACCCACCTTGATTCCTATTTTATCCTTCTCGGTACCCAAGTTGATTGTATCCATCAGTTCCTCATGAGGCTGAATAGCTCTTTCCTCTTGCTGTAGTAGCCTGGCCAGTTCCCCTGGTACTTCACAATCTTCCTCACCTTCTTCTTCGGCTTGATAGATTAGATCCTCAAAGTCACAAAAGGCCATAGCAGTATCGTTACCCATGGGATCCTGAATGGTAGGGTGCCTGCATTTTTGAGCGTGGGTGTGTGTAAGGGTATAGCCATCTTTAAACAATAAAATGTTAAAGAAAAAACAATGAGCACAAAAGTTTGTATGTGAAAAACGTCCATGATTCATTGAATGTCATATGAAGATGAAATAAAAACCCTTACAAATGGACCATTGTGCCTCGGGCAAGATACAAGGTTTTAAATGTGCGAATTGTTTGTGAATATTACAAGTCCAACAGAAATGTAAAGATAAATTACTGAGGGATGAAAGTTATTGGGACAAAGTCTTTGGCCTCCCAATTGCGAAGTCCTCCATTGACAGTAGGAAATATCCAATCCTCCAAGTTGCAATCCTCTTCACCATCTTCCGCCGCATTGACCTCTTGGTTGCTAATCTTCAAGGGTGTCCCTCCAGCACGAGCACGGCGCACAACCTTCTGAGTACTTGAAGTGAAACCTAAAACAAACTTGTTAGATTTATATGGAATATCCGGGAGTTTCCCCCAGATGGTGCATCCACCCTCCTCTACTAATGCCTTGGCATCCTTTAGGGATGACATCCAGAGTGGAGGTCTTGTAATCTTGGGAATCTGGGACACAGTCTTGGTTACTGCTACCTCTTAGGGGACTTCTTCGAAATGTGGAAAAGGAGTTTCAATGAACTTGCCGTCCAATTCCACATACCTGAAGGAATTGAGGTGGCTAATCATATATTCTTCCTCTCCGTGGAAAGTGATAATCTTTCCCTGGACCGGATATTTCAGCATCTGAGGCAGTGTATAGGTGACAGCACCGGTATTTTGGATCCATAGTCGTCCTAGCAGACAGGAGTAAGAGGGGCGGATGTCCATTACATAGAAGGTTGAGTTGAAAGTTCGAGTCCCAACCTTTATGGGGATATCCACCTCCCCGTGCACCATCCTTTTTGAGCTATCAAATGCTCTTACGACTATGTTATTGGGTTTCAACGTCAGTCCTTCGTAGTCTAGTCTGTCGAGAGATTTCTTCGGTAAACATTCAAAGATGAGCCAGTTTACACCAAGACATGGGCCAGAGTTGTGCCTCTACATTCCACAGAGACATGCAATGCCTCGTTGTGCTTTCTTCCCCTTGGTTTCAGTCAGCATCTGAGAAGCCTAGGCCGTTATCCACTGTCAAGCTGGCCACGCAATATTGGAATTGGTCAACAGACGTCTCTTGAGGTACATGGGTTGTCTTTAGGAACTTTACCAGGGCTTTCACATGTGCCTCAGAACAAAGCAACAATGCTAGCATGGAGATTTTGGAGGGGGTTTTCCCCAACTGTTCAACTACGTTGTAGTCGCTCCTCTTTATTATTTTTAGAATCTCCTCCATTTCTTTCTTGGAGGTCTCGGGGATAGTCAGTGATTGAGCCTTCGTCCGGACAAGCTCTACTTGAATACTTTTTCCTCGAGTTTCAGCAGCAGGAGTGTTGGTAGGAATGACAACAGGGGTTGTTTCGTCTTCGTCAATAGGAGCACTTGCAGAGATGATTATTGGTACAGAAGTAGCCTTTGGAGCAGCCACGGGTCCAAAAATTGCCTTTGGAGGGGCAATTTTTGGAGAAAAGATTCTACCGCTTCGGGTAATCTTACTAGTTCCAACAATATTGCTAATGTCAGAGTCTTCTTCTTCAGAGCTTATCTCTTCGGCGGCAAGCCCATCTTGTTTGATGCCATGGTAGTAGATGTCCCCACTGTAATTCCACGACACAGTTTTGTCTGATTCATATGAGACTGGCCCAGGAATTGTGATTATAAGAGGAGTAGTTTTTAGAACCGATGTAATTCTAACGGGTCTTTTGGGAACCCTGGAAGAATTGGCGGAGATGGTTATGATTGAAATGTCCTCAACCAGAACAGGTAAAACAGGAGTACTTTCAAACAAAATCTCTTTGTTGTCTATCAAGCGTTGAATGACTGTTTTCAACAAAGGGCAAGCATTTGGTGAGGATAAGCAAAGATGGCAGTCTTCATTACAACCTGGGAATACACCGACTTTTAACAAATTTATCTTGATGATTAGGAGTGGAGTCAAGAGTTCATCAATTATGGTAACAAACAGATCTTCTTCAATCGCATTGGTGTTATGACCATGTCTAGGCATAGGAGCAGAAATGACGTTTGGCTTCTCGGGCACATCGAACTCAATCTCTTTTTCCTCTATAAGATCTTTAATTTTATTTTTAAAGGCCCCACAATTGTTGGTGTCGTGACCCGGACTTTCGGAATGATATGCGCAACGGGCATTTGGGTGATAATGAGGGGAAACTGTGTTGGGATTTTTGGGAGCTTCTTTCAAAGTTGCTAAATTAGATTTCAGAAGGTGCGGTAAAACCTGGGCTAGAGTCATATTAATTCTGGTGAATTGTCGGACTGGCCTTTCCACCCTCGGTTGGTTACTTCTTGGTTGATCAGATGTAGGCTTTGGGATATAACAGCTGCTACCATTGGTAGGCGTTCGGCTCTCCCTTGGTTCCTTTGTGGATAAACAGAAGATACCTTCTTCTTCCAAATGAAAGGCTTCCTCACAACTGTAGAGGCAGATGAATCCTTCTGAATCTTTCCACTTTTTATGCCAGCTTCCACCCTCTCTCTGGTTAGTATTAAATCAGTAAATCCTGCAGATGAGCTCCCAATCAGATGGTTGAAGAAAGGGCCTGATAGAGTGCCTAAGAACATATCCACCAACTCCCTTTCAGACAGAGGGGGTTGAACTCTCCCAGCTAGATCTCTTCATTTCTGCGCGTAATCCTTGAAACCCTCATTGGAAACCATGGCCATACTCTAAAGTTGAGTACGAGTAGGTGCCAAATCAGCATTATATTGGTATTGCTTATAGAAAGTTGCGGCAAAATCTTACCAGTTGTGGACGTCGGCCCTTTCCAATTGGTAGAACCAATCGAGTTGTGTTCCAGATAGGATATCTTGTAAAAAATGCACCCACTGGTCTTTATCGGCGGAGTGCGGCTGGATCTTTCTCACATATGATCGGAGGTGCGTCTTAGGACATGACACCCCATCATATTTTGCAAACAACGGCACTTTGAACTTCGGTGGGATCATAACTCCCGACACTAGTCCCAATTATTCAAAGTCTATACATGGCACTTTTTGTATTTCCATAGCGCTCAAACTCTCTTCAAGATGTCTGTACTTATCATCTGCTAGAGGATACTGTTCCTCAGATTAGTCTTCCTCTTCTTCCTCCTCTTCAGATTCTGACGGAACCGTTGTTTCTTTTCCTTTCCCTTCTCCTTCCCAAGAAGTGGTTGCAAAATTCAAGGTTCTTCTAGTCTATCCTTGAAACCTTCTCCCCATGTTCAAAATCCTAGTAACCTTCTTTGTTTTCTTCTTTCTTTCTTCAGCTAACAGAGTCTTCAACTCTTCTTCCCCCTTGGCTAGGGTCATGAGTAACTATTGAAACTGCGTGTTTTGAACTTGAAGATCTTTGACTGTCTGTTCGAGATCCATCTTACTGAAATAAACAGTAGAGAGATGAGGAAACTCGTTGCAAAAGACCTGTTTATATTATGATGAATGATATGTGCGTATGCAATGTTTTCAAGGATTTTTAAAGATTCAAGTTTATTTTAGACAAAAAGAGAAACACACGTTATATTAATAAGATAGAGTTTGAGTACATCAATTCCCCTCGGGCAAAATAATACAACACTCTAAGATAAAAAAGTAGTGCGCATCCTCTTTGGTGCAATGTAGGCATTTAGAGTTTGCTCCTCGCGAAGTAGCCTAGTGAGTTCCAAAACCTTCTTCTTGCTTGCGTAGAATTGGGCTTTGAAAGTATCTCGCTCTCCTTTGAGATGTATCCAATCTCTTTGTAGGTCTTCAAGAGATGTTGGCATGTCAGGATGTAGGATAGTGTATGGAACTTCTCCCTCCTTAACAGGCTCAAAGATCACCGGGAGAATGGAAGGATAAGGCATCACAAGACTTTGAGCGCGGGTTCGTACCCACTTGAGGTAAGGCTCAAGAGGGATGGAATTCTTGTGTCCCAAAGTCTTCCTATCCACCTTGTTTAGAATCCTCCATGCTCGGATGAATCTCTGGCGAAGACTTTGATTGTCGTTGTCGTAGTCGAATACCAAGCCTTGAATCAACATCTCATGCGGGCCATCCCTTCGGGCATATCCAAACTGTATTAGAGCTAAGCATGGGTTGTAGGTGATGCCTACCCTAATTCCAAGTAGAGGGACATTAGGGAATTCCCCACAACGGTCAACAATGATAACATTCTCTTTGGATCGGGAACACTAATGAATATTTGAATATTTAAGGGTCATTAACCTTTGTGACCACCTTAATCCTTGCTCGTTCTTTAAGACTGATTGGGGAAGATGAGAAATAAACCATCTTGCCAGGAGAGGAGTGCAACACATAAGGACATCTCTTTTCCTTATTGTGCGAGTGTGAAAAGAGTGTAGGATATCCCCTAGCAATGTAGGCACCGGATTGCGTGACATGAAGATTTTGACGGCACTCACATGTATGAGTTGGTCAGGATTGGGGAACAAGACCATCCCATAGATAAGAAGAGCCACAATTTCCTCAAAAGCTTGCAAGTCTAAGGAATTCCAACAACTTTGGGCTTTCTCAAACAGAAACTTTGCTAAGAAGCCTTTGACACCACTTCAAGTTTCCCAATGGGATGTGACATCAGATGAGTGCAAGTGCAGAGCTTGAGCAATCTCTTCTGGATTTGGGTCTCTTTCCGTACCGTTTAAAGGTAGTTGATTGAGAATGGGAATCCTCAAGAGTTGAGAGAATTCTTCCAAAGTAGGCATAAGCTGATAGTCAGGAAATGTGAAGCAATGGTGCAAAGGATCAAAGAACTGGAAGAGCACCTTCATCATATCCTCATTTGTGTTGGAGGTGACCAAGTTGAGTAGACGACCATGCCTCTCGGTGAATGGAGAGTTCTCAGGGACCCTTGAAGCTAGCTCCTTAAGTTGTGGAGGAATTCTTACCAGGTTGACTTGGATATTTTTCCTGCGAAGTGAATCCATATCCTACAAAACAAGAACAAAGATGAATCTCCAAAATCCTTGAAATGGTTAGTAGATGTATATGATGTTCATGATGCCCATGATGTTATGTAAAAGTATGCATATACAAGCAAAACAAACAAGTTCTTAGTTTAGGCTTGCATGGGGTTTTATAGGTAAGTACCCTCTTGAAGTTTAGTTGGCTTAAACCTGTCCTAGTAATAGTAACCGGGTTCTAAGGAGCTTAATATCACGGGATTGTTTCCTTGGTCATTGTTTCAGCTCAAGCCTCTTTAATGGCGGCCGAAATATCCCAAGAAACCAACCCTTAATGAGTGTAGTATCGAGTATCTACCAACTTTGGACTGCACCAAAGTCGGTCATCTCACTACATCCTAAAGGCCAAGTTGGTCAAGTAAAGGGTTCTAGAAGTTCATTAGTGCTTCATGACATCGCTCAGCGGCCCTGTATTCTCTTTGATTGACTCAAAAGCTACCGGTACCCACAAATATGTTACACTAACATAGCTATTGCTTAGACCATGTCGGTATACCCCACACAGTTTCCACAATGTATTGTTATTTACCTATAATGTATCCTAAATCCGGGTAGAGGATTTCAAACCCAAATAAAGAACCATAATGTAAAGCATACAAGTCAACCAATGTAAGAAAATAAATGTGATCTAGCCCTAAGGTAACCCCACTTTTATAAAATTCCCCAGTAGAGTCGCCAGTTCTGTGATACGGTGGGAGAACTGACTTGAGGGTTTTGCGTTTTATCGCAAATGTTGCGGTTAGCAAGAATCTCCACTGACTTTTCTTTTATCCAAAAGGAAAGGTGAAAAAGCACAGGAAATACCTTTGATATTGTTTCTTGAGTTCGGGGGGTAGATTATGAAAAGGGAAGGTATTAGCACCCTTTTCATCCAGGTTTTCCATGGGCTCTTAGTTACTTGCTAGATCACTTGCTTTTGTTGTTTGAAATTATGTTTGGTGTGGTTTTGAAAGTATTTCGTAAAAGAGGTCATTTGTTTAGGCAATCTTGGTAATGATTCTCGTTTGTAAGAATGTATACAAAGATGTTTGTCTTTTTGAAAATGTTTTCAATATTTGTAAGATATTTTTGAAATGTGTGTGTGTTTGTTTTGAAAAAATAGCAAGGATAGTTGTTTGAAAATAGAGCAAGTAACTAGAAGAAATCTACCTACTCAAATGTCTTTCTTGTTCATTTTCTATCCCTTTGACATTGTTGTCTTACCATTGATTTGGTAAGCAACCCTATCTTTGGATGTAAATGGGACGGACGCGGGTCAACGTATAATCATGATTAGCAATATTGCAAAGTATCTTAGCATTTTTGAGGGACCAAGATCATTTTGTAAGGCAACTTTTAATAGCGTCATCGAGGGACTATGATCTTATACTTGTTTGTTTTGCCAAGATACTTCGCATGCGTAATATGGCTATTTTTGTATAAGGCAACTAAGTAGAGAAACGCTATGGGTGCTTGTGTGCAAGTGTGTTATTTTCATGCTTTGATTTTGTCTTGGATTTAGGGTTTTCTATTTGATTTGTTTTTATCTTGCCATACAAACCCTAATTACTAGCATGGTATATAAAAGCGGTAAATTGCGTAATTTAAAATTACTACGCTATTACAACATTTTTATGGGAGGGGAAATACAAATTATGAATGGGGATTTGCAATAATGTAAATCTAATTAAACTATTACAACCAAATCAAATTTGTACAAATGTTTGAATTAATAAGATACAATGTAAATTAAATATACAATATTATGTATATGCAAGGAAAAGAAATTGTTTTATTTTTTTGTGGAAAGGAGTTTTAACCTAATCCTAAAAATATTAAAAAAAAGGAATTATTTCTTAAAAAGAAGTTAACCCTAATTTTCTAATTTAAAAGAAAATGAAGTTCTTTAACCATTATTCTTTGTATATTTTTGTATTAAAAATAATAAATAGTATTTTATGAAAATATTTAGTTTTTATATGTCAAAATAAATATTTTACAAGTATGAAATGAAAAGGAATAAAATAATAAACCTAATTCTATTTTTTTATATTTACAAGTTTATTTAAGAAAAATAATTAATATATAGTTTAATAAAAATATTTTTTATGTAAAAATAAAATAAAATAAACAAAAATGCAATATTTATCAAGTTTTATATTTTTCATGATTTTATGTATTAAAGGAAATATTTAATAAAAATAAAAAATAAAATAAACAAATAATAAAGATTGGGCCAGGGGTGCTGCAAGCAAACAAGGATTAGTGTGTTAGAAAAAAATAGGAAGCCCAAGAACCAAGCCCATCTGGTCAAAAAAACCAAAACTGAAACTGAAAAAAATGGGAAAAATGTAAAAGATAGCGCCAAGGTTCGAACCCATGACCCGGGCCTTGCCAGCGTGCTACCTTGCCACTAGGGTGGCTGTACATCCGTTGGTTTATATGAAACAACAAAAACATAACATAAGAAATTTCCTTTCCCTGTACTTCATCTTCTTCCTCAAGCTGGCCAGAACTCCTGTATCTTTCTCATTTCTCCATGAAAATGAAAACTTCCAACATGAAAATGATAGTACTCATCCCCACGATTTCAACCATGTAACTTATGGAAACTAACAATCAAAGATTAAAACGAATTTTGAAAGCCCTAATTTTAAACCTAATTTTTACAGAAATTTGAATGCTAAAATTCTCTATACATAATGATCATAAATGAAATCTATGCACAAGGTTGGCTTCAGCACTATAATATTTACATTTTTCTTTCACAAATTTTGGCCAATGGATGCCTGTATGAAGAGATGAAAGTTGGAGTTTTTACCTCTTTCAGTTGAGATCGTGAATGGAGTTTAGTGAGATTTATGAAGGCCTAAAGGTTCCTTTTGCTTGCTTGAACCTCCCTGAGTGTGTTCCAATCCTTACCTTGCTCTGAAAGTGCCTGGAACTCTCTATCCAAGTCAACCTGCAAGCTTGAAAAACAAAAATGGTAGATGAAGAAGGAGGAGTTACAGTGCAGGGATGATTGTCTGGATCACTTATATATGAGGTAGGTAAAGTGTTTGAATGATTAAAACTTGAAACACACGAGCAGGTTGATGGATTGCTATGCTTGTACACATACTGCAAGTTTTGACAGTTTTTTGGTGATATGGAGTTTTGGATTATTTCAGGCCTTTTTCAATCATGTTCTAAGTTGCAATATGTTTGTGTATTAGTATGAAAAAAGTTTCAAGTCAGTTCTACAACAGATCTTTTTGTTCTAGCCTTTTTGCAGTATTTCTTGCTTTTGAAGAAAAGTGAAAGGACAAGTCTCTACATGCTTGTACTGGCCTAATTGGAGTTGGTACAAGATCTATACAAATTGCTTTAGGTTTTTAGGACTTGTGTGTGTAGAGAAGACATGTCCAATGATCAAGAATTGGAAAGTTGCAAAAGTGAAGCTTTTCCAAAATGGCAATGGCAACTTTGTGCCATTTATGGAATTACAACTTGGACAAAGACTCTTGGGCTTGGATTAAGGATTTTTCAACTGAGTAAGCATTAAATTATGAAGTGAGAAACAAGTTTGATACCTGTAAATCAAGAATTAGGCAGCATAGGTTCAGATTTGAATTTTGTTCTTCATGAAATGACTTGAATTCAAAGTGAGAAATTGCCAACTTCATCTCTTCTATTATCTCTACTCAAAAATGATCTCAAGTTGTTCTTGGACATTTTGGAAAGCTTGCAATGTTCTCTACAACTCATCTTTGAAATTCATTTCAAGATTCCTCTTGGAACTAGGTGAAAAATGATCTCAAGGAGTTCATGGGCATGTATTCATAAAATTATATCTTGTAATCGAAGCATCTTTAGGAAAAAATGTGTGAAGAAAAGTTGTAGATTTCATGGGGGTCTACAACTTTCATGTTGGGAATTTTCTTTGAATCATCTTGTATCATGGTGGAAAATTAGCCTAAAATTGATAAAAAAATAAGAAATTTTCTATACTTAGAAAAATTTCTAAGTTAAGAAAAATTCAAATTTCAAAATCAAATCTTCAATATTTGATTCCTTGATGAACAAGTTCATATTTTGACATTTTTTGATGAATTGTGATCTTTGGTATTTGATTTTGACCAAAAATTCAAAGTTTGACTTTTTAGTATACAATTGACTTTTGATCAGTTGACTGCAAATTTCATCTGTCAATCCAATGGATTTGCAATGTTTTAAACCATGTCATTAGGTAAAGATGATGCAATTGAACCCTTGAAACCATGCTTCAAATCAATTGGTCATTTTCTAGGTCAAAAAAAAATCAGAAATTGCCCTTTCTCAGTCAAAACCCTAATTTTAACCATTTTGCCCTTTTGATGATTTATTCAAATTTCTTGAGGAATTGTGATCCAAACTTGATAAAATTATACATATGAGTCTAGAATGTTTATTTGGATATAAAATTACGAAGTTTGACTGTAAATTGGCCATGGTTGACTTTTTCCCCAATACAGCTGATTTTTAGGTCAACTGTCCAATTGACTGATCAAAAATGTGGTTCAAGGATTGAAACTTGTCATGAGAAATCTTAGGGGTCCATAATGATGTTTTAAAGTCACATGAAGCACTTATAGTCCAAAAATCCTTGTGCAAACTCAAACCCTAATTCTGGGTCATCAGTGTAAGATGAGATGTCCTGAACTGATCAAACCCTAATCCAGTCTTGAGTCAAAGAGATCTTGTGAGAAAAGCCTTGATATATGAGAGGGAAAATGTTGGGGTACAACAAGAGGCAATTGTTAGAGACTTCTCATTTTGAATTTGTTTATCATACTTCTTGAACGCCTTGAATGCATCACTTTTCTACACTAAAAAGAATGTCCAAGTATCTAGAGAAATCGTCAACAATAACCAAAGCATATACATTACCTCCGAAACTTCTTGTTATTGATGGACCAAATAAGTCTATATGTAACAATTGTAGTGGCCTTACAGTAGACACCACATTCTTATCTTTGAAAGTTGATTTTGTTTGTTTCCCTTTTTGACAAGCATCACAAAGTCTATCTTTGACGAAATTTCTCTTAGGAAACCCAATGACAAGATCATGCTTGATTAGTTTATTCAAGTGTTTCATGTGAATATGAGCAATTTTTTTGTGCCACAGCCATGAATCATCGTTGTTCGCCATGAGACATTTTACCTTCAAAGATGGATCATCAAGGGAAATCATGAATATATTATTGATTCTTTTACCTTTAAGTATAACCTCATGTGTGACTTAGTATTCTATCAAGCATTCATCCTTGGTGAACTTGATCTTGAAGCCTTTGTCACAAAGTTGGCTAATAGTAAGAAGATTGTGCTTTAGTCCTTCAACATAAAGAACATCTTCAATGTATGTAAAAAGGTGGAGCACCAACTTTGTCTTTGCCAAGAATTATTCCCTTATTATTGTCTCCATAAGTGACAAAACCCTTGGCCTTTAGAACCAGATTTTAAAATTGGTTTATGTCTCCCGTCATATGCTTTGAACAATCACTATCAAGATACCAAAGATTTCATGTGGTCTTCAAGCATACCTGCAAAAAAATTAGCCTTTGTTAGGTACCCAAGTTGCTTTGGGTCCTTCATAATTAGTGTCTTTCTTTACCCACACATAATGCCTACTTGCCACACTAAAGTTTCTAACATAGCAAGCATTAGGTGTATGGTCTTTAATACCACAATAAAAACAAGTAGGTTCAAAGTTACTTCTATATCTAGAAGGATAAGATTTCTTCTTAGGAAATGTTTTCTTTTTAGGATAGTGATGAACTATTTTAGATTTGTTCACTTTCTCTTTGGATGATTGATCACTAGCCTTAACAAAGATAGTTTTATTAGAACTTGATTTTGAAAACTTTGAATATCCAAGTCCACATTTATCATTGGAGTATCTTTGTTGGCTAAGAACACCTTCCAATCCAATTTGGCCTTTTTCATATCTTTCAATGACTCTTTTTAATTGGACAATTTGGAAAGAGAGTGATTCACAATTTTTGCATACAAAATTATGTTTTTGTTCACCACTTAATTTTTATTTTTCTTCTTTGAAATCTTTTTCCATAGATTCACATTTTTCTTCTAAGGATGGAATTTGTTTCTTTTAAGATGAAATAGTATAGAATTTTGTATTCATTCAATCGTTCATCTATATCACCTTGTTCATCACTATCAAAAAGAGAAAATTAATTACTAACCTCATTGTCTTCATCATCGGAATGGTGTGAGGCCATCAATGCTAGATTTGCACTTTCATCACTATCGGAATTGGATGAGGAACTTATTTAATTATCCTCCCATGAAACATAGGCCTTTTTGTTCTTGAATCCCTTTTTGCTTTTGTAGCCACCTTTCTTGGAGAGTTTCGGACAATCCGGCTTGATATGACCTTGCTTACCATATTCATAACATGTGACTTCTTGTGTTGATGTGGAAGCTTCCTTTTTCTTGAATTGTTTCTTTCCTTTTGAATGAGAAAAGGATTTGTCATTTCTATCAAATAACTTACCAAGCCTTTTAACAAGAAGCATGAAATTTTCATCTTCTTCCGGATTGTCTTCCTTTTCAACTTCCTTGGAATCTATCTTCAAAGAAATATTCTTGGATTTCTTCTCTTGATTTTCATGTTTTTCAAGTCTTCCGAGTTCCGTTTCATAGTCTTGAAGTTTCCCAAAAAATGTTGCGGACATCATGGAGGAGAGACTTTTCTTTTCTGAAATTGCTATTACCTTTGGTTGCCATTCCCTAGTTAAGGACCTAAGTACTTTCAGATTTAGTTCATCATTCGTCAAAGTCTTACCAAGAGCACTTAGATGATTTGTCAAGTGCAAAAATCTCTTTTGTAGGTCAAGAATGGTTTCTCCAGGCTGCATTCGAAATAATTCATATTCTTGACTCAGGATATTTAGTCTTGATCTTTTAACTTCAACAATTCCTTCATGAGTTTGTACCAAGGTATCCCATATTTCTTTTGTTGTTTTTCATGCCGAGACACGGAAGAATTCATCCATGCTAAGTGCACCTTGAAGAAGGTTTATTTCCTTGTTATCATAGAAAACCTTCTTCTTATCATCTTCGTCCCATGCAGTTTTAGGCTTTGATGAGCCAGCACCATTGATTATCATTATAGGGATAAATGGACCGTTCTCGACGGCATCCCATATTTCTTCTCCTTGTGCTTCTATATGTGCCTTCATGCGTATTTTCCAGAATTCAAAATATTCACCACAAAATAGAGGAGGCTTGTTGTTACTACCACCATCTCTGAAAACGGTATTTTGATTTGCAGAAGCCATTCTAGATCTTTTAGGAACATGTTACCTGTAACCTGCTCTGATGCCAATTGTAAGTACGAAGTGCGCCTAAGAGGGGGGTGAATTAGGTACTTTATAAAATTCTAGTTTTAGTGATGATGGATATTATTTTTCTAGATTATGGTGAGTTTATGAAAGAGTAAAGTGCAAAAAAATAAAGAGACACAAGCAATATATCCTGGTTCCCCTCACAGTCTGAGAGTACTCCAGTCCCCTTTCAACATGAAAGAGATTTCCTTATTGTGGAAAACTTAAACAAGGACTACCCAAAACTAAGAACAATCATCTTGGACCAAGAACAATCCTCTTGGATTTTCGCTATGTCAAAAATGAGAACAATCCTCTCAAAGTGACTTCACTTGTATCCAACAATCCTGGAAAGACAAGATTTATAAAACCACTTATACTTATTTCCAACAATCCTGAAAAATAAGTAAGTATTTATCAATATTTGATTTGAGTGAGTTTGAGTAGTAATGATCACTTTGAGTGATTTAACCAATGAATTGATCTTCTCTTCCAATGATAATAGTATACAATGACTCAAGATATATAATGCTCAAAGTTTTCTGGTTAATAATATGTGAAAGTGGGCAGAAAACTTGTGTATGAAAATGTATAGCAGCTTGAGTTTGATTTTTTGAAAATTCAGAAAATATATTTGGAAGAGGTGCAGAAAATGATTTTGAAAATGAGTATTTATATGTTCATAGCACCTTTTTGAAACAACATAAAGTTCTGTAAATGAATCATGAACAATTTCCAATATTGAGTGAAAGGTTTCCATGAAATGGTGTTATGAACAGGCATGTGCAAAGCTGTTGTTTTTCAATATCGTGCAGCATGCAATCGATTGCACCCTTTGTGTAAATTGATTGCACGAGGTTTCGACAGCTAGAATTTCAAAAGTTTTGAGCGTGCAATCGGATGCACAAGAGTGTAAATCGATTGCATGTGAAGTCAGTAGCAAAAATTGATTGAGTGCAATCGATTGCACAAACATGCAAATCGATTGCGCTGAGAAACAGTAGCAAAAATTCATTGAGTGCAATCGATTGCACAAACATGCAAATCGATTACACTGAGAAACAGTAGCAAAAGATTTGAAAAAATTGAAGCATGCAATCGATTGCACTAATATGCAAATCGATTGCACTTAAGTGAAAAATGATTTTTAGCTTAGAAAAACTTGAGTAAAGGTTTGGACAATATAAAATATTTCTTTTTACCATTGAGCATCTATGTCTTAAGTTCAAAGTAAGTATTATCATTATACCTTGAAATTTTGCTAAGTGCTTGAACTAAAGACTTTATTCACAGATGATTTTAGCTAAGTCAAAAATCTTTGCCTTCTTTGACAATCATGGTTTGTCTTCATTAAAACAAAAGTGCATTTGACAAGGTTGCTTTTACAGATGAGTGCTAATTATTCACACTTAAATTCACAAAAATTTAGCACTCATTGATCATAATTCAGATAATTTTGAGGCTAGCTTCCGTAGAGTTCGCTTGTCAATGATAGAAGCATTTTTTTTTGATATTCTTGTTTGTCAAGGTACCTCTTGATGTTATAGAACCAAGGCTTGTTATCCAGTCCCTCTTTAATAGCAAGGCAATGTGAAGGCTCTTTAAAATGGTTGATTTTAATGCATGGTTCATGGTTTGGCAAAGTTACTTTGAACATGGCTGATAGAGTTGCCAAGGCGTCTACCATCTGATTTTCTTCTCACAGGATATGACTGAAGGTAATCTAAGTGAATTTTGTAGCTAGCTTCAAAACATGATCCTGATATGGAATCAACCCAGGATGTTTAGTGTCCCATTCTTCATTGACTTGGTATATGACTAGTTCATAGTCTCCAAATACTTCGAGATATTTGATTCTTAGATTGATACCAGCTTCTAGACCCAGGATACAATATTTGTATTCATCGATATTATCGGTGTAGTCAAAACATAACCTTTCAGTATAAGGCTTATGATAATTTTTCGGAGAAGTCAAAACTACCCCAATGACGTGCCCCAGTGCATTTGAAACCCTGTCGAACATGAGTGTCCAACGTGCTCCTGGTTCAGGTCCTTCATCAGGCCCTGGTATTTCATAGTCACCTATAACCATGACATCTTCATCTGGATAGTCGAACTTCATTGGTTGATACTCTGGTAGTGGCTGATGAGCTAGATGGTCGGCTAATATGCTACCCTTGATGGCTTTTTGAGTAACGTATTGAATGCCATATTCTGATAGTAACATATGCGATTGGCCAATCCTTCATGTAAGAGCGGGTAGTTTGAACACATACTTTAAGGGATCCATTCTTGATATTAACCACATGGTGTGAGTTAACATATATTGCCTCAATCTTTTAGTAGCCCAGGCCAATGCACAATAAGTCTTCTCGATAAGTGAGTACCTGGTTTTGCATTCAGTTAATTTCTTGCTAAGATAGTAGATTGCATGCTCTTTTCTACCCGTTTCGTCATGTTGTCCCAGTACACATTCCAATGATCCTTCAAGCACTCTCAGATACATGATGAGTGTACTTCCCGGAACTGGTGGCATCAAGATTGGTGGCTCTTGTAAATATTGTTTTGTTGTCTCGAAAGTTGTCTGACAATCTTTATTCCATACCACTGTCTGATCTTTTTGCAGTAACTTGAATATAGGCTCGCACGTAGCAGCTAGGTGCGATATGAACCTTGAAATTTAATTCAATCATCCTAAGAAACCACAAACTTATTTCTCTGTCCTCGGGGATGGATTTTCTTGTATGGCTTTTACCTCGTCGGGGTCTACCTCAATACCATGCTGACTTATAATAAAACCCAATAACCATCCCGACCTGACACCAAATGTACACTTGTTTGGGTTTAACCTTAGTTTGAACTTGCGCAGACGCTCGAATAGATTTTGTAAATGTATAATTTGATCCTCCTCCATATGGGATTTGGCAATCATATCATCTACGTACACCTCAACCTCTTTGTGAACCATATCATGGAATAGTGTGACCATAGCCAGTTGATAAGTTTTAGTTGCGTTCTTCAGACCGAACGACATTACTTTATAACATAAAGTTCCCTAAGGTGTCATGAAAGTAGTCTTTTCCATATCTTCGGGTGCCATTTTAATTTGATTATAACCCGAGAAACCGTCCATGAATAAGAATACCAAAGCTTGAGCTGTAATGTCCACCAAAAAAGCTATGTGAGGTAACTAGAAATCGTCTTTGGGACTTGCTTTGTTCAGATCTCGATAATCTACACACATGCGTACTTTGCCATCCTTATTGGGTATTGGCATGATGCTAGCTATCCAAGGTGGATAATCTACCACCGCTAAGAACCCAGCGTCAAATTGTTTAAGGACCTCTTCTTGAGTTTTATTGGACATGTCTGGTTGATTTCTTCTGAGCTTTTGCCTAACTAGAGAGCAACCTTCCTTGAGAGGTAGTCTATGCACCACGATGTATGTATCCAATCCTGGCATATCCCTGTAAGACTAGGAAAATATATCCACATATTCATGTAGCAATTTGATCAACTTTTCTTTTAAGCTTTTCTCCAATGTTTCCCCTAGCTTGATCTCTTTTGGATCTTCCTCTATGCCAAGGTTAATAGTCTCAATTGATTCCTGGTATGGTTGTATATTATCAGCTTTTTGCTCTATCTTCCTTTCCAGTTCTTTAGAAAGTTCAAGATCTTCATCATCCTCCTCTCCAGCTTGGTTGATGGGTGGATCAAAATTATACCGGATAGCAGCAGTAACATTATCAGTGATTTTGGGCATGGATCTGCACATTTATCATGTTTTGGTGCAGTTTTTAGTATGTGAATTTGGAAAATGCATATGAAGAAAAGTATTACCATTTTTAATTATAAGAGCTAAATGCAAGAGAAAGAAAGGGATCTTAATTGAATGTGAAATATAACTTTTATTAATCATGAATACTATCTGAAACAAATTGGGGGACCCTTACAAGCAACCCCATGCCTCGGACTTGACATAGGTTCTTTCAAAACAAGAAAAATACTCTGGAAAGAAAAAGATCTCTGGAATCTCCACAGTTATCTAATTCTTGAGTTCTTTACCTGGGGAGTATTCAGGGATGAAATCAGACTCCCTTTTGATGTTTCTCTTGTAAGATACCATTTCCACCTGTTTGCCATGCTCTACTCCTTTGTTGATGAAGGTTTCCTAGATTGGAGGAAACCGTGTTTTGCCTTTCAGAGCAGTCTTTCATAATTCGTAACCTAAACCAAAATGATTCTTCTTCTCAAGTATTTTTGGGAGCTTTCCCCAACCCTTTGAGGCATCACTTTCCACCGCTATTTGGAAATCTCTCCATGAAGTCATAGTAGGTTTCTTGATTTTTTCCACCGGTAGGGTTACCATTGAGGCAACCTCTAAGACTTGAAATGGTGTGGCTAAAACGTCTTCATCAGCACTGATATACCTGTAGGATTCTATGTGACATACAAATATGTCCTCTTCACCATCTATTATGACCAATCTTCCTTCAACGAAGAACTTCAATTTCTGATGTAAAGTCGAAGTGACTGCCCCTGCTGCATGAATCCAGGGTCTCCCGAGTAAATATGTATATGCTGGTTCTATATCAATGACTTGAAAAGTGATATATAACATATGTGGGCTGATCTAGACAAGAAGGTCCACTTCTCCAAATACTGAACTTTAAGAACTGTCAAAAGCTTTAACTATCGTAGAACTGGGCCTTATTACAACACCATCTAGAATTAACTTCATCAAACTAGATTTTGGTAATACATTGAGGGAAGAACCAGTATCAATGAGTACACTAGACAGGCTTATAGTACCTATCTAAATGGAGATGTGCAATGCCTTGTTGTGAGCTCGGCCTTGTGGAGGTAACTCACTGTCATTAAAACCCAAATATGATCCAAACGTCAGATTTGCTACAACATTATCAAATTGGTTTATAGTAATTTCTTCCACGACATGAGTAGAACTTAGCACCTTCATTAGAGAGTCTTGTTGCGCTTCTGAATTAATGAGCAACGAGAGTATATAAATTTTAGCTGGGGTTTGGTGAAGTTGATCCACCACCCTATAATCGCTGCTCTTGATTATCTGCAGAAATTCTTCGGCCTCTTGCTCAGTAAAGTTCTTTCTTGGAGGCTCTTGTTATTGACTTGCTTCCACCACTGCTTTTCCTTTGTCTTTCACCAACGTATCATTTTTATTTTTCACCAAAGCGTTATCCTTCTTTTGTAGTTCGTAGCCAAATGTTCGACCACTGTGGGTCATGCCCCCTGTTCCTGCTATATTTGAGATTGTGGGTCCTTGACTTATCGATAACTCACATTCTTGCTTTAAACCATTGCGGTATATAGTAGAATCATAAATCCATGGTACTACTTTGTCACTTTCGTAAGGGGTAGGATATGGCCCCCCTAATTACCATCGTAGTCTTTGGATCTACTGGTATCCTTAGAGTTTGTCTTGGTGTTATCACTGGTGTTTCTGTTGATTCTCCCTCATGGAATCATAAGAGTCTTCTTATTAAGGTTTGTCCCTTGGTAAAGAATTACCAGTGGCTTCTTTGTACTTCCTTCGATCGCAGCTACATATTCTCCTTTAGGGTATGATTCAAATTGGACTATCCCCTGGTCCACCAATTTTTATAATGTCTGTTTAAAATATTCATTATATTCCAAAAGGAACCCACACTCCAACAGATATTCCTTCAAACAAATTTATTGGGGTTTTTACTCGTCTGGTTGCCTAAAGTCAGAGAATACTTCAGTTGCATTTATTGTTGGTCCATCATGCGGAAGCATGGGGTTTGACTTGATATTCGGTTTATCAAAAGTGATTTTCTGAGAGTCCAACAAATCTTGAACTTTATGTTTGAAGGCCCAACATTTTTCTATAGTATGCCCGGGAGAATCAGCATGATACTCGCATCTGGCATTGGCATCATACCTTGATGGGGGTGGCCCGATTGGAGGAGCTAGAGGTCTTAGCTCTACCAAAGACACCTTGACCAAGTGTTGCAATAATTGACTGGGTGACATAGGGAGCGGGTCAAACTTTCTTGGTGGCCTTTCAAATTTGTTTTATCACCGAACTCGTGGAATTATTAATGGTTGTTATTCCCTTGGTTGTGAGGCTACAACATAAATTTCTCCCTCTTTCTTTTTCAAGAAGTTAGGGACATGTCTTTTTGCATTGTGAGGGGCACTAGATGATCCCCCTTGTATCTTTCTGCTTTTTATTCTAGCTTCAATCCTTTTATTAATAGTTATTAAATCAGAGAATCTGGAAGAGATGCTTCCTACCATCTTTTCATAATACAATCCTTGCAAAGTTCCCATGAACATATCGACTAGTTCTTTCTCCAAAAGTGGTGGTTGTACATGGGATGCCATTTCTCTCCACCTTTGGGCATATTCCTTGAAAGACTTATCCTTTTTTCTGAGACAAGTTTTGGAGTTGCATGGGGTGGGCGCCATGTCCAAACTATATTTGTATTGTTTCAGGAAGGCATTAGCAAGATCTGTCCATGTCTGGACATGAACCCGTTCCAACTGCATGTACCAACCTAGGGATGCCTCACTCAAATTGTCTTGGAAACAATGGATCATCAACTTCTGATCTTGTGCATAGGCATGCATCTTCCTGCAATACATGCGTAGATGGTTCCTTAGACATGTGAGCCCCTTGTATTTTCCAAATTCAGGCACTTTGAATTTTGGCGGGATCAGCACATCATGAACTAGACCTATTTCGAGAGCATCTACATCAAAAGCATCATAACCCTCCACCGTTTTTAACCTTTCTTCTAGAGCTTTGTACTGGTTGAGCACCATGGGATTTTTAGTAGCATGAGTATGGGTTGTTCTTTAAGGTGCTTGATTGACGTCCTCTAAGTAGTTGTCTGCGTTGTTAATTAGAATCCGCAAGGTATGAGATGCCCCTACCTTTGGTGGAGGTGGGACAAACCCTTCAATATCAACTTGTCTTGTTTCCTATTGAGCCATAGTTGACTTTTGGGGTCCTGACTCCGATTCTTTCCTTGGTTGGTGACCGCTCAATGCACCAATGGTTTGGGCTACTTCTTCGAAGGCTTCCTTGGGAATTTGCTCCTGTGTTTCAATGATGTTCTTCAAGGCTAGAAGAAGTTGACTCATATCTCTTTTCATTGAGTCGATGTTACCCTTGACCTACTCTAAATCCTCCTTGAAGGCTGCTTGGTTCTCTTCGGTCTGTTTTATCACTTTCTACTGATGGGCTCTCGTCTGGTATGGTGGTAGGAGAGGCGATGCTTTTCTCCTACCAATGGTTTAACTGGAGAAGGTTTTGAAAAATGATGAGGTTTTTTATGAGTTTATGAGATGTGAATTTTTGTGAATGCATGAATGTGTATGAACATGTTAATATCTATCTATCTATATATATATATATATATATATATATATATATATATATATATATATATATATATATATATATATATATATATATATATATATTAGGTTTTGCTTTTTATTAGTGAGTATCTAAAAAATAAATACGCAAACGAGATACGGAAACAAAATGCCTTTATTAAAATAGTATTTGTCTTTAAAAAAGAATACAATTCATATATTGAAAAATATTCAAACTATAAAACAATGAAACTTGATGAGAGAAATAAACAAAGGGAAAAAGTATTCTAAGTGCGTCTATGGATGTCTTCTCTGAAACCATCAACCATTTTCCTGCAAAGCTTAAGGAAGTCTTCAACATCTTTTGGGAGAGGAACCATCACATATTTTATGTCTCTCAAACTCCTAGGGATGTCTTCAATGAGATTGTTGGCTAAGAAGGCGAGTCTTGCATGCTTATCTTTGTAGAATCAATATTCTCGGTAGAGATCATGAATTATCTAGTGATTATCTTTCCCTGCTTTGGCGATCTTCACATACTACTCTTCCCAATACAACTTTTCAGCCCTCATCTCCGTATAGAGTTTCCATTGTATTAGGAAATCCTTTCGGAGGCCTTCTAACTCAAGACACACTTGCTCGTATTCCTCAGTTTTTTGGGCAAGAAATCATTCTGCCATCATCCTCTTGAGGCGTTCTCCTACCTCTGATTCTTGGCTATCTTGGAGTCTTGTGGTAAGATACTTCATTTTCTCTTCTTGATCTAAAAAATCTTACGCAAAACTTTGGATTTGAGCCCTCGGATCTTTTTCCATCACCTTCTTATCCTACATTTCATTTTCATACCATCTATTTAATCTCCCGATTTCCCCAACAACATCCTGCAACCATTGGTTGTGGGAATCCAAGTTGAAAGTAGCACTTAACAACCTTCAGTCGAACACTTCTTCTTAAGACTCTCTTTTTCAAATGCCTCAGCATCTCTTTGAATTTGTTAGTCTTTTGATTCAAGTATGCGTTGCATTTTTATTTTCTCTTCATTTAAGTTATGGAGGTTAAGCTCCAATTCTTCTTTCTCCCTTTGAGCTTGCTTCAAGGCATTCTTAAAATCATCCATTTCTTCTAAGGACATAGGCGAAGAATCTGGGACCTTTGACTTGTACTCAGTATCTACGTCAAATGGTAACTTAACAACTCGTACCCTATCCAAAACCCATCGAGTGTATGGTTATTTTTCCACATCATTCTTCCTTTCAGGCTTTCTTTTATTAACCTTATTCCAAGCCCAGAGGATCTTGTTGAGAAACTCTTGGTCGTTTTTTCCCATGTCATGAATGATCAACTGTTGGAGTTGTTCATCTGAGGGTTTATCCTCCAAAGGATACCCTAGTTGCCGTAGGGCCAAGGTAGGGTTGTAATTGATACAACCTCGTGATTCGATCAATAGAACATTAGGAAAGTCTCTGTAGCTATAGTTAATATCTCTAATGTCCAGCTTCCTTGCATAACATAATACAGTATTAGTAGTAAGGGACCTTAATTTTTTAGGCCACTCATATCTTGTCATATTTGGAATCATGTAGTCTTCCTTGTAGAGGTGGGCCATAAACAGAAACCAACTTAAACAAACCATTTTTTTTCTAATTGCATGCGTCTCATCTTGCATTTCATGCTCTTTTACATATATATTATGGTTTATTGATCTAAATTCTTAGATACATCGTTATCTTTGATTATAGTTAAATTTCCATAACAACAAGACATTGGATAATCTGCCTCATCATCATCACTTATCATTATAATTTTTATAATCGTAAATTTTACGATCATTACTGTTGATGAAGAGGCAGACTATCTAATAAAGTATAGTTAATGAAATTTAACTATAATTGAAGACAATGATGCATCTGAGGATCCGGGTCATTATACCATAATCTATAGGTAAAAGAGCATGAAATGAACGATGAGACGCGTGCAATTCGGAAAGAATGATTGATATAAGTTGGTTTTCAAATACAATTTAATATTCAGATCATAGTATCTATGTCAATTTAAATGAATTTATTTTAAGTGAGGGTTAGTGAAACAAACAATCTACATAGAATATAATAAACTCAAAAAACATCATACAACAAAACCACATATTATGAATTTATGAGCAACTAAAAAGATATATTATAAGGTTCCAGGACAAAACTTTTATTTAAAATAATCATGGAACAAGAATCAATATGAAGTTATCAACATGTGAACAAAGTATGAAAAATATCTTGTTTGTGAAGCTATGAAGAAGAAGTACGAGATAAGTTTCCATCATAACGTCAGACTTCTTGTACTTTTTTCCATAGCTACACAAACAATATGTCCCATAGACAAAGTAGTGAAAACGAATCTGAAAAAATAAGAACAATCAACAAAAGTAACATGCAACAAATGAGATAATAGAGAAGATGGAAGAACAAGAATACCTTAACGTATGAATCACAAGATTCACAGCTAATGGCGAAGAACAAGAGAAAAGATGGAGGATAGGGTTTCACTATGGGGGAAACGATGCTACTGTCAATAAGTGAGAGTTAAATCGCTTATATATGGGTAAATTTTTTCATAACGGTTATCTACCAACCGTATTGATAAGTATTTATTTATTATAAATATATCACAATGGTGGAACAAATCAACCATAGTCATAACCCTTTAACGTTATTATTTAAAAATAAATAAAAATGAAAAGGAGCGCCTTAACTTTAAAGGAATAATATATATGAGGAAGCTGAGGTTCGAACCAATGAAGACTTGATGGTATCACCACAGTTGGCTCCAAAATTGTTGTTATACAATTAATTTTTAATCAAAAACAAAAATAATATGGTAAGACCTTAGTTTAAAGATGTCACCACAGTGTAGGGAAAAATTATGGTGAACATGACATTATTGTTTACGTGTTTTGTAGTAGTGTTGATTCATTTGTTTATAAAACATGGACTATGAGGTGTTCAATAATAGCTCTCAAAAGAAGACTAAGTATTCATTATACTCATGTTCTTAATAATGGAATAGTGGAAATCATATGCTTTTTTATCCCAAGTTTAAGAGGTCATTTATAAATATCTTAGTTCATAATTGAGGAAAAGGGTTTTCAGTTTCCCATAGAAAGATACATACAAAACTTTTCATCATTCTCTGTGAGCAAGCCCTACGTCTTTCTCAAATACCCCAAACACATAAAACATCCCTACAAATACAGGACTCCATTGTTGTACTTTTTAACAAATATAATTGGTGCTCGCTATAGGGCTTTGTAAAACTGACTTGGGGATCAACATCAGTACATGCCACCAAAGGCAACGATGATGGCAAAATGGACGACTACAAAAGACCATGGAAAAGAGACGAGGTTGTCATGCATTACGACATTCAAATATGAGATTCTCATTGATGTAATGACTAATACACACATCTCTAAAGAAAAACCATCATGGTCCCCTAGTAGTTATTGAGAAAGGACATAACATTTCTTATATAGGCTTAAGACAAGTCAACTTTGATTTGGTTACTCCTGCAGAGGTTGATTTGATAATTATGGATGTGGCATATTTTTACATGTTAACCTATATGCAGTGTTTAAATGTGATTCTTGAAAAAGTTTTTAATGAGGGCCCCTTTTTGTCTTGTTTCAGTTTTTGTAGGTTCATATGCTGAAAAGGTTTGGTGAAACCTTGAAGTAACTGTTGGATCCTTAAGAAGGAATCCTTGTCGCACTTAGAGGTGATAAAAATTTTGGACTTTCATCGAAAGATATTTGCCACCCTATGAGGCGAATACAAATATTGAACTTCTACCGAAAGATCGTTACCTCTATACGGGGGAATACAAATCATGGACCTTCATTGAAAAATCTTTGTCGTCCTACAAGGTGAATAAATCACTAAACTGTTGTCGTACCCCAAATTTGTCCTACCTCGATGATTTTATTTTTTGAGATTAAAATAGAAGAAATATTTAACTAAAGATGGTACGACAGTATCTGATGGTCCGTCTTTATCCGACTAGGGGGTGTACCTTAAATTGAAGGGAATAGGGGCTTTCTAAATCAGAAAGACTCATAAATTCGTCCGTGAAGCATGTTGGCCTACGGGCCCATGCAATTCGAAAATAAAAAATCACCCGAGTAATTAGTAAATTATTAATTTATTAAGAACTACCTAGGTTTAATTTGCTAGTGAAATTAAGATATTAAATTCGTTAATTGTTGTTAGTAAAAAGAAGGGAAGAAATTTAAAAGTCTATTTAAGTTTTGTTGTTGTTAATAAAGAGGAGAGGGTGTGGTCATCAAATGGTAGGCCCATTATGTTAGATGCTTGTTTAGAATAAGAAAAGAAATATTATTAAGGTGTTTGTTTTAATGGAAAGGGATATATAAAAGGAGTGATGTTATTAAAGGAAAAACTGTTTGTTATTAAAATATATATATTTGTTACACGAAACCAATGTAGCATTTTTATTTATTACAGTAATGGTTAATTATTAAAAGGATATATACATGATAATGTTATTGGATACAACTGTTGGCCCAATTTTTTTTTTTGCTGTAAACAAGGAAAAGAAATTTAGGCCCAATACAGATATAGCCGCGTAAGGCCCAGTGTGCTAACGAGAACTGTTCCAATTACAACCCAAAATGTATGCTGGTTTTACTAACGTGTACTGTATAGATTGAAAACAGAATCAAATAACTTATCTTCAGAATGAATAAAACATATTTAACATTAGATTAAATCTCTTAAAAATAGCAAATCCAGAGACTGCAAATGCAATCAAATCCAGAAATATATTATAAATTCCCAAATTAAATCGGTACATCATCAAAACCAATCTCTAATACACACACACACACACACACACACACACACACACACACACACACAGATATATATATATATATATATATATATATATATATATATATATATATATATATATATATATATATATATATATATATATATATATATATATATATATATATATATATATTACAGAATCAAATATTACAAGGAAAAATTATAAAATCTCAGAATCAAATCTAACAGAATAATAAAATCTAGAAAACTCTTATCAAAATCGTCAATTACATTCAATACGCAATCAATCAACAACAAATTACAATCCCTAATCATCTAAACCCTAATTTCGGCCTAAATCTACTTTCTAACAACCTAACTGTATGAATACAGAAATAAAGAAGAAGCGAAAGGGGGCGGATTTTTTACAGAACAAGAACAAGGCGGATGGGACTACAGAAACAGAAAGGAGATTTTGTTGAAGAACAAGAAGGCGAAGAGCTTTTGCAGTAGAGATTTTGAGAAGAATACGCTGAGTGAAAGGGGGCGATTGGGGTTCCACTACTGGAAACCATAATTTCTGCTGATAGCCCCATTATTGCCGCTGTCGATACCACTAACCACCATCGCCAAAGCTTCACCAGTACCCGCAAACAAGAAGATACGAACGGGTTAACTCCGAATTGGACAAAGATCTTGGGGTCGGAAAACACAAACTAGACCGCAAAGGGTAAATGAATTAGTTTTAGATTTTTTGTTTGTTGTTGTTTCTGATCGCTGGGTTTGAGGG
Source organism: Vicia faba (assembly GCA_948472305.1). Lineage (NCBI taxonomy): Eukaryota > Viridiplantae > Streptophyta > Magnoliopsida > Fabales > Fabaceae > Vicia > Vicia faba. The sequence continues at coordinate 1,363,514,414 of OX451739.1, read as the reverse complement.
TTTGTTTAGGGGGTTATGATAGAGAAGGGGGTTGGTCACGGCGCCGCCGGAGGTCCTAAGAGAGTTAGGGTTGCGTTTTGGGGTAGTGAGAGGAAGAAGAAGGTGAGGTGAGAGGAAGATGAAGTATTACTGTGAAATGGTGAAATGAAACGATGTAAAACATATTTTATTATTTTGTTGCAATCTCCCACGCACGCGTATATCATAATTAGAGTGCTCCCTCAATAACATCCCTTAGATCACCTGTGGACGTCCATAAGTCCATGTCCACCATAGCTGCCATACACCCGCACCACACATGATTACCCGGGACTCCCTTCAAATAGTGATGGGCCTAAGCCCACTGATATCCACACCCTCATTTGCCTCTGTTTACTAAACACAACAACAACATACACCCCTCTATCCAACCAGCATTAATGGGCCTAGCCTAAACCATTTTTGACACCCCACTTTTTACTTATCACCAAGGAAACACACCCCCCCAGATTTACTTAAATTATTATTATTTTTTATCATTTATTTTATATTATTTTTTATGCTATATTTTATTAATTATCTATTTCTTTTTTATTTATAATAATTATTATTATTATTATTAATTTTATTATCTTATTTTAAATATTATTATTATTATTTATTATATGTAAATATTATAATATTACCAAATAAATTATTTTCATATTAAAATTACATATTATTTTCTATATTATTGCATTAAATCTTTTCCAATCATGCATTAATCAATTTCTTCGTAAATAATATGATTAAAATACACAAACCAATCATCAAACTATTTTCACAATAAAATAAACTAATCAATTGTCTTTTTGCAAATGGGTTTCAACTAGTTTTGGCTTACTACGCACTCAGTCAAAATTTTCGTAATCACTACTCCCGACCGAGTGCGAAGTGATTCAAAATATGTTTGCAAACTCCTAAAAAACACCAACTCATACGAACTACGAATTAGGACTTTGATTCCTCATAAGAGGATATGTAGGCATACGATCGAAAATCATAGCGAGTTCTACTATTAAAAAATTAAGACACTTTTCTTTTCTAATTAAAACTTAAAATCCCGTTTACCCCAAACCTAAACCTAGGGCTTAATATCCTTGTGAACAAGATAGATGAAAGGTGCCTAACACCTTCCTTTCATCTAATTGAGTCTGAAACCTAGAATCTTTGTCCGTGAATTAGGGTTTTCTGTTAGATCCCCTTCCCTAGGATAAAAACTAATAGTGGCGACTCTTGATTAAAAAACCAGTCGCAACAGCTGGAGACTCTGCTGGGGACTCTCCTTAGCCCTAGGTTTTAGGTTTTACTTTGGGGTTTTATTTATTTATTTATTTGCATTAATTATATTTATTGCGTTTATTTATTTATTGTCAATTTTTCTTATCATCATATATACTGCGTGGCGGGTTTTTATTTAAAAAATATATGTTTCAATAACCCCTAGAAAGAAGGTTCGTCTATTAGCCTATGGGGTACATCATCCCTGCGATTTTATGTGACGACTTCACCTAGAGTCGGTGGACTTCAGAAAAAGGAATACTTATCGAGAGATATCCTTTTGACGAGTAGGACTTTGGAAGGTCACTCATGACTCTTTGTAACGACCTTAACCCAAAATCTCATGACGAGATCTTTCACGATTTTGAGACAAAAGTCTTAGTCCATAAAAGGCTCCACCTAAGGGAGGCCCTTGTGCCTTTTCCCTCTGGTGTTATTCATGACACCCTTAAGGAAGCCACCTTTTGAGAGGGTAGATCAACTATAGGTAAAGAATAAGGAACCTACCTTATAGGGGTACTTATCACAAAATCTCGTCACTTAATCTTACACCCACACATTCATACATTTCACATATTCATCATGCATTTCATATATTCATCATCCGTTTCTTTCTATTTGTCTTATTCACAGGGGGTGTAGAAGATAATAATAAACGCAAGATCTCAATGACTGTCTTTAAAAATAGATATCAAAGGAAACAATTTGTCTGCATCAATACGCTAAACATGTCTGAAATTAGAGCCACGAAAGGGAAATAATGTGCTGAAGACTTTCTCAAGCTTTGTCAAGAAAAGGTGGATAGTTTCAAGAGTTGACCTCCACAAGAGCACCTAGAAGACTTATTTCCCTTTGTTTGATTTCACGCAAATAAAGTTTTGGTTTGAGATTGTAATATTTTTCAATATCTAAATTACATTACCCTTAAGAAAGGCATTTTGTTTCTACATCTCGTCTGCATATCTATTTTAAAGATAGCCACTAAGTAAAATAATAAGAAAAAGACGAATACATACCCAAGTGAATAAGACAGTTAACCCCTTTTGTATTCATACACATTCATTCGCACGCATGCATTCACGAACACCTGCATATCATGTCAAAACTCATTTTTCACAAACATATCTCCAGTTGAACCATTGGTAGAAGAAGATCGCCACCTCCTTGGCCTCCATATCAAACCAGGGCCTATCAACAGAAAGCAATGGAGAAAATTGAGGAAACTCAGGCTGCATTCAAAGAGGATCTCGACCAAGTGAAGGGTGATGTCACTTCAATGAAAGGAGATCTGAGTCAAGTTCTTCTAGCTTTGAAGAACATTATTGACAGGCAAGACCAGATTCCCAGGGCATCTTTCGAAGAAGTAGCCCAGACTATTAGGGCATCAAGTGGTCGCCAACTAAGGAAAGAGTCAGAGGCAGGACTCCTGAAGTCCGTCATGGCCCAACAAGAAGCTAAAACTGAAGGGTTTGTCCCACCGCCTCCAAAAGCAGGGGGATCTTGTACCCTACAGATTCCAACCAATAATGCAAACAACTACTGGGACATGCAATCCGAAGACCATGACACAGAGTATTCCAACCAAGCGCCCCTAAAGACAACTGGTACTTATGCTGCTGATAATCCATTGGTAATAAATCAGTACAAAGCTGTGGAGGAAATATTAAAAGATGTGGAGGGTTTTGACGCTTTCGAAGTAGACGCTCTCGAGATAGGTCTAGTTCCTGATGTGGTGATTCCACCAAAGTTCAAAGTACCTGACTTGAAAAATACAAGGGGCTCACTTGTCCAAGAAATCATCTTCGTATGTATTGCAGGAAGATGCATGCCCATGCCCATGATCAGAAGCTGATGATTCACTATTTTCAAGATAGCCTGAGTGGGGCATCTTTAGACTAGTATATGCAATTGGAGCGAACACATATTCGAACCTGGGCATATCTTGCTAATGCTTTCCTAAAGCATTACAAATATAACCTGGACATAGAGCCTACTCGCATGCAACTCCAGAATTTTCCCCAGAAGAAAGAAGATTCCTTCAAGGAGTATGCTCAGATATGGAGGGAGTTGGCATCCCGTGTGCAACCACCAGTGTTAGAGAAAGAACTAGTATACACGTTCAAAGGGACTTTGCACGGGCTGTATTATGAGATGATGGTTGGAAGTATCTCTTCGGGGTTCTCAGACCTAGTAACCATCAGAGAAAGAATCGAGACTTAGATAAAAAGTGGGAAGATATCAGGGGGACCATCAAATGCTCCCTACAATTCAAAACGGTCTGCTTCAAACTTCACCAAAGGAAAAGAGGGAGAAATTAATGCTACAAGCGTCACAACCTAGGGTACAACAACTATTAGTGATCCCACTAGGGCAGCAGCAAGGCAGAAGGCCACCCAGGAAATTTGATCCACTTCCGATGGCACCCATTCAGCTATTACAACAACTAGTTAAGGCATCCTTAGTGGAGCTCAAGCCTCTAGCTCCTCCAGTCGGGCCACTCCCACGAGGATATGATGCCAATGCCAGATGCGAGTATCATGTTGATTCTCCTGGACGTACCATAGAGCAATATTGGCTATTTAAACACAAGGTGCAAGATTTGTTGGATTCTCAAGACATCACTTTTGAGAAGCCTAACATAACATTAGACCCTACGCCGTTGTTCGATGGGATGGCAATGAATTTAATTGAAGTAGTCACTAACTCTAGGGCAAGCAGACAAGCAAAAACCCCGATGAACCTGCTGAAAGAATATCAGTTGGGTTACAGACTACCACTAAGACACAATGAAGCTTTAGAAAGAGCTCTACAAAGGCTAGGGGGACAGGGGATAGTCCAGTTTGGAGAATACCCTGAAAGAAAACATAAAGATATTCTGAAGGGCGAAGCATATTTTCTTCCAATCCAAAAGACCTTTGTCAACAATGGAGTAGTGCATGGAAAACATGTGGCGAAAATATCCAACAAGGCCAACAACAAAGGGGCAACTGAATTCATCTGAGAATGCACCCCAGGAGGAGAACTCAAAGGATGGACCATCGTGGAGATTCCTGAGATCTTTTTCTTTCCTAATTAATTTTTCTTGTTTTCGAAAGAACCTATGTCAAGCCTGAGGCATAGGGGTTGCTTGTAAGGGTTCCCCCGTTTTGTTTCATAAAATATTTACGATTAATAAAAGTTATATTTTGTTTTCAATTAAGATCCCTTTCTTTCTCTTGCATTTATATCTTAAATTTAAAAAATGGCAATACTTTCTCTGCATATGCATTTTCAAATTTCATATACTAAATTTGCGCCAAAACATGATAAAGGTGCAAATTCATGCCCAAAACCACCGATAATGCTACTACTGCGATCTAATATAATTTTGATGCTCCTATCAACCAAGATAAAGAGGAAGATGATAAAGATCTTGAACTCTCTGAGAAAATGGTAAGGCAATAAAAAAGAAAAGCTAACAATATACAACTGTATCAAGAGGATATTAAGACCATTAAGCTAAGCACAGGGGAAGATCCAAAAGAAACCAACCGAAAGGGCATTGTTAGAACGGAGCCACAGAGAAGCAGATCAAGTTATTGCGCATATCTGCTTGTTCCTAAGAAACAGACCAAGGTTAAATACAGACAGTGCAGTAAAAATAAGCGATGAAATACTAAGACCTGATGAAGAACCCGAGCCAGGGGCACATTGGATATCCACGTTCAACGAGGCTTAAAATTCACTGGGGCATGATATGGGGGAAATTTTGACTTCTCCAAAGAATGCTCACAAGCCATATACCAAGTCAACGGTGAATGGGACACTAAACATCAAAAACTGATCCCATATCGGGATCATGTTTTGAAAACTGACTGGGAAATCCGCAAAGAGCACTTTAAGTCACATCCCACGAGAAGAAAGTCAAATGACAGATACCCTGACAACTATATCGTATATGTTCAAAGTAACTTGGTCAAACCACGAATGGCGCATCGCAAACAGACACGTCGAAGAGCCTGCACATTGCCTCGCTATTAAAAAAATGACAATATAACAAGCCTTGGTTTTACGACATCAAGAAGTACCTCGAAAAATATGGACATCCGGAAAATTCCTCCAGCATTGACAAACAAACCCTACGAGAATTAGCTTCGGAATTCTTTCAAAGTAACGATATACTGTACAAGATGAACCACGACATGGTCTAGTACTCAAGAAGATTTTGCTACCTCACCTCTACTCACGGGGTAAATGGACACCCAATTATGAAGGTCCATACATAGTCAAAATAACATTCTTCGGTGGTAGTCTTATCTCCATAACAATGGATTGGGAAGAACTACCGCATTCGGCAAATTCAGACGTAGTCAAAAATACTATGTATAAGAAGCTCGTTAAGCTCGAACCTTAAACAGGCGACTTAGGAAAAAAGGAGCGTCTCGGTGGATCGGAAACCCTAAAGGGAGATCTAGGCAAAAATTAGGGGCATATAAACAAAAAATTATCCCGGTGGATTGAAAATCCGAAAGGGCAATCCAGGTAAAAGTTAGGGATTTCATACAAAGAAATAAGGAACAAAAAGACTGTGATCTAAGAACTGCGACCACGAAGGGAGAGATAGATCTAAATCATTCAACTCGGAAGCAAAGGAGATAAGATCATTAAAAGGATATTGGGGAACAGTAGTAGCAATTATCACTTTTCATTTCCATTTACCATTTTAAAACTTTCTGTAATTACCTCTTTCTAGGAATTGCACCGTGTACTCCCACCTATTCAGAGGCATATCAATAAAACATTTTCCTTCTTTGCATCTTTCACATTGCGTTTTTCTTTTTCTCAGACTTGTTTACAAAATACTACGATCATTACTTGTGAATATTGTCTTGAAATCATTTCGGGGATTAACGAAATAAGAGCATTTGATAAAACATCGAAAAAACATTTTGGTTAGAAAAATATTGAAAGAAAATCCATGTCTACGTCCATGCACATGGCTATGCCCATGTCTAAGCTCACTATGCGAGGACTATACACATGTCTGTGTCTACGCCTGTGCTTACAACACAAAAATCTATACACATGTCTACGCCTATATCTATGCTCACGGTGCAAAGAAAGTCTACGTCCATAGGTACATCTGCATCTATGCTTGCACTCAACAAAACAAAGTCTATACACATATTTACTCCTACATCTATACATCCGTACATAAAGTCTACGTCCATGTCAGCGCATATGCCTACACTTGCAACACGAAGTCTATGTTCGCACGCGTCCATGCAAATACGTACTCCTGCCAATTCTATACATACGTCTACGCTTACGCCTGCACTTACAACATAAAAGGCTACACATATGCCAATACATACGTCTACGCCTGCACTTACAACATACAAATCTACGCATATGCCATTACCTACGTCTACGTCTACATCTACACCTACGCTCGCAATACAAAATCAATGTTCGAATTTTGCTAACATTGTCCACTATGTTCAAAGTTCAACAATGCTACGACGACACAACATACAATGCCAAGAATTGGTAGCTCTAAGTTAATGGTTTAAAGGAGAGAATGCCAGAAATGGTCTTCATAACATTTCAAGGCATATACATATCTTACACACATTTCACACATACATTTTGCATATCTAAAGCATATATACCCTATACATTTCAACATTCAATATAAATACACTCATGGTTCCATATCAATGTCAAACATCATACATTTTGCATATATACAAAATTCAATACGCATGCAATACTCCTCCTATGATTCAACCCGTCACCTCAGTCTTTATGCCGTGACGCGTTCAGCCCATCACCTAAGTCTTCCCACGGTAATGAGTTCCTTATAAGCCTAGTATGTTGCCTCTAAGCGGAAATGTATTCGCAAAACCCATTACATTGCCTCTAAGCCGCAATTTATTCTCTGAACTCAACACATTGCCTTTAAGCTGCATTGTATTCTCCGAACTCAACACATTTCCACTAAGCCACAATGTATTCTCCGAACTCAACACGTTGCCTCTAAGCCGCAATGTATTCTAAAAATTTAACACATTGCCTCTAATCCGCAATGCATTCGCAGAACTCACTACGTTGCCTCTAAGCCTCAACGTATTCTAAAAATCCATCTTATCGCCTAGAACTTCACACAGTGATTAACAAACCTAACCCATTGCCTCAGACTTCATGCAGCAATGTGTTCCAAACTCTAGACCATCGTCTCATGCTTCATGCAGCGATATTCGAAACCAAATTTAGCTTATCACATCAGACTTCACTAAGTGATTCGTGAATCTAACCCATTGCCTCAGATTTCATGCAGCAATGTGTTCCAAACTCCAGACCATCGCCTCAGACTTCATGCAGCGATGTTCGAAACCAAATTTAGCTTATCACATCAGACTTCACACAGTGATTTACGAACCTAACCCATTGCATCAGACTTCATGCAACAATGTGTTTTTTCATTCCATAAAATCTAGCCTATCGCTTCAGACTTCATGCAGCGATGTCCGAAAACCAAATCTAACTTATCGTCTCAGACTTCACGCAACGCTTTGCAAACCTAACCCATTGCCTCAGTCTTCACGCAGCAATGTGTTTCTTTATCCCATAACACAGATTATTGCCTCAAATTTCACACAGTGATGCTAGAAAGAAAACAAAACTCTAGCCCATTGCCTCAGACGTCACGCAGTGATTTGCAAACCTAACCCATTGCCTCAGTCTTCATGCAGCAATGTGTTTCTTTATCCTATAACACACACCATCGCCTCATACTTCCTGCAGCGATGCTCGAAAGAAAACCAAAGTCTAGCTTATCGCCTCAGACTTCACGCAACGATTTACGAACCTAAGCTCATTGCCTAAAAACATCATACAACAATGTATTTCTTTATTTTGCGACACTGATCACCGTCTCAGACTTCACGCAGCGATTTGTAACACTTTAACCTATTGCATCAGACTTCATGCTGCAATACATTTTGTTATTCCATAAACAATGATCATCGCCTCAGACTTTATGTTGTGATGCTCGAAAGAAAACAAAACTTAATGCATTTCCTCTAAGCCGCAATGTATCCTCGAAACCAAACACATTACCTCTAAGCCGCAAGGTATTCACAAACCCAACGTGTTGCCTCTAAGCCGCAATGTATCCTCGAAACTCAACACATTGCCTCTAAGCCACAATGTATTATCCAGGTCAACACATTGCCTCTAAGCTGCAATGTATTACCTAAACTCAACACATTTCCTCTAAGCCACAATGTGTTACCCAAAATCAGTATATTGCCTCTGAGCTGCAATGTATTCATTCTCGACTTATCGCCTCCGACTTCACGCAGCGATCCACGAGCATAACATGTGGCCTCAGTCTTCAAGCAGCCACGCACCATCATCAAGTATCAATCATTATCCAAATAGGTGAACAAACCAAGACATACAGAACTGCATTTTTAAGATTAAATACTATCTTCTACCTCGTCATCAAACCCGGGTAAGCGATACATCATCAGCTTTGCCTACTTCCTTGAGACTTGTAAGGGTATGCTATATCAGTATAACCTTATGTTTGTCGGACAATTTTCAGGATACTTTAAGTATTCAATAAACTTCCGATCAAAATGTGCAAGACTCGAGTTTTCTCACGCTATTCGATTGGAAGATGATTGAATAGGGGCAGCTGTCGTACCCCAAATTTGTCCTACCTCGATGATTTTATTTTTTGAGATTAAAACAGAAGAAATATTTAACTAAAGACGGTACGGCAGTATCTGATGGTCCTTCTTTATCCGACTAGGGGGGTGTACCTCAAATTCAGGGGAATAAGGGCTTTCTAAATCAGAAAGACTCATAAATTCGTTCACGAAGCATGTTGGCCTATGGGCCCATGCAATTTGAAAAATAAAAAATCACCCGAGTAATTAGTAAATTATTAATTTATTAAGAACTACCTAGGTTTAATTTGCTAGTGAAATTAAGATATTAAATTCGTTAATTGCTGTTAGTAAAAAGAAGGGAAGAAATTTAAAAGTCTATTTAAGTTTTGTTGTTGTTAATAAAGAGGAGAGGGTGTGGTCAGCAAATGGTAGGCCCATTATGTTAGAAACTTGTTTATAATAAGAAAAGAAATATTATTAAGGTTTTTGTTTTAATGGAAAAGGATATATAAAAGGAGTGATGTTATTAAAGGAAAAACTATTTGTTATTAAAAATATATATTTGTTACAGGAAACCAATGTAGCGTTTTTTGGGGTTACAATAATGGTTAACTATTAAAAGGATATATACATGTTAGATTTATTGGATACAACTGTTGGCCCAATTGTTTTTGTTGCTGTAAACAAGGAAAAGAAATTTAGGCCCAATACAGATATAGCAGCGCAAGGCCCAGTGTGCTAACGAGAACTGTTCCAATTACAACCCAAAATTTATGCTGGTTTTACTAATGTGTATTGTATAGATTGAAGACAGAATCAAATAACTTATATCCAGAATGAATAAAACATATTTAACATTAGATCAAATCTCTTAAAAATAGAAAATCCAGAAATATATTATAAATTCCCAAATTAAATCGGTACATCATCAAAACCAATCTCTAATACACAAATATATATTACAAAATCAAATATTACAAGGAAAAATTACAAAATCTCATAATCAAATCTAACAGAATAATAAAATCTGGAAAAATCGTAAATTACATTCAATACGCAATCAATTCACAACAAATTACAATCCTTAATCATCTAAACCCTAATTTATGCCTAAATCTATTTTCTAACAACCTAACTGTATAAATACAGAAATAAAGAAGAAGAGAAAGGGGGCATATTTTTTACAGAACAAGAACAAGGCGGAGGGGACGACAGAAACAAAAAGGAGATTTTGTTGAAGAACAAGAAGGCGAAGAGCTTTTGCAGTAGATATTTTGAGAAGAAAATGCTGAGTGAAAGGGGGCGATTAGGGTTCCACTACCGGAAACCAAAATTGCCGCTGATATCCCCATTAACGCTGCCGTCGATACCACTGACCACCATCTCCAAAGCTTCATCAGTACCTGCAAATAAGAAGAGACGAATGGGTTAACTGAATTGGACAAAGATCTTGCGGTCGGAAAACACGAACTAGATCGCAAAGGGTAAACGAATTAGTTTCATATTTTTTGTTTGTTGTTGTTTCTGATCGCTGGGTTTGAGGGTTTGGTTAGGGGGTTACGACGGAGAAGGGGGTTGGTCATGGCGCTGTCGAAGGTTCTAAGAGAGCTAGGTTACGTTTTGGGGTAGTGATAGGAAGAAGAAGGTGAGGTGAGAAGAAGATGAAGTATTAATGTGAAATGGTGAAATAAAACAATGTAAAATAAATTTTATTATTCTGTTGCAATCTCCCATGCGTGTGTATATCATAATTAGGGTTCTCCCTCAATGCCATCCCTTAGATCACCTGTGGACGGCCATAAGGCCAAGTCCACCGTAGCTTTCATACACTCGCACCGCACATGATTACCCGTGACTCCCTTCAAACGGTGATGGGCCTAAGCCCACTGATATCCACACCCCCTTTGCCTCTGTTTACTAAACGCAACAACAACATACACCCCCATTTCCAACCAGCATTAATGGGCCTAGCCTAAACCATTTTTGACACCCCACTTTTTACTTATCACCAAGGAAACACACCCCCCCAGATTTACTTAAATTATTATTATTTTTTATTATTTATTTTACATTATTTTTTATGCTATATTTTTTTAATTATCTATTTCTTTTTTATTTATTATTATTATTATTAATTCTTATTATCATATTTTAAATATTATTATTATTATTTATCATATGTAAATATTATAATATTACCAAATAAATTATTTTCATATTAAAATTACATATTATTTTCTATATTATTGCATTACATCTTTTCCAATCATGCATTAATCAAGATCTTCGCAAATAATACGATTAAAATACACAAACCAATCATCAAAATGTTTTCGCAATAAACTAAACTAGTCAACTGTCTTTTTTGCAATCAACTATTTTCGCAATCAACTAGTTTTGGCTTACTACACACTCAGTCAAAATTTCCATAATCACTATTCCCGACCGAGTGCGAAGTGATTCAAAATATGTTTGCAAACCCCTAAAAAAGACCAACCCATACTGTTGTACCCCAAAATTTTCCCTCTCATTTTATCAAGATTTCCCCTCACAAGACTCTTTGAACTCAAGACCAAACTAGGGTTTGCTCTACTCAAGACATCTCCTTGCACTGTTGACTTGAAATTAGGGTTTGAGTTTGCACAAGAATTTTTGGACTTCTAATGCCCCAAGTTACTTTCATACTTCATGTTGGACTTATAAGATTTCCTCTACCAAGTTTCAAGCCTTGAATCAAACTTTTGCCCAATCAATTGGACAGTTGACCTAGAAATCAACTGTATTGGGTAAAAAAGTCAATTGTGGCCAATTTACAGTCAAACCTCATAATTTTTTATCCACATCAATATTATAGACTCATATGAACCATTTGATCAAGTTTGTACCACAACTCCTCAAGAAATTTGATCAGATCATCAAAAGGGCAAAATGGTCATTTTAGGGTTTTGACTGTATAAGGGCAATTTCTAATTTTTCACCTAGCCAATGGCAAATTGGGTTCAATAATGGATTCAAGTACTTAATGCCATCATCTTGATCTAATCACAAGGTTCAAAAGATCTCAAAAGCATTGGATTGATAAATGAATTTTCCAGTCAACTGATCAAAAATCAACTATACGCTGAAAAGTCAAACTTTGACTTTTTGGTCAAAATCAAGTGCCAAGGGTCATTTTTCATCAAGATGTGTCAAAACATGAAACTTTTTCATCAAGAAACCTAATTTTGTAAATTAGGGTTTAAGATTGAAAAATTTCATAACTTAGAATTTTTCTAAGTTATGAAATTTTCTTATTTTTTACCAACTTTGCCCAACATTTTCACCATGATGCAATTGGATTCAAACAAAAATTACAACATGAAAGTTATAGTCCTCCATAAAATATACAACTTTTATCCACAAATGTTTCCCAAAAGAAGCTTGGATCTCAAGTTATGATTTTTGGAACAAGGGTCCATGAAACTTTTAACTTAGTGAAATTTTGCCCTAATTTAGACAGTATTTTGACCCATCTTCATGGCCATTTTTCACATAGTTCCACTTGGAATATCAAAATGCATTTCAAATATGGATTATAGAGAATGTTAAAGTCTTTCCAAAATGTCCAAGAACTCTCCAAATCATTTATGGTTAGGGATAATCGAAGGTTGGAATTTGGCAAAAACTCACTTTTGATCCATGGCATTTTCATGTTGATACAAGTTGCAAAATCTGTCCAACTTTGCTTGTACTTGAATACAGGTCTCTAAACCCTTCCACACTCAAAAATTGAATTCAAACTCAATGGTCTAAGACATTATTCTGATCAATGGAAGTTTGCACAAGAGTTTAATCTATTTTTGGCAAAAAGTGAACTATGCCATTTTGATAAAGGCAACTTTATGTCAACTTGCTTCCCTTGAGCCTTGGACCTCTCTCTTTGCAGAAAACAAAGTCCACAAAGGTAGGAAAAAGCATACCAACTTTGTACATGCCCTGAGCTAGTTGGTACAAGCCCTTGCATAGTCACTTCTCATTCTTGCTTCAAAACCAAGAAACCTTGCAAAAACCACAAGACTTGAGTATCTGTTATAACCAAGATTGGTGACCATTACAAACAAGTTTTACACATTTCTTTGAGCCAGAAACACGAGCCATTCATCCCTCAAACACTCTTGAACATCAAAACACCAAAAACTTGCAAAACAGGGCACTCTCTGTAGTTTCACTTCCATCTCACAAACCACTCGTGCGTTTTATCCCAAACCAGTTCCAATACCTTCCATATAACCCATTTGAACTATCCCAACCATTGGCCATTGACTGTAACTCCATTTGCAAGCTTCACCATTTCTGATTTCAGCTTGTGCAGGTTGACTTCTACAGGCTTATTCAAGCAAGCTCAAGGCAAACAAAGCATTGGGGAAGGTCAGAGGATGTTCAGGCAAGCTCACAAACATCTCAGGCCTCACTGAAAACCCCTGCATTGCCATACTCGTGTTCACTGAAGCATGTATTTTCCAACTTTCTATCTCTCTATTTAGGAATCATTAGGCTTAGGTTTGTGAATAAAAAATGTAGTACTCATAGCCCTTAAGTTGTACATATGCATAGATTTCATTTAAGTTAAGTGTGCTGAGAGAATTTGATTGATGAACTTCCTAAAAAAGTTAGGTTAGAAATTAGGGTCAGAGAAATTCTCTCTGGTCTTTGAGAGTTAGATTAAGTTTTTTATATGGTTAGAATCGTGGTTTAATTCTCTATAAGTTTCATGTTTTGAGTTTTTGATTTCATGAAAAGAATAGAGAGAACAGAGTTGGAGTTGCAGGGCGCGCGTTTTTGTTCAAAGGTTGAAGATGAAGATCAGTTTGGGTTGGGCTTGGCCTTGGCTTGCTTTTGACACCCCCATTTCTGTTATTTGCACCCCTTGGCCCATTGTTTTATATTTTTATATTTTTCTATTTATTTTTTCATTTCTGATTTTATTTTATTTTTTATAAACATAAAAAATCACCAAAAATATTTTCATAAATATTCACATTTTATTTTGTATTTTATTTTATTTTTTCTAACATAAAAATAATTATTAAATAACATACTCTTTATTTTCTTTAATAAAAACTTATAAATATTATAAAAATGTATATATTTTTATTTTTATTATTTATACATATAAAATAATATTTTCTCACATGTTTTATTTCTTAATATCTTTGTATATATTTATATTTATTTTCTTGCACATAAATAAATAATATAATATATATTGTCTTAAAACAAAAAACCAGGGTTTCCACCCTTAATAAAAATAATATTTTTTCTAAATATATTTTTATTTTTTGACACTTGTATATATTTTTATTTTTATTGTACATAAATAAATAATATTATAATATATATATACTGAAGATGTGAAAAACACAAGAAGGGGGGTTGAATTGTAAAACTTAAAACAAATGCTTAGATAACCCAGTATTTTTATCCTGGTTCATTTGATCTCAAACTACTCCAGTCCACCCGTCAAGGTGATTTCGCCTCTCTCCAACGAGGTCTTAATCCACTATATTCAAAGGATTACAACAGCTACTTTAACAACTGTTAAAGCCTTCTTGAGTATAACCACAAACCAGTTTATCTCAAGGAAATCTTTTACAAATAATTTGAACAATGATGTGTTAACATTTTCTAATAAAACAATATATCACAACTGTGATAATTACACAACTTAAGCTTGGGGTAAAACTGAATTGCTAAAGCGTTTGAGTAAGCGTGATTTTGAAGGCTTGGCAAATTATGTGAGTGCATGCGTGCGTCTTTTCTCAAGCAGATTAGTTTATATAGACAAGGCAGAGATATGTTGTCCATAAAGCCATTTTAATGATAATAACGCACTTCCCTTTTTAGGAAGATCTTGTCTTGAAGAGAGCCATTAGCATTTAATTCTGTCTTGAATACTTAGTAACACTTCAGAGTCTTCTTTGCTTATGATAACGCTTCAGAGTGTTCTTTGCTTTAACTTATGATGACGCTTCTGAGTGCTGATGACTTGGTAAAGATCTTTGATCAGAGTCAGAGTGTATTTGTTTATGCGCACTTTCTGGTCATCAAGCTTCAGCGTATGATCTGGTAGCTTCAGCGTGTAACACATGTTACTGATCTTCTGATGCTGATTCCATCAGATCTTTTGTATATACAAAACATAATTTTAAGAAGCATATTTGTCTTATATATAAATCTTACAATTTATTTATTCTTTGTATTTTGTTATCATCAAAACTCTAATTAAGGGTTGTAGAATCAAACTATGTTCTAACAATCTCCCCCTTTTTGATGATGACAAAAACCATATTTTTCAATTAAAAATATAGAATAAAAAGTATAGAATTAAGAAGAGAAAACTCCCCCTGAGTTGATTACTTCCCTTTAATTCCATGAGTCTTTTGGCATCAGAACTTTACTGTATCTTTCATCAGAGTTTTGTACCTGTAAGCTTTTCAGAAGAGAGAAATTTAAATGGATCAGAATGTCTGAGACTTATGTCTCTGTAATCCGTTATTAAAAAATATCATTCTTTCTCCCCCTTTTTGTCAGTTATCAAAAAGAACAAATAATCAGAGTCAAAATGCGTTTATATTGAGACCATAAGCAATGATAAGTTCAAAACAATGTAAGAATATTACAGATAAACATGTTATAAAAACGAGGAAATTCTAAGAGGGAGGAGGAAGACGTGTTAACAAAGCTTCCAACATGCTCTTGATTTGGGTGTTGGCTTCCTGTTGTTGGGTTAACATGCTTGTGATTGCATCAATTTTGTCGTCCTATTTATCCATTCTTTCCTTCATCAATATATCAGATCTTTTCAGGTCTTCTAGAGTCTGCCTATCATAGGAGGAAGATTGAGAATCTTCAGTAACAGGATGCTTCTCAGAGCTTTCTGCAATATCCTCTTTTTGACCCAATGCTTCAGCAGGAATCATCTGCTCTGGAGTATCGGTCAGATTGAGATCTTCTGACTCTGGTTGAACTTTGGATGCTGGACGATGTTCAGACCAGGGAGCAATGTCCAGAGGGAGAACTTCTTCCTTAAGCAGCTTGCTTAGAACTAGCTCTTCAATTTCTTTTATTAGATTACTAAAGTTCTGTTGAACTTGTCTGTAGCTTTGTTCTTGCAACTTATGAGTTTCAGAACATACCCATCTTCTGAACTTTGACCAAAGGTAGTCTGATGCAGCAGGATCAATCAACTCAAGACTAGCTTGCTTCAGAGAAGTGATCCACTTCTGTACTTCTGTTTCAAATGTCAATAAGCTGGTACCAACATCTGGAGAGGGTTCAGATGGTTTTGGTTTTGGAATAGCTGTGTTGTGGGTTATGGCAGCAAGACGTTCAAAGACCGTTAAGTCAATTACAGTCTTGATGTTGTCATCTGAATTGTTCTTTGGTGAGGGAGTGGGAGAGTCAGGAATTATTATTGGACTGGTTGGGGAGTTTGGTGGAGTTGATTCTAGTGAAGAGGGAATTTGGCTAATATCCATAATGGTTAGGGGCATACGGATTGCCAGAGGTTCAGTGATTCCAGGAATGGGAATGGTATCAGAATCAACAGTTTTTTTTGATTGATCGTTATGAGGTTCTGGTTTACAGGATTCAGAAGGTTGAGCCTCAGAAGTTTGAACTTCTGGTTGAAATAGTTCAGGTTGTGGAGAAGGTGGATGAATTTCTGGTTGAGGAGATGGAGGTAGTGGGATTTCTGGTTGTGGAGAGAGGGGAATTTCTGGTTGTGGTGAGAGGGGAATTTCTGGTTGTGCTTCTGTGGTGGTTTCAGGGTTTGGATTTTTTGGCATGGGAGCAAAAGTATGTTGGTCAAAGGTATCTATATCAGATAGAACTTTTGCAAGTTCTTGTTGGGTTGCATCAATATTTGGATTTGGAGGTTGGGAGAGAGATCTTCTAAGAGTTAAGGATTCAGAGGGGTCAAATTCAATGTCAAAGTCATCAAATGTTTGTGGTGTGGGGTTTTCTGATTGAGTGGGAATTGGGATAGATGTTGATACAGAAATTGAATTTAAAACAGTTACAGAAGAATGATTACCTCTCTTTTTAGGAGTCCACTGGGATGATCCTTCTGCTACAACTTTCCTTTTCTTGGTTTTCTTCAGCACAACTTCTGGAGCCTTCTGCTGCAGATCCTGAATGTTCAAATTAGGTGTTGTACCATCCGCCTTGCAAGCATCCAGATATCTGACTATTATATCAAGTTTAGAATCAATCTCTGAGAACAGAGGAAAGTTATCCAGAGGGACTCTTCTGTTGGAGATTGCTGCAAAAGGAGTGACGCTGGGTTCCTTCTTGATGTTCTCAATCAACTTCATTTTCTTCAGATTCTTTGCATTCAGTTGTTTGCCAACAGTAGCTTCCAAAGAGCTGATTTCCCGAGCCTTTGTAAGATGATCAATCAACTTATTCTCTGTTAGAATATCTGATATAAGTCTTCCTAGGGGTATCCAGTCCCTTTTTGTGCGCTCCTCTTCTCTAGTTTCCTTAACACTGGTCTTTAGATGGTTAAACAGCAGATGAGCCAGATTTACCTTGATCTTCTGGGAGATAAAGTAGATCAGAAATTGCTGATCAATATTGATGTAGTCATGAGAGCTGGTAGGCTTCGTGTGGTTTATGCATCCCAAAATGATCTTGGCCCATATTCTGTGATGGTATTTTAAATCCCTTATCTTGCTGGAGGGAAGACCCAGAGTGAAGATTTCTCTAGCAATTAGGGCAACATCAGCGCATCTTTCATCCATGTCAATGCAACTTACACCACCACCACTGTAGCATATTAATCGTGCAATGAGGTCCTCAGTTATAACAATCTTCTTCCCCATTATGTATGAAGTAACTTGATGGTTGAAAGATGAAGCATGAATCCAAAATTCCTTTACAAGAATTGGGAATGTTGGACCCACCAGTCGGTCAAAATATCTTTCCCAGCCTTGAGCCTTAACCTCTTTAGAGAGATTAAACCCGTTATCTTGAAGGTTGTTGAAATCCACAATCAATTTTGAAAGAACTTCTAGATTTTTGATGGGTGTAAGAAGAGTTCTGTAGGGTTCTTCATATTGTTCGGAGGAATCTATTTTCTGAGAACTGGAAGTAGGAATGCTTGAGGAAGCCATGTTCACACCGAAGGTTTTGCGAAGAAATTGAAAGGGTCTTTGAGAAAGGATGCAAACTGAAAACAATAAGTTTGTAGAGAAAATGAAAGTGAAGGTAAAAGAGTGTAAATGGTGAGAAATGTGTTTAATTAGATTTCTAAAAAATTTTGAAAACATAAACGGCAAGAGAGAGAAATTAAATATAATGATTATGAGCATTTAATGATAGCTGATTTTGGGGGATTCAGAAAGATATTGGAACGGTTACCCATGACATGTGTCCCAATGCATCCAATCAGCGCTTTTGACCTTTCAGAAACGTGAACGCGTGTTCAGCCTCAGAAAGTAGTTGATGACTGGATGACACTTGTTTGCTTGAGTGAACTGCACATTTCTATCCTTGATTCTGATACAATCTGTACTTCTAAAGATCTGAAGAAATATTGGTCAGTAGTTCACGAAAAATAAACAAAGTTCTGAAAGTTAAGATATGGAATCAAAACAATTTTATTCTGGGCAGAGCTTCATGCTGAGATGTTTCAGAATGAAGTTGAACCTATCTTCAGAAAGAGGTTTTGTAAAGATATCAGCCCATTGATGGTCTGTGTTAATAAATTTTAAATTTAGAATCTCTTTCTGAATATAGTCCCTAATAAAATGATGTTTTATTTCTATATGCTTAGCCCTAGAATGCAAAATAGGATTTTTACTGAGACAAATAGCAGGAGTATTGTCACAGAGGATAGGGATATTACTCTCAAATATCTAGAAGTCCTCAACTTGACTTTTCATCCAGAGCATTTGTGTGTTGCACCCAGCTGCTGCTATGTATTCAGCTTCAGCTGTTGATAGAGCTATTGTGGATTATCTTTTGCTGGACCATGAGATCAGATTTTCTCCTAGAAACTGGCAGCTTCTAGAAGTGCTTTTACGTTCCACTCTGTCTCCAGCGAAATCAGCATCACAGTATCCGATCAGGCTGTAATTACTTGATTTTCTATAAAACAAACCCAGATTAGTAGTACCTTTTAGATACTTGAAAATTCGCTTAACTGCTGTTAAGTGAGATTCTCTAGGATCTGATTGGAATCTAGCACAAATGAAAACACTGAATAGAATGTCAAGCCTTGAAGTCTTCAGATAGAGAAGAGAACCAATCATACCTCTGTAGACCTTATGTTCTACCTTTTTACTTACCTCTTCTCTTTCCAGAATGCACGTGGGATACATTGGAATCTTTGATGGCTTACATTCTGAGAGATCAAATTTCTTCAGAAGTTCTCTGACATATTTGCTCTGATGAATGTAAGTTCCTTCTGGGGTTTGATTAATCTGAATGCCCAGAAAGAATTTTAGTTCCCCCATTAAGCTCATCTCAAATTTTGCCTGCATACATTTAGCAAACTTTCTTCCCAGAGAGGGTTTAGTGGATCCAAATATGATGTCATCAACATAAATCTGACATACTAAAATGTCATTCTTAACTGTCTTACAGAACAAGGTTGTGTCCACTTTCCCTCTGGTGAATTCCTTTTCTAGCAGGAAGTTACTTAGTCTTTCATACCAAGCTCTGGGAGCTTGTTTCAGACCATATAGTGACTTCTTTAGTTTGAAAACATATTCTGCATTTTTGGAACTTTCAAAACCAGGGGGTTGGTGCACATATACCTCTTCTTCTATATAGCCATTTAAGAATGCACTCTTAACATCCATCTGATATAGAGTGATGCCTTTATTAACAGCAAATGAGATTAAGAGTCTGATAGATTCTAACCTGGCGACTGGAGCAAAGGTTTCTGTATAGTCTATCCCCTCTTGCTAACTATAACCTTGTGCTACCAGTCGTGCTTTGTTTCTGATGACTTCACCTTGTTCGTTCAGTTTGTTTCTGAACACCCATTTTGTACCAATGACGTTGAATCATTTTGGTTGGGAACTAGATCCCATACGTCATTTCTTGTGAATTGATTTAGCTCCTCTTGCATTGCTAGAATCCAGTCATTGTCCAGCAGTGCTTCATCAATTTTTGTTGGTTCAATTAGAGAAACTAGTCCCATGAGGGATTCTTAAGAGTTTCTGAAGCTAGATCTTGTTCTGATTGGATCTTCCTTTCTTCCTAAGATTATTTCTTCAGGGTGATCCATGCTGCTTCTGGATGGTCTTTTCTGGAGTTGATCAACAGAAGGTGCTGGATTGCTTGCAGTGCCTCTTTCTGATGTTGAGGGAGTGTCTCTGTTGAGAGCTTCTGATGATTTGTCTTTAGTACCTGTGAGTTCAACTTCCATACCTGCAAGGAATTCATTCTGCTTTGACTTTTGAGAGTCAAGCTTATCATCAAAACGAACACTGATTGACTCTTCCACAATCTGTGTTTCTGTATTGTATACTCTGTACCCTCTTGAGCGTTCAGAATATCCTAACATAATACACTTTTGTGCTTTAGAGTCAAACTTGTTCAAATAATTTTTTGTATTCAGAATAAAACATGTACATCCAAATGGGTGAAAGTAGGAAATGTTGGGCTTTCTGTTCTTCCACAATTCATATGGAGTCTTTTCCAGAATAGGTCTTATGGAGATTCTATTCTGAATGTAACACGCTGTGTTTATTGCCTCTGCCCATAAGATCTTAGCAACGTTAGTCTCGTTGATCATGGTTCTGGCCATTTCTTGCAATGTTCTGTTCTTTCGTTCTACAACTCCATTTTGATGGGGAGTTTTAGGACAAGAGAAATCATGCAAAATGCCTTTGTCATTAAAGAATAACTCAAAATCTTTGTTTTCAAATTCTCCACCACGATCACTTCTGCCTTTGACGATTCTAAGATCCTTTTCATTCTGAACTTGGTTGCAGAAGGTAACAAACACAGAGTGTGACTCGTCCTTGTGCCTTAAGAAATTTACCCATGTCCATCTGCTATAGTCATCTACGATTACTAACCCATACTTCTTGCCACTGACTGAAGTAGTTTTAACTGGTCCAAATAAGTCAATGTGCAGAAGTTCTAATGGCTTAGAGGTGGAAACAACGTTTTTGGATTTGAAAGCTGGTTTTGCAAACTTGCCTTTCTGACATGCTTCACACAGAGCATCTGAGTTGAACTTCAAGTTAGGAAGTCCTTTGACCAGATTGAGTTTATTAATCTGAGATATTCTTCTCATACTAACATGTCCCAATCTTTTGTTCCAGATCCATTGCTCGTTTTTAACAGACAATAGACATTTTACATTCTGACTTTTTAGTTCAGAAAGTTTTATTTTATAAATGTTGTTTTTCCTCTTTCCATTAAATAGGATAGTCCCATCTTTCTTACTAACAGCTTTGCATGAATTTTGATTGAAGATTATATCATAACCGTTATCACTTAATTGACTTATGGATAACAGATTATGCATTAATCCATCAACTAACAAAACATTACTTATAGAGGGAAGATTTCCATTACCTACTGTTCCAGAGCCAATGATCTTTCTTCTCTGATTGCCTCTAAAACCTATGTGGCCTCCAGGCTTAAGGTCCAGGCTTTGGAACATATGCCTTCTTCCCTTCATGTGTCGTGAGCAGCCAGAGTCCAGGTACCATGATTGGTGTTTTTGCTTTGTTGCTAAAGATATCTGCCACATGTATTATTTTATCCTTAAGTACCCACATTTTCTTGGGTCCTGATTTTTTAGTTTTACCAAAACTCTAGTTGAATTTTGGTTTGACAGAGTAATCACTACTTGTATATTTTATGTCATGTGTGTGCCCATATATAAAGTGTGAATCAAGTGGAGTGCGTTTTATAACTAAATCCATGGAATTTTTTGGTGTAGGTACCTTACCTTGATATCCTATCCCTTTTCTGCCATTTCTGCTAACTCCATAGATCATTGAAGCCATTTTGCTTATGTCTATGTTTTTAGCTAGAAACTTCTGAAAGTTGTGATCATACTCCTTGATGATCTCATCAGCATTGCTAGGAGTTTCAGGGATTGTTTCCTTCTGAGAGTTTTTCAATTGGTTTTCTAATTTTGAAATTTTTTCTTTTAACTCAGAATTCTCTAATTTGAGACTCTCAGTCTTATCAGATTCAGAAGCAAGATTCCTTTTCAGGTTTCAGAATTTGACTCTGATCTGCTGATATCTTTCCAGAATTTCATTAAGGCTTTCAGCTAGTTCAGCCTTAGTAAAGTTTATAGTAAAGTCAGGGAATACCTCTTCTGTATCTGATTCAGAGTCTGACTCAGAAGCTTCACTGTCTTCTGTTATGTTTGCCATGAGAGCTATGTTTGCTCTTTCATCATCTGATTCTGAGTCAGCTTCAGATGTGTCAGAATCATCCCATGTAGCCATGAGACTTTTCTTCTTTTCCTTGCCAAAATTCTTGTTGGGCTTTTCCTTCTGAAGCTTTGGGCAATCACTTTTGTAGTGCCCTTGCTCGTTACATTCATAGCAGATGATGTCTTTGTTGTTTGGCTTTCTGTTTCCTGAAGAACCTTCAGATCTTCTGTGTCCAGAGGAGGATTCTAACCTTCTGTATCTGGAGAAAGATTCATTCTGATTTTCTGATCTTCTGGGATTCCTGAACTTCCTTTGCCTCTGCTTCCACAATTGTTTCACCCTTCTGGAGAGGAGAGATAGTTCATCTTCTTTTGATGAGGACCCATCAGAGGTTTCTTCCACAGCCTGCAAAACTTTGGAGTCAGATTTTCTGTTAGATTTTAAAGCTAATGGCTTACCTTGCTTTTGAGGTTCATCTGCTTCTAGCTCTATCTCGTGACTTCTGAGGGAGCTAACAAGTTCCTCCAGAGAGATTTTGTTGAGATCCTTGGCTAGCTTAAGCGTTGTGACCATTGGCCTCCATTGTTTTGGCAAGCTTCTGATGATCTTCTTAACGTGATCAGCAGTAGAATACCCTTTATCAAGAACTTTTAGACCAGCAACAAGAATTTGAAATCTTGAAAACATAGTTTCTATTGATTCACTCTCTTCCATCTTGAATGCCTCATACTTCTGAATGAGTGCAAGGGCTTTGGTTTCTTTGACTTGAATGTTTCCTTCATGCGTCATTCTCAGAGAGTCAAACATATTCTTTGCAGTGTCTCTGTTTGATATCTTCTCATATTCGGAATAAGAGATGGCGCTGAGAAGAATTGTTCTGGCCTTGTGATGATTTCTGAACTCACGCTTTTGCTGATCAGACATAGTTTTCCTGTCAATATTCTGACCACTTCCATCCACTGGGTGCGTGTATCCATCAGTCACCATGTCCCACAGATCAGCATCGTGGGCCAGAAAGAAACTCTCAATTATGTCTTTCCAGTAGTCAAAGTTCTCTCCATCAAAGACTGGAGGTTTGCCACTGAATCTGTCTCTTTCTTCATTGTTGTCATTGCTGATGTTTTGATTTGGTCCTGCCATTTTGTTTTTCTAACGCTGGATCTTGTACTGACACGGTTAAGTGTTATAAGCTCAGAACCAGGCGCTCGGATGCCAATTGAAGATGTGAAAAACACAAGAAGGGGGGTTGAATTGTAAAACTTAAAACAAATGATTAGACAACATAGTATTTTTATCCTGGTTCGTTTGATCTCAAACTACTCCAGTCCACCCGTCAAGGTGATTTCGCCTCTCTCCAATGAGGTCTTAATCCACTATATTCAAAGGATTACAACAGCTACTTTAACAACTGTTAAAGCCTTCTTGAGTATAACCACAAACCGGTTTATCTCAAGGAAATCTTTTACAAATAATTTGAACAATGATGTGTTAACGTTTTCTAATAAAACAATATATCACAACTGTGATAATTACACAACTTAAGCTTGGAGTAAAACTGAATTGCTAAAGCGTTTGAGTAAGCGTGATTTTGAAGGCTTGGCAAATTATGTGAGTGCATGCGTGCGTCTTTTCTCAAGCAGATTAGTTTATATATACAAGGCAGAGATACATTATCCATAAAGCCATTTTAATGATAATAATGCACTTCCCTTTTGAGGAAGATCTTGTCTTGAAGAGATTCGTTAGCATTTAATTCTGTCTTGAATACTTAGTAACGCTTCAGAGTCTTCTTTGCTTATGATAACGCTTCAGAGTGTTCTTTGCTTTAACTTATGATGACGCTTCTGAGTGCTGATGACTTGGTAAAGATCTTTGATAAGAGTCAGAGTGTATTTGTTTATGCGCAGATTCTGGTCATCAAGCTTCAGCGTATGATCTGGTAGCTTCAGCGTGTAGCACATGTTACTGATTTTCTGATGCTGATTCCATCAGATCTTCTGTATATACAAAACATAATTTTAAGAAGCATATTTGTCTTATATATAAATCTTACAATTTATTTATTCTTTGTATTTTGTTATCATCAAAACTCTAATTAAGGGTTGTAGAATCAAACTATGTTCTAACAAATACATATTCTTAAACCAAAAAATTAGGGTTTTTTATCCTTAACAAAAATAACTTTCTATTTTCTTATTTTTTTAAATACATTAAATATTATATTTTTACACACATAAAAATAAACAAAAACATTTTTTTGCATATTTATAATATATTGCATATTTATTTAATTTTCCATTTAAATATTGTTTATTTATCATTTGAAAAAAGAAATTCAATTTGGTTGTAATAACTTAGGGTTTTATTTTCTTGCAAAATAATCCCCTATCCAAAATTGTATCCCCCTCCCCATATCAATATTGTAATAGCTTAGATTATTTTTACGCATTTATGCTTTCAAATATGTCATGATAGAGATTAGGGTTTGTATGCAATATTCAAAATCAAAACAAATAGCTAGACCTAATATAAGACATAAAATGCATGAAAATGACAACACAATACACACATGCACCCCTAGGGTTTCATCCACTTGTTGCCTTTAAAATGGCCATGTTATGCATGTTGAGTATCTTGGAAAAACAAAAACGAAAAAAAAGATCATAGTCCCTCGATGACGCTATCTTGGTTGCCTAAACAAAATGATCTAGTCCCTAAAAAATTTGTTAAGATACTTAGCACAATTGCTATCATGGTCAATACGATGACCCGCGCCTGTCCCGTTTAACATCCAAATACAAGGTTGTTTACCAAATGTAATGGTAAAACAACAATGTAAAAGGGTTAAAAATATGCAGGAAAGACTCTTGAGTAGATAGGGTAGACAACTCTTAGTTACTTGATCAAAACTTGCAAAAACATCCTTGCTATTTTCAAACACACCTCACAACACAATTTCAAAACATTTCCCAAAACAAACTTTCAAACATTCAAACATTGAAACATCTTTTCAAAAGACAATACACCTTTGTATACATTCAAACAAGAATCATTACAAAGGTTGCCACAACGTTGGCCTCTTTTTAAAACATTTTTAAAACCACTCACAAAGCACCATTTCAAACAATTGAAAAGCAAAAGCAAGTGATCTAAACAAGTAACTAAGAGCCCATGGATAACCATGGATGAAAAGGGTACTTGCACCTTCCCTTTTCATAATCTACCCCCCGAACCCAAGAAAACATCTTAAAGGTCTTTCCTATGCTTTTTGACCTTTCCTTTGGATAAAATAAAAAGTCGGTGGCGACTCTTGCCAAACCGAAACATTTGCGAACACAAACGCAAAACCTCAAGTCAGTTCTCCTCCCGTATCACAGAACTGGCGACTCTGCTGGGGAAAATCAAAATTGGGGTTACCTTAGGGTTTAGATCACCTTTGCATGATTACCTTGTTTGCTTTGATTGCTTTACATTTGGTTCTATTGTTTGGGTTTGAAATCCTCTACCCGGATTTGGGAAACATTCATAGGTAAATAGCAATACATTGTGGAAATTGTGCGGGATATACCGACATGGTTGAAGCAATAGCTATATTAGTGCGACATATTTGTGGGTACCGGTAGCCTTTGAGTCAATCAAAGAGAATACGGGGCCGCTGAGTGATGTCATGAAGCACTAATGGACTTTTAGAACCTTTACTTGACCATCTTGGCCTTATTAGGGGTAGTGGGATGACCGGCTTTGGTGCAGTCCGAAGTTGATAGATACTCGATACTACACTCATTGAGGGTTATTTTCTTGGAATATTTCGGTCGCTAGTTAAGTGGCTAAACTGAAACAATGATCACAGAAAATAATCCGGTGATATTGAGCTCCTTAGAACCCGGTTACTATTTATAGGACAGGTTGAGCCAACTAACTTCAAGAGGGTACTTACCTATGAAACCCCATGCAAGCCTGAAACTAGGAACTTGTGTGACTTGCTTGTAAATATACTTGTGCATACATCATGAACATCATAAAGCATCATATGCACCCACTAACCATTTCAAGGGTTTGGATCTTCATCTTTGTTCCTGTTTTGTAGGTTATGGAATCACTCCGCAGAAAAACAATCCAGGTCAACCTTGTGAGAATCCCTCCTCAACTCAAGGAGCTTACTTCCAAGATTCCAGATAATTCTCCATTCACTGAAAGACATGGTAGACTTCTCAGCTTGGTCAACTCCAACATTGAAGAAGACATGGTAAAAGTTCTCCTCCAGTTCTTTGACCCCCTACACCTCTGCTTTACATTTCCTGATTATCAGTTAGTGCCTACTTTGGAGGAATTTTCTCAACTCCTGAGGATTCCTATTCTCCATCAACTACCCTACAATGGTACAAAAAGAGAACCAAAGCCTGAAGATGTTGCTCAAGCCTTACACTTGCAACCATCTGATATCAAAGGTCATTGGGAAACCATAAGTGGTGTCAAGGGTTTCTTGGCAAAGTTTTTGTTTGAGAAGGCACAAGACTGCTGGAATTCTCTAGATCTGCAAGCTTTTGAGAAGATTGTAGCACTTCTCATCTATGGGTTGGTCTTGTTCCCAAACCCTGATCAGCTTATAGATGTGAATGCTGTCAAAATTTTCATATCTCGGAATCTTGTGCCTACATTGCTTGGGGATATCCTCCACCCATTTCACACACGAACAATGAGGAAAAGAGGTGTTCTCATGTGTTGTACTCCTCTTATAGCAAGGTGGTTTATTTCTCACCTTCCCCAATCAGTCTTGAAGAATGAGCAAGGCTTGAGGTGGTCACAATGATTGATGACTCTTACACATTCTGATGTTCGTTGGTGTTCTCGGTCCAGAGAAAATGTCATCATCATTGATCATTGTGGGGAATTCCCTAATGTCCCACTACTTGGTATTAGGGGAGGCATCACCTACAACCCCTGCTTGGCTCTGAGACAATTTGGGTATGCCCGAAGGGATGGCCCTCATGACATGCTAATTCCAGACTTGGTTTTTGACTTCGACAACGATGCTCAAGGACTTCGACAAAGGTTTATCCGAGCTTGGAGGATGCCCAACAAGGTGGACAGTAAGACACTGGGGCACAAGAATTCCATCCCCCTTGAGCCTTACCTCAAGTGGGTACGAACCCGCGCCCAGAGTCTTATGATGCCTTACCCCTACATTCTGCCTATGATCAAAGAGCCTGTTATGGAAGGAGAGGTTCCATACACCCTCCTACATCCTGACATGCCAACATCATTGGAAGATTTGCAAAAGAGTTGGATACAGCTCAAGGAAGAACGGAACACTTTTGAAGCCAGCTTCTAAGCCAGTGAGAAGAAGGTTTTGGAACTTACTCGTCGACTTCACGAAGAGCAGACTCTCAACACCTACATCGCACCAAAGAGGATGCGCAACGTCTTTTTACCTTAGAATTTTGTATTATTTTGCCCATGGGGCACTTATGTACTAACAAATTATATCTTATTAATATGACGTGCGTTCTTTTTTGTTTACAACAAATTTGAATTTCTGAATCCTTGAATGCATTACATGAATACATATCATTCATCATATGCATAAGCAGGTCTTCACACCAGGTTTCCTTATCTCTCTGTTGTTTATTTCAGCAAGATGGATATAGAGAAGACGGTCAAAGACCTACAAGTGCAGAATTCACAGTTCCAACAACTCCTCATGACCTTGGCAAAGGGCCAGGAGGATCTTAAAGCACTGCTGGAAAAAGAAAAGGAGAAAAAGAAAAAGAAAAGAGTTGGTGTGGCTATTATGGGAAGAAGATTTGAGAACCAAGCTAGAAGGGTCCTAGATTTCCCCTCAACATCTGATGAAGGGGTTGGCAAAGGAAAGGGAGTTGCAGTACCCTCCGAGTCTGAGGTTGAAGAAGAAGAAGAAGAGGAAGAAGATTACTCCGAGCAGCAGTACCCTCCTGCAGATGACAAGTATAAGAATCTGGAAGAACGTCTGGAGGCTATGGAGGTACAAAGAGTACCTGGGCTGGATTTCGAAGAGCTAGGGTTAGTTGCTGGGATTGTGATTCCCCCTAAATTCAAGGTGCCTACATTTGCTAAATATGATGGTTTGTCTTGTCCAAAGATGCATCTGCGGTCTTACGTCAGAAAGATCCAACCTCATTCTTCTGATAAGGATCTGGGGGTCCACTTTTTTCAAGATAGTTTATCGGGTACGCAATTGGATTGGTTCTACCAGCTTGAGAGATCTGACGTACACAATTGGGAGGATTTGGCTACTGCCTTCTACAGACAATATTAATATAACACGGACTTAGCACCTACTCGTACTCAATTACAGAGTATGGGTATGGTCTCTAATGAAGGCTTTAAGGAGTATGCCCAGAAGTGGAGGGACTTGGCTGGAAGGGTGCATCCACCATTATCTTAGAGAGAGCTTGTGGATATGTTTTTAGGGACCCTGTCAGGACCATTCTTTAATCACTTGATCGGGAGCTCATCTGCAGGGTTCACCGAGTTAATTCTGACTGGTGAAAGAGTCGAAGCTGGCATTAAGAGCGGTAAAATTCAAAAGGATGCGTCTGCTTCTGTTGATATCAATAAGACTTTTCCATCCAAGAAAGAAGTCTCAGCTGTTTACTCCCAGAGAAGTCAAGGAAGAGTTGAGCGCCGGCCAGCGGTGGGGGCTGTGATGATTCAGAATTCCAGAGCTGATCAACCTCGAAACAGTCAACCCAGAACCAACCAAGAAAGGGTGGAAAGGCCTGCACGTCAATTCACCCGGATCAATATGACACCTGCTCAGGTTCTCCCTCATTTGTTGAAGTTAAACCTTACAAACTTGAAAGAGGTACCGAAGAACCCAAATACCTCTTCTCCCTACTACCATTCAAATGCAAAGTGTGCCTATCATTCGGACATTGTGGGGCACGACACCAATAATTGTCGGGCCCTCAAAAATAAGATCCAAGATTTAATAGATGCCAAGGAGGTGGAGTTTGACGCCCCTGAAAAACCTAATGTGATATCCGCTCCAATGCCAAAACATGGTCACAATGTCCATGCTGTTGTAGAAGATCTTTATGTTACTGTTGTTGATAACTTAATGACTCCATTGCCAATGATCAAGATGAATCTGTTGAAGGCCAGGATTTTCCCAGGCTGTGAAAAAGATTGCTACCTTTGTTCTTCCTTACAATTCGACTGTCCGCTATTGAAGTTAGGAATCCAACGCCTAATGGATAATCAAGAAATCCTCTTTAAGAAAACTCTTGTTACTCCTGTTACTCCAATCAACGATGTTGCTATAATCACCATTTCCGATAATCTTTCCAAGGTCTCCAAAAGACCTGTTAAGATTACACCCGATCCAAAGTTTGTACCTCTGAAGATAACAATATCGGGGCCTATCCCATACAAGTCCAACAAGACAATACCGTGGAATTATGGAGGAGAGATCTTTTACCACGGTGTTAGGCAGATTGAATCAGTTGAAGAAAGTTCCGATGACGAGACTCTTGACGTACGAAATATTGCGGGGACGAGTAAGATCACCCGCAGCGGAAGAATCTTCTCTCCAGAGATTTATCCTCCAAGGGCAATCTTCGGACCCTCAAATGCTCTTAAGGTTACTTCTGTTCCAGTCAACACATCTGTACGAACTCCAGTGATTGAAGAAATTATAACTCCCGAAGCTATACCCTCTGCTGTTACTGCTGATAAAGGTAAGGGGATCCAAGAAGCGCCCATCAGGATGAGGGCTCAGCCTTTGGTCATCCCCGAGACTACTCAAGGAAATGGAGGAGATTTTAAAAATAATTAAGAAAAGTGACTATGATGTCGTAGAACAACTGGGGAAAACCCCTTCAAAAATCTCTATGCTGGCCTTGTTGCTCTGTTCTGAAGCTCATGCCAAAGCTTTGATCAAATTATTGAAGACGGCCCATGTGCCTCAGGAACCTCCGTGGACCAGTTCCAGGAGTGTGTAGCCAGCCTAATAGCCGACAATGGTCTTGGCTTCTCCGATGCCGATCTAACGTCCAAGGGGAGAAAGCATAATGACGCGCTGCATGTCTCAGTGGAATGCATAGGGACTACTCTTGCTCACTTTCTGGTTGATATTGGGTCGTCTTTAAATGTCTTGCCTAAGAAAGCATTGGACAGACTAGATTGTGAAGGTCTAATTTTGAAGCCCAGCAATATCATCGTCAGAGCCTTTGATGGTTCTAAGAGGATGGTCCACGGGGAGGTGGACATCCCGATTAAAGTGGGTACGGAAGCTTTCAACTCCATATTTTATGTCATGGATATTCGTCCCTCCTACTTTTGCTTGTTAGGAAGGCCCTGGATTCATCATGCTGGAGCTGTTACATCTACTCTGCATCAGAAGCTTAAGTACCATGTCTAGGGGAAAATTGTGACAGTTCGTGGCGAGGAGGAGTATATGATAAGCCATCTAAATTCATTCCGCTATGTTAAATTAGATGGTGAATTCATTGAGACCCCCTTTCAGCACTTTGAAGAGGTTTCCCCTGAAGTTGCGGTAGCCAAGACAATGACTTATGTACCCATCATTACCAAACCTGTGTTCCAGATGTCATCCCTTAAAGATGTGAAGGCTGTGATCGAGGAAAGAAGAAGCACAGTACGGGGTCAACTGTCAGATTTTCCTTACAAGACAGATAAGTTCGGCTTGGGTTTCACTACTGCTAGTAAGAAGGTTGTGCGTCACTTCCGGGCTGGAGGACCACCATTAAAGATCACTCATCATGGAGTTCATGCCTTAGAGGATGATGAAGAAGAGAGCAATTTTGAACACTGGATCTTTCCAACTATTGAAGGAGGACTAAACAACTGGGAGGCGAAAGACTTCGTTCCCATTACTTTCATCAATCAGTAATTTATCTTTTGAACATTTTTTGTTGGTCTGTAATAATTTTTAAACAATTTGTACACTTTTTGCCTTATGCCTTACCCGGGGCATATAGGTCCATTTGTAAGGGCTTGATTTTTCATCTTCATATGCCATTTTTAATGAATCATGGACGTTTTCATATATAAACTTTTGTGTTCATTATCTTTCTTTTTACATTTTATTTGTTTAAAGGTGTATATCCCTTACACACACCCCACTCACAAAATGCAGGTATCCATCCACTCCGGATTCCATGGGTAACAATTCTGCTATGGCCTTCAGTGACTCTGAAGATCTGGTCAATCATGTCGAATACGAAGGTGATGAAGACTGTGAAGTGCCTGGAGAGTTGGCTAGACTTTTGCAATAGGAAGAAAGGGCTATTCTACCTCACGAGGAGTTGTTAGAGACTATCAACTTGGGAACAGAGGAAGACAAAAAAGAAGTTAAAGTGGGTGCCAACTTAAAGCCAAATGTCAAGGAGCGTTTAGTTTAGTTGTTGAATGAATATGTCGAGATCTTCGCCTGGTCCTACAAAGACATGCCGGGACTGGATACAGATATTGTGGTTCACCATCTCCCTATAAGAGAAGATTGTCCACCAATCAAACAGAAAGTCCGCCGGATGAGGCCCGACATATCCGAAAAGATCAAAGCTGAGGTGATGAAGCAGTTCAATGCTGGCTTTCTTGCTGTTACTTCCTATCCATAATGGGTTGCTAACATTGTGTATGTGCCAAAGAAGGACGACAAGGTCAGAATATGCGTGGATTACAGAGACTTAAACAGGGCTAGCCCTAAAGATTACTTTCCACTACCGCACTCAACATAAGGTGTTCTCTTTAATGGATGGATTTTCAGGGTACAACCAGATCAAAATGGCCCCTAAAGACATGGAGAAGACTACTTTTGTTACGCAGTGGGGTACCTTCTGCTGTAAAGTGATGCCATTCGAACTGAAGAATGTCGGGGCAACCTATCAGCGTGCCATGGTAGCTTTGTTTCATGACATGATACATCATGAGATTGAAGTCTACGTACACGACATGATAGCCTGTTCACAGACAGAAGAAGAACACCTCGACCATCTGCAAAAGCTATTTGTCATATTGAAGGAGTACAAACTCAGACTGAACCCTAACAAGTGCACTTTCGGAGTCAGGTCCAGTAAACTTTTCAGATTCATCGTCAGTAACAAAGGCATCGAGGTTGATCCTGCCAAAGTCAAAGCTATACAAGAAATGCCTGCCCCTCGCACTAAGAAGGAGGTCAGAGGTTTCTTGGGACGCCTAAACTACATTGCAAGGTTCATTTCTCACCTAACATCTACCTGTGAACCAATCTTCAAGCTGTTGAAGAAAGATCAAGTGGTTAAATGGAATGATGACTGTCAAGTTGCTTTCGATAGAATCAAGGAGTATTTTCTAGAACCTCCTATCTTGATGCCACCCGTCGAAGGAAGGCTGCTAATCATGTATCTGACTATCATGGAGAATTCAATGGGGTGCGTGTTGGGCCAACATGACGAGTCTGGCCAAAAAGAGCATGCCATTTATTACCTTAGCAAAAAGTTTACCGACTGTGAGACTCGCTACTCACTTCTCGAGAAAACTTGCTGCGCTTTAGTATGGGCTGCTCGCCGGCTAAGGCAGTATATGTTGACACATACCACTTTACTGATCTCTAAGATGGATCTGATCAAGTACATCTTCGAGAAGCCTGCTCTATCCGAAAGAATCGCTAGATGGCAGATGATCCTCAATGAATATGATATATAGTACACAACCCAAAAAGCTATAAAGCGGAGTGTGCTAGCCGATCATCTGGCCCATCAAGCTTTCGAAGATTACCAATCCATGAGGTTCGACTTCCCCGACGAGGATATCATGACTTTGAGCAACATTGAAGAAAACAGGCCGTATGACGGACCTGAACAAGGATCCTGATGGACTTTGTACTTTGATGGTGCCTCCAACACACTTGGAAATGGTATCGGTGTTATGCTCATCTCTCCACAAGGTTGCCATACACCTTTCACCGCCAGACTCTGCTTTAGCTGCACCAACAACATGGCCGAGTATGAAGCTTGTGTCTTTGGTCTCAAGGCCGCTATTGACTTAGGAATCAAATCTTTGATTGTATTTGGGGACTCAGCTTTGGTTATCAGTCAAATCAAAGGAGAGTGGGATACTAAACACCCTAACCTCATCCCTTACAAAGAACATGTCCTAACATTGTTACCACACTTCGAGCATATCACCTTCGAGCACTTCCCGCGAGAAGAGAATCAGCTAGCAGATGCGCTAGCTAAAATGTCATCCATGTTTAAACTTAACTGGGATAATGAGGCTCCTCAAATCACCATTGAATGAATGGACGAACCTGCACATTGTCACGAGATTAATACCGAAGAAGTAGTGGACCGACCTTGGTTTTATGACGTCAAAAGGTATCTCGAAGCACAAGAATACCCTGAAGGAGCTTCAGTCAACAACAAAAAGTTCTTAAGGAGGTTCGTGGCCAAGTTCTTTCTGAGCAATGGTATCCTATACAAGCATAATCTTAATTGTGTCCTACTCCGTTGTGTGGACAAGGTTGAAGCTGAGCAGATCATGGCTGAACTACACAATGGTACCTTTGGCACCCACTTAAGCGGTCATATGATGGCTAAGAAGATTCTAAGGGCAGACTATTACTGGTCTATCATGGAAGTTGACTGTCATCAACATTCCCGTACTTGTCACAAATGCCAAATCTATGCTGACAAGGTACATATACCTCCAGTTCCTCTCAATGTCTTAACAGCTCCTTGGTCATTCGTTATGTGGGGGATCGACATGATTGGAGAGATCAAGCCTAAAACATCCAATGGACACCGTTTCATCCTGGTGGCCATTGATTACTTTACCAAGTGGGTCGAAACAGCTTCCTTCGCCTCCGTTACAAAGAATGTGGTTGCCCGCTTCATCAAGCAGAACCTCATCTGCCGGTACGGAATCCTCGATAGGATTATCACTGACAACGGTACAAACATGAACAATACCATGATCACAGCTCTGTGCGAGCAGTTCAAGATTCAAAATTACAATTCATCTCCCTATCGGCCAAAGATGAACGGTGTTGTCGAAGCCGCGAACAAAAATATCAAGAAGATCATTCAAAAAATGACAGTCACCTATAAGGACTGGCATGAGATGTTACCGTTTGCTCTGCACGGGTACCGTACCACGGCACGCACTTCAACTGAGGCAACACCCTATTCTTTGGTATATGGCATGGAAGCTGTTTTACCTATCGAGGTTCAGATTCCCTCCTTGAGAATCATGAAAGATGCTGGTTTGAGTGAAGACGATTGGATTCAGACCCGGCTTGATCAACTTAACTTGATTGATGAAAAGCGACTTACTGCTGTTTTCCATGGTCAGGCGTATCAAAAACGTATGATCAAGGCCTTCAACAAGAAAGTCAAGAGGCAAGTATATCAAGTCGGGGACCTTGTAATCAAGCGGATCATCTTGCCGCAAAGTGATCCCAGGGGCAAATGGACTCCTACTTATGAAGGACCATTTGTGATCAAAAACATCTTTTTTGGTGGGGCAGTGATCCTGACCACCATGGACGGCGATGACCTGCCGCACCCTGCGAATGCAGACTTAGTCAAAAGATACTACGCATAAACGACCCGACAAGTTGAAAACCCGAAAGGGCGACTTGGGCAAAAATGGGCATCCCGATGAATCGAAAACTCGAAAGGACGGTTCAGGCAAAAATTAGGGGTAAACAAAAAAATTTGTACATCCGACAGGTTGAAAACCCGAAAGGGAGACTTCGGCAAAAAAGGGTTTCCCGGTGGATCGAAAACCCGAAAGGGCGATCCAGGCAAAAGTTAGGGAATTAAAGCGTATAACTATGTCTTTTCGGATCACTTTAAGGAAAATCTCTTCACAAACAAGCTCCGGGCTTCTGATCAACTCAATCATCGTCGGACAAAGCAACGAATGGACAAGATATCCAGAGTTATAAGGGTTATAGCAGAATGGGAACCCCATGGAACTTTTACATATAGCCACCTTTCTTTGTATAAATTTTCCCATTTTTTATGACAACATTCTCTTACTAGGATGTCCGTCTCCTTTGTACCAAATACTTACACAAAGTTAATACAAAGATACTTCAAAGTGCATAAAACTTTTTGCCTTTTCTTTTTCTTTACACTTATGTTTTATTTGAAAACATCCAATGGTTTATTAAATGAGCATATGCATTTGAATATAATCACTGCTTATAAATAAAACGAAATGAGAAAGAATAATTACTGATAGGTTGAAAGGATGGGAAAACGTCTTTAGGATATTCCAAATGAAATCCCCTGCAGTACATCATCAAGGTTCCCAGTGGAGCCAAAACCTTGAAATACATATCCCCAGCGGAGTTAAGTTTCAAAATCCCCATCAGATTTGAGATTTCAAAACCCCCAATCCCCAGCGGAGCAAAACTTTGAACTACAAACCCTCAGTGAGGATGAAACTTTCTTCCCCAGCAAAGTCCAAAGCTTCAACCCTTAAACCCCGATGGAAGACCATCCAGTTTCCTCCAATTCCCCAGGGAGTTGTCTTAAAAAACAGAAAATTCACCTGCAAGTTATCTTAGAACCTGACAGCTAACCAGACCACAGCTTCGGATAATTCCTCAGAAGATTGGCATACAACCCAAGCTCTTGAGAACTCTTCAACAAAATAAACATTCTCCCCACAGAGTTATTTCATAGTAGATTGAAGATTCTCAATCCCTAGCCACAGTCATCAAGTTTCTCGGGACTCCCCAAGAAGGTTTCTCAAGCAGCACTCGACATTATTCTTACAACGGAATGTCTATCGTGTTTCAACTTCAAAGGACTTGAAGGATCCCTATATCCCCAGGAAGTCGTGAAGGATTCTCACATTCCCATAGAAGTTGTCAAAGTTCTTGTTAATCCCCACAAGTTGCCAAAGGTTTTCTATCCTCAACAATGATCCAAGGATTTCTCATTTTCAGCAATCAAAGGTTGTGGAATTCCCAGCATCGGTCCAGGATTTATTTTTCTCAGCAGCAGTCAAAGATTTCATTATCTCCAGCTATCAAGGATTTATTTTCCTAAGCAAGACAGCTAGTCAGCTTACATGCGCATCCATTACATCCATATATCATAAACATTGATAGAACACATTTTATTGCATCATACATGTCATGCAACATAACTTTGTGTTTCAGCTAACATTTTACCCTTTTCAGGATAAGATTAAAAGCTATCTTTAACAACTATGCAAAGATTTCAGATACAGTATGGATAGACTCCAAGACATGGAAGTCATTCTGCTACTCATTCAGATCTCTTATTCAGGTACAGTATGGATACACCCCAGACACGGAGGTCATTCTACTACTCATACAGGCTTCAGCAATCAGATACAAACTAGATACGCTCCAGACACGGAAGCAGTTCTATTTCTCATTCAGATTCAACTATCAACTTCAGGTTCAGATGCACTCCAGACACGGAAGTCATTCTGTCACTTGTCCAGATCCCAGTTACAGTACAGATACACTCCAGACACATATGTCATTCTGCTACTCATACAAATCTCAACTTCAGATACAGTCTAGATACGCACCAGACACGGTAGCCATTCTGTCACTCATTCAAACATTTTCCCATCCTAGAGATGCTCCATACACGGATGTTTTTCTGTCGCCCATTCAGAATTCAGATACAATACAGATACACTCCAGACACGGCAGTCATTCTGATATTCATTCAAGAATCAAATACGGTTACAACTCAGATACGCTCCAGACACGGATGCCGTTCCTTTGCTCATACAAATCCAATCTCCAGATACAACTCAGATACGTTCCAGATACAGATACCATTCTTGTGTTCATTCTCCTGATTTTCACCAAACAGTCTTGGATGGCATATTTAAGCCCATCCCCGACAAGATTATGTCACCTCTGCAAATGGCATCTCTAAGCCCATTCCCTCAACTACATTTTGACGAGTGCAAATTTACGGGCACTCTAGTGTCCAATCCTCTTTTACCTTCGAGTCACGAAAGGCAAACTCGCCAATCTAACTCTCCAGGTTCAAGAAGATTGAATAGGGGCAGCTTTTGTACCCCAAAATTTTCCCTCTCATTTTATCAAGATTTCCCCTCACAAGACTCTTTGAACTCAAGACCAAACTAGGGTTTGCTCTGCTCAAGACATCTCCTTGCACTGTTGACCTGAAATTAGGGTTTGAGTTTGCACAAGTATTTTTGGACTTCTAATGCCCCAAGTGACTTTCATACTTCATGTTGGACTTATAAGATTTCCTCTACCAAGTTTTAAGCCTTGAATCAAACTTTTGCCCAGTCAATTGGACAGTTGACCTAGAAATCAATTGTATTGGGGAAAAAGTCAATTGTGGCCAATTTACAGTCAAACCTCATAATTTTTTATTCACATCAACATTATAGACTCATATGAACCATTTGATCAAGCTTGGACCACAACTCCTCAAGAAATTTGATCAGATCATCAAAAGGGCAAAATGGTCATTTTTAGGGTTTTGACTGTATAAGGGCAATTTCTGATTTTTCACCTAGCCAATGGCAAATTGGGTTCAAGAATGGATTCAAGGACTCAATTCCATCATCTTGACCTAATCACATGGTTCAAAAGATCTCAAAAGCATTGGATTGACAAATGAATTTTCCAGTCAACTGATTAAAAATCAACTATACGCTGAAAAGTCAAACTTTGACTTTTTGGTCAAAATCAAGTGCCAAGGGTCATTTTTCATCAAGATATGTCAAAACATGAAACTTGTTCATCAAGAAACCTAATTTTGCAAATTAGGGTTTAAGATTGAAAATTTTCATAACTTAGAATTTTTCTAAGTTATGAAATTTTCTTATTTTTTCCCAACTTTGCCAAACATTTTCACCATGATGCAATTGGATTCAAACAAAACTTCCAACATGAAAGTTGTATTACTCCACCAAATATACAACTTTGATTCACAAAGTTTTTCCAAAAGAAGCTTGGATCTCAAGTTATGATTTTTGGAACAAGGGTCCATGAAACTTTTAACTTAGTAAAATTTTGCCCTAATTTAGGCAGGATTTTGACCCATCTTCAATGCCATTTTTCACATAGTTCCACTTGGAATCTCAAAATTCATTTCAAATATGGATTATAAAGAATGTTACAGGCTTTCCAAAATGTCCAAGAACTCTCCAAAATCATTTATGGTTAGGGAGAATCAAAGGTTGGAATTTGGCAAAAACTCACTTTTGATCCATGGCATTTTCATGTTGACACAAGTTGCAAAATTTGTCCAACTTTGCTTGTACTTGAATACAGGTCTCTAAACCCTTCCACACTAAAAAATTGAATGCAAACTCAATGGTCTAAGACATTATTCTGCTCAATGGAAGTTTGCACAAGAGTTTAATCTATTTTTGGCAAAAAGTGAACTATGCCATTTTGATAAAGGCAACTTTATGTCAACTTGCTTCCCTTGAGCCTTGGACCTCTCTCTTTGAAGCAAACAAAGTCCACAAAGGTAGGGAAAATCATACCAACTTTGTACAGGCCTTGAGCTAGTTGGTACAAGCCCTTGCATAATCACTTCTCATTCTTGCTTCAAAACCAATAAACCTTGCAAAAACCACATAACTTGAGTATTTGTTATAACCAAGCTTGGTGACCATTCCAAACAAGTTTTGCACATTGCTTTAATCCAGAAACACGAGTCATTCATACCTCAAACACTCTTGAACATCAAAACACCAAAAACTTGCAAAACAGGGCACTCTCTGCAGTTTCACTTCCATCTCACAAACCACTCGTGTGTTTTGTCCCAAACCAGTTCCAATACCTTCCATATAACCCATCTGAACTATCCCAACCATTAGCCATTGACTGTAACTCCATTTGCAAGCTTCATCATTTCTGATTTCAGCTTGTGCGGGTTGACTTCTACAGGCTTATTCAAGCAAGCTCAAGGAAAACAAAGCATTGGGGAAGGTCAGAGCAAGTTCAGGCAAGCTCACAAACATCTCAGGCCTCACTGAAAACCCCTGAATTGCCATACTCGTGTTCAACTGAAGCAGGTATTTTCCAACTTTCTATCTCTCTATTTAGGAATCATTAGGCTTAGGTTTGTGAATAAAAAATGTAGTACTCATAGCCCTTAAGTTGTACATATGCATAGATTTCATTTAAGTTAAGTGTGCTGAGAGAATTTGATTGATGAACTTCCTGAAAAAAGTTAGGTTAGAAATTAGGGCCAGAGAAATTCTCTCTGGTCTTTGAGAGTTAGATTGAGTTTTTTATATAGTTAGAATAGTGGTTTAATGCTCTATAAGGTTCATGTTTTGAGTTTTTGATTTCATGCAAAGAATAGAGAGAACAGAGTTGGAGTTGCAGGGCGCGCGTTTTTGTTCAAAGGTTGAAGATGAAGATCAGTTTGGGCTGGGCTTAGCCTTGGCTTGCTTTTGACACCCCCATTTCTGTTATTTGCACCCCTTGGCCCATTGTTTTATATTTTTATATTTTTCTATTTATTTTTTCATTTCTGATTTTATTTTATTTTTTC
Organism: Vicia faba; assembly: GCA_948472305.1. NCBI lineage: Eukaryota > Viridiplantae > Streptophyta > Magnoliopsida > Fabales > Fabaceae > Vicia > Vicia faba. Next base: position 1,363,474,526 of record OX451739.1, on the reverse strand, counting down.
TAAACATAAAAAATCACCAAAAATATTTTCATAAATTTTCACATTTTATTTTGTATTTTATTTTATTTTTTCTAACATAAAAATAATTATTAAATAACATACTCTTTATTTTCTTTAATAAAAACTTATAAATATTATAAAAATGTATATATTTTTATTTTTATTATTTATACATATAAAATAATATTTTCTCACATGTTTTATTTCTTAATATCTTTGTATATATTTATATTTATTTTCTTGCACATAAATAAATGTTATAATATATATTGTCTTAAAACAAAAAACTAGGGTTTCCACCCTTAATAAAAATAATATTTTTTCTAAATATATTTTTATTTTTCGACACTTGTATATATTTTTATTTTTATTGTACATAAATAAATAATATTATAATATATATACATATTCTTAAACCAAAAAATTAGGGTTTTTTACCCTTAACAAAAATAACTTTCTATTTTCTTATTTTTTTAAATACATTAAATATTATATTTTTACACACATAAAAATAAACAAAAACATTTTTTTTGCATATTTATAATATATTGCATATTTATTTAATTGTCCATTTAAATATTGTTTATTTATCATTTGAACAAAGAAATTCAATTTGGTTGTAATAGCTTAGGGTTTTAATTTCTTGCAAAATAATCCCCTATCCAAAATTGTATCCCCCTCCCCATATCAATGTCGTAATAGCTTAGATTATTTTTACGCATTTATGCTTTCAAATATGTCATGATAGAGATTAGGGTTTGTATGCAATATTCAAAATCAAAACAAATAGCTAGACCTAATATAAGACATAAAATGCATGAAAATGACAACACAATGCACACGTGCACCCCTAGGGTTTCATCCACTTGTTGCCTTTAAAATGGCCATGTTATACATGTTGAGTATCTTGGCAAAACAAAAACAAAACAAAAGATCATAGTCCCTCGATGACGCTATCTTGGTTGCCTAAACAAAATGATCTAGTCCCTCAAAAATTTGCTAAGATACTTAGCACAATTGCTATCATGGTCAATACAATGACCCGTGTCTGTCCCGTTTAACATCTAAATACAAGGTTGTTTACCAAATGCAATGGTAAAACAACAATGTAAAAGGATTAAAAATGTGTAGGAAAGACTCTTGAGTAGATAGGGTATACAACTCTTAGTTACTTGATCAAAACTTGCAAAAACATCCTTGCTATTTTCAAACACACCTCACAACACAATTTGAAAACATTTCCCAAAACATTCAAACATTGAAACATCTTTTCAAAAGACAATACACCTTTGTATACATTCAAACAAGAATCATTACAAAGGTTGCCACAACGTTGGCCTCTTTTCAAAACATTTTCAAAACCACGCACAAAGCACCATTTCAAACAATTGAAAAGCAAAAGCAAGTGATCTAAACAAGTAACTAAGATCCCATGGATAACCATGGATGAAAAGGGTGCTTGCACCTTCCCTTTTCATAATCTACCCTCCGAACCCAAGAAAACATGTCAAAGGTCTTTCCTGTGCTTTTTGACCTTTCCTTTGGATAAAATAAAAAGTCGGCGGCGACTCTTGCTAAACCGAAACATTTGCGAACACAAACATAAAACCTCAAGTCAGTTCTACCACCGTATCACACATACGAACTACGAATTAGGACTATGATTCCTCATAAGAGGATACGTAGGCATATGATCGAAAATCATAGCGAGTTCTACTATTAAAAAATTTAGACACTTTTCTTTTCTAATTAAAACTTAAAATCTGGTTTACCCCAAACCTAAACCTAGGGCTTAATATCCTTGTGAACAAGGTAGATGAAAGGTGCCTAACACCTTCCTTTCGTCTAATTAAGTCTGAAACCTAGAATCTCTGTCCACGAATTATGGTTTTCTGTTAGATCCCCTTCCCTAGGATAAAAACTAATAGTGGCGACTCTTGATTAAAAAACCAGTCGCAACAACTGTCATAGAAGAATCTGAAACGCGTTAATAGGTTGTTCATTCAACGTCAGTATTATGAATAACAGAAGAAATAAAATGCTAATAATTTAATAAACGAACCTCCAAAAGGCATGAACATAGTCATTAAAGAAAAACCCCTAAAAGGTGTGGTTACAAAATTTCCTACAAAGGGTGAGAATACGAATAACATACATAATACAAAAAATTGAACTCCTCCCAAGTAAGGCTTGAGGGAGTCAAACTCTAAATTTATCTTCATAACTTAAAGTATTACCTGAGGGACTTAACTTAAAAGTCTCTCCTGAGGGACTCAATTTAAAAGTCTCATCTGAGGGACTCAACTTAAAGTCTCACCTAGAGTTGAAGTACCTTCTTCCTAGATTAAATCACTTCAATATTTTCAAGGCATCGTGTTTGAGGGATTGTGTACTAGTATAATTTGATCGGACCATTAAAGAAGGCCTATGATGAAAAAAATAAGGGAACCATCATGATGTTGTACTCGCTCGCTGATTAGGCTTGGTCGCCCAATTGGGCATCGTCGCCTTGGCCGCCCAAATTTATACTTTAATGCCAGATCTGGTGAGTGATCCATTAGCTTATAAGACATGGACTATGAGGTGTCCAAGTAATATCATTCAATTGAATAATAATTTTTCCACTACTCCCATTTTTCTGATCATGGAAATCATTTATTGGCTTTCTATCCCAAGCCTAATAGGTCATTTATAAATAGCTCAATTCATAATTAAGGAGAAGGATCACAAATTTCCCATAGAAATACACATATAGAACTTGTCACCACTTTGTATAAGCAAGCCATACACGCTTCCCTAATACCCTAAACACATTAAACAACATTACAAATGCAGGGCTCCCTCGTTGTACTTTTTTAGAAAGTATAATATTTATAAATTAACAATTTAAAAAAATTGATTATAAAAAAATAAATATACAATTTGTGTGTTGCTGACTCGCCCTGATGAGAAATGTTAGGGATGATGTGTACATAATCCATAACTACACATGCAGAAAGTCCTAGTCACAATTTCATAAGAAGTAGACAATCAACAACTTCCCTTGCCAAGGTGGAGCAGTTACCACTTCTTAGGAACTCCCCAAATCCTGGCCCATAGGCCTATATATATATATATATATATATATATATATATATATATATATATATATATATATATATATATATATATATATATATATATATATATATATATATATATCATTCCTAAAATGAGAAAGATAATTCTGAATACATATAAAATACTCCCGTATATCACCTCATTTAAGCTTACTCTCTCCACACCAGACACACCTAGGAAATAAGGCCTCTCACCAAGTGAGCTTTCCCTAAACCACTAAAAATCCCTAAACCCTCTGGTCACCCTACAAGCATATGGTTGCCACGCATCTATACTTTTTAGCAAGTACAGTGGAACCCATCACGAGGCCACAATAAAAGTAACTTAAGATACACCTTCCATTATAACCATCACTTTAACACTCACCAAAATCTCCACTCTTAGACCTAATTATTTGCAGACATTGTTTCTAGGCGATCAGAATCCCCTACACAAGAGGATACCAGAGGTAGCAGCGATCCAAACGCCATAACGGAGATGTGTGCTAGCATGGATGATTTGTGCCTTAAGAATCAAAACCTAGAGGTCAATGTCCTCAACATCCAAGAACACCAACATGATACTACCCCAACAAAGGAGATGGAAGTGCAGGACCCCCGACCACTTTTAGACCAAATATGGGAAACACTTGTTTTCGAAGGTTTGAAACCTCCCTCCTTGGTGAAGTTTAATGCTCATAATGACCCTTGTGAGCATGTATCCTTAATCAATACACAGATGGCCATCATCAGAGCACGCAACTCTCTAAAATTCACTATATTATTGGCACTTTCAGAGATGCATCATTGCGATTGTACATGCGTCTTCCCTGAGCTTTAATCACCAGCTACCGGGAGCTAATGAAGAAACTCATACACTAGTTAAAAGTCATTCAACATAGAAAGATGTTTAACATCAACCTATTTAACATTCGATAAGGCCTTCCAAATAATTGAGGGAATACCTCGCCCATTTCAATGAAGCCACCATAAAAGTCATCCACCCAAACTAAGAAATGTTTGTGGAAGCATTTTAGAATGGCCTCAAAGTGGGGTGTAACGCCCGTAATTTAATTAATTATTTAATTAAATTATTTTTGGAATATTTGTGAAGAAGTGTTATTATAATTGGATTTATTTTATTAAATGGAGAAATAATAATATATTTGAGGTATTATATTATTGGGTGGTGAAATAATGTTAGAAGCTAATATTATTTAATGTGGGCCTATAGTGTGTGAGTGGAAGTAATAAGGGGGGTTTAAGTTTGGAGCCCACTAAGGAATAATATAATAATATTAGGTTATTTTGTTATTTGTTGTTGGAATAGAAGTAAGAAGCAGTAGGAAAATAAGGATTTGAGGAGAACGTGAAGTTGCTGTAAAAAAGTGGAAAACGGCTAGAACAGAGATTCAACCCGAAAGATTGTAGAGCGACCTTCAATCCAAGGTAAGGATGGGGTTCTAGCTTTATAATTGGGTTCATGATGTTTGATATGTGGGGTTAGAGGATTTCTGTTTTTGTTCTTGAATTTGATGATGTATGATGAAGATTTGATGCATTTGAATGAATAATGACGTTACGATATTGTTTGATCGATGTAGTATTATAGGTTAATGATTAGGTGATGAATTACCATGATTATAATGAGGTTTATAGGACTGTGATTGAATCCCCATAATGAAAATATAGAAGCAAATCGTGAAATTATGCAGACTGTAATAGGATGCATCGATTCATGGAGGCATGCGTCGATACATGTGGGCTGCAAGACTCAGGATGAGTCGATCCATGGAGGGCTTGCATCGATGCATGATAAGTACAAGACTCAGGATGAGTCGATGCATGCAGGGTTTGTGTCGATACATGTTAGTTACACGACTCGAGATGAGTCGACACGAAGAGAGGATGTGTCGATACATGAGTGTGTGAGACTCAGGATGAGTCGACCGGTGAGATGCATGTGTCGATACATGCTGTGTTTTGAAGTCAGGATGAGTCGATCTATAAGGAGCATGTGTCGAATCATAGTGAATAGATGAAGCAGAATGAGTCGATCCATGGAGGGTTTGCGTCGATGCATGACGAGTACAAGACTCAGGATGAGTCGACCGGGGAGGAGCATGCATCGATACATGGTGTGATTTGAAGCAGGATGAGTCGATCCATGAGGAGGATGTGTCGACTCATGTTGTGCAGGAGAAGCATTACGCGTTGATCCATAGAGTTTCGTGTCGACCCATACTGACTAATTTTTGACAGAATCAATTTTAAATTGCTGTAACTTGAGTTTTAGGATGCTGTTTGAGATGTCGTTCAAAGTGTTGATTAGCTAACGTGATGAAATTTATTCTAGATGATTTAAATGAATATGAATAGGTGTAATCCTAGTAACCAATATTAGATTTAGAATTAATTCTCATGATTGATCGTTATTGCTGGATTTTGGACATAATGATGAACCTGAGATGTTTAGAGGTTGTTGTTAGGAATTATGACAGTAGGATTAGTGACAACAACGATATAAATTAGAAGAATAATAGTATGGATTACTGTATTATTGATATACAGCTGAGTCATTAATGAGATGTGGTTATTAAAGTGGTGTTTGATAATTTATGATGAACAAAATACGTTTGATAAATAAGTGATGATTAATAAATTATTTTGAGATGTTTATGAGATGTTATGATTGAGATGTTTTGAGATGATTGAGATGTTATTTTGAGATGTTTATGAGATGCTGTAATTGAGATGTTTTGAGATGATTAAGATGTTGTTGTTTTGAGATGTTTATGAGATGTTGTTGTTCTGAGATGTTTATGAGATGTTGTTGTTTTGAGATGTTTATGACATGTTGTTTTTTTGAGATAATTGAGATGTGGTTGATTGAGTGTTGACATTACATTCATGATGAGTCGCATACATTGCATTTTTTAGATGGAGCTTATGCTCGTTGAGATGGCCTGGATTGGCAAATTTTGATATGAAGGCTATGCCTTGTTGATGCCTCTATTAATTGGCAGATTTTTGAGATGGGAGTTATGCTCCAATGGTACCACATGCATTTGCATAGTTTTGAGTCGCATTATATGATTGAATAATGAAGTGTATTTGATGTTGATGAATGAGTATATATGTTGTAATTGTTGTTGATTATGAGATGAGAAGTGGTGATATTATTGATCTAATTTAATATATTCATTATCATGCGCTTTATTATATTGTTAGATATCTCACCCCTTATGTTTGAATGTTGCTCTTATGTTGGTAACGTGCAGGTAATCGAGAGTGACGGCTGTATACCTTCAATATGTCGAGTCGGTGTCATTGCTCTGATATGTAACACTCGGGGGGATGAACGCTTGCTGATTTTTTATTGTTGATTTTCAGTTGCTGAATTTTGAATTGATTATTATTAAATATGAGATGTTTTGAAGTTGTTTCTTTTATTTAAAGATGTTATTGAAGAATTCCGCTGTGTAGTTGTTGAATTATTTAATGAAAGACGTTATGTTGATGGTTCATCCGATGTTTTGAATATGTGTTATATATCCATGATGAATGCAATGAATTTATTAGAAGAATTTGTGACGTCCCGATTCATTTGTATGATTGAAATTTTATAACTCTGATTTATTTTGCATAATTTGCTTGGTGTAGAATTGGGGTGTTACAAAGTTGGTATCAGAGCAAAAGGTTGGTCTGACCTTGTCTTCGAGTCGTATTTGTCTAACAATCGAGTATTGTTATTTTGAGTTCTAACCGTTGTTTATGTTGTAAGACCAAGTGTATCGCCGTGGGGAGCTCCAGTGTTGTTAGTGAAGAAGAAAGATGGAAGTATGAGGCTTTGTGTTGATTATAGACAGTTGAACAAGGTGACGATTAAGAATAAGTATCAGCTTCCAAGAATAGATGACTTGATGGACCAATTGGTGGATTCCCGTTAGCAAGATTGATTTGAGGTCGGGTTACCATCAGATTAACGTGAAGAATGAGGACATTCAGAAGACGGCTTTCAGAACACATTATGGACATTACAAGTATTCGGTGATGCCTTTCGGTGTTACTAATGCGCCGGGAGTATTCATGGAGTATATGAATCGTATCTTTCATACTTATTTGGATCGGTTTGTAGTGGTGTTCATTGATGATATTCTGATTTACTCTAAGTCAGAAGAAGAGCATGCAGAACATTTAAGAGTAGTATTGCAGATTTTGAAAGAGAAGAAGTTGTATGCAAACCTGTCCAAGTGTGAATTTTTGTTAAAAGAGGTTAGTTTTCTTGGTCATGTGATTTTAGGTAGTGGCATTATTGTAGATCCATCGAAGGTTGATGTTGTGTTGCAATGGGAAACTCCAAATTCAGCTACTGAGATTAGAAGCTTCTTGGGATTAGCTGGTTATTATAGAAGGTTTATCAAAGGGTTTTCTAAGTTGTCACTTCTGTTGACTAAGTTGACTTGTAAAGGTAGAGCGTTTGTATGGGATGTTCAATGCGAAGAATGTATTACGGAATTGAAGAAGAGGTTGACGTCGGCTCCGATTTTGACGTTGCCTAATCCAGAAGAGCCTTTTGTGGTGTATTGTGATGCTTATAAGATGGATTTAGGAGGTGTGCTTATGCAGAATGGTAAGGTAGTTGCTTATGCGTCGAGGCAGTTGAGGACTCATGAGAAGAACTATCCTACGCATGATTTAGAACTTGCTGCAGTTGTTTTTGTGTTGAAGATTTGGAGGCATTATCTTTATGGTTCTAGATTTGAAGTGTTTAGTGACCATAAGAGTTTGAAGTATTTGTTTGACCTGAAGGAGTTGAATATGAGACAACGAAGATGGTTGTAATTGTTAAAGGATTATGATTTCAGTTTGAATTATCATCCAGGAAAGGCGAATGTGGTAGCTGATGCGTTGAGTCGAAAGACTTTACATATGTCAGCAATGATGATTAAAGAGTTGGAATTGATTGAGCAGTTCAGAGATATGAGCTTAGTTTGCGAGGTTACTCCACAAAGTGTTATGTTGGGTATGTTGAAGATTAATAATGAATTTTTAGATAGTATCAGAGAAGCTCAGAAGTTGGATATGAAACTGGTAGATTTGATGGTTGGGACTGATCAATCTGAGAGTAGTGATTTCAAGCTAGATGATCAAGGTGTGTTGATATTTCGTAATCGGATTTGTATTCCTGATGATGCTGAGATGAAGAAAGTGATACTTGAATAGAGTCATAGAAGTAAGTTGAGTATTCATCCAAGAGCTACAAAGATGTATCAAGATTTGAATGGTTTGTTTTGGTGGCCTGGGATGAAGAGTGATGTGGCTCGATTTGTGTATGCATGTTTGACTTGTCAGAAGTTGAAAGTTGAACATCAGAAGCCTGCAGGATTGATGCAGTCATTGGAAGTTCCAGAATGGAAATGGGATAACATTTTAATGGACTTTGTGACAGGGTTGCCTAATACTTTAAGAGGACATGATACGATTTGGGTGATTGTTGATAGGCTTACGAAGTCAGCTCATTTTATTCCTACTAACATCAGTTTTCCAGTGTCGAAGTTGGCTGAGATTTATGTTAGTGTGATTGTGAAACTGCATGGTGTTCCTTTGTGCATTGTGTCAGATAGAGATCCAAGATTTACTTTTGATTTTTGGAAGAGTTTGCAAGAAGCGTTGGGTTCTAAGTTGAGGTTGAGTTCAGCGTATCATCCTCAGACGGATGGTCAAACTGAACGGATGATTCAATCGTTAGAAGACTTGTTGAGGGCATGTGTTCTTGAGCATGGAGGTTCGTCGGATACTTATCTTCTGTTGATAGAGTTCACATATAATAGAAGTTATCATTCCAGTATTGGGATGGCACCTTTTGAAGCGTTGTATGGTCAGAGATGTAGAACTCTGTTATGTTGGCATGAATCTGGTGATAGTGTAGTACTTGGACCTGAACTTGTTCGTGAGACTACCGAGAAGGTAAAGTTGATTCGAGAAAAGATGAAAGCTTCACAGAGTAGACAAAAGAGTTATCATAACAAGCGAAGGAAGGATTTAGAGTTTCAAGTCGGTGATCATGTGTTTTTGAGAGTTACACCTGTGACTGGTGTTGGGCGAGCATTGAAGTCTAAGAAGCTCACTTCTTGTTTTATTGGACCGTATCAGATTTCAGAGAGAGTGGGGAATGTTTCTTATAGAGTGGCTTTACCGCCTAATCTTTCGAATTTGCCTGATGTGTTTCATGTGTCGCAACTTCGGAAGTATATTTCAGATCCATCTCATGTGATTCATATGGACGATGTACAAGTACAGGATAATCTTACGGTGGAGACGATGCCTGTACGGATCGCGGATCGTGAAATGAAGACTCTGAGGGGAAAAGTTATTGCCTTGGTTAAAGTGGTTTGGTTAGGAGCTACAGGAGAAAGCATGACTTGGGAATTGGAGAGCAAGATACGAGACTCCTATCCTGAATTGTTTGATTTAGATAAATTTTCGAGGTCGAAAATATTCTAAGTGGGGGAGAGTTGTAACGCCCGTAATTTAATTAATTATTTAATTAAATTATTTTTGGAATATTTGTGAAGAAGTGTTATTATAATTGGATTTATTTTATTAAATGGAGAAATAATAATATATTTGAGGTATTATATTATTGGGTGGTGAAATAATGTTAGAAGCTAATATTATTTAATGTGGGCCTATAGTGTGTGAGTGGAAGTAATAAGGGGGGTTTAAGTTTGGAGCCCACTAAGGAATAATATAATAATATTAGGTTATTTTGTTATTTGTTGTTGGAATAGAAGTAAGAAGCAATAAGAAGAAAATAAGGATTTGAGGAGAACGTGAAGTTGCTGGAAAAAGTGGAAAACGGCAAGAACAAAGATTCAACCCGGAAGATTGTAGAGCGACCTTCAATCCAAGGTAAGGGTGGGGTTCTGGCTTTATAATTGGGTTCGTGATGTTTGATATGTGGGGTTAGAGGATTGTTGTTTTTGTTCTTGAATTGGATGATGTATGATGAAGATTTGATGCAATTGAATGAATAATGACGTTATGATATCGTTTGATCGATGTAGTATTATAGGTTAATGATTAGGTGATGAATTACCATGATTATAATGAGGTTTGTAGGACTGTGATTGAATCCCCATAATGAAAATACATAAGCAAATAGTGAAATTATGCAGACTGTAACAGGATGCATCGATTCATGGAGGCATGCGTCGATACATGTGGGCTGCAAGACTCAGGATGAGTCAATCCATGGAGGGCTTGCATTGATGCATGATGAGTACAAGACTCAAGATGAGTCAATTCATGCAGGGCTTGCATCGAAACATGTTAGTTACATGACTCAGGATGAGTCGACACGAAGAGAGGATGTGTCGATACATGAGTGTGTGAGACTCAGAATGAGTCGACTGGTGAGATGCATGTGTCGATACATGCTGTGTTTTGAAGTTAGGATGAGTCGATCCATAAGGAGGATGTGTCAACTCATAGTGAATAGATGAAGCAGGATGAGTCGATCCATGGAGGGTTTGCGTCGATGCATGACGAGTACAAGACTCAGGATGAGTCGAACGGAGAGGAGCATGCATCCATACATGCTGTGATTTGAAGCAGGATGAGTCGATCCATGAGGAGGATGTGTCGACTCATGTTGTGCAAGAGAAGAATTATGTGTCGATCCATAGAGTTTCGTTTCGACCCATACTGACTAATTTTTGATAGAATCAGTTTTAAATTGCTGTAACTTGAGTTTTAGGATGTTGTTTGAGATGTCGTTCGAAGCGTTGATTAGCTAACGCGATGAACTTTATTCTAGATGATTTAAATGAAGATGAAGAGGTGTAATCCTAGTAATCAATCTAATATTTAGAATTAATTCCCGTGATTGATCGTTATTGCTGGATTTTGGACAAAATGATGAACCTGAGATGTTTAGAGGTTGTTGTTAGGAATTATGACAGTAGAATTAGTGACAACAACGATATAAATTAGCAGAATAATAGTATGGATTACTGTATTATTGATATACAGCTGAGTCATTAATGATATGTGGTTATTAAAGTGGTGTTTGATAATTTATGATGAACAAATGACGTTTGATAAATAAGTGATGTTTAATAAATTATTTTGATATGTTTATGAGATGCTGTGATTGAGATGTGTTGAGATGATTGAGATGTTGTTATTTGGATATGTTTATGAGACGTTGTAATTGAGATGTTTTAAGATGATTGAGATGTTGTTGTTTTCAGATGTTTATGAGATGTTGTTGTTCTGAGATGTTTATGAGATGTTGTTGTTCTGAGATGTTTATGAGATGTTGTTGTTTTGAGATAATTGAGATGTGGTTGATTGAGTGTTGACATTACATTCATGATGATTCGCATACATTGCATTTTTTAGATGGAGCTTATGCTCGTTGAGATGGCCTGGATTGGCAAATTTTGAGATGAAGGCTATGCCTTGTTGATGCCTCTATCAATTGGCAGATTTTTGAGATGGGAGTTCTGCTCCAATGGTACCACATGCATTTGCATAGTTTTGAGTCGCATTATATGATTGAATAATGAAGTGTATTTGATGTTGATGAATGAGTATATATTCTGTAATTGTTGTTGATTATTAGATGAGAAGTGGTGATATTATTGATCTAATTTAATATATTAATTATCATGCGCTTTATTATATTGTTAGATATCTCATCCCTTCTGTTTGAATGTTGCCCTTATGTTGGTAACGTGAAGGTAATCGAGAGTGAAAGTTGTATACCTTTAATAGATCGAGTCGGTGTCATTGCTCTGATATGTAACACTCGGGGGGATGAACGCATGCTGATTTTTTATTGTTGATTTTCAGTTGCTGAATTTTGAATTGATTAATATTAAATATGAGATGTTTCGAAGTTGTTGCTTTTATTTAAAGATGTTATTGAAGAATTCCGATGCTTAGTTGTTGAATTATTTAATGAAAGACGTTATGTTGATGGTTCATCCGATGTTTTGAATAAGTGTTATATATCCATGATGAATGCAATGAATTTATTAGAAGAATTTGTGACGTCCCGATTCATTTGTATGATTGAAATTTTATAACTCTGATTTATTTTGCATAATTTGCTTGGGGTGAATTGGGGTGTTACATGGGGCACTTCAACGAGTCCCTCACCCAAAGGACAATATCTTTGTTAGCATATGTGGTCACAATGGTGGAATTATATATAAAAGGTGAGTAAAGTAACACTGAGAAGAAGTCTCATGGTGTGAAAAAGTGTGTTCGTAATACCAAAGGCTTACAACACTCATGGAAGAATAATTACACCTAGACTATCAAGGACAAAATGGAATTTAAGTGAGTTGGAAAGGATGTGGAGGGCTTCACGCCCTGAACACTTGTTGTGAACATATCTAACGGGAGGTTCTTTATTTACATGATATCCTTACGCCTCCCATTCCAAAAGTGGATGTTATGGACCCGAGCCTCGCAAATGGTGTAAGTTTCATAAGGTTAAATTACACCACACAGAAGAATGCTACCATCTCAAGAAGTAGATCGAGCGTCTGATCCAAGAGGATCACCTTAAAAAGTATGACAAAGGTGACTCCTCTCAAGTGTCACGGAGTTTTAACTCCCGCGGGAATAATGATACAAGAAGCCCCATATCTATAAATGTAAAGAAACCATCCAAAAAAGGGCGACAAAGTCGTATTCCATATGCTCAATACTATTGCATGAGGATTTGTTAGCAGCAGAGGGACTAGCTCTACCCTAAGAAGATATGCTTTTCAAATATTAAGTATATCTTCCTATGGATCTGAAATAAGGCAAGACCAAGACACCAGAGGTCGAGATCACTTTCTCATATAAGGATGTATCAGATATCCATCCCTACAACAACGACTTCATGGTCATCATCGTGAGGTGCGATACTAGAAAATTAGAAGAGTCATTGCAGACCATGGAAGCTTTGCTGATATCCTTAATTGGGATGTATTTTAGAAGCTACGTACGACTTTGGGTTCTCTAGGGAGCAGGTACAAGTGAAAGGATACATAACGTTGAAGACCACATTAGGAGTGAGGGAACAAGCAATGTAGATCAAGGTCAGGTATCTGGTTATAGATTTCTCTCTTCTTATAATATGATCATAGGGCGGACAACTTTTAATTAGTTTGTCACCACTCTGTCTACTTTATATTTATGAATAAAATACCCACTATGATGGGCGGGTGGGAGTCATCCAAGAAGACAAATAATTTTCCAAGAAATGCTACGTGGAAAGTCTTAAATTTAAAAGGAGTCTAACCCTATGCATAAACCCTAATAAGGTTAGTATAGAAATCAAGCCACTAGAGGTGACTCTTAAAAGGGGGAGGGAGGCTCTCCCTCAGTAGAGAAAGAAGATGGGAATGAAGCCTCAGCGTAAAGGCCCCAGAAGCACTCTCACTTTAATGTTGTTTGTTTGTTTTATTGCTATTAATTAAGTTTTTAAACACTATAATATTAGAAAACAAGAAATTGATTAAACCTGAAATGCAAGAACTTCTCACGAAACAAATAGTATCAGCAAAATTGATTAAACCAGTAAGGTAGTTCTTTCATGTATCCATTTTAGAATTTTGATTAAATATAAAATTAATGATGTCATTTCTAATGACCTAAAATTGGAATAAACTAGGGGTAAATAAGAAATGGAATAAATCAAAAATTATATGAAATACAAATTGGATTAAACTAGCTGTTGGGTGAATCTTAAATTGGAATAAGACAAACATTATCGTTATACCAACATTGAAGAAGAAATTTATTCAACTTTTTGTTCCCAATTGTCATACCCCAAATTTTCCCTACCATTGTGTTGTACCCCAAAATTTTCCCTCCCTTTTCTTCAAGACATTTCTCACAGAAGATCTCAAATGCTCAGGAAGTCTCAAGAGTTGATCAGGCAAGCTCGCCTCGTAACCACTGAGTCCACAATTAAGGTTTTGGTTTTCTCAATGAAAATTGTATTTATAATGCCTCAAGTGGCTTTCATGGTTCGTCATAGACCTCAAAGGATACTCATACCAAGTTTCAAGTCTTGCATCATAAATTTGCTCAGTCAATTACCCAGATGATTAAAAATCAACTGTATTGGGTAAAAAGTCAATTGTGGTCAACATACAATCAAATTTCATGATTTTTGGACAACATCAACATTTTGAAGTCATATTCAAGAATTTATCAAGGGTTGATCATAATTCCTCAAGAAAAGCATTCAAATCATCAAAGGGGTAAAATTGTCAAAAATTAGGGTTTTGAGTGAGAATGACTGATCATTAACTTTTGACCTAGTACATGACCCAATTAATTGAAGAATGATATTAAGGACTCAAACAAAGTATCTTAACCTAATTTCATGGCTCAAATCATTTCTTAAGATCAAGTGATTGATAGTGGAAATGTGGATCAACTAATGAAAAGTCAATGACACACAAAAAGTCAAACTTTGACTTTTTGGTCAACATTGAATTCCAAAGATCAAGAACCATAAATACATTCAAAAATATTAAACTTGATCATCGAGAATCAAGAAAGTCAACAAAACGTCAAAATTATTCTAAGTGTTTTTTACCTTGATAAATTTACTACTTCATGACCATTTTTCACTATGATGCAATATGATTCAAGGGAAACTTTCAACATGAAAATTATAGATCATGATGAATTACACAACTTTGTCCTTGAGGGTTGATGTCCGAAAAATGCTTGGATTAAGAGATATAGGCCCATGAAGTCATGACATTTTTAACAAAACACTTAGTTAAATTTTTAACAAGTTTGGTCGGATTTTCGTCCTAACTTCTTGGCAATGTTTCACCAAGTTCCAAGTTTCTTTAGATAAAGTGGTCAACATGAATGTTGTAGACAATGTTTCAAGCTTTACAAAATTTCCAAGAACTTGAAGATATCATTCTTGATCTAGGAGATTCAAAGAGATGAAGTTGAGCATTCATTCTTGAATTACAATGCATTTTCATGAAAAACACATGATCAAATCCCAAACCTATGCTGCATAATATTGCTTTGAAGGCTTCTAACTTGCAAATCACTCAATAATCTAATATTTACACAACTGATTGATCCATTTTCCAAGTCATTCAAGCTTTGTCCAAGTTGATTTTCCATTTAGGGAAGAAAGCCAAGACTTCCATTTTGGAAAAGTGGCTTCAATCACAAAGTCCACTCTCCTTGAGCCTTGCACTTGTTTCTTCTGAGCATACATAATCTCAAAGCCATAAGCAACATATCTACAACTCCTAACCACCCTATAATCCCTTGTACTATGCATTGGAACAATGTATTTCAAGTTTGCTTTAAAACCAAGTCACATAACCATAACATGTGATCCTTGAAATTTGGTTACTTGAGCCTTCCAACCCTTTTCTCTATAAATAGAGAAGTTATTTGCAAACTAACACACGAGTTCAAGAGCCATCAAACTCCCTGGAATCATAATTGGCATTCAAAATCTCCATTTTTGCACATTCTGACCTTGAACTTCAAACTCACAATCCACTCGTGCGTTTTCACTCTAAATCAATCACAAAGCTTCCATACCTTATTTAGAACCTACTTCAAGACCCTATTCCATCACTTTAACACCATTTGCACCATCCTCCATTTTCAAAAACAACAACCTGTAACTTGACTTCTCCAGAAAGTTTCAGACACTTTCAACTCAAAGTAAGCATTGCAATAGCTTCCTAGGAGTTCAGTGAAGCTATCCAGATCATCACAACACCTCCAGGAGTGCTCAAACTCCAAACACGATTTCAAGTTTTCAGGTAATTTTTCTCAACTTTGAACTCTCTATACAAGCATCTTTAATGGTTACTTTGTGAATAAAAATGTAGACATCATTGCCCTGAAGGTAACCATGCCTTTAGTTTTCATTTATGTTAACTGTACATGGAGAATTTTGAAGTTGAACTTTCAGAAAAATTAAGGTTTATTTTGGTACCAAACAAAATTCATGTTGATATTTGATTTATAGCTTAAGTTTTTCACATGGTTGAATTCGTGGTGAAATTTAGAGCAAGTTTCATGTTTACATTTTTGAAAATGGTTGAGAAGTGAAGAAGTTACAGATTTAACCATGGTGATGTTCATCTCTGCGTATGCAAGGTAGAAGATGAAGTCATTTTCAAATTTTAGAAATGATTTTATTTTAAGTATATTGCAACCTGTGTTATGAGCGGGTGAAACAGCCACCCCAGTGGTAAAGAAGCGCATGCTAAGTCACTTGCCTATAGGGACCTGGGTTCGAGCCCTAGTGGTACCCTTTTATTTTTCACATAATTTGTTATTTTAGATTCAATGCAAGAAGGCTAGGTATGCACATGGTATTTCTCTCACCATCACCGCATGATCATCACATGGCTAAATCCCACGCTCCATAAAGCAAGTACATGATACACCTCCAAAAGGCTGGCCACACTAGATCTCATAGGCGCTGGACTTTCTATAATGGGCCTGGAACTTTTGTTCTTCTCACCCCTTTATTTCTCATGCTACAGGCCCACTCCAACCTCTTTTTTTTTTGTCATATCCCTCGAACGTGAGATGTTTTAGCAAAAGAACCTTGATTAAAAGATCGTAGTCCCTCGATGACCCTTCGATGTTGCCTTCGATAAACGATCTTAGTCCCTTACGACAAATTGCTAAAAAATATTACAAGTTTCCTTCTATAACTATATGACGACCCACGACTATCCCTCACATCCAATGATATAGCTCTCTACCAACCAATGGTAAAGTAGCTCTATTTAAAGGAGGAGGAAAAAAACAAAGACTTTTTGAGTAGGTAGATTGCTCGTAATTTCTTGCTCACAAACTAAAACCATTTTCACACCTCAAACTCTCAAAAACAAAAATATTTTCAAACACTTTCTTTTCAAACAAATATTTTCAAAACAAACACTTTGTATGCATTCTTAATGATACGAGAATCATTACAAAGTTTGTTGTACAAAGGTGTTTTCAAAATATTTCCAAAAATAAACATTTTGTATACATTCTCAACGATACGAGAATCATTACAAAATAATCACTTTCAAAACATCTTCAAAATATCTTTCAAACTTACACAAACACAAAGCATTTCAAAGTGAGTTAGAAATTAAGAGCATATATATAACTACGGATGAAAAGGGTGCTAGCACCTTCCCTTTTCATAACCTACCCCCTGAACTCAAGAAAAATCTCAAAAGGTCTTTCCTGTTCTTTTCACCCTTTCCTTTATTGGATAAAAAAAAGTCAGTGGCGACTCTTGCTATCCGCAACATTCATGATAAAACACAAAACACCCAAGTCAGTTCTCCCACCATATCACAGAACTGACGAATCTGCTGGGGGAAAAAATTAAAAGTGGGGTTACCTTAATAGCTAGATCACCGTTATTGCTTTACCATTTATTTCTTGTATAGATCCTATACCCAGATCTGGGACATTTTAGGTAAGTAGAAATAGATCATGGAAAATTTACGGTGTAGACCGATATGGTTGAAGCGATGACTATGTTAGTGTGACACATTTGTTGGTACCTGTGTCCCTTGTGTTGAATCAAGGAGAATACGGAGCCTCCGTGTGGTGTCATGAAGCACTGACTGATAGTAGAACCTTAGTTAAACAACTTGGCCATTAGAAAGTAGTGAGATAGCTGGCTTTTGTACAGACTGAAGTTGGTTGATACTCGATACTACACTCATTGACATCAAATTTTCAGGATATTTCGGTCGCAAAAACATATGCTTGTGCTGAAACAATGCCCGATGAAGAAATATTAATGATATTGAGATACCTTAGAACCCGGTTACTTATTTTAGGACAGGTTGAACCAACTAAAACTTCAAGAGGGTACTTACCTATAAACCCCATGTAAGCCTAAACCTAAGGACTTGTGTGTTGTGTTTGTATATGATTATTTGTTCATAACATCATAAACATCATGACATCATGCCATATCATTTCTACTAACCATTTCAAGGACCTATGGATTTATCTTTATTCTGTTTTGTAGGATATGGCTTCCGCTTGCAGAAATACCATCTGAATCAGCTTTGTATGGGCGCCTCCTCAACTCAAAGAGTTAACATTAAGGGTTCCTGAGAATTCTCCGTTCACCAAAAGATATGGTCGACTTTGTAATCTGGTTACCTCAAGCTTTGAAGGAGACATGATGTGTGTGCTCTTTCAGTTCTTTGATCATGTACATCATTGTTTCACCTTTCCTGGTTATCATTTGGTGCCCACATTGGAAGTACCTGTTCTTGATCAAATACCCTTCACCGGTTTAGATAAGGATCCACAACCTGAAGAGATTGCATCATACCGTTTCTATCTAGGTGGTTTATTTCGCACCTTCCCCGGTCAGTATTGAAGAATGAACAAGGTTTAAGGTGGTCTCTGTAACGCCCCAGACTGCCTTCAAGATTACCGACTGACCCCACAAACCAACACAGGTCTTTTCAGCATGTTTTATCCTTACTCACACGCTTTCTGGGAAACTTCCAAGAAGGCCACCCATCCCATAATTGCTGCAAGTCAAGCACGCTTAACTGTGGAGCTCTTATGAATGAGCTATCAAAAAGAAGATGCCTCTTGTTGGTATAGGTTGTACCAATTAATCCTTATAACCATTCCTTCAACCATGCATTGTCATACCTTCATAGCCCCGGGATCCCTCTCATTTCGATGTGGCAGCCACGTTTTCCTTCTTAGACCTTGGGTGTTACATGCGGTGTAACCACTTCTCGCCCTTTTCGGTCTCGAGTGTTACAAGCCACCAGCTTCCGCATGGTTCGTCCTCGAACTACATCGTACTGGGAGAGGTATGGCTCTGATACCATTTGTAACGCCCTAGGCTGCCTTCAGGATTATTGACTTACCCCACAAACCAACACGGGTCTTTTTAGCGTGTTTTATCCCCACTCATACGCTTTCTGGGAAGCTTCCCAGAAGGTCACCCATCCTAGAATTGCTCCAAGTTAAGAACACTTAACTATGAAGTTCTTATGAATGAGCTACCGAAAAAAAGATGCATCTTGTTGGTATAGGTAGTAACAATTAATCCTTATAAGCCTTTCGTCAACCATGCAGTCCCATACCTGCATAGCCTCGGGATCCCTCTCATTCTGATGTGGCGACCACCTTTGCCCTCTTAGTCCTCGGGTGTTACATGCGGTGTAACCACTTCTTGCCCTTTCCGGCCTCGAGTGATACATGCCCACAAGCTTCTGCATGGTTCGTCCTCGAACCACATCGTACTGGGAGAGGTGTGGCTCTGATACCATTTATAATGCCCAAAAAGTCTCTAGTTCTGTAACCGACTTCAGAGTCCCTCCATATAGGAATGCATCTACCGCATTTGAAAACACTTTCATAGGATAAAAATATATTTTATCTCCTCATAGGTTCAAATAGAACATCAATCAGATACTCAGAACATAAGATATGAATTTCCAAAGTTATCTAAAAATGCGAACACCGACGTCATGCAGCGACATACTATTACACACCTTACAATAACATCAGAACAAAATTTCTTTGTACTAGTACCAACACTTACCATTCTTGAAATCATACTCATCTCCTTGCATTTCCGACTCTGACTCGCGATTCAAAACATTCCAACAACTTCAACAACTTTTACAATCACTCACAAGGATCCCACGACAAGGTCTACAATAATATGTCACTTCATCACAGTTCGAACATCGACATCTTACGCAACGGTTACTCAAACTGACAACTTCACAGTCCACCAGCAGCGTTAAAACATCACAACTTTCTAAATCTCCATCTTCTAAAAATTATCCGTGTGACTTAATAATCACCTTCAGAAACATCATAAGTTTACACTCTACTCATATACCAACAATCATTACATTTCTCCCCATCCTTCGAGATGTAACATCAACAAGGTCTGACCATCCTCCCTCAAGATGCTCCAGCTTGATTAACAAACAAAATCTTAAATCCATGTCACTTTCAAATTCAGGAAACAATAAGACTTCAACAATGCTTGAACTATCGCCAACAACAACATATTGAACCAACATCTTACAACCGAAACACATCAGAGAAGCAAAGCTTCTCCCCCACTTATCTTCAAACCCACTCCTCTGTATAATCGATTAGAAAATCAAGAAAACACCGACAATGTTCCACACACTTGTCGCGTATTAAGGGATAAACAACATTAGACAACTTGGCCGGACAGACCGACCTGCTCTGATACCAACTTGTAACACCCCATTTCTAGCCGGCGAATATTAATAAAATTAGAGTTTCAAAATTTCAACATTTAAATAGGATGTCACACTTTTAACTTATAACAACGACATTTAATCGCATGTAAAACAGATACATAACACTTTATCTCAAATGAAACGATAACAACATATTTAGTCTTTGAAAACAAAACAACTTTTATTAACTAAGCAGCGGAATCATAATTTTCAACTTCAAATAACATATCATCTTTATCTAACTGAATCAACTTCAAATAACCAAGTACTTAATAACATCAACTTAAAATTCAGTAACTGAAATAATAACAATTGTGATACGGTGGGAGAACTAACTTGGTGTTTTGTGTTTCGATCACATTTGTGCGGATAGCAAGAGTCGCTGCTGACTTTTCTTTTATCCAAAAGGAAAGGTAAAAAAGCACAGGAAAGACCTTTCGATATTTTTTCTCGGGTTCGGGGGGTAGATTGTGAAAAGGGAAGGTATTAGCACCCTTTTCATCCATGGTTTTCCATGGGCTCTTAGTTACTCGTTTAGATCACTTGCTTTTGTTTTGACAGTGTGCTTGTGGTGTAGGTTTTGAAAGTGTTTTGAAAAAAACCTCTTTGTAATGGCCCTCGTTTCGATAAGAACGCGTACAAAGTTTTGTTTTGAAATATGGTTCAAAAATGTGTTGGTGGATTGTGTTTTTGGAAAGTGTTTTGACAAGATGTTTTGCAATAGCTCTCGTCTCTATAAGAACGTATGCAAAAGGTTTTGTCTTTTGAAAATATTTTGAGATGAAAGTGTCGGTGTAAAATATTTTTGTTGTGAGCAAGCAAGCAACTAGGAGAGAATCTACCTACTCGAAAGGTCTCAAGGTTCTTTTTTTCCTCCTTTTAATGTTGCTATCATTCCATTGATTTGGTAAGAATCCCCATCGTTGGATGTGAAGGGACAGCCGCGGGTCAATTTTACAGTCATCGAAAGCAACTTATGAGACACTTTAGCAATTTTTCGTAAGGGACTAGATCGTTTTATCGAAGGCAACGTCGAGGGTCATCGAGGGACTACGATCATCTTTTTTTTTTATCAAAGGGTCATTGCTAAAACGTCCCATATTCGAGGGGCATGACTATTTTTTCTGAGGCAACAAGCGAGGCTACCCTAGAGGTGCGCGTGTGAAAAAGTGTGTTTGTTTCAAGTTATTTTGTCTTTGAAATTAGGTTATCTAGCGATTAATTTTAAATCTTGCCATACACGCCTAATTACTACACAGTATAAAGAAAACAGTAAATTGCGGAAATTAAAATTCTACGCTATTACAAAGCTTCGGGAATAGGGAATACAAATTTACAAATGGGGATGGATCGAATTGACAAGGCGTTCCAAAATATAAGTAAACAAGCGATACAACTCAATCGAATTAGAAATGAACAATTAAACTAAAACAATTTATTTAATAAAATTAATTAGCAAAATAATTAATAACATAAAGGTGATATATTTATTTAGTTAAAAGTGTTTAAATATTTGACTGTTAATGTGTTAATAAATATTAAGAGAAAAGGTGGAAATTAAGAGAAAATTATAACCAAAGAAAATCTAGAAATAAGAAAAGGGGTGTTAGAGTAGAATTAGGTGTGTAACCAAAGTAAGTTGGGTGCTGAGTCCAAACAGTAAAATCCCAAAGAAGATTTTTATTGTTATTTAACAAAACAAAAATAAAGTAAAAAAAAATAAAGTCATGATGGGCTGAAGGAAAGGGTCACGGCCCAGGTAAAACAACACTTCAAACCAATTTCTAGATTTTTGTTTCATTAATAAGTTAATCAAAGTTAAAAACAAAACTAAAAGAAAACACAGTAAAAATTAGAACAAAGCTTAAAAGAGTGATTAGGGTTAGAAGGAAACAAAAACATAATGGAAGTCACTTCAACTTCTTCAGCGAACGGCGGCTCCCTCTCAGCGAACAGCGGCGATCTCCTCTTCCCCGGTCAAGTCTCTTCTCTGAGTCTCTTCCTTCAGTCGTCTTGCATTCGCCATATCCCTACGTCGTCTCATTCAAAATCTAACCAATATTCTCGGCCACCAATCCTCCGCGCGCGTGTTCAACAGATTCACATGTGGAAAGAGGGAGATACAGAGCTCGAAGATGAGTGGATGAAGGCAAGGCGGATGAACGGTTTCCAGAATCGTGAACGTGAAGGGTGGAATCTGAGATATAGAGCTCGAAAATGAGTGGATGAAGGCAAGGCAAATGAACGGGTTTTCCTCTTCAGTACCTTGGATCTGCTGCTACGATGTTATTTTTTTGTGCCTCTTTGAATCTTTATTATTTTATTGTTGCATTATGATAAGTTTGGTTACGTTTCTGAGTTTGTTGTTTGTGTTTTCATTTTGACAGAGTTCAAAAACAATGTATTCACGATGCAGAAGAGGAAGACTTACAGACATTTTCAGACTCCGAGCTTTCTTTGACAGGGAAGTAGGCTTCTGTGAACCCCTTGTTTTTATCTTTCTATCTTTCTGAATAAATGCTTTTCTGAAGGGTTCTGGTTTGAAGGAGATGATGAACAGAAAAAAAATGGAATCCACAATGAACTCTGATGATTTTGTTTTGATTTTTTTATGATGTTTCTGTCCATTTTTATCATAGTAGTCATAACATTTTTGGGGGGAAATGTTTGGCCAGTTTGAAAAAACTTGGGGCATGCTGCTATTATATCTTTATTGCTGCAGGTTTTGTTTTTTTGCTGAAATGGTGCAACTTGCTGGTTGTCTTGATGCAGTTTTTTTTATGTTGCCTAATTTATGCAATTGTTAGGCTGTTTTGCTAGCAATTATGGGCTGCAATTTTGGGCTGCAATGCAGCCTGCACTTGACAGTATTTGGATTCTTGTATTTCTGTTCCTTTTCCTTTTCCTTGGGACGCAAACTGTTTTCCTCCTTGTCTCTTTTGACAGCATTTTCTTTGTGAACCAAAAGAACATACATATTTTTTGTGATTTGCAATGAATATGATGCTTTAGGCCAATGATCAAAAACTGATTGACAAAGATAAATGAGGCCTTTGTTGGTTTTTTTTTTGGTAAGAATGATTAAATGATGAATTCCTTAAACTGTATACTGATTCTATGAGCAAACCCTAATGATGAAGAATCAAATTTGCTTGGGCTTTTTAATATTGATTTGTTTTGCTAACATTTTCTTTTCTTCTGTCACATGTACAAACAAATTGCAAGCAAGACAAAGGCTAGCAAGTGGGTAATTTCTTGAGGATGAAGCAAGGAGTCTTGAAGAAGAAGCAAATTTTTCTTTGTAGATTTGAACTTTGTATTTTACTTGTAATTTTTGCGATCACTTTCTAATTATTTGTGAAAGACCCACCAAACTGTAATGAACAAAGCTTGAGTAACAATGCAAATTTATTGTACAAAACTTCTGAGTTTTATTTTAATTTTGCAATTCTTGGTTTGAATGTCTTGAATAAGCATCCTAGCTTGATAACTTGTACTTCAAGTAAACATAATATGATAGGATAAATCATGTATCTTGCACTTTTAAACAAAATAAATGTTTAGAAGCTCAAACCTAAGTGATTAATTGAACCCTCAATCATGATTTGCTTAAAGATGATAGCCTTAAACTTTGCACCTTATTCAAACTGAATATTCCCTCAAAAATAACATCAATCTTTAGAAGATTATAGTTAAGAAAACAAATAGAAATCACACAAATGCCTTTGCAGTTATCTGAGCCATGGATTGGGCAAACCTTTGAGAAGTGCAAAACCCTAATTGCTGACTGGTTGCCTTAGAAGAAAATCTGTTTGATCAGCTTTTGAGCCAAATTGAGTATTTAAGAAACCCTGGGATAGCATCTTGAGTAAAAAATGGGAGGGAAAATTTTGGGGTACAACAGCTGCCCCTGTTCAATCTTCTTAAACTTGAAAAGTGAGATCGACATGCTTGTCATTCATAGCTTAAAAGTGGAAGATGATTGAACACCAGAGTTCCCAGAAATTTGCACTTGACGATGCGCTGGTTGATTGTGTAAGGAATGGGCTTAAAGATGCCATTTGGAGAAATGATGGAGATTTTTCAGAGATGGGCTTATAGATGTCATCCAAAGGTGATTGTTGACAGAAGTGGACGAAGTCTGAACTTGACTTCAACAGAAAAGAAATCTGAATAAACCTTTGGTCGATTTAAACTAGAGCTAGCAGAAGTCTTGAATGTTGTTGGAAAGAATCAGAATATCTTTTGGAGCGATTTAAACTGAACCAAAAGATATCTTGGATTAATCTTGACTAGAAAGCATCAGAATAAATCTTTGTGCAATTTATCTGAACCAGAGAAAATTGTCGGTGGGTAAGAATCAGAATAAATCGTGGAGAGGTTTAAATTGAAATAGCAGAAGTCCGGAGAAGAATCAGAATAAATCGTTGAGATTTATCTGAACCAGCAAAGTCTGGATAAGAATCAGAATAAATCATTGAGAGATTTATCTGAACCAGCAAAAATCTGGAGAAGAATCAGAATAAATCATTGAGAGATTTATCTGAACCAGCAAAAATTTGGATAAGAATCAGAATAAATTGTTGAGAGATTTATTTGAACCAGCAAAAATCTGGATACGAATCAGAATAAATCATTAAGAGATTTATCTGAACCAGCAAAAATTTGGATAAGAATCAGAATAAATCGTTGAGAGATTTATCTGAACCAGCAAAAATATGGATAAGAATCAGAATAAATCATTGAGAGATTTATCTGAACCAGCAAAAATCTGGAGAAGAATCAGAATAAACCGTTGATAGATTTATCTGAACCAGCAAAAATCTGGATAAGAATCAGAATAAATCATTGAGAGATTTATCTCAACCAGCAAAATTTGGAGAAGAATCAGAATAAACCGTTGATAGATTTATCTGAACCAGCAAAAATTTGGATAAGAATCAGAATAAATCATTGAGAGATTTATCTGAACCAGCAAAAATCTGGATAAGAATCAGAATAAATCATTGAGAGATTTATCTGAACCAACAAAAATCTGGAGAAAAATCAGAATAAACCGTTGATAGATTTAAACTGAACCAAAAGAAGTTTGAAGGAAATGTTTGCTATGCAGATGGTCGACCAGTACTTTCTCGAGAATTGATCTGTATTCAACTTGTTGAAAATATTTGTCTGTCGGAAATCCATTGATGATAATTTCATGTCGATTATTTTTTCCTGAAAAGGTGAAGAGTTAGTTGTATGCAATTCCATAATGTATGCAATGCATGGTATAATGTTGTTTCTCAAAATAAATGAGATTGCACTGTATGTATTTGTTTTGTCAATGCTATGACGTATGAATGTAATGTATGGACATAATAATTGTTCGTGTCGTATTGTTGCTAGAATCGGGGAAAATAAATCCCTGAGTACTGCTGGGAAAGAGGAGTGTAAGTCTCTATACTTTGTTGAAGTTTGAAGCATTGATGGATGAGTTTCCATTTATTAGAGAAATAAACTATGTTATAGAAGGGAAACAACGGGCATTGCTTTGTGGACTTCGTGAAATCCTGCTGGGGGAATCCTAAGAAGTTGGGTAACTTTCACTTGGGAACCTTTGGAGCGGTAGTTGGAGGTTTTACTCTGTCAGGGGTATAAGAACGCTTGATACCAACAGGCTGCATACTGGAGACACGTTAATGATTCTGTAGTAGGATGTATTTGCTTCCGCTCTTGATTGAGAAGGTACCTGCGGGGACCCTATGGAATGGCCTATAGATATTAACCTATTTCTTAAAGCCATTAGCAATTGTCTTTCCGTTTCTTTTTTGTTTATTTATAACAGTAATCACGTTCAAATGCATATGCTCAAAAATAAATCATTGGACGTTTTTGTAAACAAAACACAGAAACAAAGAAAAACAGAAGGTTTTGCACTTCCAAAAGGGATATCTTTGTATTAACTTGAATAAGTATTTTTTGTACAATGAGATGAGCATTATAGCGAGAGACTATCGTCGTAAAAAATGAAAATTGATATAAAGAAAAGATAGCTATGTGAAATAATACCATGGGGTTCCCATTCTGCTATAGTCTTCATGTCTCTGAATGTCTTGTCCACTTATCGCCTCGGCGAAGTCGATTGGATTGATTAGAACCGTTTGTGTTGATTGGTCGACGCTGAAGATTTTCTGCGAGTTGATCCAACGGGACATAGTCATACGCTTTAAATACCTAACTTTTGCCTGGACCTCCCTTTCGGGTTTTCGATCCACCGGGATACCCTTTTTTGCCCAAGCCGCCCTTTCAGGTTTTCAGCTTGCCGGGTGTACTTTTTTTTTGTATTTTATCCCTAATTTTTTCCCGAACCTTTTGGTTCATCGGGATGCCCTAATTTTTTCCTAGGTCAATCGACCTAGCGGGTCCTTGTTCATGCGTAGTATCTTTTAACTATGTTCGTATTTACAGGGTACGGGAGGTCGTCGCCATCCATAGTGGTTAAGATCATTGCTCCACCAGAGAATATGCTTTTGATTACAAACAGTCCTTCATATGTAGGAGTCCATTTTCCCCTTGGATCACCTTGTGGAAAAATGATACGCTTGATTACCAAGTCACCGACCCGATATACCTGACGTTTGACCTTTTTGTTAAAAGCTTTGATCATGCGTTTTTGGTACATCTAAACATGACAGATAGCTGCAAGCCTCTACTCATCAATCAAGTTCAACTGGTCAAGTCGAGTCTAGATCCAATCTTCTTCGTTCAAACCAGCATCCTTCATGATCCTCAGAGAGGCGATCTATACCTCAATGGGTAAGACAACATCCATGTCGTATACCAGAGAATAGGGTGTTGCCCCAGTTGATGTGAGAGTTGTGGTACGATACCCGTGTAGAGCGAACGGTAGCATCTCATGCCAGTCTTTGTATGTGACTGTCATTTTCTGTATGATCTTCTTAATATTTTTGTTAGCAGCTTCTACAGCGCCATTCATCTTTGGCCGGTAAGGGGAAGAATTATGATGCTGGATTTTGAATTGCTCACACAAGACAGTGATCATAGTGTTGTTTAGATTCGTACCATTATCACTGAGAATTCTCTCTGGGATACCGTACCGACAGATGAGGTTCTGTTTAATGAACCTGGCGATCACATTCTTAGTAACGGAAGCGAAGGAAGCTGCCTCAACCCACTTTATAAAATAGTTGATGGCCACTAAGATGAAGTGGTGTCCATTGGAGGTCGTTGGCTTGATTTCCCCAATCAAATAGATTCCCCAAATAGCAAAGGGCCAAGGATCCGTCAAGACATTCAGAGGAACCGGAGGGACATGCATTTTATCCGCATAAATATGACACTTATGGCAAGTCCGAGAGTGTTGATAGCAAGCTGCCTCCATGGTAGACCAATAATAGCCTGCCCGTAGGATTTTCTTTGCCATCGTATGCCCGCTGGAATGGGTACCAAAAGTGCCTTCGTATAATTCAACCATGATCCTTTCAGCTTCAACCTTGTCTACGCATCGAAGTAATACAGAGTCATGACTGCGTTTGTACAAAATATAGTTACTAAGGAAGAACTTAGCTGAGAATCTTCTTAGGAACTTCTTGCCATTCACTGAAGCCCCTTCTAGATATTCCTGAGACTCGAGATACCTTTTAACTTCATGGAACTAAGGTTGATCCACTACTCCTTCAGTACCGATCTCATGACAGTAGGCCGGTTCATCCATCCGCTCAATGGTGATTTGAGGAGCCTCGTTATCCCAATTAAGTTTAAACATAGATGACATTATAGCTAGTGCATCTGCTAGTTGATTTTCTTCTCGCGGGAAATGATCGAAGGTAATCTTCTCAAAATGCGGCAACAATGTCAACACATGTTCTTTGTAAGGGATAAGGTTAGGATGTTTGGTGTCCCATTCCCCTTTGATCTGACTGATGACCAAAGTTGAATCTCCAAATACATTCAAGGATTTGATCCCCAAGTCTATAGCAGCTTTGTGATCGAAGATGCATGCTTCGTATTATGCCATGTTGTATGTACAGTTGAAGTAAAGTCTGGCAGTAAAGGGAGTATGACATCCCTCTGGAGATATGAGTACGGCACCGATACCATTTCCCAGTGCATTGGATTCTCCCTCAAAGAATAGGGTCCATCAGGATCCTTGTTCAGGTTCGTCATATGGCCTGATTTCTTCACAGTTGTCTAATGTCATGATGTCTTCATCCGGGAACTCAAACTTCATGGACTGATAGTCTTCCACAGCCTGGTGAGCGATGTGATCAGCCAATACACTACCCTTTATAGCTTTCTGGGTATTATATTGTATGTCATATTCTGTCAGGATCATCTGCCACCTTGCTATTCTCCCAGAAAGAGCGGGCTTCTCAAAGATGTATTTTATCGGGTCCATTTTAGATATCAACAAAGTAGTATGGGTTAGCATATACTATCTCAGACGGCGAGCAACCCATGCCAGAGCGTAGCAAGTTTTCTCGAGCAGTGAATATCTTGTTTCAGTCGGTAAACTTTTTGCTTAGGTGATAAATAGCATGCTCTTTTCGGCCAGACTCGTCATGCTTCCCCACACACACCCCCATTGAGTTTTCTAAAACAGACAAATACAGGATTAAAGGCCTTCCCTCAACGGGTGGTAACAACACAGGAGGCTCTTGTAAGTATTCCTTGATTTTGTCAAAAGCAACTTGGCATTCATCATTCCATTTGACTACTTGATCTTTCTTCAAGAGCTTGAAGATTGGCTCACAAGTAGCTGTCAGGTGAGAAATGAACCTGGTGATGTAATTCAAACGTCCCAAGAATCCTCTTATTTCCTTTTCAGTACGTGGAGATGGCATTTCTTATATCTCTTTAACTTTGGCAGGATCAACCTCGATACCTTTGTTACTGACGACAAAGCCTAGGATTTTACCTGACCGTACTCCGAACGTGCACTTGTTTGGATTCAATCTCAACTAGTACTTCTTCAGCCTCTCAAACAGTTTTTGTAAATGATCAAGGTGTTCTTCTTCCGTTTGCGATTTGGCTATCATATCATCTACGTAGACCTCTATCTCATGATGTATCATGTCATGAAATAAAGCTACCATGGCGTGTTGATAGGTTGCCCCAGCATTCTTCAGTCCGAATGGCATGACCTTATAGCAGAAAGTTCCCCACTGTGTAACAAAGGTTGTTTTCTCCATATCCTCAGGCTCCATTTTAATTTGGTTGTATCCTGAGAAACCGTCCATGAAGGTAAACACTTTGTGTTGTGCCGTATTGTTAACTAGAATGTCGATGTGGGGGAGTGGGAAATCATCTTTGGGGCTTGCCCTATTCAAATCTATGTAGTCCACACACATTCGCACTTTACCTTATTTCTTGGGCACAAGAACAACATTGGAAACCCATTGGGGATAAGAGGTGACAGCCAAGAATCCAGCATTGAATTGCTTCATGACTTCTGCTTTAATCTTTTCTGACATATCAGGCCTCATGCGGCGAACCTTTTGCTTTACTGGAGGGCAATCTTCTCTTGTAGGTAGACGATGTACCATAATGTCTGTATCAAGTCCTGGCATGTCTTCATACGACCAGGAAAAGACTTCAACATAATCGTGCATCAACTGGATTAGACACTCCTTGACACTGGGTTCCAGATTGGCACCCACCTTGACCTCCTTTTTGTCCTCCTCAGTACCTAATTTAATTGTTTCAACCGACTCTTCGTGAGGCTGAATGGTCCTTTCTTCCTGTTGCAACAACCTGGCCAACTCCCCTGGCACCTCACAATCTTCCTCACTTTCGTCGTCGGCTTGGTAGATTGGATTTTCAAAGTCACAATTGGCCATAGCAGAACTGTTACCCATGGGATCCTGATTGGATGTAGATCTGCATTTTAATATGTGAGTGTGTGTAAGAGCATAGCTACTTTTGAAAGAAATAAAATGTAATAAAGAAAGACAAAGGACACAAAATTTGATGCAAAAACATCCATGATTCATTAATGACATATGAGAATGAAGTGATAACCCTCACAAATGGACCGTTGGGCCTCGGGTAAGACACAAGGTTTTAAAAGTCTGAATTGTTTAAATATTACAAGCCTGAAAACATTAAAAGACAATTACTCTTGAACAAAAGTAATAGGAATGAAATCTTTGGCCTCCCAATTGTTGAGCCCTCCGCCGATGGTTGGGAAAATCCATTCGTCCATATCACAGCTGCCATCACTGTCTTCCACTGCATTAACTCCTTGATTGCTGATATGCAGAGGTGGTCCCCCAGTGCGAGAACGTCGAACAGCTCTTTGGGCCTCTAAAGTGAACCCCAACCCAAATTTGTCGAACTTGTAGGGAATATCCGGAAGCTGGCCCCAGATGGTACACCCGCCTTCTTCAACTACCACTCGAGCATCTTTCAAAGAGGCTATCTTCAGTGGAGGTATGGTAATCTTTAGGACCTTTGGAGTAGACTTGGTTGCCGCGACCGTTGCTGGAACCTCCTCAAAGTTCTGACAAGGAGTCTCAATGAATTCACCATCCATTTCAACATACATGAAAGAGTTCAGATGGTTAACCATGTACTCCTCCTCTCTGTGAACTGTGACAATCTTTCCTTTGATCGGATATTTTAGCATTTGGTGCAGGGTAGAAGTGACGGCACCCGCGCCATGGATCCAAGGTCGACCCAATAGGCAAGAGTATGAAGGACAGATGTCCATCACTTAGAAAGTTGAGTCAAACGTCTGAGTTCTAATTTTTATAGGGATACTAACTTCTCTGTGCACTGTCCTCTTGGAACCATCAAAGGCCCTTACTATGATGTTGCTAGGTTTCAAGATGAGCCCCTCGCAATCCAGTCGGTCGAGAGCATTTTTGGGCAAGACATTCAATGATGAGCCGGTATCCACCAGAACATGGGCAAGTGTGGTGCCCCTGCATTCAATGAAAATATGCAAGGCATCGTTGTGCTTCCTTCCCTTAGAGGTTAAATCAACGTCGTAAAATCCCAATCTGTTATCAGCAGTTAGACTGGCCACACAGTTTTCAAATTGGTCGATGGAGGTCTATTGGGGCACGTGGGCGGTCTTAAGAAACTTTACCAAGTCTTTAGCGTGGGCCTCAGAACATAAAAGTAAAGACAACAATGATATCTTCGAGGGGGTATGCCCCAACTGTTCTACAATGTTGTAGTCACTTTTCTTGATTATCTTCAGTATTTATTTTATCTCCTCTATAGAAGCTTCAAGGATGATCTCGGGACACTCTCTTGCTTGGATAGGCTCATTCAAAGCCTCTTTGCCCCTTGTATCGGTAGCAGGGATAACAATAGGAGTATCATTGGGAGTGTCGGTAGGAGTGGCAGTAGGAATGATCACAGGAGTAGCAATAATCCTTGGAGAAATCTCGGGTGAGAAGACTCTCCCACTTCTTGTTATCTTGTTGGTCCTAGTGATATTACTGATGTCGGGATCAATATCTCTTGCAACTTCGTCTTTGACAGCCAACTGATCTTGCTTGACGCCATAGTAATAAACATCATCCCCATAACTCCAGGGAACAGCTTTATCTGAAGAGTATGATATTGTTCTTGGAATAGTGATGATTAAAGGTGCAGACCTTGGAACAGATGTAATCCTGACAGGTCTTTTGGTAGAGACCCTGGGAGGATTGTCGGAAATGGTGATTATCGAAACATCTTGATAAGAACTTTTGATAAGAGGTAGCTTTTCAAATAGGATTTCTTTGTTATTCCTCAGGCGTTGGACGCCTATCTTTAGTAACAAACAGTCGTTCGGTAGAGACTTGCATAAGTGACAATCTTCATCGCAGCCTGGGAACAGACCGACTTGCAGTAGATTATGTTTAATGGTTAATAGAGGAGTAACTAAGTCATTCACAGAGGAGACAAAACGATCATGATCAATGGCGTTGATACCTTGGCCATGTTTGGGCATTGGCGCCTTTATTACATTAGGCATTTCCGGGGGATCAAATTCAATCTCTTTCGCATCGATAAGGTCTTGCACCTTATTCTTTAAGGTCCAAAAGTCGTTTTTATCGTGCCCTAAGCTTTCAGAATGATAGGCACAGCGAGCGTTTGGGTTGTAGCAAGGAGAAGCAGTATTGGGGTTCTTGGGAGCTTCTTTTAAAGTTGCCATATTAGTCTTCCGAAGGTGTGGCAAAACTTGAGACATGGTCATGTTGATTCGGGTAAATCGTTTCATGGGCCCTTCTGGCTTACGCTGATAATTTCGCTGCTGATTTGGCATAGGATTAGAAATCATAACAGCCCCTACCGCCGGGCGACAGTCAGTTTTGTTTTGATTCCTATAGTCATATGCAGCACTGACCTCCTTCTTTCCAACAAAGGGGTTCTTCATCATGCTCGGGGATGCATCTCTTTGAATTTTTCCGCTTTTTATACCGACTTCGACCCGCTCACCCGTCATGATTAATTCAGTAAATCCAGCTGAGGAACTTCCAATTAGGTGGTTGAAAAATGGTCCCGAAAAGGTGCCTAGAAACATATCCATTAATTCTCTATCGCATAGAGGGGGCTGGACCCTGCCTGCGAGATCTCTCCATTTTTGGGCATAGGTTTTGAAACCTTCACCTGTTCCCATAGACATGCTTTGCAATTGCGTCCTAGTCGGAGCCAAATCAGAATTGTACTGATATTGTTTGTAGAAAGCGGCGGCCAACTCTTCCCAATTGCGAACATTGGTCCCTTCCAATTGATAGAACCAATCCAACTGCGTCCTAGATAAGCTCTCTTGGAAGAAATGCACCCACAGATTCTTGTCAATCGCGTGGGGTTAAATCTTTCTGACGTATGACCTTAGATGTAGCTTTGGGCAAGAGACACCGTCGTATTTGGCGAAAGTGGGAACCTTGAATTTCTGTGGGATGACAACCCCTGAGATAAGTCATAATTCTTCAAAATCCAAACCGGGTACCCTCTGAATCTCTATAGAATTCAAACGATCCTCTAGCTGTTTGTATTTATCATCAGCAGGAGGATATTTCTCCTCAGAGTAATCAGGTTCTTCCTCTTCCGTAGATATTGGGTCGTTGTTCACTTCCTGGGTCCCGTATCCTTGATTATCTCCTTCACCCGATGATTTCGCAAAGTCCAAAGTCCGCCTGGCTTGTCCCTTAAACCTTCTTCCCATGATCACAACACCGGTTGATTTCTTCACTTTCTTCTTCTTCTCTTTTTACAGCATAGTCTTCAACTCCTCTTGTCCTTTTTTCAGAGCCAAGAGCATTTGTTTAAACTGGGCTTTCTGCGCCTGAAGATCTTTCACAGTCTGTTCAACATCCATCTCACTGAAATAAACAGTAGAAGGATAAGGTGACCTATTATGAGAAACCTGTATGATGTTATGATGAATGAAGATGCAATATGCCAATGATTTCAAGGAAATTTAGAGATTTAAATTTGTTCAAACCAAAAAAGAACGCATGTTATATTAATAAGACCATGTTTTGAATACATCATGCTTCCTTGGGCTTACAATGAAAGAAACAAAATACAACCAAACTCCTAAGACAAAAATACTAAACGCATCCTCTTTGGAGCAATGTAGGCATTCAGGTTTTTCTCTTCATGAAGCAGTTTGGTGAGCTCCAGAACCTTCTTCTCACTGGCGTAATACTGGGCTTTAAATGTGTATCGCTCTTCC
Source organism: Vicia faba (assembly GCA_948472305.1). Taxonomy (NCBI): domain Eukaryota; kingdom Viridiplantae; phylum Streptophyta; class Magnoliopsida; order Fabales; family Fabaceae; genus Vicia; species Vicia faba. The sequence goes on along the minus strand of OX451739.1, from coordinate 1,363,440,453 downwards.
TTCAACTGGACCCAGGCTTTCTGCAAGTCTTCGAGAGAGGTGGGCATGTCGGGGTGGAGGACGGTGTATGGGACGTCTCCCTTAACAATAGGCTCCATGATGACAGGAAGGATGGAGGGGTAAGGCATCAAGAGACTCTGGGCACGAACCCGTACCCACCTAAGGTAAGGCTCAAGAGGGATAGAGTTTTTGGGTCCCAAAGTCTTACTATCCACCTTGTTCAACATTCCCCAAGCACGTGTAAACCTCTGGCGGTAACCTTGGTCTTCTTTGTCGTAGTCGAACACCAGACCTTGGATGAGCATCTCGTGAGGGTCGTCTCTTCGGGCATACCCAAACTGTCGAAGAGCTAAGCAGGGGTTGTAGGTGATACCCCCCCTAATACCAAGCAGAGGTACGTTAGGGAACTCCCCACAGCAGTCAATGATAGAGACATCTTCCAAAGATCTCAAACACCAACGGATATCAGAGTGGTTGAGAGACATCATCCTTTGGGACCATGTTAGTCTTTGCTCGTTCTTCAATGCTGACTGAGGTAGGTGTGAAGTGAACCATTTAGCGAGTAGGGGGATACAACACAAAAGAGTACCTCTTTTCTTCATGGTGCGGGTATGAAGGCAATGCAAGATATCTCTTAGTAAGGCAGGTATAGGATTGTGAGAGAGAAAGACTTTGATGGCGTTAATGTCTATGAATTGGTCCGAATTGGGAAACAGAACCAAACCATAAATGAGAAGAGCCAGGACGTCTTCGAAAGCTTGGAAATCCATGTCTTCCCAGAATGAACGAGCCTTTTCCAATAAAAACTTAGCTAGAAAGCCTTTAAACCCGCTTCTTGTCTCCCAATTGGCTATGATGTCGGCTCTCTTTATATGCAAAGCTTCGGTGATGACTTCAGGTTTTGGAATCCCTTCTACACCGGTGAACGGTATTTGATCCAGCACGGACACCCCTAAGAGTAGAGAGAACTCTTCCAGTGTAGGTACCAACTGATAGTCCGGGAAAGTGAAACAATGATGTACGGGATCAAAGAATTGGAATAGTACACAGATCATCTCTTCTTGGAAGTTGGATGTAGCCAAACTGAGGAGTCGACCATATTTCTTGGTAAAAGGAGAATCCCCGGGCACTCTTGAGGCTAGCTCTTGAAGTTGAGGATGTGCTTTTACAAAGCTGATTCGGATGGTGTTTCTTCGGAGAGAATTCATGTCCTACAAAACAAAAACAAAGATAAATTTCTAAATCCTTGAAATGGTTAGTGAGTATGCGTATGATGTTCATGATTTTTATGATGTTTATGTACAAGTAAATATATACACACACATCAAACAAGTCCCTATGTTTTAGGCTTGCATGAGTTTTGTAGGTAAGTACCCTCTTGAAGTTTGGTTGGCTCAACCTGTCCTAGCAAAAGTGATCGGGTTCTAAAGGATCTCAATATCAACGACCTTTCTCTTAGGTATTGTCTCAGCACAACAATCTTTTCTTGCGGACGAGAAATCTCAAAAGTCTAGCCTCAATGAGTGTAGTATCGAGCATCAACCAATTTTTAGCTCTACACCGAAACCGGCTATCTCACTACGTCCTGATAGCCAAGTTTGTTCAATTAGGGTTCTAAAGTCAGTTATTGCTTCATGAAGCCACTCAGCGGCCCCGTATTCTCCTCGATTCACCATGAGGGATACCGGTACCCACAAATGCATCACACTAACATAGCCATTGTTTCAACCATATCGGTCTACGCCGTACAATTTCCATAATCTATTGCTATTTACCTAAAAAGGTGTCCCAGATCCGAGTGGAGGATCAAAGCAAGCCCAATACAAAGAACTAAATATAAAGCACACAAATCAAATAATGAAAGCAATTAAATGTGATCTAACCCTAAGTTAACCCCACTTTTAGAAATTCCCCAGCAGAGTCTCCAGTTCTGTGATACGGTGGGAGAACTGACTTGGTGTTTTGCGTTTCCATCGCATTTGTGCGGATAGCAAGAGTCGCCACCGACTTTTCTTTTATCCAAAAGGAAAGGTAAAAAAGTACAGGAAAGACCTTTCGAGATTTTTTTCTCAGGTTCGGGGGGTAGATTATGAAAATGGAAGGTATTAGCACCCTTTTCATCCATGGTTTTCCATGGGCTCTTAGTTACTCGTTTAGATCACTTGCTTTTGTTTTGACAATGTGCTTGTGGTGTGGGTTTTGAAAGTGTTTTGAAAAAAACCTCTTTGTAATGGCTCTCATTTCTATAAGAACACGTACAGAGTTTTCTTTTGAAAGATGGTTCAAAAATGTGTTGGTGGATTGTGTTTTTGGAAAGTGTTTTGAAAAGATTTTTTGCAATGGCTCTCGTCTCTATAAGAACATACGCAAAAGGTTTTGTCTTTTGAAAATATTTTGAGATGAAAGTGTCGGTGTAAAATTTTTTTGTTGTGAGCAAGCAAGCAACTAGGAGCGAATCTACCTACTCGAAAGGTCTCAAGGTTCTTTTCTTCCTCCTTTTAATGTTGCTATCTTGCCATTGATTTGGTAAGAATCCCCATCGTTGGATGTGAAGGGACAGGCGCGGGTCAATTTTACAGTCATCGAAAGCAACTTATGAGACACTTTAGCAATTTTTCGTAAGGAACTAGATCGTTTTATCGAAGGCAACATCGAGGGTCATCGAGGGACTACGATCATCTCTTTTTTTATCAAACGGTCATTGCTAAAACGTTCCATATTCGAGGGGCATGACTTTTTTTTCCGAGGCAACAAGCGAGGCTACCCTAGAGGTGCCAGTGTGAAAAAGTGTGTTCGTTTCAAGTTATTTTGTCTTTGAAATTAGGTTATCTAGCGGTTGATTTTAAATCTTGCCATACACGCCTAATTACTACACAGTATAAAGAAAACAGTAAATTGCGGAAATTAAAATTCTATGCTATTACAGAGCTTCGGGAATAGGGAATACAAATTTACAAATGGGGATGGATTGAATCGACAAGGCGTTCAAAAATATAAGTAAACAAGCGATATAACTCAATCGAATTAGAAATGAACAATTAAACTAAAACAATTTATTTAATAAAATTAATTATCAAAATAATTAATAACATAAAGGTAATATATTTATTTAGTTAAAAGTGTTTAAATATTTGACTGTTAATGTGTTAATAAAGATTAAGAGAAAAGGTGGAAATTAAGAGAAAATTATAACCAAAGAAAATATAGAAATAAGAAAAGGGGTGTTAGAGTAGAATTAGGTGTGTAACCAAAGTAAGTTGGGTGCTGAGTTCAAACAGTAAAAGCCCAAAGAAGATTTTTATTTTTATTTAACAAAACAAAAATAAAGTAAAAAATAAATAAAGTCATGATGGGCTGAAGGAAAGGGTCACGGCCTAGGTAAAACAACACTTCGAACCAATTTCTAGATTTTTTGTTTCATTAATAAGTTAATCATAAGGTTAAAAAAAAAACTAAAAGAAAAAACAGTAAAAATTAGAACAAAGATTAAAAGTGATTAGGGTTAGAAGGAAACAAAAACATAATGGAAGTCACTTAAATTTTTTCAGCAAACGGCGGCTCCCTCTTAGCGAATGGCGGTGATCTCCTCTTCCCCGGTCAAGTCTCGTCTCTGAGTCTCTTCCTTCAATCGTCTCGCATTCTCCATATCCCTACGTCGTCTCATTCAAAAGCTAACCAATCTTCTAGGCCACCAATCCTCCACGCGCGTGTTCAACAGATTCACATGTGGAAAGAGGGAGATACAAAGCTCGAAGATGAGCGGATGAAGGCAAGGCGGATGAACGGTTTTCGGAATCGTGAACATGAAGGGTGTAATCTGAGATATAGATCTCGAAAATGAGCGGATGAAGGCAAGGCAGATGAACGGGTTTTCCTCTGCAGTACCTTGGATCTGACGCTACGGTGTTATTGTTTTGTCCCTCTTTGAATCTTTATTATTTTATTGTTGCATTATGATAAGTTTGGTTACGTTTCTGATTTTGTTGTTTGTGTTTTCATTTTGACAGAGTTCAAAAACAATGTATTCACGATGTAGAAGAGGAAGACTTACAGAGATTTTCAGACTCCGAGCTTTCTTTGACAGGGAAGTAGGCTTCTGTGAACCCCTTGTTTTGATCTTTCTATCTTTCTGAATAAATGCTTTTATGAAGGGTTTTGGTTTGAAGGAGATGATGAACAGAAAAAAAAATGGAATCCACAATGACCTCTGATGATTTTATTTTGATTTTTTTATGATGTTGATGTAGCTTTTTTTCTTGCCCCCTGTTTTTGATTCTTCTGTCCCTTTTTATCATAGTAGTCATAACATTTTTGGGGGGAAATGTTTGGCCAGTTTGAAAAAACTTGGGGCATGCTGCTGTTATATCTTTATTGCTGCAGGTTTTGTTTTTTTGCTGAAATGGTGCAACTTGCTGGCTCTCTTGATGCAGTTTTTTTATTTTGCCTAATTTATGCAATTGTTAGGTTGTTTTTCTAGCAGGTTTGGGCAGCAATGCAGCCTGCACTTGACAGTATTTGGATTCTTGTATTTCTCTTCCTTTTACTTTTTCTTGGGACGCAAACTGTTTTCCTCCTTGTCTCTTTTGACAATATTTTCTTTGTGAACCAAAAGAACATACATATTTTTTTGTGATTTGCAATGAATATGATGCTTTGGTCCAATGATCAAAAACTGATTGGCAAAGATAAATGAGGCCTTTGTTGGGTTTTTTGGTAAGAATGATTAAATGATGAATTCCTTAAACTGTATACTGATTCTTTGAGCACACCCTAATGATGAAGAATCAAATTTGCTTGGGCTTTTTAATATTGATTTGTTTTGCTAACATTTTCTTTTCTTTGATCACATGTACAAACAAATGGCAAGCAAGACAAAGGCTGGCAAATAGGGAATTTCTTGAGGATGAAGCAAGGAGTCTTGAAGAAGAAGAAAAATTTTCTTTGTAGATTTGAACTTTGTATTTTACTTGTAATTTTTGCGATAGTTTTGTAATTATTTGTGAAAGACCCACCAAACTGTAATGAACAAAGCTTGAGTAACAATGCAAATTTATTGTACAAAACTTCTGAGTTTTATTTTAATTTTTCAATTCTTGGTTTGAATGTCTTGAATAAGCATCCTAGATTGATAACTTGTACTTCAAGTAAACATAATATGATAGGATAAATCCTGTATCTTGCACTTTTAAACAAAATAAATTTTTAGAAGCTCAAACCTAAGTGATTAATTGAACCCTCAATCATGATTTGCTTAAATATGATAGCTTTAAACTTTGCACCTTATTCAAACTGAATATGCCCTCAAAAGTAACATCAATCTTCAGAAGATTATAGTTAAGAAAACAAAAAGAAATCACACAAATTCCTTTGCAGTTATCTGGGCCATGGATTGGGCAAACCTTTGATAAGTGCAAAACCCTAATTGCTGACTGGTTGCCTTGAAAGAAAATCTGTTTGATCAGCTTTTGAGCCAAATTGAGTATTTAAGAAACCCTGGGATAGCATCTTGAGTAAAAAATGGGAGGGAAAATATTGGGGTACAACAACAACTATAAAGCAACAATCATCCATCCTCCCAAGTGCTACGTATTAGAGCGACAATACCAACCCAAACTAATAAAGATAATTCTTCACTCACTGTGGATCACCTGCATGTTACCAATATAAAGGCAATAGCCAAAACAAAGAGAAAGGGTGAGATATCAAACAATATAATCGGATGTATGATAAATACTATCTTATAATCAGATCATACAAAAGCACCACTTCATAACTTTTAAACAATATTAGTCACAACAAAATCATCAACACGGTATAACAACTAATTCATGAACATAACAACTCAAAGATGCAACAAGAATTTGACTCATTACAATGCACATGCATGTGGTACCAACGGAGTAAAACTCCCAACTTAATAATCTGCCAATTAATAGAGACATTAATAAGGCATAAGCTACCGAGCATCAGCTCCCAACTTGATATGCTATGTATGCGGAAACAATATGAATGTCAACAACAACTACTACAACAACAATGATTCAACATGGCATTAAGCCTACAACTTGATGTTTTCCAATAATTAGAGGCAACATACCAACAACAACGATTATTAACAACAATATATCAACAAAAATAATTCAACAGCAAGTCAACCACAAATCAACATTGGCCATAAGCTTATAACTTTATCTTGCCAATAAATAAAGGCAATTCGACCAACTCAACACTACCTACAACTTTACATATTACAACAAAGTATAAAATACACCGCATCAACCAAAATATACTACAAACGCTCTATGAATTTGTTCGTATAATTCGACTATTTTTGCTTAATTAATCTTTCGCTAAATTACAAACATTTTCTACTCTGCACTACTCTTATTAAGTCTATACAGTTACTGTTAGTATAGGTACTACCTGTTACTAATATCTCACTGCCAAACTAGTACCATTACTCTCTGTTATTAAAAATAATGCTTATTACCAACATACACTACCTGTTATCCACTTAATAAATTACTACTAGTTACTACATTAATCTTCTGCCAATTTATTCTACTAATTACTTCTACCGATAATTCTCTGCTAAATTATTTCATCTGCTATTAATATACTACTCTGCTAAATTAATTGAACCATCCTCTACTACTTTGCATCTTTGTGCAAATTTAATTTCTGGAACACCATTCTTATTAACTCTGCAACTGCTACTCTAGATACAAACTAAGTGTTAATCTAACAATTACCTCTTCTAGGTACCAACAAATCTGCTACTTAGTTTAAATTAACCTAATGGGATACTACTATAATTAATTAAGCTAATTCTGCAACTTATTAAATTCATCTCTGCCAAATATTGATTTCCACAAATTAATCCTACTGATAACTCTAAACATGTCAGAATTACGCAAAACAAATAAAAAGTAACTTATAATAACTAAAAACAACTTTATTGATAACTTTAACAACATTATTGACAACTCTAACAACCTTATTGATAACTCTATCGGCAATTCTAACAACTTTATCGGAATTAAAATTAACTCAAATTAACTTAATTATCCAAAGACTTGTCTCTAATTCAAAACTTCTACGAAATTATACTAACAATATTAATCATTATTATTATTAATGTACTAATGAAAAATTATAATAGTAATTGAAACTTATTCTTCATTAACTCATTCGCGCTACAGTAGAAGGAGAATATATATACATAGCACTTGCATTTTATCTCTCGCTACAGTATCTAGGAGTTCCGCTACAGTATCATCATCTATCAATTATTATATATCAATAGTTATCTAACTAATTTTCCTAAACCGCTACACCTGGAACGTAATTCTACATTATGACGCTACGCTACAAAATCATCCTTTAACAAATTATATATAGTAGTGAAGCAGCCATTATATATGTATAACGCTACAGTACTAAATTATATGAATCATTATATATCTTCACTGTCACATGAATGATAAATATATTATGAACAATATATTTTCATATGGTTCTAACGAGACAATATATTTACGAACACGTTACAGTATATGTAAATATATCAAATTGGATTCTCAATTTATCCCTCAATTTCACCAATATATCAATTTCAAACACAAATAAAAAAATTTTACAAATATAATCCCACATACTATTCATCATATACCCTATTATAGAGTGAGAACCCCACCCTCACCTTGGATTGAAGGTTGCTCTAACTCACTGGTTTACTCCTAGATTTTCTTCTTGCTAGCAACTTTACGTATCTCCTCCCAAACCATTATTTTCTTCTTCTGCCAAAACCCCTATTTGTTCTTACTGCTACTTCTCTTTCTCATTATTTCTAAATAACTAATATAATAACACTATTATTCTTATTATGTCTTATTGGGCTTAATATCCTACACCCCCTTTCTACTACTTCTAACATTAAAATAGGCCCACATAATTAATATTTAGTATTATTCCAATACTTATTTTTACAACTTAATTCAACTAAAACCAACACAACTTAAATCAATATATCATAACTTCAAAAATTAAATCGGAAAATATTCGAGAATATTTAATTAAATAATTTATTAAATATTGGACGTTACAAATCTCTCCCACTTAGAACATTTTCGTCCTCAAAAATCTACTCGATACTACCACTCTTAACGCGAATTTCCCATCTAACTCTCGGATCCCCAAGTCGCATTTGTCAACACTTCGACCACTACTTTCTCGACATAACAATAACTCAACACGATTTAAATAAAATACAAACATGCTAATCATTTCACACCTTCGCGACATAATCATTAATAACTTATCAACCACTTCAACAATATTTTGACATATCAACATTTAAAGTAGTAACAACCATAACACACTTATACTTGGATATAAAACATCACGTTATCATCTTAACAATATTTTCAACACCAAAACACATACACAATTTCATTCACATATATATGTATGTCAATTATCAACAAAATATTAACAACTCTATTCATATCATCGTATCACCTTTATAGTGACATCAACATAGCCAACATAATCAACTTTGTCATATTATGGAGTATTATTCATCATTTACGGTTACCAACAACAACATCACGACAACGGGAACAAAATCATTATAACGTTAACTTAATAGTATAAATCAACAAATATACACACAACTCACACCCAACCAACAACCACAATAATATCCTTATAAAATCAGAAAATATTTACGAGAGAACACAGTATCCTGGAACACCGTCCCTTTATCAACAATCCACCAGATTAACCATGTAGAGTCGTATACTCATAGCAACTAAGCCACGTACGCTTCAGCTACGCAACTCTGATAATCCATCTTAAGTCACCCGTCCTCATTAAAGTTCCTACCAATTATACAATTTACAAGTCTCATTCTAGTTTCATACATTTCCTCAACATCCACCATAAAACCATTGTTCACTTGATATTGTGAATCTTTCACTTTGCGACGTTAGCTTGCATATAAACTCACTACTCTAAGTTGTTCAATACGTCTCAACTCTTTCTTAGCCACTCTTCACACAAATCGGTGAGCGAATATATGGTCAGTCATTTGAATTATTTCAAATATGTCGAAATGAATGGCGAGTTCATTGATACCCCCTGCCAAACATTTGAAGTAATCCCTTCGACGATTGTTGTTGCTAAAGCTACTCTTGCTACTCCTAAGATTTCCAAGAACCCACCAAGAATGGCTTCCTTGAAGGATGCAATGGCTAAGGTAGAAGATGGAGGTTGTACTATCTGGGGACAACTTCCTGATATTCCCTACAAATCTAACAAATTTGGGTTGGGTTTCACTTCAAAGGCTCAAAAGGAGGTTCGTCATGTTCGTGCTGGAAGACCACATCTCTGTATTAGCAACGATGAAGTCAATGCTATAGAAGACACTGATAGTGATGGTGACTTGGACGATTGGATATTCCCTATTATTGATGGTGGAGTCAACAATTGAAAGGCCAAAGACTTCATCTCAATCTCATTCATCCAGGAGTAATTTCTATTTCCTATTTTTATTGCTTTAAGAAGTTTGTCTGTAATTGCTTTTAAAACAATGACTTTAAGCCTTGTGCCTTGCCCGAGACACAATGGTCCATTTGTTAAGGGTTGTCATTTCATATATCATATGCTCTCATTTAATGAAAACATTGGACGATTTTGCATTCAAATTTTGCGCTCCTTGCCTTTCTTTTAATTTACTGCATTTTCAAATAGCCATGTGACCTTACATGTACACACACATTTGCAGATCCACATCCACTCCCGATCTCATTGACAACAATTATGCTATTTCCGTTTATGAATTCAAAAATCCAATCTATCAAGATGAAGACGAAGGTGAAGAAGATTGTGAGATACCTGGAGAACTCTCCAGACTCCAGATACAAGAGGAAAAGGCTATCCAACCGCATGAAGAACCGGTCGAAGTGATAAACTTGGGTACTGAGGCAGATAAGAAAGAAGTCAAGATTGGCACCAACCAGGAAGACTGTGTCAAGAGAAGATTGGTTCATATGTTACACGACTATGTTAAGGTATTCGCTTGGTCATACGAAGACATGCCAGGGCTTGATACTAATATTGTGGTTCATCGTCTGTCAATGAAAGAGGGTTGTTCTATGATCAAACACAAGGTTCGTCGCATGCGTCCTAATATGTCAGAGAAGATCAAGGTTGAGGTAATGAAACAGTTCAATGTAGGATTCTTGGAAGTTACGTCGTATCCCCAATGGGTTGCAAATATCGTTCCAATACCAAAGAAATACGGTAAGGTCCGTATGTGTGTAGACTACAGGGATTTAAATAAGGTGGGTCCCAAAGATGATTTCCCACTACCATATATTGATGTCTTAGTCGATAATATTGCTCAACACAAGGTATTCTCCTTCATGGATGGCTTCTCATGGTACAACCAAATCAAAATGGCGCCTGAAAACATGGAGAAAACTACCTTTGTTACACAGTGGGGTACCTTCTGTTATAAGGTCGTGCCTTTTGGGCTGAAGAACGGAGACGCAACTTATCAACAAGCTATGGTGGCTTTATTTCATGACATGATTCATCATGAGATAGAAGTCTACATTGATGACATGATAGCTAGATTGCAAACTGAGGAAGAACACCTTGATCATCTGCATAAGCTATTTGAAAGGCTGAAGAAATACAAACTGAGGTTGAATCCAAACAAATGCATCTTAGGGGTAAGGTCTGGAAATCTCCTAGGCTTCGTCGTTAGTGGAAAAGGTATTGAGGTTGATCCCGCAAAGGTAAAAGTTATCCAAGAAATTTCAGCTCCCCGTACTGAGAAGGAGGTCAGAGGTTTCTTGGGACAACTTAATTATATTGCTCGATTCATCTCTCATTTGACTGCTACTTGTGAGCCAATCTTTAAGCTGTTGAAGAAATATCAAGTGTTAATATGGAATGACGACTGTCAAATGGATTTTGATAAAATCAAGGAGTACTTACAAGAACCTCCAATTCTGATGCCACCAGTTGAAGGAAAACCTCTGATCATGTACTTAATCGTGTTAGTGAATTCAATGGGGTGTGGGTTGGGGAAACATGATGAGTCTGGTCGAATAGAGCATGCAATATACTATCTTAGCAAAAAGTATACCGACTGTGGAACAAGATATTCACTACTCGAGAAAACATGCTGCTCTTTGGTCTCTAAGATGGATCCCATCAAGTACATCTTTGAGAAGCCAACTCTCTCCAGAAGGATAGCCCGATGGCAAATGATCTTGACTGAATATGACATTCAGGATACTACTCAAAAATCAATAAAAAGAAGTGTACTGACAGATCAATTAGCACATCAAGCTGTAGATGACTATCAGTCTATCCACTTCGAATTCCCAGATGAGAATATCACGCTGATTGCGGATTGTGAAAAGCCTGGACTATATGAAGGACCTGAGCAAGGATCTCAATGGATTATGATTTTTGATGGAGCTTTAAACGCACTGGGTAACAAAATTGGTGTTGTGATCATTTCCCTCGAAGGTTGCCATACGCCTTTCACTGCCAGACTTTGCTTTGACTGTACCAATAACATGGCTGAGTACAAAGCGTGCATCTTGGGTCTTAAAGTTGCTATTAATCTAAGAATCAAATTCTTAAGTGTATATGGAGACTCAACTTTGGTAATCGTCAAGTTAAAGGAGAGTGGGATATAAAATATCCAAATCTTATCCCTTACAAAGAGCTTGTGCTAACCTTGATCCCGTACTTCGAAGAGATCACCTTTGAACATATCCCAAGGGAAGAGAATTAGTTGGAAGATGCCCTAACTATCATGTCATCCTTGTTCAGGGTCAAATGGGACAACGAAGCTCCTAGAATTACTGTCGAAAGATTTGTTGAACTGGCGCACTGCTATGAGATTGACACTGATGGATTAGAGGATAAGCCTTTGTTTCATGAAGTGAAAAGATATCTCGAAGCTCAAGAGTATCCTGAAAGGGCGTCAATTAACGATAATAAATTCCTACGGAGGTTCTCTACCAAGTTCTTCCTGAGCAATGGGATTTTGTACAAGCACAACCATGATTCTACCCTGCTTCTTTGTATGGATAAGAAGGAAGTAGAGAAGATTATGGAGGATATTCATGAAGGCGTCTTTGGTACTCACTCTAGTGGACATACTATGGACAAGAAGATTCTGTGAGCAGATTACTATTGGTCGACCATGGAAACTGACTGTCATCACCACTCGAGGACTTGCCATAAGTGCCAGATCTATGTTGATAAAGTTCACGTGCCTCTAGTTCCTTTGAATGTCATTACTGCTCCTTGGACATTTGCAATGTGGGGCATTGACATGATCGGAGAAATCAAGCCTACTTTCTCTAATGGACATCATTTCATTCTTGTCGTCATTGACTACTTTACAAAGTGGGTTGAAGTAGCTTCATTTGCCTCAGTTACCAAGAACATTGTGGCTCGATTCATTAAGCATAACCTCATTTGTCGTTATGGTATCCCTGAAAGGATCATCACTGACAATGGTACCAACCTCAACAACACCATGATCTCTGAACTCTGTATGCATTTTAGGGTCAAGCATCCCAACTCTTCTCCATACAGACCTAAGATGAACGGCGCAATGGAAGCCGCCAACAAGAACATAAAGAAGATTATGCAAAAGATGGTGGTGACCTATAAAGACTGGTATGAAATGTTACCATTTTCTCTTCATGGCTATCATACTTTGGCGGAAACATCAATTGGGGTAACCCCATTCTCTCTAGTCTATGGCATGGAAGTTTTCTTGCCTGTCAAAGTGTAAATCTCTTATCTGAGGATTATGAAAGAATCATACTTAGACGAAGACGAATGGATTCAGACTAGGTTGGATTAGTTGAATTTGATTGACGAAAAGAGGATGACGGTTGTCTGTTATGGTCAGATGTATCAAAAACATATGATCAAGGCATTCAACAAGAAAATCAAGCATCAGGTATACCAAGATGGTGACTTGGTAATGAAGTGCATCATTCTACCACAAGGCGATCCCAGGGGAAAATGGAATCCCACCTATGAGGGGTCATTTATTATCGAGAAAGTATTCTTGGCTGGTGCTATGATTCTAACCACTATGGACGAAGAAGATTTCCCGCACCCTGTGAATGCGGACATAGTCAAAAAATACTATGCATAAGATTGACCCACTAGGTTGACATACCTACGAAAAAATAAGGGCATCCCGGCGAACCAAAAAATTTTGGGCAAAAATTAGGGATATATACAAAAGATTGTACACCTAGCAAGTCGAAAACCTGAAAAGGCGGCTGGGAAAAAAAGGGTATCCTGGTGAACTGAAAACTTGAAAGAGCGGTCCAGGCAAAAATTAAGGATTAAAAGCATACGACTATGTCTCGTTAAATAACTTACATGCAAGCTTTATTACCAAAGTAGAAAGTTCAAATGGTTCAGTCAACTTCTTCTGATGGAAAGGGACAAGATGTTCGAAGACATAAGGGCAATAGCAGAGTTTGGAACCCAATAAGATCACTTCCACATGGCTACATTTTGTTTTCACTTTGTATTATTTTCATTTCACGACGTATTCCTCTTACTAGGATTTCTGTCTCTTTGTACAAAAACGCCTTGTTGTACCCCAAAATTTTCCCTCTCATTTCTTAAAGCATTTCTCACAAGGATTCTCAAAGTTCAAATTTGCACAAGTACAATTGGAGGAAACTGTTAAAAAGGGCAAAACAGATAAAAATAATATTTTCAACAAAATTGGAGAAAAATAAGTTTTCTTCAATTTCCCTTGCTTCGATTGGATTTTTTGGTCCTTGCAAATCTACTTCAATTCACAAGGCTTCGATTGGACTTTGGTCTCCTTCAGACTTTCTTCGATTTCCCTTGTTTCGTTTGGACTTTAGTCTCTTTTAAGACTGCTTCGATTGGATTAGGACTTCCTTAAAGCTTCCTTTGATTTAGAAGGAAATGATATTCATACAAGCTTCGCCTAAGTTTTGTTTCCATTTGAAACAGCATCCTTCAATTTAGGAAGTAAAGGCCTCCTTTTGGTTTTATTCAATTCAGAAAGTCAATAATCTTTTGAGAGCTTCCTTCGATTCAGAAGGCAATAACCTTCTGAAAAGTTTCCTTCGATTGCACCATTGACCCCTCACCTGTTTGCCTTGGATTCACAAGTTTTCGATTGGATGAATGGCTACATTCTTGTGACTTTAGATTTCATCTTCATGTTTGTTTCGAACGCGCCTTCATATCACCTTCAAATCCATCTGTAAACCCTTCAATACGCCATAGTGCTGCATTATGACACACAACTTGGTGGCCCATTCGAAGGACTTGCCATAGTTGGGGAATAATTGTTTTTGCTTACTTTGGAGTCTGGTCGAAGGTTTGGGCCTAAGTGATAAAAAGCAAGAGGACTCAAAATGGCATATTCAGTTGAAGAGGGACATTTGAAGAACACACAATTGGTCCATTCGAAGGACACATAACTGGTGGAAATGAATGTTGCTTTGTTGATTTTGGTCGAAGGTTATGGAAAGATGAAGGATTCGATTCAAAGGGTCAAGTTGTCCATAGGTCAGGCTACATAGGCCTCCAACTTGTGCCTCACTCCATATTAAATTTTTCATCAAGCCAACTTTCTTTTGATTACATCACTACCTTTTTAGAAAGTTTTTGAGCCTCGCACCTGTCTCTTCTGCACATTTTCCCCCTATAAACTAGGAGCCACCCATCTAAACCATTGATTTTGGTACTTTTATATTGGGATTATAAAAAGTTGACACAAGTGTATGTTGGCCTTTCAAAGAAACTATATTTTATTATTTCATAAAGTTGCTCATTCCAAATTTTTCTCTCTATAAATAGAGAGTTCATTTTCACATCAAAAAGGGGGCTGAGACGCTGAGGGGCTGGGAGGCAATAAGAGGAAACGCTAGTAGATTTTGGCTGTGTGAGAAAAACCTTCAAAAAAATCTCAAACTCTCAAGATTCTCAAACACTAAATACACTCTGAAACCCATAATCTAAAGAAACACAACACCTATTTCTTTCCTCTTTCGAATCTAGTAGAAAGAACACTACACCTGTTCTTCTCCTTCGAATCCAGAAATAACACACACCACCCTCACACCTCCTGACCTTCGAATCCAGTCAAAGGAACACCACACATATTTCTTTCCTTCGAATCCAAGAGCATCTAGTTCAACCACTTGAAGGTCCAGCACACGTTCCAGCCTCCAGCAAGGTAAGTTATTCTAAACCTTGAACTCTTCATTTCATACATAACATGTAAATACAGTTCCTTTTCATTTCAAACATGTACGTACTATTGCTCTTCTTTTTGTTTCCATCCTTTTAATATGTTTCATGGTTAACAACCTTCTTGGTTTTTTCTCTTTGTATATTTAAACATGCTTTAAAATAACTTGGTCCTAAGGTAATGTTGGCATGGCTTTAGGCCATTTTTCTATTCAAGCTCAAATGAAAGAAAAAGGAAACAGGAAGTTGGAAATGAAGCCTTTGGCTTCCACACTAAACTCCAGGTCAAACGAAAGAGGCAGCCAGGAAGCACACCATGCTGGTTCCAGGACCCAATCGAAAGGCACAACATGCTGGCCTTCAGGCCCCAATCGAAAGGCACAACATGCTGGCCTCCATGCCCCAATCGAAAGGAACAATATGCTGGCCTCCAGGTCCCAATCGAAAGACACGACATGCTGGCCTCCATGCCCCAATCGAAAGACACAACATGTTGGCCTCCAGACCCCAATTGAAAGCCATGCCTTCACCCCTTTTCAGGCCAGATCAAAGAGAGCCAGAAAGTGTAGAATCCAAGGGTTTGCTTCCCTAAATCGAAAGATCCATTTTTCTTGCTTTTACCTTATTTTTGCCTTTATATTTTCATGCAATTCAATATGGTTTTAATAGTGTAGGATTTTATCTTTCTTCACTTTTGACTTTACACAAAATGTTAGTAATTAGGGTGTATGGAAAGATAAAATCAACAAGTAGACCGCCCTAATCAAAAGACAAAAATGCATGCAATTAAACACACCTTGCACACATGCACCTTTAGGGTTAACTCCACTTGTTGCCTTATGAAAAATAGTCATGTTATGCATGTGAGACGTCTTAGCAAAAACAATCAAAAATACAAGATCGTAGTCCCTCGATGATGCTTCGAATTTTTCCTTACAAATGATCTTAGTCCCTCAAAAGAAATGCTAAAATATCTCACAACACTGCTATCATGACTATACGATGACCCACCCCCGTCCCTTCACATCCAACGATGGGGCTTCTTACCAAATCAATGGTAAGATAGAAACATATAAAGGAGGAGGAAAAGAACATAAAAGACCTTTTGAGTAGGTAGGTTTCTCCTAGTTGCTCGCTTGCTCACAACAAAAACATTTTATACACCAACACTTTCATTTTGAACATTTTCAAAAGACAACACTTTGTATGCGTTCTTATAGAGACGAGAATCATTACAAAGACACCTTTTCAAAATCACTTTAAAAAACAAACACTTCTTTGAACTATTATCCAAACAACACTTTGTATGTGTTCTTATAGAGACGAGAATCATTACAAAGGCACGTTTTCAAAATACTTTCAAAACCACACCACAAAGCACACTTTCAAACAAAAGCAAGTGATCTAGCAAGCAACTAAGATCCCATAGATAACTATGGATGAAAAGGGTGCTAACGCCTTCCCTTTTCATAATCTACCCCCCGAGCTCAAGAAAAAAATCTCAAAGGTCTTTCCTATTCTTTTCACCCTTTCCTTCATTGGATAAAAGAAAAGTCAGTGGCGACTCTTGCTATCCGCAAAAATTGCGATCAAATGCATAACACCCAAGGCTTAAAAGTGGGGTTACCTTAGGGCTAGATCAACTTTACTTGCTTTTATTTGTTGACTTGTTTGCTTTACATTTTGGTTCCTTGTTTAGGCTTGTTTTGATCCTCTACACGGATCAGGGACACCTTTTTATGTAAGTAGGAATTGATTGTGGAAACTGTACGGCATAGACCGATATGGTTGAAGCAATGGCTATGTTAGTGTGATGAATTTGTTGGTATCGGTATCCCTTGTGTTGAATCGAGGATAATACGGAGCCGCTGAGCAGCGTCATGAAGCACTAACTGACCTTATAACCTTAATTGAAAAACTTGGCCATTAGGAAGTAGTGAGATAGCTGGTTTCAGTGGAAAGCTAAAAATTGGTTTATACTCGATACTACACTCATTGAGACTGGACTTTTGGGATATCCCGGCTGCAAGAAAAGATTGATTATGCTGAGACAATGCCTAAAAGAAAGGTCAGTGATATTAAGATCCCTTAGAACCCGGTTACTTTCTAGGACATGTTGAGCCAACTAAACTTCAAGAGGGTACTTACCTACAAACCCCATGCAAGCCTAAACCTAAGGACTTGTCTGCTTTGTGTGTATATGACTATTTGTACATAACAACTTGCTTGCTTTGCATACTTGTACATAACATCATAACATTATACCATAACATTTTCAATAACCATTTCAAGGTTCTCCAAGGCCTATGATGCAGGGTCATGTTGAATCAGACGTCTATCAAGGGGCAAAAGGATTCATTCTCTAAATCAAACATCAAGGGGTATGACCCACTTGACATGGTGAGCTTGATTCTCGTGGAAGGACATCCACTGATACAAAGTTCCCCAATCAAAGATGTTGATCAACGTTCAAATTTTAACATCTTCTTGTGTTTACCCCGCGAGATCCTTGAAAACATGCATCCACATACCATGCATCATATCATGACAGGTTTCTCCCATACAGGTCTCCTTATCTTCCTACTGTTTATTTCAGTAATATGGATATGGAACAGACGGTAAAATATCTCCAAGCTCAAAAGCTCAGTTCCAACAAGTGTTCATGAACTTGGCCAAGGGGCAGGAAGATCTGAAAACACTCTTCACCAAAGAGAGCAAGAAGAAGAAAAAGTATGTCATCCTCAACGTAAGGAGAAGGTCCAAGGGGCATGCCCAGCTAGCTCAAAAAGAAGATGTTTCTTCTAAAGAAGAAGGCAGTCAAGAAGAGGAAGCTAGAAGCATTAGAGCTAACATAGCTACTGATGATGACGATTCTTCTGAGGAGCAGTATCCATCGGCAGATGAAAAATACAAACAGCTTGAAGACAGACTAAAAGCTGCGGAGATCCAAGTTGTGCCTGGCTTGGAATTAGGAGACATGAGTTTGGTTTCTGGAGTGGTCATCCCACCAAAATTCAAAATCCCCACCTTTGCCCCGTACGATTGAGTCTTTTGCCCTAAGATGCACCTAAAGTCTTATGCCCGCAAGATTCAACCATACATAACTAATCAGAAGCTTTAGATTCACTTCTTCCAAGAGAGTTTAGCTGGGACGCAACTTGAGTGGTTCTATCAATTGGAGAGTTCCCACATTCACACTTGGAAAGATGTAGCTGCTGCTTTCTATAAGCAGTACCAATACAACGTTGATCTTGCACCAACTCGTGTGCAATTACAGGATATGCCCATGCGTTCCAACGAGGGTTTCAAAGAATATGCCCAAAAATGGAGAGACCTGGATGGTAGGGTGCAGCCACCCTTAACTGACAGGGACCTGATTGACATCTTTATGGGAACTTTGATGGGACCTTTCTTTAATCACCTAATCGGAAGCTCATCGGCCGGTTTCACCGAGATAATATTGACTGGAGAAAGGGTCGAAGTTGGCATCAAAAGTGGAAAGATCCAAGGAGCTACATCCTCTGATGTTCAGAAAAAGCCATAAAATGGGAAGAAAGAGTCCAATGTTGTTTGCAGCCAAAAGGGTCCTAACAAGAGCCATCACGACCAACATGTGGGGGCAGTCCTGATCTCTAGTCCTGCATCAGTGCGACAACAACAACAGGGAGATCAGCGAAGACGGGAAGATCCCAAGAGGAAGTTTACCAACATCAACATGCCACTGGCACAAGCATTTCAACACATATTGAGGATGAATCTGATCACATTAATAGGACCTCATCCAAACCCCAAAACTTCTTCCCCTAACTACAATCCTGATGTAATGTGTGCTTATTATTCCGGCAGTCCCGGGCATGATACTAATGATTGTTGGGTGCTGAAATACAAGATTCAGAATATGATTGACACTAAGGTGATTGAGTTCGGTCCTCCTGAGACTCCAAATGTGATCACTTCTCCCATGCCAAATCATTGAGCATTCCAGTTCATTTTGAATTTTCAATTGTAATTTCTTTTGTTGTTCAAACACTTATCTATTGATGTTAAACTCTATTTCATTAATGCACTGCATATGTTTGTCTTGAATTCATCCATTCGTTTTCACTATATTTAAACTATGCTTTTTGCTCTCTTTGTGACATTCAACTCTTGCTAAAAGTTATAAGCCTTTAGAAAGAGGATGACGAAAACAATGCCATAATCTAATACGGTATGCTTTTGGACAGACCTTGCTGACAATGTACAGGTGTTATTTCAAATCCTAAACACTGGAGTTATAAGGAATATAATCCCTAGTCATCCCCTTTGAGCCAAAGAAGTAGGAGTTTCCTTTTTACACAAATTGAAACCTTTAATCAAAACCTGGGGCAGGGTAGTCTCTCAGTTAATTCAAATGCGCGTTCAGTCGCAAACTCTCATTTCGTATACAACGAGTGATATCAAAAACATTCCTCTAGAATCAAAAGATGGTGATGGTTCCCTATCACATAGGCAATCATTATCTCTTAAAAAGAAAAGCCCATTTAAGTCAAAACTTACGAAGAAGACTTAAGAAAAACTGGGGCATCCCGCTGACCATAATCTCAAAATGAGAACAGTCAGGAAAAAATCAGGGATAATAAATAAATAAAAAGGAGGTCACTGCAAATCCTCAACAACATGAAAAATGTTGCAAAAAATGATTGCCTTCCGATAAACTAAACTTGTCTGAACCATCACCAAAACGTCATTGGAGTTTGAACGTACAATCAACTAAGTTTAGGACTGAAGAACCTCACAAAGAACGGGTTGGATACAAATAAAATTCAAGCCTTTATCCTTTTTTTCTTAAAACATGAACCAAGCTACATTACAACCCTTCAAAAGTCCTAATTGAAGCATGGGTTAATCCGAAAGCATATTGTTACAAAAGGTATCCTGACTCCTGTAAGGCTTTACTCTAAATCTTGAGTTGAATTTTCTTACAAAAAATTCTTTTATCTGCTAAAATGCATTTTCAAAACTTTAAAGACGAGCATAAACTTTGCATTATTTGAATATCACTGTTTGCATTTAGCTATTTGTTTGACAGCAGAGAAATTCGCACGACGAATATCCAGTGAACAAAAACCCTATCAATGAACAAAATCACTTCAAGTGGGAAGACGCTTCAATAACATATCTCCTATAAGAAAGTGGGCATGACGTGTCACTATCCAACACACCTGGGGCAATCCAATCAATATTCTAAGAAATCTCTCAAGAAATGTTGAATATACCAGGGGCAAGTCTCCATTTAAGTCACTTGGGGTATTGGACGCGAGTTCCAGCAACGAATCATGTATGATCAAACAAACATCTTCTGGAAGTGTGGAAACACCTACTACCAGGGGCAGTGACAAATCTCCCCCAAAACCCTGTTCATAGGATGACCCTCAGCCAGGGTTTCAATCTCTGAAAACTTCTCCCCAACTGAGTTGATCTCAAGAATCCTCAAGGATTTCTGCCAAAAGAAGCCACCTCTCCAACAGACTGGCGACATAGTTTATTTCCATAACAAACTGCAGATTCCCTATCTTGAGTTTGCCTCTTCAATTGCTACAAATAAAGGGACCACAACTCCTCTTCCCCAGTAGACTACTCTACAATCAAATTTAGTAAGTTACTGTGAAGCCTAGAAACTGACCAGATAACAGTTAACTTCAGTAAGTTAGTTGTGAAGCCTGGAATTCAACCAGATAACAATTAACTTCATTCTCTCAGAAATTTGTTGTGAAGCCTGGAAACCGACCAGATAATAATCAAATTCAGTAAGTTACTGCGAAGCCTAGAAACCGACCAGATAACAGTTAACTTCAGTAAGTTTGTTGTGAAGCCTGGAATTCAACCAGATAACAATTAACTTCTTTCTCTCAGAAATTTGTTGTGAAGCCTGGAATCTAACCAGATAACAATCAAATTCAGTAAGTTACTGCGAAGCCTGGAAACCGACCAGATAACAGTTAACTTCAGTAAGTTGTTGTGAAGCCTAGAATTCGACAAGATAACAATTAACTTCATTCTCTCAGATTTATTGTGAAACCTGGAATCCGACCAGATAACAA
Organism: Vicia faba; assembly: GCA_948472305.1. Taxonomy (NCBI): domain Eukaryota; kingdom Viridiplantae; phylum Streptophyta; class Magnoliopsida; order Fabales; family Fabaceae; genus Vicia; species Vicia faba. Next base: position 1,363,419,073 of record OX451739.1, on the reverse strand, counting down.
TTAAATTTAGTAAGTTACCGCGAAACTTGGAAACCGACCAGATAACAGTTAACTTTAGTAAGTTGTTTTAAAGCCTGGAATCCAACCAGATAACAGTTCAACTTCATTCTCTCAGAAATTTGTTGTGAAGCCTAGAAACCGACCAGATAACAATTAAATTCAGAATTTATTGTGAAGCCTGGAATCCGACCAGATAACAATTAAATTCAGAATTTGTTATGAAGCCTGGAATCCGACCAGATAACAATTAAATTTAGAATTTGTTATGAAGCCTGGACCCGACCAGATATCAGTTTAACTTCATCCTTTCATGTAAGTTATTACGAATCCTGGAACTCGACCAAATAACAATTAACTTCATCCACCTCAGAAAGTTGCTGCAAAGCCTGGAATCCGACCAGATAACAGCCTAACTTCACTCTCCCAAGTAATTTCCTGCGAAGCCTGGAATCCGACCAGATAACAGTTAATTTAATCTTCCCCGGTAAGTCATTGTGAAGCCTGGAATACGACCGAATAACAATCAACTTCATTTATCCTCAACAATTTGCTTCCAAACCTGGATTTTGACCAGATAACAACTAACTTTTGATTCTCTCCAGTCAGGAATAACTCCCCAGTAGAGCAACAAACAACTGAGACTCCTAAACTCTTTTCCTCCAAGCAGAAATCAACATCCCCTACAGAGTTTCTTCATGCAAAGAGCTAAAGTCAATGTTCCCCAGCGGATTTCTCCTCAAACAATAAAACAGGAATCCCCAGTGGAAACATTCTAAAGAAATTTTGAAGACACACATACTCTTCAACAATAGTACGGGATTTAATGACTCCTCAGCACTTGTCAAGGACTTATTTTCCCAGACAAAGATACACTTCAATAACATTTCACACATCCTATTTACATACATGATAAATGCATACGGAATAATCTCATTTATTTTGAGGACACCATGCATTTCATACATCATGACATTGCATACAGCTAACATTTTACCTTTTCAGGAAAAGGTCAATCAACAGATAGCTATCATCAACAATTTTCAACAGTTCCGGATTAATACCTGAAACAATCTAGGAAAACTATCTGAGAATAACTGATTATAGATTAATACCTGTAACAAGCCAGGAAAGCTATCTACATAAGCAGATTAAAGATCAATACCTGTAACAAGCCAGGAAAACTATCTTTCTTTCTGAGATCAGAGATTAATACCTTAAACCAGACAGGATAACTATCTCAACGACCAGCAAAAAAGGTTCCAGATTAATACCTATAACAAGCCAGGAAAACTATCTGAGAATAACTGATTGTAGATTAATACCTGTAACAAGCCAGGAAAGCTATCTACATGAGCAGATTGAAGATTAATACATGTAACAAGCCAGAAAAACTATCTTTCTTTCTGAGGTCAGAGATTAATACCTGAAACAAGACATGACAGTTATCTACTCGACCAGCTGAAGCAACCCTACCCAGGTTCCTTCTCATTTCTAGATGAAGTTTTACATTGACTCATCATGAAGCAACCCTACCCAAGTTCCTTCTCATTTCCAAATGAAGTTTTACACTGACTAATCATGAAGTAATCCTACTCAGGTTCCTTCTCATTTCCAGATGAAGTTTTACACTAACTAATCATGAAGTAACCCTACCCAGGTTCCTTCTCATTTCCAGATGAAGTTTTACACATACTCATCGTGAAGTAACCCTACCCAGGTTCCTTCTCATTCCAGCTGAAGTTTTACACGGACTCATCATGAAGTAACCCTACCCAAGTTCCTTCTCATTCCAGCTGAAGTTTTACACTGACTCATCATGAAGTAACCCTACCCAGGTTCCTTCTCATTTCCAGATGAAGTTTTACATGGACTCATCATAAAGTAACCCTACCCAGGTTCCTTCTCATTCAAGATGAAATTTTACACGGACTCATCATGAAGTAACCCTACCCAGGTTCCTTCTCATTCTAGATGAAGTTTTACATGGACTCATCATGAAGTAACCCTACCCAGGTTCCTTCTCATTCCAGATGCAGTTTTACCTGGACTCATCATGAAGTAACCCTAACCAGGTTCCTTCTTATTCCAGATGCAGTTTTACCTGGATTCATCATGAAGTAACCCTACCCAGGTTCCTTCTCATTCTAGATGCAGTTTTACCCTGACTCATCATGAAGTAACCCTACCCAGGTTCCTTCTCATTTCCAGATGAAGTTTTATACTGACTCATCATGAAGTAACCCTACCCAGGTTCCTTCTCATTTCCAGATGCAGTTTTACCCGGACTCATCATTAAGTAAACCTACCCAGGTTCCTTCTCATTCCAGATGAAGTTTTACACTGACTCATCATGAAGTAACCCTACCCAGGTTCCTTCTCATTTTTAGATGAAGTTTTACACTGACTCATCATGAAGTAATCCTACCCAGGTTCCTTCTCATTCCAGATTAATTTTTATACTGACTCATCATGAAGTAACCCTACCCAAGTTCCTTCTCATTCTAGATAAATTTTTACACAGACTCATCATGAAGTAACCCTACCCAGGTTCCTTCTCATTTCCAAATGAAGTTTTACATGGACTCATCATGAAGTAACCCTACTCAGGTCCTTTCTCATTCCAAATGAAGTTTTAAACGGACTCATCATGAAGTAAACCTACCTGAGTTCCTTCTCATTCCAGATGCAGTTTTACCTGAACTCATCATGAAGTAACCTACCCAGGTTCCTTCTCATTTCCAGATGAAGTTTTAAACAGACTCATCATAAAGTAACCCTACCCAGGTTCCTTCTCATTTCTAGATGAAGTTTTACACATACTCATCATGAAGTAACCCTACCCAGGTTCCTTCTTCTTCCCAGATGCATTTTTATACGAACTCGTCCTAAAGCAACCCTACCCAGATTCCTTCTCTTAAATTCTAGATGAAGCTTCACATGGATTCATCTTGAAACAGCCCTACCCAGGCTTCCCCCTCATATGTCTCTTAAAGCATCCCTACACTGGCCCATCATAAATTGAAGAATATCCAAAATCTCTGTTGGTTCAGTTTAAATCGATCAATGGTGTATCCTGATTCCTTTCTGTTAGACACTTTCTCTGGTTCATATAAATCTCTCCAAAGATTTATTCTGATTCTTTTCCAGTTGAATTCAAATTTAGACTTAGTCTAATTTCTGCCAACAACCACTCTAGATGGCATACTTAATCCCATATCTGACGACTCTCCATCATCTCTCCAAATGTCATATGTAAGCTCATTCCCTACATTATCAACTATCAGTGCTATTTCATATGAGTGCAAATTTTTGGACACTCTAGTGTTCAATTATCTTATACCTTCTAGCTACGAACAGTAACGTACCATACTTGCTCTTCAGGTTTAAGAAGATTGAACAGGGGCAGTTGTTGTACCCAAAAATTTGCCCTCTCATTTCTCAAGGCATTTCTCACAAGAATTCTCAAAGTTCAAATTTGCACAAGTACAATTGGAGGAAACTATTAAAAAGGGCAAAATAGATAAAAATAATCTTTTCAACAAAATTGGAGAAAAATAAGTTTTCTTCGATTTCCCTTGCTTCGATTGGATTTTTTGGTCCTTTGCAAATCTACTTCGATTCACAAGGCTTCGATTGGAATTTGGTCTCCTTCAAGCCTTCTTCGATTTCTCTTGTTTTGTTTGGACTTTAGTCTCTTTCAAGTCTGCTTCGATTAGACTAGGACTTCCTTAAAGCTTCCTTCGATTCGAAAGGAAATCATCTTCATATAAACTTCACTTGAGTTTTGTTTCCGTTTGAAACAACTTCCTACGATTCAGGAAGTAAATGCCTCCTTTTGGTTTTCTTTGATTCAGAAAGTCAATATTCTTCTGAGAGCTTCCTTCGATTTAGAAGGCAATAACCTTCTGAAAAGTTTCCTTCGATTGCACCATTGGCCCCTCACCTGTTTGCCTGGGATTCACAAGTTTTCAATTGGATGAATGGCTACCTTCCTATGACTTTTGATTTCATCTCCATGTTTGTTTTGAAAAAAATCTCAAAGGTCTTTCATGTTCTTTTCACCCTTTCCTTCATTAGATAAAAGAAAAGTCGGTGGTGACTCTTGCTATCCGCAACAATTGCGATCAAACGCCAAACGCCCAAGTCAGTTCTCCCACCGTATTACAGAATTGGCGACTTTGCTGGGGACAATGACTTAAAAGTGGGGTTACCTTAGGGCTAGATCACCTTTACTTACTTTTCTTTGTTGACTTATTTGCTTTACATTTTGGTTCCTTATTTGGGCTTGTATTGATCCTCTACCCAGACCTGGGACACCTTTTTAGGTAAGTAGCAATATATTGTGGAAACTGTATGGCGTAGACCGATATGGTTAAAGCAATGGCTACATTAGTGTGACACATTTGTTGGTACCGGTATCCCTTGTGTTGAATCGAGGAGAATAGGGGGCCACTGAGCAGTGTCATGAAGCACTAATTGACCTTAGAACATTAATTGAAAACCTTGGCCATTAGGAAGTAGTGAGATAGCCGGTTTCAGTGGAAAGCTGAAAATTGGTTGATACTCGATACTACACTCATTCAGACTGAACTTTTGGGATATCTCGGCCGCAAGAAAAGATTGATTATGCTGAGACAATTCCTAAAAGAAAGTTTAGTGATATTGATATCCCTTAAAAATGGAAAAACAGATGAAAATAATCTTTTCAACAAAATTGGAGAAAAATAAGTTTTCTTCGATTTCCCTTGCTTCGATTGGATTTTTTGGTCCTTTGCAAATCTACTTCGATTCACAAGGCTTTGATTGGACTTTGATCTCCTTCAAGCCTTCTTCGATTTCCCTTGTTTCATTTGGACTTTAGTCTCTTCCAAGACTGCTTCGATTGGACTAGGACTTCCTTAAAGCTTCCTTCGATTCAGAAGGAAATAATCTTCATACAAGCTTCGCCTGAGTTTTGTTTCCCTTTGAAACATCGTCCTTCGATTCAGGAAGTAAAGGCCTCCTTTTTGTTTTATTCGACTCAGAAATTCAATAATCTTCTGAGATCTTCCTTCGATTCAGAAGGCAATGACCTTCTGAAAAGTGTCCTTCGATTGCACCATTGACCCCTCACATGTTTGCCTTGGATTCACAAGTTTTCGATTGGATGAATAGCTACCTTCCAGTGACTTTCGATTTCATATTCATGTTAGTTTCGAACGCGCCCTCATATCACCTTCGAATCCATCTGCAAACCCTTCAATATGCCATAGTGATTCATTATGACACACAACTTGGTGGCCCATTCGAAGGACTTGCCATAGTTAGGGAGTAATTGTTTTTGCTTTCTTTGGAGTTTGTTTAAAGGTTTGGGCCTAAGTGATCAAAATCAAGAGGACTCAAAATGGCATATTCAGCTGAAGAGGGACATTCGAAGAACACACAATTGGTCCATTTGAAGGACACACAACTGGTGGAAACAAATGTTGCTTTGTTGAGTCTGGTCGAAGTTTATGGAAAGATGAAGGATTCAATTCAAAGGGTCAAGTTGTCCATAGGTCACGCTACATATGCCTCAAAATTGTGCCTCACTCCATATTAAATTATTCTTTAAGCCAACTTGCTTTTGATGACATCACTACCTTTTTAGAAATTTTTTGAGCCTCGCGCCTGTCTCTTCTGCACATTTGCCCCCTATAAACTAGGAGCCACCCATCTAAACCATTTATTTTGGTAATTTTATATTGGTATTATAAAAATTTGACACAAGTGGATGTTGGCCTTTCAAAGAAACTATATTTTATTCTTTCACAAAGTTGCTCATTCCAAAAATTTTCTCTATAAATAGAGAGTTCATTTGCACATCAAATGGGGGCTGAGACGCTGAGGGGTTGGGAGGCAATAAGAGGAAACGCTGGTATATTTTGGTTGTGTGGGAAAAACCTTCAAAAACCTCTCAAACTCTCAAGATTCTAAAACATTAAATACACTCTCAAACCCATAATCTAAAGAAACACAACACCTGTTTCTTTCCTCTTTCGAATCCAGTAGAAAGAACACTACACTTGTTCTTCTCCTTCGAATCCAGAAATAATAAACACCACTCTCACACCTCCTGGCCTTTGAATCCAGTCAAAGGAACACCACACCTATTTCTTTCCATCGAATCCAAGAGCATCTATTTCAACCACTTGAAGGTCCAGCACACGTTCCAGCCTCCAGCAAGGTAAGTTGTTCTAAACCTTGAAGTCTTCATTTCTTGTATAACTTGTAAATACAATTCCTTTTCGTTTCAAACATGTAAATAATATTTGTTGTACCCCAAAATTTTCCCTCTCATTTATCAAGTATTTTCCCACAAGAGCTCATTTGGTTCAAGACTACACTAGGGTTGATCAACTCAAGACACCTCCTTAAGCACTGATGACTAAAATTAGGGTTTGAGATTGCATAAGGATAATTGAACTTTCAATGCCTCATATCATAGATCATTATGGACCCACAAGATTACTCATGTCAAGTTTCAATCCTTGAATCACATTTTTGCTCAGTCAATTGAGCAGTTGACCTAAAAATCAGTTGTATTGGGGAAAAAGTCAACTATGGCCAATTTACAGTCAAACGTCATAATTTTTTATCCACATCAATATTATAAACTCGTATGTATCATTTTATCAATTTTGGAGCATAATTCCTCAAGAAATTTGATCAAATTATCAAAAGGGCAAAATGGTCAAAATTAGGGTTTTGATTGAGAAAGGGTAATTTCTGATTTTTGACCTAGCAAATGGTTAATTGGTTTAAGGCATGATCTCAATAGTTAAATTGAATCATTTTTACCTAATGGCAAGACCCAAAACATTTCTCAAGATCAATTGGATTGATAGTGAATTTTCAGTGAACTGATCAAAAGTCAATTGTACACTGAAAAGTCAAACTTTAACTTTTTGGTCAAAATCAAATGTCAAAAACCAAAATTCATAAAAATATGTCAAAATATGAAACTTATTCATCAAGAAATCAAAAAGTCAAGATTTCATTTTGAAAAGTCAAAGTTTTCAAACTTAGAAATTTTTCTAAGTGTTGAAAACTTCATGTTTTTTCACAACTTTGAGCAAATTTTTCACCATAATGCAAGATGATTCAGAAGAAACTTTCAACGTGAAAGTTGTAGATCTCTATGAGATCTACAACATTTCTTTACACAAATTCTTATAAAAGTGCTTGGATCTCAAGTTATTAATTCATGAAGTCATAGTCTTGAAACTAAACACTTAGTGAAATTACCCATAGTTTAGGCAGGATTTTGACCTAACTTCATGGCACTTTTTCATATAGTTCCAAGAGGAATTTTAAAAAGTGATTCAAAGAGGGGTTGTAGAGAACATTACAAGCTTTCCAAAATGTCCAAGAACTCCTTGAGATCATTCTTTATCAGGGAGAATCAAAGAGAGGAAGTTAGGATTTTCAAACTTGAATTACAAGTCATTTTTGATGAACACATGAACCAAATCCATGCTAGGCTGTATAATCTTTGCTTTGCAGGCCTCTAACTTGTTTGTCACTCCATAATTAACGCTTTGCACAGCTTCTAGAAGCTTTAATCCAAGCATTCAATGCATTGCCCATGCTTAATACAATTTTAGGAAGAAAGGCAACATTGTCATTTTGGAAAAGTGGCTTTATGCACAAAGTCCACTCTTCTTGAGCCTCTAACTTGTTTTTTCAGCATACACTCAACATACAAAGTCAGATAAACATGTTTAAAGTTTGCAACCACTTTAGACAACCTTGTACTATGCATTGGGACAATGTGTGGCAAGCTTGCTTCAAAAACAAGAAAAAGAGCCATAACATGTGATTTTTGAATTCTGATCAAGGACAATTCTCCAAACTTGTTTCTTATAAATAGAGTCACTATTTGTGAGCTAGAACAAGAGCTGAAGCACCCTGAAACACACCAAAACTCTCTCAAACCAGAAAATGCCCAAAAACACGATTGTTGTACAGTTTCTAAACTTGAACATCAAACTCACATTTCCCTCATGCGTTTCTTAGCCTTTTAGTTTCTAAAGCTTCCTTACATCAAGTATAACCTATCCATGTCCTTGTTTCATTACTGTAACATCATTTACCATATCCTCCATAACCAAAAAACAGAGCATTACACATTGACTTATCCAAGCTATTCCAGCCATCCATTGCTCAAGCAAACCATTGCATTAGCTTCCTGGGAACTTGAGGAAGCTAACCTGATCATTGCAACACCTTGAATCAAGCTCATTTGTGTTTCACGATTTCTTGTTTTGAGGTATTTTTCTTGAACTTCTATCTCATTACTTAGGTATTGTTATGCTTGCATTTGTGAAGATAAAATGTAGACATCATTACCCTGAAGTTGTACATGTCCATAGATTTCATTTATATTTATTGAGCTAGGATAATTTTAGGATTGAATCTCTAAAAATAATTAGGTCAGAATTTGGTACTTTTAGAAATTCTCATTCATCTTTGATTTATAGTTCATGATATTTATATGGTTGGATTCGTATGAAAAAATGGAGTAATTTTCATGTTTACATTTTTACAAATGGTTGAGAAATGAACAAGTTGCAGGGCTTCTGGCTGGAGGTTGAAGGTGAAGTATATTTAGGGTAGGATTTGTGTTATATATTTGTTGTTTTACATTAGTTAATGGATGTATCACCACCATAGTGGTTAAAGCGCGCGTTTGTCACTATGAGGTCCTGGGTTTAAGCCCCAACGTGACCTTTTTTGCTTTTTTCACTTTTTTCTCACATTTTTACTCTTTTTCCAGCGCCTGGGCCTCCTCTTGTTGGGCCTTATTTTTTTGCTTTCTCTAACCCCCCTGTTTTGTTTTTGCATCTGGCTCAACTTTATTTCTTATTTCATTTTTATTTCATTTTCATTTTATTTTCATTTCATATTTTCTTTATTATTTTTATTATTATTATTATTATTATTATTATTATTATCATTTTTATTAGTAAAAAATCCAAAACTATTTTATTTATTATTTACACTTATTTATATTATTTTCTTATAAAACAAAAAGACTAAAAACATTTTCTTTTAACAAATTAATTTCTTTTTTTTAATAATCAATATTTAGACTTAAGCTTAATTATTATATTATTTTCTTGTAAATTAAAATCAATTTAGAATTTAGGATCTTTCATTTAATTATTTTTATTTACTAGTTTAATTAAATCCACAAAAACCCTAAAAAACTTGTTTTCTTTAAAATAATTTAGTTTACTAACTTAATATTATTTTCCTTTTTTAAGTTAATTATTTTATTTTAATTAATTAGGTAAAAAACCCCTTTTCATAAAAAACAAATAAAAAGCATGTTACTCTACATTTACATTCTTGCATTTTTATCTTTATTTTTGTTCATTTATTCAATTCAATATGATTGTAATATTATTTAGATTTAATTTCTTGCAATAGTCCCCATTTGTAATTTGTACACCCCCTCCCCTAAGTTATGTAATAGCGTAGTAATTTAAAATTCCGCAATTTATCGCTTTATATACAAAATGCTAGCAATTAGGGTTTTGTATGGAAAGACTAAAACTAATCAATAGAAAACCCTAAATCAAAGACAAATCAAGCATGAAAATCAATACACTTGCAAACATACACCCCCTAGGGTAAATCCACTTGATTGTCTTACAAAAATATCCATATTATGCATGTGAGGTATCTTAGCAAAAAACAAGCAAAAATACAAGATCATAGTCCCTCGATGACGCTATCCATGTTGCCTTTCAAAATGATCTTAGTCCCTAAAGAAAAATGCTAAGATATCTTGGAACATTGCTAATCATGGTTATACGATGACCCACGCCCTTCCCTTTTACATCCAAATATAGGGTTTCTTACCAAACTAATGGTAAGATAACAATGTCAAAGGAAAAAGGAAATGAACATGAAAGACTTTTGAGTAGGTAGAATGTTCCTAGTTACTTGCTCCATTTCAAAACAAAACATCCTTGCTATTTGCAAAAACAAACACCTACATTTTCAAAACACCTTTCAAACTTGAAAACATTTTCAAAAGATCAACACCTTTGCATATATTCTTACGAACTAGAATCATTACAAAGTTTGCCTAAACAATGGCCTCTTTACAAAATACTTTCAAAAACCATACAAAGCATATTTTCAAACAAAAGCAAGCGATCTAGCAAGTAACTAAGAGCCCATGGAAAACCATGGATGAAAAGGGTGGTAATACCATCCCTTTTCATAATCTACCCCCCGAACTCAAGAAATAATATCAAAGGTCTTTCCTGTGCTTTTTCACCTTTCCTTTTGGATAAAAGAAAAGTCGGTGGCGACTCTTGCTAACTGCAACATTTGCGATCAAACGTAAAACACCCAAGTCAGTTCTCCCACCGTATCACAAAACTGGCGAATCTGCTGAGGAAAATTTTAAAAGTGGGGTTACCTTAGGGTTAGGTCACATTTACTTGCTTTCATTGCTTGACTTGTTTGCTTTACATTTTGGTTCTTTGTTTGGGTTTGAATCCTCTACCCGGATTTGTGATACCTTATAGGTAAGTAGCAATACATTGTGGAAACTGTGCGGGGTATATCGACATGGTCTAAGAAATAGCTACGTTAGTGCAACATATTTGTGGGTACCGGTAGCCCTTGAGTATTCAAGGAGAATACGGGGGCCGCTGAGTGATGTCATCAAGCACTAATGAACTTTTAGAACCTTTACTTGACCAACTTGGCCATTAGGACCTAGTGAGATAACCGGCTTTGGTGAAGTCTGAAGTTGGTAGATACTCGATACTACACTCATTGAGGTTTGGTTTTTTGGGATATTTCGGTCGCCATTAAAGAGGCTTGCGGTGAAACAATGCCCAAGGAAATAAACCAGTGATATTGAGCTCCTCAGAACCTGATTACTATTACTAGGACAGGTTTTGAGCCAACTAAACTTCAAGAGGGTACTTACCTATTTTTCTTGCTTTTACCTTATTTTTGCCTTTATATTTTCATGCAATTCAATAGGTTGTAATAGTGTAGGATTTTATCTTTCTGCACTTTTGACTTTACACAAAATGTTAGTAATTAAGGTGTATGGCAAGATAAAATCAACAAGTAGACCACCCTGATCAAAAGACAAAAATGCATGCAATTAAACACACCTTGCACACATGCACCTCTAGGGTTAACTCCACTTGTTGCCTTATGAAAAATAGTCATGTTATGCATGTGATACGTCTTAGCAAAAACAATCAAAAATAGAAGATCGTAGTCCCTCGATGACGCTTTGAATGTTTCCTTACAAATGATCTTAGTCCATCAAAAGAAATGCTAAGATATATCACAACATTGTTATCATGACTATACGATGACCCACGCCCGTCTCTTCACATCCAATGATGGGGCTTCTTACCAAATCAACGGTAAGATAGCAACATCTAAAGGAGGAGGAAAAGAACATAAAAGACCTTTTGAGTAGGTAGGTCGCTCCTAGTTGCTCGCTTGCTCACAACAAAAATATTTTATACACCAACACTTTCATTTTGAAACATTTTCAAAAGACAACACTTTGTATGCGTTCTTATAGAGACGAGAATCATTACAAAGACACCTTTTCAAAATCACTTTAAAAAACAAACACTTCTTTGAACTATTTTCCAAACAACCCTTTGTATGTGTTCTTATAGAGATGAGAATCATTACAAAGGCACGTTTTCAAAATACATTCAAAACCGCACCATAAAGCATACTTAAAACAAAAGCAAGTGATCTAGCAAGCAACTAAGAGCCCATAAATAACTATGAATGAAAAGGGTGCTAACACCTTCCCTTTTCATAATCTACCCCCCGAACTCAAGAAAAAAATCTCAAAGGTCTTTCCCGTTCTTTTCACCCTTTCCTTCATTGGATAAAAGAAAAGTCGGTGGCGACTCTTGCTATCCGCAACAATTGCGATCAAACTCAAAACACCCAAGTCAGTTCTCTCACCGTATTACATGCCTATTTATAGGCAAATTATCAATACAAATACATCTTAAAGTTCAAAATTTTGGTTTTTTTCTGTTTTATTTGCAAAAACATCCAATAATTAAATTGAATGAACATATGCATATGAACATGATTAACTGTTAACAAATATACGCATAAGAATAGGAATAAGCATTTACTCAAGATTCTAGGAGCTGGAGTGACACTCAAGATGTCCATAAATCCTCATAGAGCTACTTCTATGAGATTATCCCCACGGAATAATCTTCACAAAATTCATCCCCAATAAGGATGCATTCCCCATAATTTTCTTACGGAGTTCTAATCAGTACACTTCATGAAGATTATCTTCCCCAGCTGAGTTTGAAAACTGTAAAACTGCTACAGAGTTCTTCTCTTTAGCAAATTCAATTTCCCCGGGAGAGTTTGTTTCCTCAGCAGAATATTTCTCCATCAACAGGTTTTATTTCCCCAACAGACTATAATTTCCCCAGCTTGAGTCTATTCCTCAGACTACCACAAGTCACTGATAAAATTCCTCTCCCTAGTGAAGTCACCATTATCCCCAAAAAATTGTTGTAAACCCTGGAATCAGACCAGAAATTAGTTAACTTTATCCTCCCTAGATGAGACGGAGGATTATCCATCTCTTTTATCCCTAGTCGGGATATATAAGAATTAAATTCCCCAGTAGAGTGATGGATAATCGATGATCCTAAACTCTTCTCCCTGAAACAGAAATCAATACATCCCCTGCAGAGTTTCCTCAAACAAGTAAGTAGGAATCCTCAGCGGAAGCATTTTAGACAAGATTGAGGATACACACACTCTTCATCCCCAACAACAGTCAGGGATTTATTTTCCTAGACAAAGATATTGTGCGGGTCTACAAATACACTTCAATAACATTTGACATTCATACGTCATAGCATATGTATACGAAACACATATAGCACAATCTCATTTATTTTGAGAACATTATCACACGATGCATTTCATACATCATGACATTGCACACCGCTAACTCTTTACCTTTTCAGGAAAGATCAATTAACAGACAAATATCACCAACAATTCACAAATAGGTCCAAGATTAATTCCTGAAACAAGACGGGGCAACTATCTATGAGACCACGTTAGAGATTAATTCCTTAAACAAGACAGGGCAACTATCTCAACAGCCAACAAAAAGCAGGTTCTAGATTAATTCCCAAAACAAGACGGGGCAACTATCTGAATGACCAACCACTGGTTAACTCCTGAAACAAGACAAGGCAACTATCTGTGACAAACTAATTGCAGATTAACTCCTGAAACAAGACAGGGCAACTATCTGTGACAAACTGATTGTAGATTAATTCCTGAAAGAAGACAGGGAAACTATCTCAACAGCCAACAAAAAGTAGGTTCCAAATTAATTCCTGAAACAAGACGGGGTAACTATCTGAATGACCAACCCCATATTAACTCCTGAAACAAGATAAGGCAGCTATCTGTGAAGAACAAACTGATTGTAGATCAATTCCCGAAACAGGATGGGGCGACTATCTACATGAATAGATTGAAGATTAACTCTTGAAACAGGACAGGGAAACTATCTTCCTTTCTTTCTCTTTGGTCAGATAAAGATTAATTCCCGAAACAGGATGGGGCGACTATCTTTATCACCAACAGATTAATTTCTAAAACAAGATAGGGCAACTATCTGTGAAAAAACTGATTAAAGATCAATTCCCAAAACAGGACGGGAGACTATCTTTATGACCAATAGATTAATTCCGGAAACAAGACAGGGCAACTATCTGTGACAAATAGATTGAAGATTAACTCCGGAAACAGGACGGGGAAACTATCTTTCTTTCTTTATGGTTAGATAAATATTAATTCCCGAAACAGGACGGGGTGACTATCTTTATTACCAATGGTATGAACTCCCAAAACATGACGGGTTTACCAACAAACTGATTACAAATTAATTCTCTAAATAGGACGGGGCGACTATCTATATGATAAGCAGCTACTCAAACACCTTTCCCAGAGGTTCACTCTAGAAAGCACTCTTCAGATACAGTCGAGTGTAGACTCATTCTAATACTTCTATCAACAATTACCTCTGTATGGCATCTATAAGCCCATATCCTTCACCTCTCCAAATGGAATCTCTAAGACCATTCTCGATATAATCAATAAACAGTTTCATTTCATGCACAGGCAAGTGCAAATTTCTGGGCACTTAAGTGTTCAATCATTTTCCACCTTTAAGTCGCGAATGGCGAAAATGTAAATCTAACTCTTCAAGTTTAAGAAGATTGAGCAGGGGCAGTTGTTGTACCCCAAAATTTTCCCTCCCTTTTCTTCAAGACATTTCTCATAAAAGATCTCAAATGCTCAGGAAGTCTCAAGAGTTGATCAGACAAGCTCACCTCCTAACCATTGGGTCCACAATTAGAGTTTTGGTTTTCTAAAGGAAAATTGCATTTCTAATGCCTCAAGTGGATTTTATGGTTCATCATAGACCTCCAAGGATACTCATAACAAGTTTCAAGTCTTGCATCATAAATTTGCTCAGTCAATTACTCAGATGATTAAAAATCAGTTGTATTGGGTAAAAAGTAAACTATGGTCAACATAGTGTCAAATTTCATTATTTTTGGCCAACATCAACATTTTGAACTCATATTCATCAATTGATCAAGGGATTATCATAATTCCTCAAGAAAATCATTTAAATCATCAAAGGGGCAAAATTGTCAAAAATTAGGGTTTTGACTGAGAATGACTGATCATTGACTTTTGACCTAGTACATGAGCCAATGACTTGAAGCATGATCTTAAGTACTCAAACACAATATATTGACCTGATTTCATGGCTCAAATAATTTCTCAAGATCAAGTGATTGATAGTGGAAATTTGGATCAATTGATGAAAAGTCAACTAACACACAAAAAGACAAACTTTGACTTTTTGGTCAACATTGAATTCCAAAGATCAAGAACCATCAATACATTCAAAAATATCAAACTTGATCATCAAGAAAGTCAACAAAAAGTCAAAATTTTCAATACTTCTAAAAATTCTAAGTGTTTTTGACCTTGATAAATTCACTACTTCATGACCATTTTTCACTATGATGCAAGATGATTCAAGGGAAACTTTCAAAATGAAAGTTGTAGATCATGATGAATTCTACAACTTTGTCCTTTAGGGTTGATGTCAAAAAAATGCTTGGATTAAGATATATAGGCACATGAAGTCATGACATTTTTAACAAAACACTTAGTGAAAATTTCAACAAGTTTGGTCAAATTTTTGTCCCAACTTCTTGGCAATTTTTCACCAAGTACCAAGTTGATTTAGCCAAAGTGGTCAACATGAAGGTTGTAGATAATATTTTAAGCTTTCCAAAATGACCAATAAATTGAAGAGATCATTCTTGATCTAGGATATTCGAAGAGATGAAGTTGAGCATTCATTCTTGAATTACAAGGCATTTTCATGAAGAACACATGATCAAATCCCAAACCTATGCTGCATAATCTTGCTTTGCATGCTTATAACTTGAAAATCACTCAATAATTTAATGTTTACACAATTGATTGATCCATTGTCCAAGTGATTCAAGCTTTGTCCAAGTTGATTTTCCATTTAGGGAAGAAAGCCAAGACTTCTATTTTGGAAAAGTGGCTTTAATCACAAAGTCCACTCTCCTTGAGCCTTGCACTTGTTTCTTCTGATCATACACAATCTAAAAGCTAGAAGAAACATATTTATAACTCCTAACCACCCTACAAGCCCTTGTACTATGCATTGGAACAATGTATTTCAAGTTTGCTTCAAAACCAAGTCACATAACCATAACATGTGATCTTTGAAATCTGGTTACTTGAGCCTTCCAAACCTTTTCTCTATAAATAGAGAAGTTATTTGCAAGCTAGAACACGAGTTCAAGAGCCCTCAAACCCCCCTCAAACTCCCTGAAATCAGAATTGGCATTCAAAATCTCCATTGTTGCAAATTCTGACCTTGAACTTCAAACTCACAATCAATTTGTGTGTTTTCACTCTAAATCAATCACAAAGCTTCCATGCTTCATTTAGAACCTATCCAATACCTTGTTCCATTAATGTAACACCATTTGCACCATCCTCCATTTTCAAAAACAGGAACCTGCAACTTGACTTCTCCATAAAGTTTCAGACACTTTTGGCTCAAAGTAAGCATTGCAATAGCTTAGTAGGAGTTCAGTGAAGTTATCCAGATCATCACAACATGATTTCCAGTTTTGAGGTAAGTTTTCTTAACTTTGAACTCTCTATACAAGCATCATTAATGGTTACTTTTTCAATAAAAAAATGTAGACATCATTGCTCTAGAGCTAACCATGCCTTTAGTTTTCATTTATGTTAACTGTACGTGGAGAATTTTAAAGTTGAACTTTCAGAAAAATTAGGGTTTATTTTGGTACCAAACAAAATTCATGTTCATCTTTGATTTATAGCTTAAGTTCTTCACATGGTTGAATTGTGGTGAAATTTAGAGCAAGTTTCATGT
The DNA here is from genome assembly GCA_948472305.1 of Vicia faba. Classification (NCBI taxonomy): domain Eukaryota; kingdom Viridiplantae; phylum Streptophyta; class Magnoliopsida; order Fabales; family Fabaceae; genus Vicia; species Vicia faba. The sequence goes on along the minus strand of OX451739.1, from coordinate 1,363,402,527 downwards.
TTACATTTTTGAAAATAGTTGAGAAATGAAGAAGTTACATATTTAACCATGGTGATGTTCATCTCTGTGCGCGTAAGGTAGAAGATAAAGTCATTTTGAAATTTTAGAAATGATTTTATTTTAAGTTTATTGCAACCTGTGTTATGAACGGATGAAACAGCCACCCCAGTGGTAAATAAGCGCGCGCTAAGTCACTTTCCTATAGGGACCTGGGTTCGATACCCAATGATACCCTTTTATTTTTCACATAATTTGTTATTTCAGATTCAGTGCAAGTAGGCTAGGGATATGCATAGTGTTCCTCTCACCATCACCACATGATCATCACATGGCTAAATCCCACGCTCTATAAAGCAAGTACATGATACACCTCCAAAAAGTTGGCCATACTGGATCTCATAGGCATTGGACTTTCTATAATGGGTCTGGAACTTTTGTTCTTCTCACCCCCTTTATTTCTCATACTACAAGCCCACTCCAACCTCTTTTTTTTGTTTTATTTTCTGACTCAAACAAAGAAATATATTTGGGCCTAACATTTTTTGCTATAGTTCACACTCCTTTTTATTTTTCAACCCCCAAGCCCAATATTTTTTTATATTCTTTATATTTTATTTATTTTTATTTATTTATTTATTTATTTTATTTAACCAAAATACAAAAAAATATATTTTTCTCAAATAATTAGATTTATTTATTTTATTTTATTTCATTTTTTCCAAACAAATAAAAATCTCAAAATACTTTCTAAACAATTAATTTCTCTTTAGATTTAGGTTTTCTTATATTTAAATTATTTCTCCTTTTAATTAATTGTTTATCTTAGTTTAATTTATTTCTTTTAAAATACAAAGTCATTTAATTAAATTATTCATCAAACCTTTTCCATCAAAAGTCATAAAAAAACAAAATTCCTTTTCTTTTTCCTCTACTTTACATTCTTGCGCATTTTATTATTTTACATTATTATTCATATTCAATAGTTTGTAATAGATAATTAGGCTTTATTGATTTCTTCCCCTCATTCACAAAATATTACCCCCCCCCCCATTCCCAAAGCATTGTAATAGCGTAGGACATTTAAATTCTGTAATTTACCACTTTCCTTATTATTGTTAGTAATTAGGGTTTGTATGACATGACTAAAACCAAACATTAGACAACCCTAATTCAAGTTAAAATATTTGAATCAAACACACTTTTCACACTTACACCTCTAGGGTAACTTCACTTGTTGCCTCAGATTAAAACAGTCATGTCCCTCAAACGTGAGATGTTTTAGCAAAAGACCCTCAACTAAAATATTGTAGTCCCTCGATGACCCTTTGATGTTGCCTTCAATAAACGATCTTAGTCCCTTACGACAAATTGCTAAAACATCTTACAAGTTTCCTTCTATGACTGTACAACGACCCACGCCTGTCCCTCACATCCAATGATATAGCTCTCTACCAACCAATTATAAAGTAGCACTATCTAAAGGAGGAGGAAAAGAACAAAGACTTTTTGAGTAGGTAGATTGCTCGTAATTGCTTGCTCACAAACTAAAACCATTTTCATACCTCAAACTCTCAAAAACAAACATATTTTTAAACACTCTCTTTTCAAACAAATATTTTCAAAATAACACTTTGTATACATTCTCAACGATACGCGAATCATTACAAAGTATGCCGTACAAAGGCGTTTTCAAAATATTTCCAAAAAAAAAACATTTTGTATACATTCTCAGCGACACGAGAATCATTATAAAATCATCACTTTCAAAACATCTTTCAAACTTACACAAACACAACGCATTTCAAAGTGAGCTAGCAATTAAGAGCCAGTAGATAACTACAGATGAAAAGGGTTCTAACACCTTCCCTTTTCATAACCTACCCCCCGAACTCAAGAAAATTCTCAAAACGTATTTCCTGTTCTTTTCACCCTTTCCTTTTTTGGATAAAAGAAAATTTGGTGGCGACTCTTGCTATCCGCAACATTTGCGATAAAACACAAAATACCCAAGTCAGTTTTTCCACTATATCACACATTGTATTTAGGTTTCTTTCAATTGAATCATATTATATACCTTTTATTCTAATTGAGGAGTAAAACATAAAGAGGGTGTGTAGATTTAAAATGGATCATCAATATCTGATGGCCCATTGGTTTTTAAATAGAATTTCGTCTCATGGGAGGTGTTTTGTTTTAAAAGAAGTATGAGCAAATCATTTCATTAAGGCCCATTAAAGTACTTTTCTTTTAAAGAGAGTGTATAAAACAATTCTTTTTTATGATGAAGCTCAATTATATAAGAAGGCCCATTTCAAGTTTTCTCTATTGTTTTAAAAACAATTTATTATTGTTTAAAATCTAAAAAAACAATAAAATTATAAGGACGATTTAAGTTTTTTTGAAAAAAAAAGCTGACTTTTTTTGTAAACCATCAGGCCCAATATGGAGGCTTGTTTAGTCTTAATTTGTTTGAGTTCTAAGTTGTTTTAAATGTTGTAAAAAATATATTTATTACTTTAATTTACTCTTAGTATATAAGTTGGATTATTTTGAAAGAAGCAGTGACTAAAAGTTAGGTCCAGACACCAAGCCCAGTTCGATTAGAAAATCATTTTGTTGCAAATTAGCCAAAATAAGCCCAATAATTCAAAAGCAGTGGCCCATTCAATTCTTATTTTGTTTTGAAAATTATTTTTGTTTTATTATCATAAACGTCAAAATTATTTTCAATATTACTAATTATGTTACAAATTTAATATTGGACTTTGCTTTGATTGTTGTTTGAAAGAAAAATCATTTTTTTAAGGAAGAAAAAGGGGCCATTAGATAACCCATTTGCTCAGGCCCAGTTTTGGTTTTTTACGCCTCAGATAACAAAAATTTTAGTCTATATAAATCCAAAAACAGTCAAGCCCAAATCGAAAATACATCACAGGCCCATTTCGATACAAATGTTTTGGTTCTGATATCAGGAAAAAAATGCACAGGGCCCAAAAGACCAAACAAACATTTACTGTTCAGATTAGAATTAAAACAGAAACAAAACTTAATACAGAAACAATGTTATCATTATTCCAAAGCTCAATCAATACGAAATCCAACACAAAAACGGAAACAAATTGAAGGTGTTTACAATTTACAAACAAAATTTAAAATGTTTCCTAAATCTATTTTAACCCTAATCAATTTCTGATTAAAATTCACAGATAAACTAAATAAATTCCTAATCTGATAAAACCCTAACTAAAACACGATTCAATTTACAGACAAATCTGTCTGTTTACTAAAAAGATAAAATGCTATAAAACGACCAAAGTATTACAGAGAAGGGGAGAAAATGATAGGACATGAAAACAGACGGGGAGAACAAAACATAAATTGTTGCAAAAGAAAATAAATTTACAGAATAAAAAGAAAGGTCTTAAGGGGGTTGCCTTCATCTTGCCGCTGTCTTCAAATCTTTGATTACCATGTTAGCTTAGGGTTTTAAGATCTGAAACCCTAGTTATTCACCCGCTGCCGTCTTGAAATTCTTAGCCATCACCACCACTTCCATCGCCATACCTACGAACAAAGAAATAGAGAAGGAGCGGTTAGGAGGGCCAAAATCAGAAAAGGGTTCGAAAGGAATCTCTACGGGTAAGACTTAGCTTTTACAATGGTTTGTTTTTTCACTATTTTTACTCTTTGATTTATGGTGGATTTTAGGATTGAGGATGGTCGCCGCTGTCGGTGGGAGAGGCTTTAGGGTTTTTTCATAAGAGAGTAAGAACCGGGAGTTTGGAGAGTTCAGAGAGAGAAACAGAACCCGGAGAGAAAAGAGGGTAATAACTTAAATGAAAAAATATTTTGTTAAAAAATGAAAATATATTCTGTCTATTAATCCTATACATGCAGATCTACAACCATTACCATGTTCCATCAACCATCACCACCTGATTGCCATCAAACAACCTAAAGCGTGCGTGTATAGGATCCCTCCATGCGCTCCCTACACTTGATCCGAACGGATCAAAGTTGGACTTCCTTGGCCAGGCCCAGTGATTATCCATACACCCTTTTAGTCTTGTTCTGCTGTCACGTTGAAAAATAACACCCCCCAGCCCTATGGGCCAAGTCCAAAATCTGGACTTGGGCCTTACTGTTTCACACCTCCCAGCTTTGCTGACACGTTCGAAATTGCACCCCCTTGGCCTTTGGGCCTGAATTCAATATCTGAATTCAGGCTCATACTATTAGAACCCCACCATTTTACGAACCTAGTATATTTTGCACCCCCCCTATGTTTTCTATTATTTTAATTATTTTATTTATTGATTTTATATTTCCATATTCCCACATGTTTTCATTATTATTAATTTTTTTATATTTATATAATTATATGTTTATATATTTATATGTTTATAATTCTAATATTCTATTATTTATTATTATCACATATATTATTTCCCAAACTCATTCAAATATTATTTTATTTATTACATTAAATTTTATTTTTTATCATGCATTCAAACATATTATTTTCAATAATTAATATATTAAAAAATATTCAACCAACTATAATTCATTTTCAAAAATAAAATTAATTCTACAAACAACTTTCAAAAAGGATTGCGAATTCATTCAAATCGATTGTGTGTTTAGTCTAACAATCTTCGCTATTCACGACACCTAGACTAAACGTGCGGAAAATGTGAATATCTTCGCAATCCATAAAAAACACAAACCAACTGCGAACTACGAAATAGGACTTTGATTCCTCATAAGAGGATACGTAGGCATGTGATTAAAATCGTGACGAGTTCCCCTAATAAAACATTAAAATCCTATTTCCCTAAAGATTAATTCTAAACCTAGTATCCTTGTGAACAAGGTAGATAAGATGTGCCTAACACCTTCCCTTCGTCTATAACCGAGTCTAAAAACCTAGAATATCTAACTTTTTAGGGTTATCCTTAATATTCCCTTCGTTAGGATAAAAATTAATGGTGGCGAATCTCGTTTCAAAACCAGTTACAATAGTTGGCGAATCTCCTGGGGACTCAACCCTAGGTTTAGAAGCCTTGTCCTTTGTTTTTAGGGTTCTTTTTATTTTTGGGTTTTTATTTAATCAATTATTTATTTGTTTTGTGCATTTATTTACTATTATTGTTATCATATTATTGTATCTATGACAGGATTTAAATTTTTTGCAAAAAATATTTTCAAAAAAACCTTAGAAAGAAGGTTCGTCTATTAGCCAATGGGATACATCATCCCTATAAGTTTATGTGACGACTTCGCTTAGAGTCGATGGAATTATGCAAAAGAAATACGTCTCAAGAGACATCCTCTTGGGAAGTAGGACTTTGGAATGACGCATATGGCTCTTTGTACAAACCTCAAACTAAAATCTCATGATGAGACTCTTCATGACTTAGAGACAAAAGTTTCGGTCAATAAAGAGACTCCACTTAAGGGAGGCCCTTGTGCCTTTCCCCCTAATGTTATTCATGATACCCTTAAGGAAACCACCTTATGAGGAGGGTAGAATATCCATAAAACCAAACTAAGAGCTTACCTTTTAGGGTTATTATCCATTAAATTACGTCATTTAGCTCTACATTCACGCATTCATACATCTTTACATTTCATATAATCATTATCCTCCATTCTCATTTGTTTGTCTTATTCATAGGGTAAAAAAAAGATATCAAAGGTTTTTCGTGAGTATCTAAGGATGAGTACTAAAGGGAAGCAACTCGTCTATATCAATGCTATCAAACCAGATGTGACTAAGATTAAGGTTGTAAAAGAAAGATTATCTGAAAGGTCTCTAAAAACATTTACTCGTCGCTATGGGGATATTTTGGACTTAACCAAAGTCGAAGTATAGTTGGATGCTATTTCTGCTCTGATTCAATTTTATGACCCTCCGTTGAGATGCTTCACTTTTCAGGATTTTCACCTGGCACCAACTTTGGAAGAATTAGACAGAATTATGAATTTTTCTAAATAGAAGGCCTATGTGGGTATCGGACAAACCATCAGCGTTAAAACACTGGCAGAAGGTTTAAAAATCCCTTATCCTGAATTTGCTCTTAATTATAAAAAATAAGGAGAAGTACGAGGAATTAAGAGATGTTACTTAGAAGCTAAAGCTCTTGATCTGGCTAATAACAAAGAATGGGAATCATGTGTCGACTGTCTGGGGATGCTTATATTTGGGGTTATTTTGTTTCCATGAACTATAAACTATATTCGCCCTGCAACCATCAGTGTGTTCTGGGGTACGAAAACTTTTAATACAGATCCAACCCCTGCTCTGCTTGCTGACATTTATTACACGATTCATACACAATATGAAAAGAAAAGAGGTGCTCTAAATTGTTGTATTTCATTGTTGTACTCCTGGCTCATGACTCACCTTTACAAAGAGGATTACATGATTCCAAATCTGATAAGGTATGAGTGGCCTCAGAAATTAAGGTATCTTACTGCTAGTTATGTGTTATAGTATGCAAGGAAACTAGATATTGGTGATATCGTTTAGAGTTGTGGGGATTTTCCTAATGTTCTGTTGATTGGGTCACATGGTTGCATTAATTACAACCCTACTTTAGCCCTACGGTAACTAGGGTATCCCTTGGAAGACAAGCCTTCAGACAAACAACTTCAACAATTGATCATTCATGACATGGGTAGAAATGATCGAGAGTTGCTCACCAAAATTATCCGGGCTTGGAGCAGGGTTAACAAAAGAAAAGCTGAAAAGAAGAATGTTGTAGCAAATGAACCATACACTCAATGGGTTCTGGACAGGGTACAAATTATAAAACTGCCTTTTGATATAGACCCCGAATACAAGCAAGAGGTCCCAGTTACTCCACCTATGTCTTTGGAAGAGATAGATGATCTGAAGAAAGCCTTGAAACAGGCTCAGAGGCAGAAAGAAAAACTAGAGCTCAAACTCCTTAACTTAACCAAATAGAAAAGACAAATGTAGCACATAATTGAACCAAAAGACCAACAGATTCAAAGAGATTGTGAAGCATTTAAAAAGGAGAGTATGAAAAGGAAATGTTCGACTGAAGGGTTGTTAAGTGCTACTTTTAATCTGGATTCCCATAATCAGAGGCTGGAAGACGCTGCTAATAAAATTGGAAAGTTAACCAGATGGTATGAAAAAGCTGCGCAAGAAAAGAAAATGTTGGAGGAAGATTTAAGGGATCAAATCCAAAGCTTAGCCCAAGTCTCTCTAGATTAGGAAGAGCAGTTGAAATATCTCACTACCAGACTTTAGGATAGCCAAGAATCAGAGGTAAGGGAACACCTTGCAAAGATGAGGGCAGAAATACTTTTGGCCCAGAAAACTGAAGAGTACGAGCAGGTATACCTTGAGTTAGAAGGACTTCGAAAAGATTTCCTGATACAATAGAGACTTTATACGGAGTTGAGGGCTTAAAATATGTATTGGGAAGAGCAGTATACAAATATTGCCCAAGCAGGAAGGGATAAACATAAGATAATTCTCAACCTCTACCGAGAGTACCGATACTACAAGGACAAGCATGAGAAGCTCGCCTTCTTGGCCAACAATATCATTGAAGACATCCCTAGAAGCTTAAGGGACACAGAAAGTGTAATGGCCCTTCTCCTAAAGGACTTCGATGATTTCCTCAAGTTGTGTAGGACAATTGTCGATCGTTTTAGAGAAGACATCCACAAGCGGGCTTAGGAGAATGTTTTCCCTTTGTTTATTTCCCTTTCAGCAAATTTTTTGTTTTAAGATTATAATATCTTTCAGTATCTGAATTTTGTTCTCTTTTAAAGGACAACTGGCATTTTCAATAAAAGCATTGTGTTTACTATTTCCGTTTGCGTATTCGTTTTCCAAATACTCACCAATTAAAAAAAGCAAAACCTAAAAAAATACATGATATATATATATATATATATATATATATATATATATATATATATATATATATATATATATATATATATACCCAGGTGAATAAGACATTCGAAACATGATTCTCAACATCGCTCATACATATTCCTACATTCATAAACATTTGCATCTCATAAACTCACAACTCAAAAACTCATTTTTCAAAATCATCTCCAGTTGAACCATTGGTAGAAGGAAACCACCACCTCCTTGTCCATCATATCAAACAAGAGCTCACCAACTAAGAGCCATGGAATAAATTGAAGAAAATCAAGCAGCTTTCAAAGTGGATCTAAAACAAGTCAAGAGTAACGTCAACTCAATGAGAGGGGATATGAATCAGGTTCTTCTAGCTTTAAATAACATCATTGATAGACAAGAACAAATTCCCAGGGTAACCTTTGAGGAAATAACCCAGACCATTAGTGTATCAAGCGGTCACCAATTGAGAAAAGGACCATAGTCAGGGCCACAACAATATGTCATGGCTCAACATGAGACAAGACAAGAAACTGAAGGGTTTATCCTACCTCCACCAAAGGCAGGGGAATCCCATACCCTACAGATTTTGGTTAACAATGTTGATAATTACTTGGAATTGCAATATGGAGATCATGACCTGGAGGATGTCAATCAGGCACCTCAGAAGATGACCAATACTCCTGTTACTAAAAATCCACTGGTCATGAATTAATATAAAGCTTTAGAAGAAAGGTTAAAAGCTCCAGAGGGATATGATGCTTTTGATGTCGATGCCCTCGAAATGGGTTTCATTTCGTATGTAGTAATTCCTCCAAAATTCAAAGTACCTGACTTTTGAAGATACAAAGGGCTCACTTGTCCAAGAAACCACCTGTGCATGTATTGTTGGAAGATACATGCTTATGCTCAAAACCAGAAATTAATGATTCACTGCTTTCAAGACAGTTTGAGTGGGGCATCTCTGGATTGGTACATTTAGTTAGAGAGGACGCACATCCAGACATGGGAAGATCTTGCTAATGCTTTCTTAAAACAATATAAATTCAATCTAGACATGGCGCCTAGCCACATAAAACTCCAGAACCTATCCCATAAGAAAGAAGATTCCTTCAAGGAGTACGCTCAAAGGTGGAGGGAGATAGCATCCCATGTACAACCACCACTTCTGGAGAATGAACTAGTCGACATGTACATGGAAACCTTGCAGGGGGTATACTATGAAAAGATGGTAGGAAACATCTCTTCGGGATTTTCTGACCTGGTTACTATTAGAGAGAGGATTGAGACTAGAATAAAGAATGGAAAGATTCAAGGGGGTCATCAAATGCCCCTTAAAATGCAAAAAGACTGGTTCCTAACTTCATAAAGAGGAAGGAGGGTGAAGTTAATGTTGTGGCTTCATAACCAAGGACACAATAACCATTAATAATCCCGCAGGGACAACAACAAAACAAATTTGAAAGCCCTCCAAGAAAATTGGATCCACTCCCTATGCCATCCAGCCAATTATTGCAACACTTGATCAAGGCATCTTTGGTAGAGCTAAAACCTCTAGCTCCTCCAGTTGGGCCACTTCCTCCCAAATACAATGCCTATGCCAAATGCAAATATCGTGTTAATTCCCCAGGGCATACTATAAATCAATGTTGGGCTTTCAAGCACAAAGTTCAGGATTTGATCGACTCCTAAGACATTACTTTTGAGAAACCAAACATCAAATCAAACCCCATGCCTCCGCATGGTGGACCAGCAATAAATGTGATCGAGGTAGTCACCAACTATGGCGCAACCATACAAGTAAAGGCTCCGATAAATTTGTTAAAAGAGTACCTGTTGGAATATGGGTTCCTTTTGGAACATAACAAAGCTTTTGAAAAGACACTACAACAATTTGTGGACCAGGGGATAATCCAATTCAGGCCATACCCTGAAGGTGAATATATAGCAGCAATTGAAGGAAGTACGAAGAAACCATTGGTAATTCCTTGCCAAGGGCTGAACCATAATAAGAAGACTCTTATGATCCCATGGGGAGATTCAACAGAAACTCCCACGATAAAGCAAACTTTGAGGATACCACTAGCACTAAAGACTACAATGGTAATTGAGGGGCCATCTCCTACCCCTTACGAAACTGATAAAGAAATACCATGGAATTATGATTCAACTGTATATATCAATGGCTCGAAACAAGAATGTGAGACATCATCAAGTCAAGGACCTACAATCTTAAATATAGCAGGAACAAGAGGCATGAACCGTAGTGGCCGAGTGTTCAAATCTGAACCACCGAAGAAGAAGGATAATATGTTGAAGAATAAAAATGACACGTTAACAAAAGAAAAAGGAAAAGCGGTAGTGGAGGTGAATCAGGAGCCTCTAAGAAAAAGCTTTACAGACGAAGAGGCTGACAAATTTCTGAAAAATAATTAAGAGAAGCGACTATTGGGTAGTGGATCAACTTCACTAAACCCCAGCTAAAATTTGCATACTCTTGTTGCTCATCAATTAAGAGGCGCATTGGGATTCATTGATGAAAGGTTGGAGTTCTGCTCATGTTGCAGAAGAAATTAATGTGAACCAATTTGATAATGTTGTAGCTAATCTGACATCTGGGTCATATCAGGATTTTAACGACAATGAGTTACCTCCACAAGGCCGAGCTCATAACAAATTATTGCACATCTTGATTCAAATAGGTATTAGAATCTATCCAGAGTGCTTACCAACACTGGTTCTACCCTCAATGGGTTACCAACATCTAGCCTGATGCGGCTAACACTAGATGGTGTTATGATAAGGCCGAGTTCCATGATAGTTAAAGCTTTCGAAGGTTCTCAAAGTATAGTATTCTGAGAAGTGGACCTTCCTGTCAGGATTGGCCCACACGTGTTCTATATCACCTTTCAAGTGATGAATATAGAACCAGCATACACATGTTTACTCGGACGACCTTGGATTCATGCAGCAGGGGAGGTCACTTCAACCTTACATCAAAAACTGAAGTTCTTTGTTGAGGGGAGATTGGTTATAATTGATGGAGAAGAAGACATCTTTGTAATTCACATTGAACCTTACAGGTATATCAGTGCTGACAAAGATTGCATAGCCACGCCATTTCAAGTCTTAGAGGTTGCTTAAATGATAACCCTACCAGTAGAAAAGGTCAAGAAACCTACTGTAACTTCGTGGAGGGATCTACATATGGAAATGGAGAATGGTGACTCGAAAGGCTGGGGAAAACTCCCAGAAACATCTAAGAAGAAGAACCGCTTTGGTGTGGGTTACGAATCATCAAAGGCTACTATGAAAGGCAAAGCACGATTTCCATCAATCCAGGAAACCTTCATCGAAAAAGGGGTAGAGCATGGAAGACAGGTGGCAATGATATCTAATAAAGATAACATTAAAAAAGCATCAGATTACATTCATGAATGTGCCCCAGGCGAAGAACTCAAGAACTGGACAGTTGTGGAGATTCTAGAGACTTTCTTTCCAAAGTAATTTTCTTTGTTTTTGAAAGAACCTATGTCAATCCCGAGGCATAGGGGTTGTTTGTAAGGATCCCCCATTTGTTTCAACCAATATTCATGATTAATAAAAATATGTTTTGTATTCAATTAAGATCCTTGTTTTTCTTTTTGCATTTGTACTTAATTTTTAAAATGGCAATACTTCCTCTCATATGCATTTTCCAAATTCACGTACTAGACAAAAACTGCACCAAAACATGATAAATGTGCAGATCCATGTCCAAAATCACCGATAATGTTACTGCTGCTATCTGATATGATTTTGATGCTCCTGTCAACCAAGTTGAAGAGGAAGATGATCAGGATCTTAAACTTTCTGAAGAACTGGAAACAAGCATATAGCAAAAAGCTGACAGTATACAACGACACGAAGAACCTATTAAGACCATTAACCTTGGCACGAAAGTGGATCTGAAAGAGATCAAGCTAGGGGTAGTGTTAGAAGAAAGCATCAAAGAAAGGTTGATCAAGTTGTTCATGAGTACATGGATATATTTTCCTGGTCTTACAAAGATATGCCAGGGCTGGACACAGGCATTGTGGTGCACAGACTACCTCTTAAAAAAGGTTGCTCCTCGGTCAGGCAGAAGCTCAGGAGAACCCGTCCGGACATGTCCAGCAAAATTCAAGAAGAGGTCCTTAAACAATTTGACACAGGGTTCTTAGCAGTGATAAATTATCCACCTTAGATAGCTAACATCTTCCAGGTACCCAAGAAAGATGGAAAAGTACGTATGTCTGTGGATTATCGGGATCTAAACAAAGCAAGTCCTAAAGACGATTTTCCACTACCTCACATAGATGTGCTAGTGGACAATACAACTCAAGCTTCAGTATTCTCATTCATGGACGACTTATCAGGCTATAATCAAATCAAAATGGCACTCGAAGATATGGAGAAGACTACTTTCATGACACCTTAGGGCACTTTATGCTACAAAGTAATGTCGTTTGGTTTGAAGAACGTAGGGGAAACTTATCAGCAGGCAATGGTCACATTGTTCTATGATATGATTCACAAAGAAGTTGAGGTGTACGTAGATGATATGATCTCCAAATCCTATATGGAGGAGGATTATATCACACATTTACATAAGTTATTTGATCGTCTGTGAAGGTTCAAACTGAGGTTGATCCAAACAAATGTGCATTTGGTGTCAGATCAGGCAAGTTACTGGGTTTTATCGTAAGTCATCAAGTTATTAAGGTGGACCCCGACAAAGTAAAAGATATACAAGAAATTCCAGTTCCAAAGATAGGGAAATAGGTTTATGGTTTCTTAGGAAGATTGAACTACATTTCAAGGTTCATATCACACCTAACTGCTACGTGCAAACCCATATTCAAACTACTGCGAAAAGATCAACTAGTGACATGGAATGACGATTTCCAGACATATTTTGAGACGATAAAGCAATATTTACAAGAGTCATCGATCTTAATGTCGCCAGTTCCTGGAAGACCACTAAATTATGTATCTAACAGTACTTGAAGGATCAATGGGATGTGTATTAGGACAACAAGACGGAACGGGTAGGAAAGAGCATGCAATTTACTACCTCAACAAGAAATTCACGGACTGCGAAACCAGGTACTCACTCCTCGAGAAGACTTATTGTGCATTGGCTTGGGCTACTAAAATATTGAGGCAATACATGTTAACATACACCAAGTGGTTAATAGCAAGAATAAATCCTTTAAAGTATGTGTTCGAAAAACCATCTCTTACAGGGAGGATTACCCGATGGCAAATGTTATTATCGGAGTACGACATACAATATGTTACTCAAAAGGCCATCAAAGATAGTGTACTAGCCGACCATCTAGCTCATCAATCGTTGCCAGAATATCAACCAATGAAGGTCAACTTTCCAGACGAAGATGTTATGGTTATAGATGACTACGAAATACCAGGGACCAATGAAGGACCTGAACCAGGGGCACGTTGGACACTCATGTTTGGCGGAGCTTCAAATGCACTGGGGCACGGTATCGGGAAGTTTTGACTTCTCCAAAGAACTATCAGAAACCTTACATTGCAACGTTATGTTTTGAATGCACCAACAATATCGCTGAATATGAAGCTTGTATCTTGGGTCTGGAAGCTTCCATTGATCTAAGAATAAAACATCTTGAAGTTTTTGGAGACTCCACGCTAGTCATATACAAGGTTAAAGGTGAATGGGACACTAAACACCCCAATTTGATTCCATATCGAGATCATGTCTTAAATCAAGCTATGGAATTCACTGAGATTATCTTCAACTATATCCCATGAGAATAAAATTAAATGGCAAATGCTTTAGCAACCTTATCAGCCATGTTTAAGGCAACCTGACCTAACCATGAGTCGCGCATTACTATTAGACATTTTGAAGAGCCTGCACATTGCCTCGCTATTGAAGAAGGACCGGATGACAAACCCTGGTTCTATGACATCAAGAGGTATCTTGAAAAACAAGAATATCTAGAAAATGCCTTTATTATCGATAAACAAAATCTACGGAGGCTAGCCTCAAAATTCTTTCTGAGTGGTAATGTATTATATTCAGGTGTTATTCAGGTAATATATTATCGATTACGATATGGTGTTATTCAGGTGTGTGGAGAAACAAGAAGCAGATATGCTTATGAGAGAAATCCACAAAGGCACTTTTGGAACCCATACAAATGGGCATGCTATGGCAAGAAAAATTCTACGAGTAGGGTATTACTGGTTAACAATGGAAGCAGATTGTTATCATTACACAAAAACTTGTCATAAGTGCCAAATCTACGTCGATAAAATGAATGTGCCACCTGCTCCTCTAAATGTCATGAGTTCTCTTTGGTTATTCTCAATATGGGGAATTGATATGATAGGTATGATCGAACCAAAAGCATCTAAAGGACACCGATTCATACTATTCGCCATTGATTACTTTACCAAATGGGTAGAAGCAGCATCAGATGAAAATATGATAAGCTAAGTGGTTACTTGGTTCATCAAGCAAAATCTCATATGCAGATATGGGGTTCCAAACAAGTTCATAACTGATAACGGGTCTAATCTAAACAACAAAATGATGACAGGGCTATGTGAAAATTTCAAGATCGAGCATCATAATTCCTCGCCATACCGACCCAAGATGAACGAGGCTATCGAAGCTGCCAACAAAAATATCAAGAAAATAATTCAGAAAATGATGAAGACATACAAAGATTGGCACGAAATGCTTCCCTTTTCTCTACATGGATATCATACCTCTGTACACACATCAACAGGTGAAACTCCTTTTTCTCTAGTATATGGCATGGAGGCAGTACTCCCAATTGAAATAGAAATTCCATCACTCCGAGTGCTAATGGAAACAAAGCTTGAAGAAACCGAGTGGGTTCAAACACGACTTGATCAGCTCAACCTCACTGAAGAGAAATGCTTGACAACTTTGTGCCACAGTCAATTATACCAGAAACGAATGAAGAAAGCCTTCGACAAGAAAGTCCGTCCTTGAATATTCAAAGAAGGGGACTTAGTACTCAAGAAGATTCTACTACCTCACCTAGATTCACATGGTAAATGGACACCCAACTATGAAGGTCCATATGTGGTAAAAACAGCATTCTCCGGTGGTGGTCTTATCCTCACAACAATGGATGGGGAAGAACTACCACACCCGACAAATTTAGACGCAGTCAAAAAATACTATGTATAAGAAAGCTCTCTAAGATCAAACCTTAAACAAGTGACTTAGGCAAAAAGGAGCGTCCCGGTGGATTGAAAACCCGAAAGGGCGATCCAGGCAAAAATTAGGGACATACACAAAATTAATTATCCCGATGGATTAAAAACCCGAAAGGGTGATCCAGGAAAAAGTTAGGGATCTCATCCAAAAGAAATAAAGAACAAAGAGATTGCGATCTAATAACTGTGACCACAAACCATAAAGAAAGAGTTAGATCCAAATCATCTAACTCTGAAGCAAAAAATATTGGAAGCTATCAAAAGGATATTGGGAACACAGCAGTAGCAATTATCATTTTCATTGCCATTTACAGTTTTAAAATTTTCTGTAATTACCTCCTTTCAGGAATTACATCTTGTACTCACGCCTATTCAAAGGCATATCAATAAAACCTATACTTTTTTATATCTTGTGAATTGTGTTTTTCTTTTTCAGACTTGTTTGCAAAATACTATGTTTGTTTCTTTTGGATATTATGTTGAAATCATTTCGAGGATTTGACAAGTAAAAGCACTTGATAAAACATCGAAAAGAATTTCGGTTAGAAAGTATCGAAAGAAAATCCATGCCTGCGTCTACATCTACGCTTATCTCCATGACTATGCTCGCGCCTATGTTACACCTACGCCTATGATACAAACATCAACATCTTACTAATACTTTCTACCACGTTCAAATCAACTCAAAGATACCACGACGATGCAACACGCAATGTCGGGGAGTTGGTAACTCAAAGCCAATGGTTTAAAAGGAAAGAATACAAAAAACATTCTCTATAATATCTTGGGTCATATACGCATAGTTTGCACAAATATATATTTGAGACATACACACATTCATTACATATACATTCTAAGGTCCATATTTCCATGCATATGAATCATGCATGACATTACTCTAAACCTACTACGAACAGAGCCAATATCTTAGGGCCCTCCATCAGTTTATACCTCGGTTGAAAACAAACAACCAGTAAAAATATGTTCTCATCTCTGATTTATTTATCTAAGATTTGGATCATTCAAAACAACTTCCTTTGTATTCAACACATTGTGTCAGTCTCCATGCAACAATATTGTTTTATGCTTTGTGATATAGCTCATTGTGTTAGTCTCTATGCAATAATGTATGAAATCTGAAACTTACTTATTGTGTCAGTCTTTATGCAGAAATATGTTCTTTCTTTATGATCTAGATCATTGTGTCAGACTCCATGCTGCAATGTTGCGAAATCAGCAATTCGACCCATTGTGTCAGTGTCCATGCGACAATGTGTGAAATATGAAATTTAACTCATTGCGTCAGGCTCCATGCGCTAATGTATTCCCCTTCTTTGTAATATAGCTCTTTGTGTTAGGCTCCATGCATCAATGCTTTTACCATACTTTGTCCATTACATCAGTCTCCATGCCACAATATTTTTATCAAACATTTTCCACGGTATAATCCATTGTGTCAGTCTCCAGACAACAATGTCACCATCAGAGTTCCTTCCTCGACTTAACTCATTGCACCAGTCTCCATGCGGCAATGTTGTTATCATTCTTTTCCATGATATAACTCATTGCACCAGTCTCGATGCAGCAATGTTGTTATCAGTTTTTTTTCTTTTTTCTCTGTGATATAGCTCTTTGCAACAGTCTTATGCAGCAACGTGTTGTCAAACTTTGCTTCATCCATCCCCTAGGATGCGATGAATAAACAAGATCAAATTAAACTAAAACTTTCTATATTAGTCTCCAAGCATGGGTAAGTCGACTTTTCAAACTTGTATCATTTACCTCCTAGGTTGTGGTAAATATGCAAAATTTACAATTTCTCTTAGATACTGACGAATTATCCGCGTCGCCATATCTAAGTCAAATCAAACTTTGGCTCAAACGCTGGTACATCATCATCTATGCCTATTATCCACTTTCATAAGAACGTTGTACAATGTATTCTTATGATCTTTTAGACAAATCTCGGTGTCTTCCAATATTTAATAAACTTTTGATCAAAATGTGCGAGACCTGTGTATTTTCGGGCAATTCAATCGAAAGATGATTAAATAGGAGCAGTTGTCATACTCCAAATTTGCCCCACCCTTGTATTTAGGTTTCTTTCAATTGAATCATATTATATAACTTTTATTCTAATTGAGGAGTAAAACATAAAGAGGGTGTGTAGATTTAAAATGGACCATCAATATCTGATGGCCCATTAGGTTTTAAATAGAAGCTCGTCTCATGGGAGGTGTTTTGTTTTAAAAGAAGTATGAGCAAATCATTTCATTAAGGCCCATTAAAGTTCTTTTCTTTTAAAGAGAGTGTATAAAACAATTCTTTTTTTATAAACCCCAATTATATAAGCAGACCCATTTCAAGTTTTCTCTATTGTTTTAAAATAATTTATTCTTGTTTGAAATATAAAAAAAACAATAAAATTATAAGGACCATTTAAGTTTTTTTTGAAAAAAAAAGCTGACCTTTTTTGTAAACCATCAGGAACAATATGGAGGCTTGTTTAGTCTTGATTTTCTTTGAGTTATGAGTTGTTTTAAATGTTGTAAACTATATTTATTACTTTGATTTACTCTTAGTATATTAGTTGGATTGTTTTGAAAGAAGCAGTGACTAAAAGTTAGGTCCAAACACCAAGCCCAGTTCGATTTGAAAATCATTTTGTTGCAAATTAGCCAAAATAGGCCCAGTAATTCAAAAGCAGTGGCCCATTCAATTCTTATTTTATTTTGAAAATGATTTTTGTTTCATTATCATAAACGTCACAGTTCCTTTCAATCTTACTAATTATGTTACAAATTTAATATTGGACTTTGCTTTGATTGTCGTTTGAAAGACAAAAAAAAATTTTAAGGAAGAAAAAGGGGCCATTAGATAACCCATTTGCTCAAGCCCAGTTTTGGTTTTTTGAGCCTCAGATAACAAAATGTTTAGTCCATATAATTCCAAAAACAGTCAAGCCCAAATCCAAAACACACCACAGGCCCATTTCAATACAAATGTTTTGGTTATCATATCAAAAAAACATGCAGGGCCCAAAAGACCAAACAAACATTTATTGTTCAGATTAAAATTAAAACAGAAACAATGTTATCATCAGTCCAAAGCTCAATCAATACGAAATCAAACGCAAAAACAGAAACAAATTGAAGATGTTTACAATTTATAGACAAAATTCAAAAAATTTCCTAAATCTATTTTAACCCTAATCACTTTCTGATTAAAATTCATAGACAAACTAAATAAATTCCTAATCTAATAAAACCTAACTGAAACACAATTCAATTTACAGACAAATCTGTTTGTTTCCTAAAAAGCTAAAATGTTATAAAACGACCAAAATATTACAGAGAAAGGGAGAAAAATGACAGGACAGAAAAACAGAGAATAGAACAAAACAGAAATTGTTGCAAAAGAAAATAAATTTACATAATCGAAAAGAAATGTCTTGAGGTGGTTTCCTTCATCTTGCCCCCGTCTTCAAATCTTCGATCATCGCATTAGCTTAGGGTTTTAATATTTGAAACCCTAGCTATTTGTGATACAGTGGGAGAACTGACTTGAGGGTTTTGCATTTTATCGCAAATGTTGTGGTTAGCAAGAGTCGCCACCGACTTTTCTTTTATACAAAAGGAAAGGTGAAAAAGCATAAGAAAGACCTTTGAGATGTTTTCTTGAGTTCGGGGGGTAAATTATGAAAAGGGAAGGTATTAGCACCCTTTTCATCCATGGTTTTCTATGGGCTCTTAGTTACTTGCTTAGATCACTTGCTTTTGTTGTTTGAATTTGTGCTTTGTGTGGTTTTGAAAGTATTTTGTAAAAGAGGCCATTCGTTTAGGCAATCTTTGTAATGATTCTCGTTCGTAAGAATGTATACAAAGATGTTTGTCTTTTGAAAATGTTTTCAATGTTTGTAACATGTTTGGAAGTGTGTGTGTTTTAAAAATAGCAAGGATAATTGTTTGAAATGGAGCAAGTAACTAGAAGTAATCTACCTACTCAAATGTCTTTCTTGTGCATTTTCTATTCCTTTGACATTGTTGTCTTACCATTGATTTGGTAGGCAACCCTATCTTTAGATGTAAACGGGATGGCCGTGGGTCATCGTATAGCCATGATTAGCAATGCTTGCAAAGTATCTTAGAATTTTGGGGGACCAAGATCATTTTGTAAGGCAGCTTTTTGAATAGCGTCATCGAGGGACTATGATGTTTATATTTGTTTGTTTTGCCAAGATACTTCGCATGCGTAATATGGCCATTTTTGTTTTAGGCGACCAAGTGGAGAAACCCTAAGGATGCTTGTGTGCAAGTGTATCATTTTTCATGCTTTGGTTTTATCTTGTATTTAGGGTTTTCTATTTTTGCTTTGTTTTGATCTTATCATACAAACCCTAATTACTAATCATGGCATGTAAAGCGATAAATTGCGTAATGTAAATATTACTAAGTTATTACAACAATTTTATGGGAAGGGGGAATACAAATTTGAATGGGGATTTGCAAGAATGTAAATCTAAATAAATTATTACAACCAAATTGAATATGTGCGAATTAGAATAAATAAAATACAATATTCAAAGATGCAATATAATGTACATGTAAGAAAAGATTTTTTTGTTTTATTTTTATGTAAAAGAAATTTTAATTTAAACCTAAAAATGTAAGGAAAAGAAATTAATTTTTAGAAGGGAGGCTTAACCCTAATTTCTATTTTAAAAGGAAATGAAGTTCATATGTATTATTTTTTATGTATTGTTTATATTAAAAATAATAAATAATATTGTATATAAAAATATAAAGTTTTTTTTTATATATGCAAAAATAAATATGTATAAGTATGGGATGAAAAGGAAATAAATAAAATAAACTAAATATATTTTAATTATATTTCACAAGTTTATTAAGAAAATATATGATATATATTGAAAATAAAATATATTTTATGTGAAAAATAAACTAAAATAAAATAAAAATGCAATATTATGAAATTTATATTTTTTTGGATTTTTATACATTAAAGAAAATATTAATGAAAACAAAAATAAATTAAATAAAAATGTATGGAAAATAATGGGCCAAGGGGTGTCTTAAATAAACAGATGGTGAAAGTTAGAAAAAACAACTAAGTCCAACGTGGATGCCCAAACCTGCAAAAAAGACAAAACTGAAAAATGGAAGAAAATGTGAAAAAACACAAAAGTAGCGCCCAGGTTCGAACCCAGGACATGGGTCTCACCAGCGCGCTACTTTGCCACTGGGGTGGCTATACATCCATTGTATTAAGTGAAACGAAAATGATATAACATGAAACAAGTCCTTGCCCTGTACTTCATCTCCTTCCTCAAGCTTGGCCAGATGCCCTGTAACTATCTCATTCTTCCATGAAAATGAAAACTCATAACATGAAAGTTGTAGTATTTGAACTCACGATTTCAACCATATAAGTTATGTAAGCTAACAATCAAAGATCAGAGAGAATTTTAAAATCCCTAAATTTAAACCTAATTTTTTTAGAAACTTCAAGTTCTAAATTCTCTCAACTCAGGCCAAATAAATGTCAGATAAAGATATGTACAGTTTCGTTGCAATGAGGGCTACATTATTTATTCACAAATCATGGCCAACGGTTGCCTGTACAAAGAGATATAAGTTGAGATTTTACCTCCTTCAGTTGAGATCGTAGATGGAACTGGTGTGAGTTTGATGGAGGCCTGATGCTTGCTTGAGCTTCCTTGAACTTCCCTGAATGTACTCCCACCCTTGTCTTGCTCTGAAAGTGTCTGAAACTCCTTGGCCAAGTCAACCTGCAAGCCTTGAAAGAAACAATGGCAGATGATGGAAAAGGGGTTACAGTACAGGGATGAATGTCTGGATTAATTTGATATCAAGTAGGTAAGATGTTTTAATGATCAAGACTTGAAACGCACGAGCCAAATGGAAGATTGGTATGCTTATGAAAAAACTGCAAGTTTTGACAGTTTTCTGGTGTTTTTGATCTTGGGAGTGTTTCAGGCCTTTTTCAATCATGTGTTGTGTTTTATTATGTTTGTATATTAGTATAAGATCAGTTTCATGTCAACCCTCCAACAGATGTGCCAGTTCTAGCCTTTTAGCAACCTTTCTTGCTTTTGAAGCAAAGTGAAGGGACAAGGCTTGCCATGCTTGTACTTGCTTCCTTAGGGTTGATGTCAGCTTGTACAATTTGCTTTAGGCATGTAATATTTGTATGTGCAATGGAGACAGGTGCAATGCTCAAGAATTGGAAAGTGGCAAAAGTTGTGCTTTTTCAAAATGGCAATGGTCACTTTATGCCATTTATGGAATTGCAACTTGGGTAATGGCTCTAGGGCATGGATCAAAGCTTTGTCAACTGAGTAAGCATTAAATTAAGGAGTGAGGAACAACTTTGGGACCTGTAAAGCATGGATTAGGCAGCATAGGTACTGATTGGAACTTTGTTCTTCATGAAATGGCTTGGACAAAAAGTGAGAAATTGTCAACTTCATCTCTTCGATTCTCCCTACTCAAAAATGATCTTGATGATTTCTTGGACATTTTGTAAATATTTCAATGTGCTCTATAACTCATCTTTGAAATGCATTTTGAGATACCTCTTGGAACTAGGTGAAAATTTGCCATGAAGTTGGGTCTAAAACCTGCCTAAATTAGGGCAAAATTTCACTAAGTTATTTAGTTCATGACCATGTATTCATAAATTTATATCTTGAGATCCAAGAATCTTTAGGGAAAAGTGTATGAAGCAAAGTTGTAGATTTCATGGAGGTCTACAACTTTCATGTTGGGAACTTTCTTTGAATCATTATGCATCATGGTGAAAAAGTGGCCTAAAGTTGAGAAAAAATAAGAAATTTTCTATACTTAGAAAATTTTCTAAGTTAAGAAAAATTTCAAATTCAAACCCTAATCTTCAAACATGGATTTCTTGATGAACAAGTTTCACATTTCGACATGTTTTGATGAATTGTGATTCTTGGCACTTGATTTTGACTAAAAAGTCAAAGTTTGACTTTTCAGTGTACATTTGACTTTTGATCAGTTGACTGCAAATTTCATCTGTCAATCCAATGAAATTGAAATGTTTTGAGCCATGTAATAAGGTCAAGATGATGCAATTGGATCTTTTAAATCATGCCTTAACTCAATTGGCCATTTTCTAGGTTAAAAATCATAAATTGCCCTTCCTCATTCAAAACCCTAATTTTGACCATTTTGCCCTTTTGGTGATTTGATCAAATTTCTTGAAGAATTGTGATCCAAACTTGACCAAATGATACATATGAGTCTAAAATGTTTATGTGGATCAAGAATGATGAAGTTTGACTGTAAATTGGCCATGGTTGACTTTTTCCCCAATACAGTTGAATTTTAGGTCAACTGTCCAATTGACTGATCAAAAATATGGTTCAAGGCTTGAAACCTGTCATGGGTGATCTTAGGAGTCCATAATGATGTTTGAAAGACATATGAAGCATTTATAGTCCAAAAAGCTTTGTGCAACCTCAAACCCTAATTTTGGGTTATCAGTGCAAGATGAGATGTCTTGAGTTGACCAAACCCTAATCCAGTCTTGAGTCAAAGAGGTCTTGTGAGAAAAGTCTTGATAAATGAGAGGGCAAATTTTGGGGTACAATAGCTGCCCCTGTTCAATCTTCTTAAACCTGAGGAGTTAGATTGGCGAGCTTTGCCATTCGTGACTCGAAGGTGAAAGATGATTGGACACTAGAGTGCCCAGAAATTTGCACTCGACTAGGTGTAGTTGAGGGAATGGGCTTAAAGATGTCATTTGGAGAAGTGATAGAATCTTGTTGGAGATGGGCTTGTAGATGACATCCAAGAATTTTTGTTGAGCAGTAAGTTGTAAGTCGAAAGGGAATGCATCAGAATGGTGTCCGTGTCTGGAACGTATATGAGATGTATCTGGAGACTGAATATGTATGAGCAACAGAATGGCATCCGTATTTGGAGCATATCTGTATTGTATTTGAAAGTATGAATTTGAATGAGTATCAGAATGGCATCCGTGTCTGGGGCGTATCTGAATTGTATCTGAACTTGAAATCTGAATGAGTATCAGAATGGCATCTGTGTCTGTAGCGTATCCGTACTGTATCTGAACTTGAAATCTGAATGAGTATCAGAATGGCATCTGTGTCTGGAGCGTATCTGAACTGTATCATGATTGAAATCTGAATGAGTATCAGAATGGCATCCGTGTCTGGAGCATATATGTATTGTATCTGAACTTAAAATCTTAATGAGTAACAGAATGGCATCCGTATCTGGAGCGTATTCGAACTGTATCATGATTGCACATTGTTAATGGTAGCTGTTAATCTTATCCTAGAAAGGGTAGAATGTTAGCTGAAACAAAAAGTTATGCTGCATGAAATGTATGATGCAATGTATTTGTTTTATCAATGTTTAAGATATATGGATGTAATGTATGCGCATGTAAGCTGATTTGCTGTATTGTTGTATGATTGAGGAAAATAAGTCCTTGAATACTGCTGAGGATATATGGATTCTTCACGTCTTGAAGTTGAAGTACTGACAAAATTCTATTGTGAGAGCAATGTTGTATGTTGCTTTGAGGAATCCTGAGAAATTTGACGACTTCTACTGGGGATTAATAATTTGAAATTTTAGTTCCGCTGGGGATTTAAATGACGTATTATGGGGATTGCTCATGGAATAGTCTAAAGATGTTTTCCTATTCTTTCAACCTGTCAGTAATTGTCTTTTTCATTTTGTTTATTTGTAAACAGTAATTATGTTCGAATGCATATGTTCATTAATGAATCATTGGACGTTTTTGCAAATAGAACACAAGTGTAAAGAAAAAAGGCAAATCGTTTTCTATACTTTAAAGAGATGTATTTGTATTTAACTTTGAATAAGTATTTGTACAAAGGAGACAGTCATTCTAGTAAGAGAACGATGCCATAAAAAGCAAGTAAAACTTTATACAAAGAAAGATAGCTATGTGTGATAATCCCATGGGGTTCCCATTCTGCTATAGCCTTCGTATCTCCGAATATCTTGTCTATTTGTTGCTTTGTCCAAAGATGATTGAATTGATCAGAAACTCCGAGTTTGTCAGTGGAAGTCAAGAGGTTGTTCACAAAGTGATCCAACGGGACATAGTCATACGCTTTAATTCCATAACTTTTGCCTGGACCGCCCTTTCGGGTTTTTAGTCCACCGAGAAACCCTTTTTTGCCCAAGTTACCCTTTCGGGTTTTCAACTTGCCGGGTGTATAGATCTTTTTATTTTATCCCTAAATTTTGCCCGAACCTTTTGGTTCGCCGGGATGCCCTTTTTTTGCCTAGCTGTGTCAACCTAGTGGGTCTCTTATGCGTAGTATCTTTTGACTATGTCTGCGTTCGCATGGTGTGGTAGGTCGTCGCCGTCCATGGTGGTTAAGATCATTTCCCCACCGGAGAATATGTTCTTGATTACAAATGGTCCTTCATAGGTAGGAGTCCATTTGCCCCTTGGATCACTTTGTGGTAAGATAATACGTTTGATCACTAGATCTCCAACTTGATATACTTGGCGTCTGACTTTCTTGTTGAAAGCCTTGATCATCCGTTTTTGATACATCTGACCATGGAAAACAGCATAAGTCTCTTTTCATCAATTAAGTTCAATTGATCAAGTCGAGTCTGGATCCAATCTTCCTCACTTAAACCTGCATCCCTCATAATTCTCAAAGAAGGGATCTGAACCTCAATAGGCAAGACAGCCTCCATTCCATAAACCAAAGAATATGGTGTTGCCCCAGTTGGTGTGCGAGCCATGGTACGATACCCATGGAGAGCAAATGGTACCATCTCATGCCAGTCCTTGTAGGTGACTGTCATTTTTTGTATGATCTTTTTAATGTTTTTATCCGCAGCTTCAACGACACCATTCATCTTTGGCCGATAGGGGGATGAATTGTGATGCTGAATCTTGAGCTGCTCACACAAGGAGGTGATCATAGTATTGTTAAGGTTTGTACCATTATCAGTGATGATCCTTTCTGGGATATCGTACCGGCAAATGAGATTTTGTTTGATGAAGCGGGCAACAACATTCTTAGTAACAGATACGAAGGAAGTTGCTTCGACCCATTTTGTAAAATAGTCAATGGCCACTAAAATGAAGTGGTGTTCATTGGAGGTTGTAGGCTTGATCTCTCCAATCATGTCGATTCCCCACATAGCAAAGGGCCAAGGAGCCGTCAAGACTTTCAGAGGAACCGGAGGTACGTGCACCTTGTCAGTATAAATTTGACACTTATGACAGGTCCGAGAGTGTTGATAGCAGTTTGCTTCCATGGTTGACCAATAATAGCCTGCCCATAGGATTTTCTTCGCCATCGTATTCCCACTGGAGTGAGTGCCAAAGGTACCTTCATGTAATTCAGCCATGATCTTTTCAGCCTCAATCTTATCCACACACCGGAGCAGAATGGAGTCATGATTGCGTTTGTACAAGATGTCATTACTCAGGAAGAACTTAGCAGAGAATCTCCTTAAGAACTTTTTATCATTGATTGAAGCTCCTTATGGATATTCTTAAGCCTCGAGATACCTCTTGACTTCATGAAACCAAGGTTGGTCCACTACTTCTTCAGTATTAATCTCGTGACAGCGTGCTGGTTCATCCATTCGTTCAACAGTGATCTGGGGAGCCTCATTATCCCAATTAAGTTTAAACATAGATGACATTGTGGCTAGAGCATCTGCCAGCTGATTTTCTTCTCGCAGGAAATGCTTGAAGGTAATCTGCTCAAATGTGGTAGCAATGTCAAAACATGTTCTTTGTAAGGGATAAGGTTTGGGTGCTTAGTGTCCCACTCTCCTTTGATCTGACTGATGACCAAAGCTGAATCTCCAAACACATCTAAAGATTTGATTCCCAAGTGTATGGCAGCCTTGAGACTGAAGATGCATGCTTCGTATTCTGCCATGTTGTTCGTACAGTTGAAGCAAAGTCTGGCAGTAAAGGGAGTGTGACATCCTTCCGGAGATATGAGCACAACGCTGATACCATTACCAAGTGCATTGGATGCCCCATCAAAGAACAGGGTCCATCAGGATCCTTGTTCAGGTCCGTCATATGGCCTTATTTCTTCACAGTCGTCTAATGTCATGATGTCTTCATCCGGGAATTCAAACTTCATGGACTGATAATCTTCTACAGCTTGGTGAGCCAGATGATCAGCTAGCACACTGCCCTTTATATCTTTCTGGGTAGTGTACTGTATGTCATATTCTGTTAGGATCATTTGCCATCTAGTTATTCTCCCAGACAGAGCAGGCTTCTCGAAGATGTACTTTATCGGATCCATCTTAGATATCAACAAAGTAGTATGGGTCAACATATATTGTCTTAGCCAGCGAGCAGCCCATGGCAGAGCGCAGCAAGTTTTCTTGAGCAGTGAATATCTGGTTTCACAGTCGGTAAACTTTTTTCTCATGTAGTAAATAGCGTGCTCTTTTCGGCCAGACTCGTCATGCTGCCCCAATACACACCCCATTGAGTTCTCTAAAACGGTCAGATACATGATCAGTGGTCTTCCTTCGACTGGTGGCATCAAAACAAGAGGCTCTTGTAGGTACTCTTTGATTTTTTCGAAAGCCGTTTGGCATTCATCCTTCCATCTGACTACTTGATCTTTCTTCAATAGTTTGAAGATTGGCTCACAAGTAGATGTTAGGTGAGAAATGAATCTGGCAATATAGTTCAGGCGTCCCAAGAAGCCTCTGACTTCCTTCTCAGTACGAGGAGCAGGCATTTCTTGTATTGCTTTAACCTTGGCAAGATCAACCTCGATGCCTTTGTTGCTGACAACGAAACCTAAGAGTTTACCGGACCGGACTCCGAATGTACACTTGTTTGGATTCAACCTTAGTTTGTACTCCTTCAATCTCTCAAACAACTTTTGCAAATGATTAAGGTGCTCCTCTTCAGTTTGTAATCGGGATATCATGTCATCTACATAGACCTCTATCTCATGATATACCATATCATGAAATAAGGCTACCATGGCGCGTTGATAGGTTGCCCCAGCATTCTTCAATCCGAATGACATCACTTTGTAGCAGAATGTGCCCCACTGTGTGACAAATGTAGTTTTCTCCATGTCCTCAGGTTCCATTTTGATTTGGTTATAACCTGAGAATCCGTCCATGAAGGAAAATACTTTGTGCTGGGTTGTATTGTCAACCAGGATATCGATGTGGGGAAGTGGAAAATCATCTTTAGGGTTGGCCCTGTTTAAATCTCTGTAATCCATGCACATTCGTACTTTTCGTCCTTCTTAGGCACGGGAACAATGTTGGCAACCCATTGAGGATAGGAAGTGATAGCCAAGAATCCAGCATTGAATTGTTTCATGACTTCCGCTTTGATCTTCTCTGACATGTCAGGTCGCATGCGGAAGACTTTTTGTTTCACTGAGGGACAGTCTTCTCTTGTGGGTAGACGATGTACCACGATGTCTGTATCAAGTCCTGGCATGTCTTCGTATGACCAGGCAAAGATCTCAACATAATCCTGTAATAGTTGAATTAGACGCTCCTTGACACTAGGCTCTAGATTGGCAGCCACCTTGATTTCCTTTTTATCTTCCTCGGTACCCAAATTGATTGTATCCAACGGTTCCTCATAAGGCTGAATAGCTCTTTCCTCTTGTTGTAGTAGTCTGGACAATTCCCATGGTACTTCACAATCTTCCTCACCTTCGTATTCGGCTTGGTAGATTAGATCTTCAGAGTCACTAAAGGCCATAGCAGTATCGTTACCCATGGGATCCGGAATGGAGGGGTACCTGCATTTGTGGGTGTGGGTGTGTGTAAGGGTATAGCAAACTTTAAACAATAAAATGTAAAAGAAAGACAATGAGCACAAAAGGTTTGTATGTGGAAACTCGTCCATGATTCATTGAATGTCATATGAAGATGAAATAAAAAAACCCTTACAAATGAACCATTGTGCCTCGGGTAAGACACAAGGTTTTTAATGTGCGAATTATTTGTGAATATTACAAGTCCAACAGAAATGTAAAAGATAAATTACTGAGAGATGAAAGTTATTAGGACAAAGTCTCTGGCTTCCCAATTGCAAAGTCCTCCATTGGCAGTAGGAAATATCCAATCCTCCAAGCAGCCATCTTCTTCACCATCTTCCACTGCGTTGACCTCTTGGTTGCTAATCTTCAGAGGTGGCCCTCCAGCACGGGAACAGTGCACAACCTTCTGAGCATTTGAAGTAAACCCTAAGCCAAACTTGTCAGATTTATATAGAATGTATGGAAGCTGTTCCCAGATGGTGCATCAACCCTCTTCTACTACTGCCTTGGCGTCCTTTAGAGATGACATCCGAAGCGGAGGTCTTGTGATCTTGGGGATCTAGGATACCGCCTTGGTTACCGCTACCTCTTGAGAGACCTCTTCGAAATGTTGAAAAGGATTTTCAATGAACTCGCCATCCAATTCCACATACCGGAACGAATTTAGGTGGCTAATCATGTACTCTTCCTCTCCGTGGATAGTGATAATCTTTCCATGGACCGGGTATTTCAGCATCTGGTGTAGTGTAGAGGTGACAGCACCGGCATTATGGATCCAGGGTCGTCCCAACAGACAGGAGTAAAAGGGGAGGATGTCCATTACATAGAAGGTTCAGTTGAAAGTCTGAGTTTCCACCTTTATGGGGATGTCCACCTCCCCGTTGACCATTCTCTTTGAGCCATCAAATGCTCTCACAACTATGTTACTGGGTTTCAAAGTCATCCCTTTGCAATCTAATCTGTCAAGA
Organism: Vicia faba; assembly: GCA_948472305.1. NCBI lineage: Eukaryota > Viridiplantae > Streptophyta > Magnoliopsida > Fabales > Fabaceae > Vicia > Vicia faba. The sequence goes on along the minus strand of OX451739.1, from coordinate 1,363,373,519 downwards.
GCTTTCTTCAGTAAAATGTTCAAAGATGAGCCCGTGTCCACCAAGACATGGGCCAAAGTCGTTCCTCTACACTCAACAGAGACATGTAATGCCTCGTTATGCTTTCTCCCTCTTGGTGTCAAATCAGCATCAGAGAAACCTAGGTCGTTATCAACTGTCAAACTGGTCACACAATCTTGGAATTGGTCAGCAGACGTCTCTTGTGGCACATGGGTTGTCTTCAGGAACTTCACCAGAGCTTTCGCATGTGCCTCAGAACACAGCAGCAATGCTAGCATGGAGATCTTGGAGGGAGTTTGCCCCAACTGTTCAACCACATCATAGTCACTCTTCTTTATTATCCTTAGGATCTCCTCCATTTGCTTCTTGGAGGTTTTGGGGATAGCTAGTGGTTGAGCCTTCGTCCGGACAGGCTCTTCTTGAATACTTTTTCCTCAATTTTCAGCAGTAGAAGTGTTGGTAGGGATAACAGCAGGGATCGTGTCGTCTTTGTCAGTAGGAGTACTTGCAGATAAGATTATTGGTACAAAGGTAATCTTCGGAACAGACACGGGTCCAAAAACTACCTTTGGAGGGGAAATTTCTGGAGAGAAGATTCTACCGCTACGGGTAATCTTACTGGTTCCGGCAATATTGCTAATGTCGGAATCTTCTTCTTCGGAGCTCACTTCTTTGGCGGTTAGCCCATCTTGTTTGATACCATGGTAGTAGACTTCTCCACCGTAATTCCACGGTACTATTTTGTTTGATTCATACGGGACCGGCCCGGGCATTGTGATTATAAGAGGAGTAGTCTTTGGAACCGATGTAATCCTAACGGGTCTTTTGGGGACCCTGGAAGGATTGGCGGAGATGGTTATTGTTGTACCCCAAAATTTCCCCTCCTATTTTTCCACAAGAAATCACAGCTTCGGGTTTTCCCTGACTTTTTCAGATTGGCCTAAGAATCGGTCAAAACAGACTTTTCTCACCAGTCAGACAAAATTAGGGTTTTTATGGCTCTGGAATAGTTCAAGCAGATTATTAGGGTTTGGTGGAGTTTGGCTCAGGGTTTGATCAGGCAGGCGCTCCTTTGACAATAAATCAAGAACTAGGGTTTGTGCGCACATTCTCAGAAAGAATTAATTCTACAGTTCTTTTCAATTTACTCTGAGATTTGGATTGAGGCTTCTGATTGAGAGTTTGCAGTGTTTGATTTAATCAGTAAAAGGGATAAGCATATGGATGTTGGTTTGATTAACTGTGCATTGCTTATGTTTAATTGGGACGCCGGGTTTATTATTGATTGCAAGACTACAATGTTTGTTAATTATTTATTTTTATCTAAGTTAGAATAATTGGATTTACTTCCAGTTATTTTAAATCAAGAAAGTTTAAATAATTAAATAAACATTTGAAGAGGAATTAAAAGAGTGATCTGACAAAAAAGATTTGTTTATTCATTTTGAATTGTTTGTTACAGATATTATTTGAATACTGTAAATTCATTTACAGACATTTACATTAATATTATTACAAATAATTAAAATGAAATAAAGCTACATCCTAAAATTTCCTAAGTCTTCATCTTCTACTGATGCTCCTTTGCTCAATTGATTTTATCTGCAAAAACACAAAAATGGAAAGAAGTCAAATGCAGATGAAATAAAAAGGCAGACAGATATTTTAAAACTCATCATTAAAAGTGACTGGCCGGAATCAGTTTATTCACCCTCTCTGCAAATCACAAGAAATTCTTGGTTCACAAAAAGGGATAGAAATATGCTTGCAAAAAAATATGAAATGCACAAAGCTATTCAATATGCCAAATACAAAGTTGCATAGTTCATAATTCCAAATTGTCAACCAAAGTTTTCAAACTGAATAGCAAACTGAACTGGACAAAACAAGTCACAAGTTTCAGACTAAGCAAACTGGATGTCAAAACAAATTTCCCAAAGGAAACTGTCAAAAACTGCCCAAAAGATATAGAAAGATATCAAGAAGTACACAATATGCAGGAAATCTGGAAAGTATGCAGAGGAAAGATACATTGCAAGCAAACATTCAAATTCATCATTTTTCAGCCAGTTACTTTTTCAGAAAAGACAGTTTTAAGCAATATAAAAATGCTTTTTAATCTGTAGAGAGAGAGAGAGTAGAAGTGGAGAGGCTTACAGGCTTAGGCTTAAAGGATATAAAACAAACTGTTATAGAACAAGCAAATGGAGGGGGCAGAACCACATAACAAAAAAATAACACAACCTTTCAAACCTTCTTGCCTCAAGTATTCAAGCCAAGCATAAGCCCTGAAGCTTGCTCTAACTACCTGAAGCCTGCACAAACTACAAACTTCAACCAAAGCCTCCAAAACAAGCTTGAAGCCAAACCTGTTTCAAACAATATAGCCCTCAAACTGTAACATAACAGCAGCCTTTCAAAACAAGCCTAAACCTTAAGCTTTCCAAACAAACAGCTAACTTCACCTGCAGAACCACAAGCCTCAAGCCTTTCAAGACAAAACCTGCTAACCTGTTTCAACTCAGAACACCACAAATCAAAACTGTTCAGACCAAAAACAAACCAAAGCCTAAAGATCCATACAAACCTTCAACTACAAAACTGTGTCAAAGATTCAAACGACACAAAACCAGAAAAAGCTTTCAAGCCTGTAACACAAGCCTTAACCTCCTGCCTAAAACTTCAAGCCTGAAGCTTGTTTTAAACTCAGCATTCTAAAATTACCAGTCCAAACAACAAGCCCACAAACTTCAATCAGCCTGTCAAACCCAACCCCAACCACTAAGCCAATCCAAATAACAAAATATTCAAACCAACAAAACCCTCAGAATGGCTTCATCATAGGGTTAGCGCATCGAAGAACCCAGAATCAACATCAACATTTCAACAAGTATTCAGAGGCAAGCATATCAGGCATCTCAGAATCAAACAAATTCCTATGCCTCAGAATTAAATTCATCATAGGCCAAAATCCGAACTCTCAGAACTAAAAGTTCATCATTGAGTAACACGAATCGAGTGTCCCAGAGCAAATAAGCAAGCGGAAGAGGAAAAGAAGCAACTGTCAAAGGGTTTTCAGAAAATCATCATCATAAAACCTAAAGCGAAATACAAATACCAGGAGAAACGAAGCCAGCATCACATATCCCCTCGCCTCTGGCCGCCCTAGGACGCCACCGTCCTCCTCCGTCTCCTCTCCAAAGGTAGTATTTTTCTCCCTCTTTTCACACCTCGCATGGACAACAACACATAAAATCAGAACACATAAAATTAAAACATGCAAGATATGAAACTTAAAACCCTAAAACAATTGTTACCTTTCCTTATCGCTATTGTGTTCAACCATGGAAGAAGAAGGAGAAGATGGGAGCGCCTGGTAGCCTAAGACGAAGGGGAGCATCAGTGGCCTCCATTTAAGAAGGTAAAAAGGCGAAGAAGGAGAAGATGAGAGTGCCGCTCTAAGCCTGTAACCCTAATCCAGTTATGAAACAAAACAACAAAACCCTTAGAAAAAATGTCAAAAATGTGTTCTGGGCCTTGCCCTTTCTAAAAGCCTTAAGCCCAACTAATTTCAGCGTGCATACCCCCCCTTTTCCTTATTTGTTTTTTTGTTTTGTTTGGACCAGAATAAATCCCTTAAGCCCATTAAATTCTCTTAACTCCTTTTTTATATTTTTGAAAACCAATATCTTTTTTTACTTATCCCTTTATTTTCCTTTTTTTTTTAACTTATACTAATATTTTTGTTTAAGTAAAAAATGATACATTAAATTCTTTTTTTTCTTTGCGAAATGTTTACTAATACTTTTTTTTGTCACATTTAAGAGTACATAAAAATAGGATTTTTCTAAATTAAATAATTTTCCTTTTTTAGAATCTTTGTTTAATAAACCTTTGTACATTAACTAAATACCTAGACAATAGGATAATTAAACTTAAAACATCTTTTTTCTTTCTTTTAATTAAAACTTTTGTTTATAGATAATCAACAAAAATACAAAAAAGATAATAATACTTAATAAATACTTACTTAATTTTGCATTAAGTTAACATACTTTTCTCACTTGTGAATAATCACATACACTTTAACCAATACTTTTGATACATTGCTTTTATTCTTATACATTGATACATGTTATATTGAGAATGCGATTCGATTTGGTTGTAAATATATTTGGACACTACTCTCCTAATAAGACTCATCCCCATTTGTAAATATTTGTACCCCCACTCCTGGATACTTATTTGTAATAGCTTAGACTTTAAATTTCCGCAATTTATCGCTTTCTATATACTGTATAGTAATTAGGGTTTGTATGCGAAGATTCAAAATCAACCGCTAGATAACCTAATACAAAAACAAATGCATGACAATCAATACACAATTCACACTTGCACCCCTAGGGTAATCCCGCTTGTTGCCTTCCAAAATGGGCCATGCTTGCATATTGAATTTCTTTGGCAAAACAAAACAAATCAAATGATCATAGTCCCTCAATGACGCTTTCGAAGTTGCCTAAACAAAATGATCAAGTCCCTTCAAGCAAATTGCCAAAGACACTTGGCACTATTTCATTCATGGTCCATACGATGACCCGCGCCCGTCCCGTTAACATCCTAACACAAGATTGTCTACCAAATACAATGGTGGAACAATACTGTTAAAAGGGTTAAAACATGAGAAAAATCTTTGAGTAAATTTAGGGGTAGACAACTCTTAGTTACTTGATCAAACTTGCAAAAACACACTTTCCTACTTTTCAAAACACACTCCACAACACAATTTCAAAACAACTTTCAAAAACATTGAAACATCTTTTCTAAAAGACACACGCCTTTGTAAAATATTCGAGTAAAGAATTGTTACAACGGTTGCCTAGACAAGGCATCTTTTTCAAAACATTTTCAAACACACACACACACCACCATTTCAAGAAATTGAAAATGCAAAGCAAGTGATCTAAAACAAGTAACTAAGAGCCCATGGATAACCATGGATGAAAAGGGTGCTAATACCTTCCCTTTTCATAATCTACCCCCCGAACCCACGAAACATCTCAAAAGGTTTTTCCTGTGCTTTTTAACCTTTCCTTTAGGATAAAATAAAAAGTCGGTTGCGAATCTTGCTAAACCGAACAAGTGCGAATACAAACGCAAAACCTCAAGTCAGTTCTCCCACCGTATCACAGAACTGGCGACTCTGCTGGGGAGAAATTTAAAAGTGGGGTTACCTTAGGGTTTAGATCACCTTTACATTCTTGCTTTGATTGCTTTGATTGCTCTACTCTTTTTGGGTCCTTATTTGGGTTTGTTGTAAATCCTACACCCGGATTTGGGGGCACCTTTTAGGTAAATAGCAATAAAACTGTGAGGGAACTGTGCGGGGTATACCGACATGGTTGAAGCAGTAAGCTATGTTAGTGTGACATATTTGTGAGTACTGGTAACCCTTGAGTTCAATCAAGGAGAGTACGGGGCCGCCGAGTGATGTCATGAAGCACTAACAAACTCTTAGAACCTTAATTGACCATCTTAGCCTTTTTAGGGGTAGTGCGATGACCGACTTTGGTGCAGTCCGAAGTTGGTAGATACTCGATACTACACTCATTGAGGGTTGTTTTCTTGGAATTTTTGGTCGCAAGTTAAGTGGCTAAATCAAAACAATGAACACAAAAAATAATCCAATGATATTGAGCTCCTTAGAATCCGGTTTCTATTTTAGGACAGGATGAGCCAACTAACTTCAAGAGGGTACTTAACTACAAACCCCGTGCAAGCCTAAACCTAAGTACTTGTTTGCTTTGTGTGAATATGATTGCCTGTATATACACTTACTTGCTTTTGCATACATGTACATAACATCATGACATCATACCAAAGCATTTTCAATAACCATTTCAAGGATCTCGAGGGTTCTTTTGATGCAGGGTTACGTTGAACCAGACGTCTACCAAGGGGCAAGAGGTTTCTCCTCTAAACAAATGCCATCAAAGATCAAGTGCAACAACTTGAATCAGGGGCTATGACCTACTTGATATGGTGAGCTTGATTCTCGTGGAAATACATCCACCGGTGCAAATTTCTCCAATCAAAGATCAAAGTTCAACCTCTAACATTTTCTTGTGTTTACCCCAAGAGATCCTTGAAAACATGCATCCACATATCATGCATTGCATCATGACAGTTTTTTCCTTTTCAGGTTTCCTTACTCTCCTACTGTTTATTTCAGTAGAGATGGCCCTAGAGAGGACTGTCAAGGATATCCAGGATCAAAATGCTCAGCTTCAGGAAATTTCTTGAACTTGTCCCTGGGGCAAGAAGAAGTGAAAGCTCTCCTCACAAAGGGCTTGGTCCAGGAGAATTCAAACAATGCCAGGAGTGATCAGTTGGGAGAATTGCAGTTTGATTTGGCAACTTTGAGGATCCAGGTGATGGGACAACTGGTGGGCCAGATGGCTCTCATCCAGGACTTGTCTCAAAGACAAGAGGAGCTCAGGGTTCTCGTCAAACAACTGCTTCGGGACAACCAAGTGGGGCAAACATCTTAGGTTGAAGAGCAAGTCACCATTCAACCCCCCTCCAGACAAGAAGACAAATGGAAGGCTCATGTTGTACCCCAAAATTTGCCCTCCCATATTCTTCAATATTTGGCAAGATCATGGTTCAAAATCTTTCAAGGGTTGCACAGTCAAATTGCCTCCTAACAGTCAAAATTAGGGTTTTGGTTCTTGCAAAGAAATTGAGGTTTCCAAGGGTCCAATCAAGTCCCATATGCCTATATCCATTGTCAAGCATCCATATGTCAAGTTTCAAGACTCACAGCATCAAATTGCACAGTCAAAAACCCTAAATGCTTCACAATCAACTGCAGGGGTAAAATGGTCATTTGACAGTCAAAAGTCAAAAAATTTGGTCAACATCTTATTTTGAAGCCACAATCATCATTTGATCAATTATTGATCATGTTTCCACAAGGATGGCTCAAAAAGTCTCAAGATGCAAAAGTTTCTATTTTTGGACAGTTGAAAAGTCAACTGTAACTTGACCAAGGCATAACTTCTTCATGGTTTATCAGAAAAATCCCATCCAAAGCTCATTTTTAAGAGGATGACATTTCCTACAACTCATATTCACACTCCAAGTCCAAGAAATGCTCTCACAAAAAGTTATCAATTTCAACATTATAGGTCATTTTCAAAAGTCAACAAAAAGGCACTTTAAGTCAAAGACCATAACTTGAGATTGGTGAATCAAAATGACATGGGACCAAAGGCATTGGTTAGAGGACTTCAAGACCTTTCCAAAATGTCCAAGAACATGTTCATAGCTTCAAAATTGAGCAAGATATGCATTGGAGAAGTTGGGAAATTTTTGGGAACTTTCAAAAGTCAACTTTGCCTAAAACACTTCAATTTTGCTAATGGGCCTCAAATTCTTTCTTGAATCATTACCCAAAGCCTATGCACGACCCATTAAGTTTAATTTGACTTATTTTCTCATTTTTAATTAATTAATTGAATTTATATTTATATTAATTCATTTAATTGGTTTTAATTATAAGAAAATTCAAAAGATGTGCTTTTTAAATCTTTTTGTGCAGCAAATATAACCAGGGCAAGCTGGCAACTCGTTTCTCAATCAACAAGGCAAAAAAATCGATGATTGGCAAGGTTTCATGAAAGAAAAGATTGAAAAAGATATGATTAGGCAATCAAATATTCAAGTCATAATGCCATGGACTTTTGGGCTGATTCTTGACCTAATTCTCATCACATACATATGCTGAGTGAAACCCTACTCAAGGACACGAAAAAGCTGCCACAAAAACACCATTGCAAAATTGAAAAAAAGTCAAGAATTTTGGAAAGTGAATTCCCATTTGCAGGCCAATTCGAGCCCTTTTCTTGTTTCCAATACCTTGCTGGGAGTTTCCTGAATACATTGCAATCAAGAACGAGTCCTGAAACCCAAAGAACGTGCAAGAACAAGCCCTACGGTGTGCATTATTTCCAGAATTTCATATCATGATTCATGCACATTTGATACATATTGTTGGGTGTTTTGTATTCACAGGAACCTTCTGAAGCTAATGACATGATTTAATTGCATTATAAGGCTATGAATCATGATTTGCCATTAACACGTTTTAGGGTTTCAGAGCTCCCATATTGGGGTTTTCGTTGTACTGTAAAATTGGACCTCAAGACCAATATAGACGAACTCGTTGCAACAAGACGAAACCATTAAGATACTCGCGCTCAATTTATATAATATGTGCGCGTAATCGCTATTTTTTGGACTTTTGCTTTGTGGGGGTTTAAAACCCCCGCTATCTTATTCTTGTTTGCAGGTAAAAACAAGGAAGAAAGGTGAGCTGTCCAAGCGCTACTGGAGCATTCAAATCTTAGCGCGTTTTTTAATGTCTCAGCATAATTGGCATTTTTTTATATAATAATTGTTTTCCACTTATACTACAAACGCGTTGGATAGCTCAGTTGGCAAAGGCATAGTGGCAAGAGGTACTGGGACCTGGGTTCGATTCCCAGGTCCCCCATATAATTCTTTCTATTTTTTCCTCAAACATTCCCATGCAGCATTCGTTCAATGGTCCATCATGCACCCTCACGTGTAGCTTGCCAGATGGTCTTGATCAACAATCCAATGGCTACATAATGAATTCCATGATACACCCTAGTCAGCCAGCAAGCACACAACCAGAAAGTCAACGAGGCCTGCTTTGTCTAATGGGCCTGAATTGCTTCAAAAACCTCCACTTTGGGCCAGACACCCCCTTGGTTTGCTTTGCATTTTTAAATTTTCTTTTCTTTTCTTTTAATACTTTTAATTGTTTTAATTAATTCACCACAAATAATTTTTCCAATAAAAATCAGAAATCAAAAAAATTGTAAATATATTTAATTATTTATTAATTTCATCACTAATTTATTTTTGTAAATAAATGTTAACAATTAACTTTAATTTAATTTAGGTTTAAATTCTAATACTTTTCTTAATAAATAAAAAATACATAGAATTAGGTTTTGACACTTTTATCTTTTTCTTAATTAATTATTCTCATTATTTATTATTATTATTAATTACTCTTATTTTTGTAAATAAATATGTAAATTAATTAATTAATAAATTAGGTCAACTTTGACATTTTCTTTAATAATTAAAATAATCTAGAATTAGGGTTGTTTACTAACTTTTAAATTCTTTTCTTTATTTCTATTAAATACAAAAAAACATAAAAAACACTTTCTTTTCTTTAATTAAATAATTAATTAGGTTTTAATTCAATTTAATTTCAAGCAAAGGGTCCAAAACCCTCGGACGTTCCTGATTTTAATTCTTTCGCACGTTATTTTTATTTCTTTTGATTATTATGTAATTGCTTTCAAGGATGTAATAGTAATTAGGTTTATTCTTTTTTTACTTTCCGCATCTTTATCAAAAACGGGTCTTTGTATTTTGGCGATGTATAGACCCGCGCCTTGTAATAGCGTAGCTTTTACCTTTCCGTCTTTTAATTTTCCGCACTCCTAACTGCTAAATTGCATGAAAGAATGTATGGTAATTAAAAAACAACCCGTAGCTCACAATGCCATGATCAAAGATAAAACATAACATGAAAACAACACACAATGCACACACCACTTCTAGGGTACGCCTCACTCGTTGCCTTCGAAACGTGGTCGTCAAGTATATGACGTTTTAGCAATCGCTCTTATGTCCAAGATCCAGTTGCCTCGAAACAGTTGCCTCGAAACGGTTGCCTCGGATTAAAAAGGATCTAGGATATTAGGGTTACTTCTAAGGTGTCCTAACTGTTGCTTCGGTGACCACACTGTCCCTAAAATCGAATTGACCCGAACACCTCCAACGGTGGTGCTACCTACCTCTCAATGGTGGGATGGCACTATCTTAAGGACTTTTACACAGCCTAATTCCTTAGGGTAGGTAGATAACTCATGGATACTTGCTCTCTTCAAAAACAAACAAAAATCTTTTCACACTGACACTTTCAAAAGCTTTCAAAACAAATTTTTCAAACACTCTTGAGGACAGATACAAGAGTCACTCAGAAATCTTTCAATGAAACTTTTTTCAAACCCACTCACATTTGAAAAGCAAACATTTTGAAAACATAAGAGCGAGTATCTAAGAGCCCATGGATAACCATGGATAGAAAGGGTGCTAACACCTTCCCTTTCTATAATCTACCTCCCGAACCGAGAAACGTTCTCATAAGGAATTTTGTTGTGCTTTTGTCCTTTCCATGTTGGAGAAAATAAAAGACGATGGCGACTCTTGCTTACCGCGACATTTCGCGAACCAGCTTAAAAAACAGTCAGTTATATTTCCACCGATCACAGAACTGGCGACTCTGCTGGGGACTATATAAAGTGAGGTGTACCTTAGGATAGCTCATACTTGTGTTTTCAATTGCTTTGTTTTGTTTGCTTTATTATTATGGGCATTGTCTTGGAGTTTCATAGATCCTAACCCGGATCTGGGGATACCCTTTTAGGTAGCATAAGCTGTGAGGGACCTGTCCGGCGTAGACCGACATGGGTGAAGCAGTGGCTACGTTTGTGTGGCACCTTGGTCTGTACCGATATCCCTTGTGTCGCAACGAGGAGAATATGGGTCTTCTGAGGAGTCATTAAGCACCAACCGACCTTAGAACCCTAATTTGACCCAACTTGGCCATAGAACAGTAGCAGTATGCTACACCCGTTGAGGCTAAGCTCTCGCGATGGTTCTGGCTGCAAGAAAAGATTGTGACGCTGGAGTTATGACCGATTGAGGGTAGTCAGTGATATTGGGATCCTCTAGAACCCGGTTACTTTTGATAGGACAGGTCTTAACCAACAAACTGAAAGAGGGTAGTACCTGAACTTCATGCTGGCCTAAACCCTAAGGGCTATCTTGTGTGACTTGTGTGCCTTATCATGTTTGCCTTTGTGAATACTTGTGGTGTGCTTTATCATGACATCATACCATCATACCATTGCATACATCTTGCATAAGGACTAACCCATTTCGAGGATCTCAAGGGCTTGTGATGCAGGTCATGATGGACCAACTATCTAGAAAGGGGCAAAGGGGATTTATTTTCCTCTAGCCAAGGTTAATGACTTGAGTCAGGGGCTATGACCCACTCGATATGGTGAGCCTTGACTCTTGAAGAAGGACTCTCAACAATATGCAGTGCCTTCCATCAAGCTACAAAATGCAAACTCTAACAATTTTCTTGTTTACCCCGCGAGGTCCTTGAAAATATTGCATGCATACATACACATCATTGCATCACAGGTATCCTTGTTACAGGTCACTTACCTTCTTCGTTGTTTATTTCAGCAATGGCTTCCCAACCAGATAACCAGGGTCTTCATGCTCAAGAGACTCAGTTCGGGGAGATCTTTCTAAGCCTATCCAAGGGGCAAGAAGAGTTGAGGACACTCCTCATGGAGAATTTGGCCAAGAAAAGTCCCGAAGATGACAAGGACGAACGGCTGAAATGTCTGCAAGCTGAGGTAGATACAATGAGAACCCAGATGCTGGGGAAAATGGCTCTCATCCCAGGCTTAGTTCGGGAGCAAGAAGAGTTGAGGACCATGATCAGTCAGCTTCATCAAGACATGAGGCAAACAGTCCAAGTCAGGGGCCAGGTCATCGATCAACTTCCAAGAGGACAAGAGTCTGGTATGGTGAGGAATAGACCTCTCCAAATTGCTACCGCTTCACAGGTCCAACCACAACCTCGCCCAAAGCAACAGGTTGATCAGAGTAAGCCAAACAAGCCCAGGAGGCAATTCACCCAGCTCAACATATCGTTGTTTCAAGCTCTACAACACCTATTGAGTTTGAATCTGATTACACTAAGAGCTCCTCCCCGGAATCCCAACATCTCTGCTCCTAACTATCATCCCAATAAAAGATGTGCATACCACTCTGATAGTCCTGGACATGACACTGCCGACTGCTGGGCTCTGAAGAACAAAGTACAGGACCTGATTAATGAAGGAGTAGTAGATTTCACCCAAGAGGGTCAAGCTGAGTTCTTCCACCATCCCTGCCGGATTCACCATTTGAAGTGACAAATCCTGAGACGAGAAGTTTTTTTGTCCATTAGAATTTTCAAGTTGTAATTTTCTTTTGATTGTTCAAACAATTATTGTCATAGCAAACGTTTATTACTTTATCAATGCATCGCACATGTCTGTTTTGAATCAATATATTCGCTTTCTCTATATTCAAACTACTTTCATTTCTTTTGTGATGTTCAACGCTCGACTAATAATTCTAAGCCTCTTGAGGGAGGATGACGAAAACGATACCACGACATTTACAATATGCTTTTGAACAGACCCCGCTGATGAGGTACAGGCATTGTTTCAAATCCTAAACACTGGAGTTATAAGGAAGATAATCCCTCGTCAACCCCTTCGAGCCAAAGAAGTAGGAGTTTTTTATTTTCGCACAAAATTAAAACCCTTAATCATAACCTGGGACAGGGTAGTTCTCTCAGTTGATCCCAAGTGCACAACGAATGGCACCAAAAAAGTCCTTGCAAAACAAAAGATAGTGATGGTTCTGAATAATCATAAAGACAGGCAGTCATTATCTTTCGAAACAAACGCCCAAAAAGTCAAAACCTATGAAGGAGACTTACAAAACTGGGGCATCCCGCTGACTGTAATCACAAAAGAAACAGTTCAGGCAAAAACAGGGATAACGAAAGCAAAAAGAAAGAGGTCTTACAAATCCTCAACAAAAAAGAAATGACTGCCTATTCAAAATAAATTGTCAACATCCGAACCATCACTGGAATATCAAAGCAAAGACTCGAATAAGATCAAATGCACGATTAACTGAGTTTAGGTTTGAAGAACATCACGAAGAGTGGGTGGGTACAAATAAAATTTGAGTCTTTATCCTTTGTTTCTTAAACCGTGAACCAGGCCACGTTATAACCCTTGAAAGTCCTAGCTGAAGCATGGGTTAGTTCGAAAGCATACTGTTACGAAAGGTATCCTGACTCCTTAAGGCTTGCGGTAAAATAACGAGTTGACATCACAATTTACAAAAAAAAAATCACTTGTTTTTTATGAAAAAAAAATGCATTTTCAAAAACTTCAAGACAGACATAAGCTTTGCATTTTTAATATAACATTGCTTGCATATGACTATTTGTTTGAACAGCATAGAAGTTCGCACGACGAATGTCTAATGAACAAGAGCACCTCCAATCAAGGGGCATGGCATGATCATTGTCCATCATCTGGGGCAGTTAAGTCAAGATTCGGAGAATCTCTCAAAAGGCCAACCAGCTTGGGGCAAATCTCCATCTAGATCACTTGGGGCATTGGGCCTGAACTCCAGGGACAAATATGGTACGATCAAACATCTTCTGGTCACATGGCAAACACAACAACAGTGACAACTCCCTGCATCCTGAGAGCACGGACATAGTCGAAAAAATACTACGCAAAATCAAAGACCCGCTAGGTTGACACACCTAGGCAAAAATAAGGGCTTCCCGGCGAACCAAAAGGGTTCGGGCAAAAATAAGGGATGAATATGAAAAATCTGTACACCCGGCAAGTCAAAAACCTGAAAAGGCGGCTTGGGCAAAAAGGGGTATCCCAATGGACTGAAAACCCGAAAGGGTGGTCCAGGCAAAAGTTAGGGATCAAAAGCATACGACTATGTCCCGTCATCTCGTCACTTGCCTACCAGAAGAAGATTTGTCAATCGGCACTCATCAAGCACCTCCACAGGTACCTTCTCCCACAGAAACTGGGGCAATAAGAATTGTCTAAGCGATCTGGTTGCTCTGTCCACCAAGGTGCCAAGGTAAGATCAGCTGAAGAACATGACCAAGTTACCTTCACTCCCCGCAGAGCAAGACCAAAATCAACAATACTCTCCCCAAGCAGAGTTGGTCTCCCATCAGCCCCGAAAAGGCAAAATATCTCCAGCAAGTCAATGATACTCTCCCCAAGCAGAGTTAATCTATTGTCAGCCTTAAGGAAGTTGGGTATCCCCAGAAAATCTCAATGTTCCCCAGCGGAGTATGCAGATGTTCCTCTACAAGCATCCCCGACAGTCTTGATCTAAGATTGTTCCCCGACGGAATACCGACATCCAGTGGAGCCACTTCCCCAGTGCAATCTCAAAAGTCTCCCCAGGAAAGTTGAATCAATCTCCCCAGTAGGAAGCTTATCCCCAGTAGATTCTGGAAGCTTATCCCCGGTAGAGTCCGGAAGCTGGTCCCCTGCAGAGTACGAACGCATCTCCCCGACCATGTTCAGAGGTTATTCCCCACCAGAGTCTATAACTGGGTTATCCTCATCTAATTACCACGGAAGGATCGTCCTCGGAGAAGGTCTTCCTATCCCTCAGCGGAGTTCATCAGATTCCCCAACATAACATATCAACGGTATCCCCAGCGGAGTTATCGTCAAAACCTCAGCGAAGCATATCTCTTCCCACAGAGTAATTCTATGCAGAGTAATCTCTCCAGCAAGTTTATTCCTCAACGGAGTCATCTTCTCCTACCGGTTTATTCGTGCAATTATCATCCCCAGCGGAGACGAAGAACCCTACTCTTCAACATCAGCCCAGGATTCAACAAACTCCCGGCATTCATCAAGGATTTATTTTCCTAGACGAAAATACGTTCATCAACATCACATCTTCATACATTATAGCATGCACGTACGCATCATGAACATACAATCTCATTTATTTTGAGAACATCACGCATTTCATACATCATGACATCGCATACAACTAACGTTTTGTCTTTTCAGGACAGAGGTCAATACAAAGATGATTACTATCAACTGTCACAATTCCAGATTCGATACCTGTATCTAGCCAGGGCATATCTGTGAGTGATTATTTTCGGACTCGATTCCTGTATCCTGCCAGGGCACGTCTGAAGAGTTTGAAGATCCGATTCCTGTATCCTGCCAGGGTGTATCTGTTGACGACTATTTTTCGGACTCGATTCCTGTATCCTGCCAGGGCACGTCTGAAGAGTTTGAAGATCCGATTCCTGTATCCTGCCAGGGTGTATCTGTTGACGACTATTTTTTGGACTCGATTCCTGTATCCTGTCAGGGCACGTCTGAAGAGTTTGAAGATCCGATTCCTGTATCCTGCCAGGGTGTATCTGTTGACGACTATTTTCCGGACTCGATTCCTGTATCCTGCCAGGGCACGTCTGAAGAGTTTGAAGATCTGATTCCTGTATCCTGCCAGGGTGTATCTGTTGACGACTATTTTCCGGACTCGATTCCTGTATCCTGCCAGGGCACGTCTGAAGAGTTTGAAGATCTGATTCCTATATCCTGCCAGGGTGTATCTGTTGATGACTATTTTCCGGACTCGATTCCTGTATCCTGCCAGGGCACATCTGAAGAGTTTGAAGATCCGATTCCTGTATCCTGCCAGGGTGTATCTGTTGACGACTATTTTCCGGACTCGATTCCTGTATCCTGCCAGGGCACGTCTGAAGAGTTTGAAGATCTGATTCATGTATCCTGCCAGGATGTATCTGTTGACGACTATTTTCCGGACTCGATTCCTGTATCCTGCCAGGGCACGTCTGAAGAGTTTGAAGATCCGATTCTTGTATCCTGCCAGGGTGTATCTGTTGACGACTATTTTCCGGACTCGATTCCTGTATCCAGCCAGGGCATATCTACATGAAGAGTTTGAAGATCAACCCCTGTAACAAACCAGGTAATTATTTTTCTTTCTCAGGTACAAAGTTCTCGCTAAGGAATCTCTTACGCGATCGACACCTAGATGGCATCTATAAGCCCATCCACATACCAACAGTCCCTAGATGGCATCTATAAGCCCATCCTCCTATCCATCATTCCTCCAAATGGCATCTGTAAGCCCATTCTCGCCATCACGCTGCTGACATTCTACTATGTGAGTGCAAATTTCTGGGCACTTTAGGGTTAAATCATCTTCCACCTTCGGATTACGAAAGGCACGCCAGCCAATCTACATCCTCAGGTCTAAGAAGATTGAACAGGGGCAACTGTTGTACCCCAAAATTTAACCTCCCATATTCTTCAAGATTTGGCAAGATCGTGGTTCAAAATCTCTCAAGGGTTGCACAGTCAAATTGCCTCCTAACACAATCAAAATTAGGGTTTTGGTTCTTGCAAAGAAATTGAGGTTTCCAAGGGTCCAATCAAGTCCCATATGCCTATATCCATTGTCAAGCATCCATATGTCAAGTTTCAAGACTCACAGCATCAAATTGCACAGTCAAAAACCCTAAATGCTTCACAGTCAACTGCAGGGGTAAAATGGTCATTTGACAGTCAAAAGTCAAAAATTTTGGTCAACATCTTATTTTGAAGCCACAATCATCATTTGATCAATTCTTGATCATGATTCCACAAGCATGGCTCAAAAAGTCTCAAGATGCAAAAGTTTCTATTTTTGGACAGCTGAAAACTCAACTGTAACTTGACCAAGGCATAACTTCTTCATGGTTTATCAGAAAAATCCCATCCAAAGCTCATTTTTAAGAGGATGACATTTCCTATAACTCATCTTCACACTCCAAGTCCAAGAAATTCTCTCACAAAAAGTTATCAATTTCAACATTATAGGTCATTTTCAAAAGTCAACAAAAAGGAACTTTAAGTCAAAGACCATAACTTGCGATTGGTGAATCAAAATGACATGGGACCAAAGGCATTGGTTAGAGGACTTCAAGACCTTTCCAAAATGTCCAAGAACATGTTAATAGCTTCAAAATTGAGCAAGATATGTATTGGAGAAGTTGGGAAATTTTTGGGAACTTTCAAAAGTCAACTTTGCCTAAAACACTTCAATTTTGCTAATGGGCCTCAAATTCTTTCTTGAATCATTACCCAAAGCCTATGCACGACCCATTAATTTTAATTTGACTTATTTTCTCATTTTTAATTAATTAATTGAATTTATATTTATATTAATTCATTTAATTGGTTTTAATTATAAGAAAATTCAAAAGATGTGCTTTTTAAATCTTTTTGTGCAGCAAATATAACCAGGGCAAGCTGGCAACTTGTTTCTCAATCAACAAGGCAAAAAAATCCATGATTGGCAAGGTTTCATGAAAGAAAAGATTGAAAAAGATATGATTAGGCAATCAAATATTCAAGTCATAATGCCATGGACTTTTGGGCTGATTCTTGACCTAATTCTCATCACATACATATGCTGAGTGAAACCCTACTCAAGGACACGGAAAAGCTGCCACAAAAACACCATTGCAAAATTGAAAAAAAGTCAAGAATTTTGGAAACTGAATTCCCATTTGCAGGCCAATTCGAGCCCTTTTCTTGTTTCCAATACCTTGCTGGGAGTTTCCTGAATACATTGCAATCAAGAACGAGTCCTGAAACCCAAAGAACGCGCAAGAACAAGCCCTACGGTTTGCATTATTTTCCAGAATTTCATATCATGATTCATGCGCATTTGATACATATTGTTGGGTGTTTTGTATTCACAAGAACCTTCTGAAGCTAATGACATGATTTAATTGCATTATAAGGCTCTGAATCATGATTTGCCATTAACACGCTTTAGGGTTTCAGAGCTCCCATATTGGGGTTTTCCTTGTACTGTAAAATTGGACCTCAAGACCAATATAGACGAACTCGTTGCAACAAGACGAAACCATTAAGATACTCGCGCTCAATTTATATAATCTGTGCGCGTAATCGCTATTTTTTGGACTTTTGCTTTGTGGGGGTTTAAAACCCCCGCTATCTTATTCCTGTTTGCAGGTGAAAACGAGGAAGAAAGGTGAGCTGTCCAAGCGCTACTGGAGCATTCAAATCTTAGTGCGTTTTTTTAATGTCTCAGCATAATTGGCATTTTTTTTATATAATAATTGTTTTCCACTTATACTACAAACGCGTTGGATAGCTCAGTTGGCAAAGGCATAGTGGCAAGAGGTACTGGGACCTGGGTTCGATTCCCAGGTCCCCCATATAATTCTTTCTATTTTTTCCTCTAACATTCCCATGCAGCATTCGTTCAATGGTCCATCATGCACCCTCACGCGTAGCTTGCCAGATGGTCTTGATCAACAATCCAATGGCTACAGAATGAAGTCCATGATACACCCTAGTCAGCAAGCAAGCACACAACCAGAAAGTCAACGAGGCTTGCTTTGTCTAATGGGCCTGAATTGCTTCAAAAACCTCCACTTTGGGCCTGACACCCCCTTGGTTTGCTTTGCATTTTTAAATTTTATTTTCTTTTCTTTTAATACTTTTAATTGTTTTAATTAATTCACCACAAATAATTTTTCCAATAAAAATCAGAAATCAAAAAAATTGTAAATATATTTAATTATTTATTAATTTCATCACTAATTTATTTTTGTAAATAAATGTTAACAATTAACTTTAGTTTAATTTAGGTTTAAATTCTAATACTTTTCTTAATAAATAAAAAATACATAGAATTAGGTTTTGACACTTTTATCTTTTTCTTAATTAATTATTCTCATTATTTATTATTATTATTAATTACTCTTATTTTTGTAAATAAATATGTAAATTAATTAATTAATAAATTAGGTCAACTTTGACATTTTCTTTAATAATTAAAATAATCTAGAATTAGGGTTGTTTACTAACTTTTAAATTCTTTTCTTTATTTCTATTAAATACAAAAAAACATAAAAACACTTTCTTTTCTTTAATTAAATAATTAATTAGGTTTTAATTCAATTTAATTTCAAGCAAAGGGTCCAAAACCCTCGGACGTTCCTGATTTTAATTCTTTCGCACGTTATTTTTATTTCTTTTGATTATTATGTAACTGCTTTCAAGGATGTAATAGTAATTAGGTTTATTGTTTTTTTACTTTCCGCATCTTTATCAAAAACGGGTCTTTGTATTTTGGCGATGTATAGACCCGCGCCTTGTAATAGCGTAGCTTTTACCTTTCCGTCTTTTAATTTTCCGCACTCCTAACTGCTAAATTGCATGAAAGAATGTATGGTAATTAAAAAACAACCCGTAGCTCACAATGCCATGATCAAAGATAAAACATAACATGAAAACAACACACAATGCATACACCACTTCTAGGGTACGCCTCACTCGTTGCCTTCGAAACGTGGTCGTCAAGTATAGGACGTTTTAGCAGTCGCTCTTATGTCCAAGATCCAGTTGCCTCGAAACAGTTGCCTCGAAACAGTTGCCTCGGATTAAAAAGGATCTAGGACATTAGGGTTACTTCTAAGGTGTCCTAACTGTTGCTTCGGTGACCACACTATCCCTAAAATTGAATTGACCCGAACACCTCCAAGGGTGGTGCTACCTACCTCTCAATGGTGGGATGGCACTATCTTAAGGACTTTTACACAGCCTAATTCCTTAGGGTAGGTAGATAACTCATGGATACTTGCTCTCTTCAAAAACAAACAAAAATCTTTTCACACTGACACTTTCAAAAGCTTTCAAAACAAATTTTTCAAACACTCTTGAGGACAGATACAAGAGTCACTCAGAAATCTTTCAATGAAACTTTTTTCAAACCCACTCACATTTGAAAAGAAAACATTTTGAAAACATAAGAGCGAGTATCTAAGAGCCCATGGATAACCATGGATAGAAAGGGTGCTAACACCTTCCCTTTCTATAATCTACCTCCCGAACCGAGAAACGTTCTCATAAGGAATTTTGCTGTGCTTTTGTCCTTTCCATGTTGGAGAAAATAAAAGACGGTGGCGACTCTTGCTTACCGCGACATTTCGCGAACCAGCTTAAAAAACATTCAGTTATATTTCCACCAATCACAGCTCCCCTACTTGCTTCAGGGTCACAAGCTCATCAACAACCTCGTCAGCATCAACGGGGTAATCGGCATAAGCAAAATACGTCGGGAAGACAGTTCACTGAGACTGACATACTGTCATCTCTAATACTGGAGCGCTTGTTGGAAGTCAATCTGACTGCTTTAAGGGATCCTATTCGGAAGCCCAATACCTCCGCTCCTAACTATCATCCCGACGCATTTTGTGTATACCACTCCTATAGCCTGGGACATGACACCGACGACTGTTGGGCCTTGAAGAACAAGATTCAAGATCTGATTGACATTGGAGTGATGAGGTTCATGCCAGACGGCGAGATGAAAATCTTCCGTTAAGGGTTTCTCCACCTGAAGTGACAAAGCTTGAACTGAGAGACCTTTGTTCCATTTGAATTTTCAAAGTTGTAATCTTCTGTTATTCAAACAATTATCTATTAATGTCAAACTTTGTTTCATTTATGCATTGCATATGTTTGTCTTGAATTCATCCATTCATTTTCACTACTCTTATGCTTTCTTTATGATATTTAACTCTTGATAAAAAGCTGCAAGCCTTTAGAGGGAGGATGATGAAACAATACCATAATCTCATACAGTATGCTTTTGAACAGACCTTGCTGATGATGTACAGGCATTTCTTTCAATTCCCAAACACTGGAGTTATAAGGAAGATAATCCCTAGTCAACCCCTTCGAGCCAAAGAAGTAGGAGTTTTCTGTTCTAAACAAATTGAAACCTTTGATTTAAACTTGGGGCAGGGTAGTCTCTCAGTTAATTCAAAAAGGTGCGCATTGAAGTTACAAACTCTCAGTTCGTAATACAACGAACGACATCAAAAAGAGAAAAGCATTCCTCTGGAATCAAAAGACAGTGATGATTCCTTATCTCATAGGCAGTCATTATCTCTCAAAAAATAAAAAGCCCATTGAGCCAAAACCTGTAAAGGAGGCTTAAGAAAGCTGGGGCATCCCGCTGACTGTAATCTCGAAAACAGGAACAGTCAGACAAAAGTTAGGGATAACAAATCAAAAGAAAGAGGTCATTACAAATCCTCAACAACATGAAAAAATGTTGCAAAAGAAAAAGGAGATGATGACTGTCTTCCAAAATTCAACTAGTGAACCATCACCCAGAAAGTCGTTCCAAATTTGAATGGAGTTCGACGCACAATTAACTGAGCTTAGGATTGAAGAACATCACGAAGAGCGGGTGGGTACAAATATACTTTGAGCCTTTATCCTTTGTTTCTTAAACCGTGAACCAAGCCACGTTACAACCATTCAAAAGTCCTAATTGAAGCATGAGTTAGTTCGAAAGCATACTGTTACAAAAGGTATCCTGACTCCTGTAAGGCTTTGCTCTAAATCTTGTGTTGAATTTGTCTTATAAAAAGTTTTCTGCTAAAAAATGCATTTTTCAAAACTTCGAGACAAGCATAAACTTTGCATTATTTGAATATCGTTGTTTGCACATGGTTATTTGTTCGACAGCGAAGAAATTCATACAGCGAATGTTCGGAGGAACGAAAACTCACTCAGTGAACAAAATCACTTCAAAAAGGATGACACTTCCATTTGACAAATCTCCTATCGACAAGGGGGCATGAAATGTCACCATCCAATTAACCTGGGGCAGTCCAGTCAGGGTCTCAACAGATCTTTCAAAGTTCAGTTAACCTGGGGCAGTCCAGTCAAGATTTCAACAAATCTCTCAAAAGTTCAGTAAACTTAGGGCGAGTCTCCTTCATCATCACTTGGGGCATTCAAATGTCAAAAGTGTTCAACAATTCCTTCACCACTTGTTGGAAGATACAGTTTCAGATACGCTCCAGACACGGTAGCCATTCTGTCACTCATTCAGATCCTAGTTACAGTTTCAGATACACTCCAAACAAGGAAGTCATTCTGCTACTCATACAGATCTCAATTCCAAGATACAGTTTTAGATACGCTCCAGACACGGTAGCCATTCTGTCACTCATTCAGATCCTAGTTACAGTGTCAGATATACTCCAAACAAGGAAGTCATTCTGCTACTCATACAGATCTCACCTCCAAGATACAGTTTCAGATACGCTCCAGACACGGTAGCCATTTTGTCACTCATTCAGATCCTAGTTACAGTTTTAGATACACTCCAAACAAGGAAGTCATTCTGCTACTCATACAGATCTCAATTCTAAGATACAGTTTCAGATACGCTCCAGACACGGTAGCCATTCTGTCACTCATTCAGATCCTAGTTACAGTTTCAGATACACTCCAAACAAGGAAGTCATTCTGCTACTCATACAGATCTCAATTCCAAGATACAGTTTCAGATACGCTCCAGACACGGTAGCCATTCTGTCACTCATTCAGATCCTAGTTACAGTTTCAGATACACTCCAAACAAGGAAGTCATTCTGCTACTCATACAGATCTCAATTCCAAGATACAGTTTCAGATACGCTCCAGACACGGTAGCCATTCTATCACTCATTCAGATCCTAGTTACAGTTTCAGATACACTCCAAACAAGGAAGTCATTTTGCTACTCATACAGATCTCAATTCCAAGATACAGTTTCAGATACGCTCCAGACACGGTAGCCATTCTGTCACTCATTTAGATCCTAGTTACAGTTTCAGATATACTCCAAACAAGGAAGTCATTCTACTACTCATACAGATCTCACCTCCAAGATACAGTTTCAGATACGCTCCAGACACGGTAGCCATTTTGTCACTCATTCAGATCCTAGTTACAGTTGCAGATACACTCCAAACAAGGAAGTCATTCTGCTATACAGATCTCACCTCCAAGATACAGTTTCAGATATGCTCCAGACACGGTAGCCATTCTGTCACTCATTCATAATATCAGACCACCGCGAAGCCTGGATTACAACCAGATAGCAGTTAACGGTTAACAGCATGAAGATTCTCATCCTTAAAACCTCAGAAGATTGGTATACTCCCGATTTCTGACTGTTAACAGAATGAAGACTCTCATCCTTAAAACCCTAGAAGATTGGTATGCTCCCAATTTCTGACCCCCAACAGAATGAAGATTCTCATTCTCAAAGTGGCGTATAACCCAAGTTCCAGATTAATACCTGTAACAAGCCAGGAAAATATCTGTGGACGACTGATTGTAGATCAATACCTGAAACCAGCCAGGAAAACCATCTTCATGAAGAGATTGAAGAGTAATACCTGAAACAAGCTAGGAAGCTTTTCTTTTCTCCGGTCAGAGATTAATACCTGAAACCAGCCAGGACAACTATCTCCCCGACCAACCTTTTTCAAGATCCCAGATCAACACCTTCAGCAATCAAAAGATTCTTGCAATCCCCAGCGGAGCTAAAACTTCCAACTATCAATCCCCAAGCAGAATGAAGACTCTCATTCTCAGTTCCTCCCAGGATATTCAGATATTCCCTAGTGAAGATCTCCTCAAGACAGGAATCCCTAGTAGATTGGCATACAACCCAAGCTCCTGATCCCCCAACAGCGGTCCCAAGACTTCTCATTTTCAATGATCAAAAGATTCTTGCAATCCCCTGCAACAGTCAAGGAATTACTTTCCCCAGCGGCAGTCAAGATTCTTTTATCTCCTGCCATCCAGGATTCACCTATCCTCAGCAAGACAGCTCATCAGCTTACATGCGCATTCATCACATTCATATCATAAACATTGATATAACATACATCGCATCATGCATCATGATATTGCATACAACTAACTCTTTACCTTTTCAGGAAAGATCAGTCGACAGACAAAGATCATCATCTTCTGAGAGTCTTTCTAGAAATAGTTCAGATGTGACCCAGACATGGCGACATTCTGACACTTATTCCAGATTCATCCAGATGCAGTTTTACACGGACTCATCGTCAGGAAACCCTACACCGGTTCCTTCTTCGTTTCAAGACTTCTGAAAACAGTTTACGAGTTCTCCAGTAACGGATGTTAACCTATCGCTTGTTCAGATTCTTCGTAACTTTTGAAAACAGTTTACGGACGCTTCCCAACAACGGATGCTGCTCTATTGCTTATTCAACTTCAAGACTTCTGAAAACAGTTCACGGGTTCTCTAGTGACGGATGTTAACCTATTGCTTGTTCAGATTCTTCTCAACTTTTGAAAACAGTTTACGGACGCTTCCCAACAACGGATGCTGCTCTATTTCTTATTCAACTTCAAGACTTCTGAAAACAGTTCACGGGTTCTCCAGTAACGGATGTTAACCTATCGCTTGTTCAGATTCTTCTCAACTTTTGAAAACAGTTTACGGACGCTTCACAACAACGGATGATTCTCTATTGCTTATTCAACTTCAAGACTTCTGAAAACAGTTCACGGGTTCTCCAGTAACGGATGTTAACTTATCGCTTGTTCAGATTCTTCTCAAACTTTTGAAAACAGTTTACGGACGCTTCCCAACAACGGATGCTGCTCTATTGCTTATTCAACTTTAAGACTTCTGAAAACAGTTCACGAGTTCTCCAGTAACGGATGTTAACCTATCGTTTGTTCAGATTCTTCAACTTTTGAAAACAGTTCACGGGTTCTCCAGTAACGGATGTTAACCTATCGCTTGTTCAGATTCAACTTCAACTCCTGAAAACAGTTTACGGATTCTCTAAATATGGATGTCAATTTATTGATTGTTCAGACCCCCAGTTCAGAGATGTTCCAAAACCTGGATACCTTTCTGATACTCATCCACTCACCAACGACATACAATTCAACAAACATTTCCAGATGGCATCTTTAAGCCCATCCTCCTACCAGCAACTTCCAGATGGCATCTCTAAGCCCATCCCCCGACAAGATTCTGTCACATCCCTAGATGGCATCTCTAAGCCCATAACCAAATGGCATCTTTAAGCCCATTCCCTCTACCATCACATCACCGAGTGCAATTTTTTTTGGGCACTCTAGTGTCCAATCTCCTTTTACCCTCGAGTCGCGAAAGGCAAACTTGCCAATCTAACTCTTCAGGTTCAAGAAGATTGAACAGGGGCAACTATTGTACCTCAAAATTTGCCCTCTTATTTTTCCACAAGAAATCACAGCTTTGGGTTTTCCCTGACTTTTTCAGATTGGCCTAAGAATCGGTCAAAACAGACTTTTCTCACCAGTCAAACAAAATTAGGGTTTTTATGGCTCTGGAACAGTTCAAGCAGATTATTAGGGTTTGGTTGTGTTTGGCTCAGGGTTTGATCAGGCAGGCGCTCCTTTGACAATAAATCAAGAACTAGGGTTTGTGCGCACATTCTCAGAAAGAATTAATTCTACAGTTCTTTTCAATTTACTCTGAGATTTGGATTGAGGCTTCTGATTGAGAGTTTGCAGTGTTTGATTTAATCAGTAAAAGGGATAAGCATATGGATGTTGGTTTGATTAAATGTGCATTGCTTATGTTTAATTGGGACGCCGGGTTTATTATTGATTGCAAGACTACAGTGTTTGTTAATTATTTATTTTTATCTAAGTTAGAATAATTGGATTTACTTCCAGTTATTTTAATTCAAGAAAGTTTAAATAATTAAATAAACATTTGAAGAGGAATTAAAAGAGTGATCTGACAAAAAAGAATTGTTTATTCATTTTGAATTGTTTGTTACAGATATTATTTGAATACTGTAAATTCATTTACAGTCATTTACATTAATATTATTACAAATAATTAAAATGAAATAAAGCTACATCCTAAAATTTCCTAAGTCTTCATCTTCTACTGATGCTCCTTTGCTCAATTGATTTTATCTGCAAAAACACAAAAAGGGAAAGAAGTCAAATGCAGATGAAATAAAAAGGCAGACAGATATTTTAAAACTCATCATTAAAAGTGACTGGCCGGAATCAGTTTATTCACCCTCTCTACAAATCACAAGAAATTCTTGGTTCACAAAGAGGGATAGAAATATGCTTGCAAAAAAATATGAAATGCACAAAGCTATTCAATATGCCAAATACAAAGCTGCATAGTTCATAATTCCAAATTGTCAACCAAAGTTTTCAAACTGAATAGCAAACTGAACTGCACAAAACAAGTCACAAGTTTCAGACTAAGCAAACTGAATGTCAAAACAAATTTCCCAAAGGAAACTATCAAAAGCTGCCCAAAAGATATAGAAAGATATCAAGAAGTACACAATATGCAGGAAATCTGGAAAGTATGCAGAGGAAAGATACATTGCAAGCAAACATTCAAATTCATCATTTTTCAGCCAGTTACTTTTTCAGAAAAGACAGTTTTAAGCAATATAAAAATGCATTTTAATCTGTAGAGAGAGAGAGAGAGAGTAGAAGTGGAGAGGCTTACAGGCTTAGGCTTAAAGGATATAAAACAAACTGTTATAGAACAAGCAAAGGGAGGGGGAAGAACCACATAACAAAAAAATAACACAACCTTTCAAACCTACTTGCCTCAAGTATTCAAGCCAAGCATAAGCCCTGAAGCTTGCTCTAACTACCTGAAGCCTGCACAAACTACAAACTTTAAACAAAGCCTCCAAAACAAGCTTGAAGCCAAACCTGTTTCAAACAATATAGCCCTCAAACTGTAACATAACATAAGCCTTTCAAAACAAGCCTAAACCTTAAGCTTTCCAAACAAACAGCTAACTTCACCTGCAGAACCACAAGCCTTAAGCCTTTCAAGACAAAACCTGCTAACCTGTTTCAACTCAGAACACCACAAATCAAAACTGTTCAGACCAAAAACAAGCTAAAGCCTAAAGATCCATACAAACCTTCAACTACAAAACTGTGTCAAAGATTCAAACGACACAAAACCAAAAAAAGCTTTCAAGTCTGTAACACAAGCCTTAACCTCCTTCCTAAAACTTCAAGCCTGAAGCATGTTTCAAACTCAGCATTCAAAAATTACCAGTCCAAACAACAAGCCTACAAACTTCAATCAGCATGTCAAACCCAACCCCAACCACTAAGCCAATCCAAATAACAAAATATTCAAACCAACAAAACCCTCAGAATGGCTTCATCATAGGGTTAGCGCATCAAAGAACTCAGAATCAACATCAACATTTCAACAAGTATTCAGAGGCAAGCATATCAGGCATCTCAGAATCAAACAAATTCCTATGACTCAGAATTAAATTCATTATAGGCCAAAATCTGAACTCTCAGAACTAAAAGTTCATCATTGAGTAACACGAATCGAGTGTCTCAGAGCAAATAAGCAAGCGGAAGAGGAAAAGAAGCAACTGTTAAAGGGTTTTCAGAAAATCATCATCATAAAACCTAAAGCGAAATACAAATACCAGGAAAAACGAAGCCAGCATCACATATCCCCTCGCCTTTGGCCGCCCTAGGACGCCACCGTCCTCCTCCGTCTCCTCTCCAAAGGTAGTATTTTTCTCCCTCTTTTCACACCTCGCATGGACAACAACACATAAAATCAGAACACATAAAATTAAAACATGAAAGATATGAAACTTAAAACCCTAAAACAATTGTTACCTTTCCTTATCGCTACTGTGTTCAACCATGGAAGAAGAAGGAGAAGATGGGAGCGCCTGGTAGCCTAAGACGAAGGGGAGCATCAATGGCCTCCATTCAAGAAGGTAAAAAGGCGAAGAAGGAGAAGATGAGAGTGCCGCTCTAAGCCTGTAACCCTAATCCAGTTATGAAACAAAACAACGAAACCCTTAGAAAAAATGTCAAAAATGTGTTCTGGGCCTTGCCCTTTCTAAAAGCCTTAAGCCCAACTGATTCCAGTGTGCATACCCCCCCTTTTCCTTATTTGTTTTTCTGTTTTGTTTGGGCCAGAATAAATCCCTTAAGCCCATTAAATTCTCTTAACTCCTTTTTTATATTTTTGAAAACCAATATCTTTTTTTACTTATCCCTTTATTTTCCTTTTTTTAAAACTTATACTAATATTTTTGTTTAAGTAAAAAATGATACATTAAATTCTTTTTTTTCTTTGCGAAATGTTTACTAATACTTTTTTTTTGTCACATTTAAGAGTACATAAAAATAGGATTTTTCTAAATTAAATAATTTTCCTTTTTTAGAATCTTTGTTTAATAAACCTTTGTACATTAACTAAATACCTAGACAATAGGATAATTAAACTTAAAACATCTTTTTTCTTTCTTTTAATTAAAACTTTTGTTTATAGATAATCAACAAAAATACAAAAAAGATAATAATACTTAATAAATACTTACTTAACTTTGCATTAAGTTAACATACTTTTCTCACTTGTAAATAATCACATACACTTTAACCAATACTTTTGATACATTGCTTTTATTCTTATACATTGATACATGTTACATTGAGAATGCGATTTGATTTGGTTGTAAATATATTTGGACACTACTCTCCTAATAAGACTCATCCCCATTTGTAAATATTTGTACCCCCACTTCCGGATACTTATTTGTAATAGCTTAGACTTTAAATTCCCGCAATTTATCGCTTTCTATATACTGTATAGTAATTAGGGTTTGTATGCGAAGATTAAAAATCAACCGCTAGATAACCTAATACAAAAACAAATGCATGACAATCAATACACAATTCACACTTGCACCCCTAGAGTAATCCCGCTTGTTGCCTTCCAAAATGGGCCATGCTTGCATGTTGAGTTTCTTTGGCAAAATAAAACAAATCAAATGATCATAGTCCCTCGATGATGCTTTCGAAGTTGCCTAAACAAAATGATCAAGTCCCTTCAAGCAAATTGCCAAAGACACTTGGCACTATTGCATTCATGGTCCATACGATGACCCGCGCCCGTCCCGTTAACATCCTAACACAAGATTGTCTACCAAATACAATGGTGGAACAATACTGTTAAAAGGTTTAAAACATGAGAAAAATCTTTGAGTAAATTTAGGGGTAGACAACTCTTAGTTACTTGATCAAACTTGCAAAAACACACTTGCCTACTTTTCAAAACACACTCCACAACACAATTTCAAAACAACTTTCAAAAACATTGAAACATCTTTTCGAAAAGACACACACCTTTGTAAAATATTCGAGTAAAGAATTGTTACAACGGTTGCCTAGACAAGGCATCTTTTTCAAAACATTTTCAAACACACACACACACACACCACCATTTCAAGCAATTGAAAATGCAAAGCAAGTGATCTAAAACAAGTAAATAAGAGCCCATGGATAACCATGGATGAAAAGGGTGCTAATACCTTCCCTTTTCATAATCTACCCCATGAACCCACGAAACATCTCAAAAGGTTTTTCCTGTGCTTTTTAACCTTTCCTTTAGGATAAAATAAAAAGTCGGTGGCGACTCTTGCTAAACCGAACAAGTGTGAATACAAACGTAAAACCTCAAGTCAGTTCTCCCACTGTATCACAGTTATGATTGAAATGTATTCAACAGGAACAGGTGAAATAGGAGCATTTTCAAATAGAATCTCTTGGTTGTATATCAAGCGTTGCATGTCTGTCTTCAACAGAGGGAAAACAGTTGGTGAGGATAAGAAAAGATGGCAGTCTTCGTTACAACCTGGGAATATACCAGCTTTCAACAAGTTTATCTTAATGATTGGGAGCGAAGTCAAGAGTTCATCCACTGTAGCAACAAACAAATCTTCTTCGATAGCATTGGCATTGTGACCATGTCTAGGCATAGGAGCGGAAATGACGTTTGGTTTCTCGGGTGCATCAAACTCAATTTCTTTTGCATCTATAAGGTCTTGAATTTTGTTTTTCAAGGCCCAACAATTGTTTGTGTCGTGACCTGGACTTTCGGAATGATATGCGCATCTAGCATTTGGGTGATAATGAGGGGACATCGTGTTAGGATTCTTTGGAGCTTCTTTTAAAGTTGCTAGATTAGATTTCAGAAGATGTGGTAAGATCTGGGCTAGAGTCATATTAATTTTGGTGAATTGTCGGACTGGCCTTTCCACCCTTGGTTGGTTACTCCTTGGTTGATCAGATGTAGGCTTTGGGATCATAACGGCCCCTACCATTGGTCGGCGCTCAGCTCTCCCTTGGTTCCTTTATGGATAAACAGCAGATACCTCCTTCTTTCCGGTGAAAGGCTTTCTCACAGCTGTAGAGGCAGATGAATCCTTCTGAATCTTTCCACTTTTTATGCCAGCTTCCACCCTCTCTCCGGTTAGTATTAACTCATTAAATCCAGCAGATGAGCTCCCAATTAAATGGTTGAAGAAAGGGCCCGATAGAGTGCCTAAGAACATATCCACCAACTCCCTTTCAGACAGAGGGGGTTGCACTCTCCCAGCTAGATCTCTCCATTTCTGTGTGTAATCTTTGAAACCCTTATTTGAAGCCATAGCCATACTCTAAAGTTGAGTACGGGTACGCGCCAAATCTGCATTATACTGGTATTGTTTATAGAAAGTTGCGGCAAGATCTTCCCAGTTGTAGACGTCGGCCCTTTCCAATTGGTAAAACCAATCGAGTTGTGTTCCGGATAAACTATCTTAGAAAAAATGCACCCACAGGTCTTTATCGGTAGAGTGTGGCTGAATTTTTCTCACGTATGATCGGAGGTGCATTTTAGGACATGACACCCCATCATATTTTGCAAACAATGGCACTTTGAATTTTGGTGGGATCACAATTCCCGACACTAGCCCCAATTCTTCAAAGTCTAGACCTGGTACTCTTTGTATTTCCATAGCTCTTAAATGCTCTTCAAGATGTCTATACTTATCATCAGCCGGAGGGTAGTGTTCCTCAGAGTAGTCTTCCTCTTCTTCCTCCTCTTCAGATTCTGACGTAACCGCTGTTTCTTTTCCTTTTCCCTCTCCTTCCCCGAAAGTGGTTGCAAAATTCAAGGTTCTTCTAGTTTGTCCCTGAAACCTTCTCCCCGTGTTCAAAACCCCAGTGGTTTTCTTTGTTTTCTTCTTTCCTTCTTCAGCTAACAGAGTCTTAAACTCATCTTGCATCTTGGCTAGGGTCATGAGTAACTGTTAAAACTGCATGTTTTGAGCTTGAAGATCTTTGACCGTCTATTCGAGATCCATCTTACTGTAATAAACAGTAGAGAGATGAGAAAACTCGTTACAAAAGACATGTTTATGTTATGATGAATGATATGTATACATGCAATGCTTTCAAGGATTTAAAAAATTCAAATTTGTTTTAAACAAAAAGAAACACACGTTATATTAATAAAACAGAGTTTGAGTACATCAATGCCCCTTGGGCAAAATAATACAACACTCTAAGATAAAAAAGTAGTGTGTATCCTCTTTGGTGCTATGTAGGCATTTAGAGTCTGCTCCTCATGAAGTAGCCTAGTGAGTTCCAAAACCTTCTTCTCGCTTTCGTAGAATTGGGCTTCGAAAGTATCTCGCTCTCCTTTGAGCTGTATCCAATCTCTTTGTAGGTCTTCAAGATATGTGGGCATGCCATGATGTAGGATAGTGTATGGAACTTCTCCTTCCTTAACAGGCTCCATAATCACCGGGAGAATGGAAGGATAAGGCATCATAAGACTTTGAGCGCGGGTTCGTACCCATTTGAGGTAAGGCTCAAGAGGGATGGAATTCTTGTGTCCCAAAGCCTTGTTATTCACCTTGTTTAGCATCCTCCATGCTCGGATGAATCTCTGGCGAAGTCTTTGATCATCGTTGTCGTAGTCGAATACCAAGCCTTGAATCAGCATCTCATGTAGGCCATCCATTTGGGAATAACCAAACTGTTGTAAAGCTAAGCATGGGTTGTAGGTGATGCCTCCCCTAATGCCAAGTAGAGGGACATTAGGAAATTCCCCACAAAAGTCAACAATGATAACATTCTCCTTGGATCGAGAGCACCAATGAATATCTGGATGTTTGAGCGTCATTAACCTTTGTGATAAACTTAATCCTTGCTCATTCTTTAAGACTGATTGGGGAAGATGAGAAATAAACCATCTTGCCAGGAGAGAAGTGCAACACATAATGACACCTCTTTTCCTCATTCTACGAGTGTGAAAAGAGTGTAGGATATCCCCTAGCAATGTAGGCACCGGATTGCGTGACATGAAGATTTTGACGGCACTCACATCTATGAGTTGGTCAGGATTGGGGAACAAAATCATCCCATAGATAAGAAGAGCCACAATTTCCTCAAAAGCTTGCAAGTCTAGGGAATTCCAACAACTTTGGGCTTTCTCAAGCAGAAATTTTGCTAAGAAGCCTTTGACACCACTTCTAGTTTCCCAATGAGTTGTGACATCAGATGAGTGCAAGTGTAGAGCTTGAGCAATCTCTTCTGGCTTTGGATCTCTTTCTGTACTGTTGAAAGGTAGTTGATTACGAATAGGAATCCTCAAGAGTTGATAGAATTATTCCAAAGTAGGCACAAGTTGATAGTTAGGAAATGTGAAGCAATGGTGCAAAGGATCAAAGAACTGGAAGAGCACTTTCATCATATCCTCCTATGTGTTAGAGGTGACCAAGTTGAGTAGACGACGGTTCCTCTCAGTGAATGGAGAGTTCTCAGGGATCCTTTAAGCTATCTCCTTGAGTTGTGGAGGAATTCTTACAAGGTTGATTTGGATAGTTTTCCTGCAAAGTGAATCTATATCCTACAAAATAGGAACAAAGATGAATCTCAAAAATCCTTGAAATGGTTAGTGAATGCTTATGATGTTCATGATGTCCATGATGTTATGCACAAGTATGTATACACAAGCAAATCAAAAAAGTTCTTAGTTTAGGCTCGCATGGGGTTTTATAGGTAAGTACCCTCTTGAAGTTTAGTTGGATCAACATGTCCTAATAATAGTAATCGGGTTCTAAGGAGCTCAATATAACTGGACTGTTTCCTTGGTCATTATTTCAGCTCAAGCCTCTTTAATGGCGACCGAATATCCCAAGAAACCAACCCTCAATTAGTGTAGTATCGAGTATCTACCAACTTCAGATTACACCAAAGTCGGTCATCTCACTACATCCTAAAGGCCAAGTTGGTCAAGTAAAGGGTTCTAGAAGTTCATTAGTGCTTCATGAAATCACTCAGCGGCACCGTATTCTCTTTGATTAACTCAAAGGCTATCGGTACCCATAAATATGTCACACTAACATAGTTATTTCTTAGACCATGTCGGTATACCCCGCACAGTTTCCACAACGTATTGCTATTTACCTATAATGTTTCCCAAATATGGGTGGAGGATTCAAACCCAAACAAAGAACCATAATGTAAAGCAAACAAGTCAAACAAATGTAAGCAAATAAATGTGATCTAAACCTTAAGGTAACCCCACTTCTATAAAAATCCCCAGCAGAGTCGCTAGTTCTGTGATACAGTGGGAGAACTGACTTGAGGGTTTTGTGTTTTATCGTAAATGTTGCGGTTAGCAAGAGTCACCACCGACTTTTCTTTTATCCAAAAGGAAAGGTGAAAAAGCACAGGAAAGACCTTTGAGATGTTTTCTTGAGTTCGGGGGGTAAATTATGAAAAGGGAAGGTATTAGCACCCTTTTCATCCATGGTTTTCCATGGGCTCTTAGTTACTTGCTTAGATCACTTGCTTTTGTTGTTTGAAATTGTGATTTGTGTGGTTTTGAAAGTATTTTGTAAAAGAAGTCATTCGTTTATGCAATCTTTGTAATGATTCTCGTTCGTAAGAATGTATACAAAGATGTTTGTCTTTTGAAAATGTTTTCAATGTTTGTAACATGTTTGGAAGTGTGTGTGTGTTTTAAAAATAGCAAGGATAATTGTTTGAAATGGAGCAAGTAACTAGAAGCAATCTACCTACTCAAATGTCTTTCTTGTGCATTTTCTATTCCTTTGACATTTTTGTCTTACCATTGATTTGGTAGGCAACCTTATCTTTGGATGTAAACGGGACGGGCGTGGATCATCGTATAGCCATGATTAGCAATGCTTGCAAAGTATCTTAGCATTTTGGGGGACCAAGATCATTTTGTAAGGCAACTTTTTGAATAGCGTCATCGAGGGACTATGATCTTTATATTTGTTTGTTTTGCCAAGATACTTCGCATGCGTAATATGGCAATTTTTGTTTTAGGCGGCCAAGTGGAGAAACCCTAAGGATGCTTGTGTGCAAGTGTATCATTTTCATGCTTTGGTTTTATCTTGTATTTAGGGTTTTCTATTTTTGCTTTGTTTTGATCTTATCATACAAACCCTAATTACTAATCATGGCATGTAAAGCGATAAATTGCCTAATGTAAATATTACTAAGTTATTACAATAATTTTACTGTAATAAAATATATTTTTATATGAAAAATAAACTAAAATAAAATAAAAATGCAATATTATGACATTTATATTTTTTTGGATTTTTATACATTAAAGAAAATATTAATGAAAACAAAAATAAATTAAATAAAAATGTATGGAAAATAATGGGCCAGGGGGTGTCTTAGATAAACAGATGGTGAAAGTTAGAAAAAACAACTAAGCCCAACGTGGAGGCCCAAACCTGCAAAAAAGACAAAACTGAAAAATGGAAGAAAATGTGAAAAAACACAAAAGTAGCGCCCAGGTTCGAACCCAGGACATGGGTCTCACCAACGCGCTACTTTGCCACTGGGGTGGCTATACATCCATTGTCTTAAGTGAAACGAAAATGATATAACATGAAACAAGTCCTTGCCCTATACTTCATCTCCTTCCTCAAGCTTGGCCAGATGCCCTGTAACTCTCTCATTCTTCCATGAAAATGAATACTCATAACATGAAAGTTGTAGTATTTGAACTCACGATTTCAACCATATAAGTTATGTAAGCTAAAAATCAAAGATTAGAGAGAATTTTAAAAGCCCTAAATTTAAACCTATTTTTTTTAGAAACTTCAAGTTCTAAATTCTCTCAACTCAGGCCAAATAAATGCAAGATAAAGATGTGTACAGTTTCGTTTCAATGAGGGCTACATTATTTATTCAAAAATCATGGCCAATGGTTTCCTGTACAAAGAGATAGAAGTTGAGATTTTACCTCCTTCAGTTGAAATCATGGATGGAACTGGAGTGAGTTTGATGGAGGCCTGATGCTTGCTTGAGCTTCCTTGAACTTCTCTGAATGTATTCCCACCCTTGCCTTGCTCTGGAAGTGTCTGATACTCCTTGGCCAAGTCAACCTACAAGCTTTGAAAGCAACAATGGCAGATGATGGAAAAGGGGTTACAGTACAGGGATGGAGGTCTGGATTAGTTTGATATCAAGTAGGTAAGATGTTTTAATGATCAAGACTTAAAACACACGAGTCAAATGGAAGATTGATATGCTTATGCCAAAACTGCAAGTTTTGACAGTTTTCTGGTGTTTTTGAGCTCGGGAGTGTTTCAGGCCTTTTTCACTCGTGTGTTGTGTTGTATTACGTTTGTATATTAGTATAAGATCAGTTTCATGTCAACCCTCCAACAGATGTGCCAGTTCTAGCCTTTTGGCAACCTTTCTTGCTTTTGAAGCAAAGTGAAGGGACAAGGCTTGCCATGCTTGTACTTGCTTCCTTAGGGTTGGTATCAGCTTGTACAATTTTCTTTAGGCCTGTAAGATTTGTATATGCAATGCTCAAGAATTGAAAAGTGGCAAAAGTTGTGCTTTTTCAAAATGGCAATGGTCACTTTATGCCATTTATGGAATTGCAACTTGGGTAATGGCTCTAGGGAATGGATCAAAGCTTTGTCAAATGAGTAAGCATTAAGTTAAGGAGTGAGGAACAAGTTTAGGACCTGTAAATCATGGATTAGGCAGCATAGGTACTGATTGGAACTTTGTCCTTCATGAAATGGCTTGGACAAAAAGTGAGAAATTGTCAATTTCATCTCTTCGATTCTCCCTACTCAAAAATGATCTTGAGGAGTTCTTGGACATTTTGGAAATATTGCAATGTTCTCTATAACTCATATTTGAAATGCATTTTGAGATACCTCTTGGAACTAGGTGAAAATTGCCATGAATTTGGGTCCAAAACCTGCCTAAATTAGGGCAAAATTTCACTAAGTTGTTTAGTTCATGACCATGTATTCATAAATTTATATATTGAGATCCAAGCATCTTTTTGGAAAGGTGTGTGAAGCAAAGTTGTATATTTCATGGAGGTCTACAACTTTCATGTTGGGAACTTTCTTTGAATCATTATGCATCATGGTGAAAAAGTGGCCTAAAGTTGAGAAAAAAATAAGAAATTTTCTATACTTAGAAAATTTTCTAAGTTAAGAAAAATTTCAAATTCAAACCCTAATCTTCAAACTTGGATTTCTTGATGAACAAGTTTCACATTATGACATGTTTTGATGAATTGTGATTCTTGGCACTTGATTTTGACCAAAATGTCAAAGTTTGACTTTTCAGTGTATAGTTGACTTTTGATCAGTTGACTGCAAATTTCATTTGTCAATCTAATGAAATTGAAATGTTTTGAGCCATGTAATAAGGTCAATATGATGAAATTGAATCTTTGAAATCATGCCTTAACTCAATTGGCCATTTGCTAGGTTAAAAATCAGAAATTGCCCTTCCTCAATCAAAACCCTAATTTTGACCATTTTGCCCTTTTGGTGATTTGATCAAATTTCTTGAGGAATTGTGATCCAAACTTGACCAAATGATACATATGAGTCTAAAATGTTGATTTGGATCAAGAATGATGAAGTTTGACTGTAAATTGGCCATGGTTGACTTTTTCCCCAATACCGCTGAATTTTAGGTCAACTGTCCAATTGACTGATCAAAAATATGGTTTAAGGCTTGGAACTTGTCATGGGTGATCTTAGGGGTCCATAATGATGTTTGAAAGTCATATGAAGCATTGATAGTCCAAAAATATTTGTGCAACCTCAAACCCTAATTTTCGGTTATCAGTGCAAGGTGAGATGTATTGAGCTGACCAAACCCTAATCCAGTCTTGAGTCAAAGAGGTCTTGTGAGAAAAGTCTTGATAAATGAGAGGGAAATTTTTATATTTATATAATTATATGTTTTTATATTTATATGTTTATAATTCTAATATTCTATTATTTATTATCATCACATATATTATTTCCCAAACTCATTCAAATATTATTTTATTTATTGCATTAAATTTTATTTTTTATCATGCATTTAAACAGATTATTTTCAATAATTAATATATTAAAAAATATTCAACCAACTATAATTCATTTTCAAAAATCAAATTAATTCTACAAACAACTTTCAAAAAGGATTGTGAATTCATTCAAATCAATTGTGTGTTTAGTCTAACATTCTTCGCTATTCACGACACCTAGACTGAACGTGTAGAAAATGTGAATATCTTTGCAATCCATAAAAAACACAAACCAACTGTGAACTACGAAATATGACTTTGATTCCTCCTAAGAGGATACGTAGGCATGTGATTAAAATCGTGACGAGTTCCCCTAATAAAACATTAAAACCCTATTTCTCTAAAGATTAATTCTAAACCTAGTATCCTTGTGAACAAGGTAGATAAGGGGTGCCTAACACCTTCCCTTCGTCTAGAACCGAGTCCAAAAACCTAGAATCTCTAACTTTTTAGGGTTATCCTTTATATTCCCATCCTTAGGATAACAATTATGAGTGGCGACTCTCGTTTCAAAATCAGTTACAACACCAGTACCTTTTCTTCCCTTTCAATACCACCACCAAAATTTCCACATCTAAGTTATCACTATGTTGCCGCAGATGCTTCATGTTTCATCTTCTGATTTCTACATCATTATCATAACCGTAAGCAAAAAAATTTGTAGTACAGTTGTCACTAGGGGAAAAAGCGGGTCGGCCCCGTCGGATTGACCTGTTTGACCCACCATTTTTGGCGGGCTGGACTGAGGTTTTCAGTTCAGTACCTTAATTTGGCCCGCTCCGCCTAACCCGCTTTAAAAAGCGGGGCAGAGCGGGTTTTTCCTACGGGCTTTTTGTTAAAACTTTTTATTTTTTTACTTAGAATTAAAACAATTTTAACTATAAAAACAACACAGTTATCTTAGGATTATATTGATTGAATTGTATTATAAATTATTATACAAAAAAGTTGAATTATAATTGTAACGTTTTTTCTATAACTTTCTAATACTTGCTTTGATTAAAAAAGCTTGAAATAAAAGAACAATTGTATGGCATGCAGAATTATTAAGTTGTCAATATATTAGCTCAGATACTTTCTTTAAAAATAGACATTGATTTTAAAATTAAAAAAAAGAAAGGATTTGATTAGTGTATACATGTGACAAATTTTATACATGTGACAAATTTAGGATTTAACTATTAAGGAATCGATCAATATAAGAGTCTATATAATATAAACAATGAGAAAGTATGGTGTTGATATTTTATGCACTACAATTTTATGCATTGTGATGTTTTATACAGTGTAATTGTTATCATTGTTGGTTTTGTGTAAATTCTAAATTGGATTCTGATCTGACCTGATCAGAAGGTTCGGACCGTCACGGCTTGCTCCGAGCTGAAAGCTTTTTGAACGAGGAGGGGGGGGGGGGTACCTGCAAGGCACTCCGATGCTAAAGTCAGTGGGAGTACGAGCAGATAATAGAGTTGAGATTAGAATGATGAATACCTGATCCTCTGGAAACAGAGGGTATTTATAGCCCCCAGCGCTGGGCCAAGGTTCCTTCGTTGGGCTGGGCGGATTTGGCCCAATGGAGGAACTGCCAGGTCCTACGTGGGTAGTGGGGACCCGCACGTGGTCCCCTTCCTGGATGTGCTGCGTGAAGTGCGGGCGGACGGAGACGCGGTCTTTCCGGAGTATCGTTGGGGGAACGGTGGACTGAGTCTGCCCTAGCCGGGTAGCCCGGGACCATGTCGAGCTGGGAAGCACGGTGCTGAGCTCGACGCCAGGACCTCGAGCTGGACGGCGGCTGTCGAGCTGGACGCCAGGACATGGAGCTGACGGCAGGGTGTCGAGCACGACTTCACCGCGTGGGTTGGACATCGGGATGTCGAGGTGGACATCAGGGTGTCGGGCATGGACGTGACCCCCCTTTTCCCAGTGTGGTCCTTAGTGAGTCCCTTTGGACTGGGCCTTAGTAATGCTTTTGGGCCTGTCGGGCCCAGTCCAGAACAGGAGCCCCCCAAGTCGTGGTTCTTTTGCGAGGAGCCATGACTTGAAACCAAGTTGTTCCGTCGTTGAGGTCTCGTGCCCGGGATGGAGGTGTGGGCCCTCGAGGGGCCTCCTCGTGTCGTGCTCGGAGACGTCCTCGGTGGTGGGTGCGTGGAGGATCCGTACCGGGCGCGTCGGTCGAGCACACGAGGCATCTTTCGGGAGCTGTGCCGCCACCCTAGGGGGGTAGGGCCATCATTGCGTTGGGAGCAGCGCGTCGAGGAGATGGAGTCCGTGGTGGAACGAGGTGACGTTTGGTATTCCACGTCATCACTATAAATAGGATCCTTGGGCCCCATAATACGTTTTCCGTTCTCCGTGCTCTCTCCGTTGCCGCTCTCAACACTTTCTCCAGTTGCGACTTCCCGTCTCAGAGTCTTCATTTCTTAGCCAAATCCCAAACTTTGATCCAAGTAAGTGATCTACTGTCTTCATTTTTCCGTTTTAGAATGCATGATTACTGGAAATTGTAGATGTTTTAGGACCGTGCGCGTGGGATTAGCCCGGTAAACTCGTGTTTTGCCCGACATATTCATGTCTAGGACCGGCAAACGCATACTTATGGCCGACACATTCATAGTTTTAGGTGAAAAAATTTAGCGCTGCCCGGGGTCTTCATGATCCGGGGCGCCTGATTCATGACGGTGCCCGGTATGTTTATGGTCGTGGCCGTGGGCTTAATAGTGCGGCTCGCCGTGTTCATACCTCGGGTCGACATGCTTGAAGAGTGGCCGCGCAGTTGGTTTGAGGAAGAACACTGGGTTCAGGAAAGTCGGGGAGACATCCACTTGTGAAAACGGACTTGTGAAGTCGTGCATGGGACGACATGATTATGTCGAGCGTAGGACTTCGTGCTCAACTGATTGGTTTCCCGTGCTCTGCAGGTAACCATGGCGGACGAGCCGAGCTCCTCCGGACGTCGTGATCGCGAAGAACAGAGTGCCGATGAGTCGGCCACCCTGATAGATACAGTGACCGACCCATTGCTGGAATGGGTGGGTGTCGAGCCGCGGGGGACAGCGTCGATATATAGCCGGGATGACCGACATCCATTCACTGTTATTGAAGAGGGTCAAGACCAGCCCGACTTCCAGCAGAACTTCGTGGTCATGCTTCCG
Source organism: Vicia faba (assembly GCA_948472305.1). NCBI lineage: Eukaryota > Viridiplantae > Streptophyta > Magnoliopsida > Fabales > Fabaceae > Vicia > Vicia faba. The sequence continues at coordinate 1,363,333,482 of OX451739.1, read as the reverse complement.
TCGACCAATGCAAGAATTTGCTCGGTGTATCCGAACTACAGCCTCGCGATGTATGAGATCGCGTTTAAAGACTTAGGGTTGCGGCTGCCGTTCACAGATTTTCAGGCCGGGGTCTTTATGCATTTGGAGCTGGCCCCGTCCCAGCTACACCCAAACTCTCTCGCCTTCATCCGGACGTTTGAGCTGACGTGTCGCTACTTAAGGATAGGGGCGACCATCCCTCTTTTCTTTCGGGTATTTCACCTGCAGCGTCAGTCCCGAGGAGGGAAGCACAGCTGGGTGTCCCTGAAGCAGTCGAGGAGACTGTTTAAGATGTATATGGACTCCGTGAGGGGGTTTAAGGACAAGTGGTATGTGGTACGCCCTATTACCGACTCTGCTGTAGATTCCCTCTTCGAGGAGGAAGGGCCAGTGAGCGACGATGATGGGGAAGCGATGGTGGCCGACGACGGGAGCCCCGTGTTAGGTCGTAGGGCTAAGTTCCCGGTGTACTGGATGTCCCGACATTACGATCATGGGACAGGTTATTTCCATACCGCTGTCGGGGACATGTGCTCGGAAGATCAGCGGGCGTACGAGGCTCTTTGCAACTTTGTCGACAGTTTTCACCCCGCCCGATGGGTTACGCGGGAAGGGGATGATATCCTCGACAAAGACGGTTACCCGACGTTCGAGTCTCGCCCGATCGACACCAAGGCGCTGGTGGAATGTCCGACATATAGGCAGGCTGCCCGCCTGTTAGGTTGTTTGCTTGAAATTCTTTTATTCGTCATTTATTCATGCAGTTTACTCGATACTGACTTTTCCTTTATTTCGTGCAGGTACGATGGCTAGCCGACATGAAAGGCTCCTGAAATTATCAACCGACCAGAAGCGAGGCAGGAGGGTCGTAAAGGCCCCGCAGACGACGAGAATGGGACCACCACCAAGTCTGAACGCTCCTCAGCCGGTGAGGGTGGATTCGACGTCGAGCTCGGGAGCAGCGTCAGATCCAGAGGTCGAGGAGATTGACCCCAGCGCCGTTTTGACGCAGAGGAAGAGGACCCGCGTGGAAGGCGGTTCGACTGTCGGGGAGGATGCCGGTGCTATTCAATCTTTTGCCTTCCCCCCTTGCTTCGAAGAGGCGGGCTTCTTCGAGCGATTTCCTCCGACAGTGGTCGCCCATGAAGCTGAGGCCATAAAGAAGATGAGTAAAGAGGAAAGGAAGGCGTATCTGGCCGCCAGCGTGGACGGGCTGGTAAAAATGGCCGAAATGGCTCTGGTGTTATCGGAGGATGCAGGGGATGTTGCCCGTGTTGAAGAGCTCGAGCAGGAGAAAGCGAGCCTTACTGCGAGTTCGCGGAAGTTGAAGGTCGCTCTGGAACGCTCCGAGGAGATGTTCCGAGAGCAGACTGTGATGCTTGATGCTGAGAGGGAGGCGCTGACCCTGGAAAAGGAGAAGTCGGGGAGGTTGACTGAGGAAGGGGAGTTTCTTCGGACCGACAGGGACCGCTTGGCAGCTGAAGTCGAACGCCTGGGTAAAAAGGTTGAGGAAATGAACGCTGTCCTGCAGCCTGCGGAAGATGAGCCCGAGGACATAGTTACTTTGAAGAGTCGGGCGGAGCTGGTTGCCCACATCCGGCTCCTCGAGGCGGACTGTGTCGGTGCTCTGGAAGATGGGTTCAATTCTGCGGTCGATCAGCTCTCATTGCTAAACCCCGGCCTGGTCACTGAGGGTATCGGTCATACACACCGGGTTGTAGGTGGCGCGATCATTCCTCCGCCCGACTCTCCCAGCGTCGACAATGATGATTCCGTGGAAGTTGAGTAGGATAGCGGGCCTGCGTGCTCTTGATATTTGTACTCTTTGGGCCTGCGTGCCCGTTTATTGTATGTTATAAACATCGTCGGCCTTCTTGGTCGGTTTAATATTGCTTTGTTGCCTTCGGGCGTTTATACCTTGTTATTTATTTTGGATTTTTTGCCCTTGTTTGAAATCACATGCTTGTATGAATTCAGCCTAAGCCACGGGCCCGAGGAGTGCCCGTAGGTGGCTTTGATTTGGCGAGCGAATCTGCTCGTCCCTGCTTGTATGCAATCTCGGCCCTATTTTGATTGGCCGGGGTTGCCTAAGTGTTGCGCTCGAGGGGAGAGATTTTCTTTTGACCCTTGTAGATGTCCCGTTATTCTTGATGGAATGTCGGGCATTTCGGAGCGAGGTTGCTCAGTCGGGCGTGGAGCCCGTAGGGACGATTCGCCCTTGGCGTGAACTGCCCATCGCGAGCTGGGTGTTCTGCCTTATGGGTACGACGACGGTGGGCTCGGTACAGCTGTCCACGTCGGGCACTATCGATCGTCATCGTTTACCGCGCGATGCCGTGCCATTTTGGTCGTGTGTCGGGCCTGTACCTTAGCCTTAAACGAAATTGGACATTTTTCCTCGTTGCCCGAGCGTGGTTGCTGCTGGTCGAGGGTCCTAGGTGTTGACAGTTTCTAACTGTAGTACTGCTTCAACTTAGCAGCATTCCAGGGTCTTGGTAATGGCTCTCCGTCTAACTGCTCGAGGTAGTACGCCCCGGTACCCGTGGTGCCGTGGACGCGGTAAGGTCCTTCCCAGTTCGCGGCCAACTTCCCTTCGCGGGAGTCTTTCTGGTTCCTGCGTAGTACCAGGCTGCCTATTTCGAACTCGCGCTTGATGACCTTGTCGTTGTGGCGTAGAGCCACTCGTTGTTTTAGAGTGGCCTCGCGCAGGGCAGCCCCCGATCGGATTTCCTCGACTAGGTCGAGTTCGTCTCTTAGTGCTTCGTCATTTAGCTCTTCGTCGAGGGGTTCCTCTGTTCGTCGGGATGGTTCCATGATCTCGACCGGGATGACGGCTTCGGTGCCGTAGGTCAGTCGAAATGGTGTTTCCCCAGTCGTTGAGTGGGGTGTGGTGCGGTATGCCCATAGGACGCTGTGGAGCTCCTCGACCCATCCTCTTTTGGCCTCGCCGAGTCGACGTTTGAGCCCTCGGAGGATGACTCTGTTCGCGGCTTCGGCCTGCCCGTTGGTCTGAGGGTGTTCGACCGACGTGAAGTGTTGTTTGGTCCCCAGCTTGGTGACGAAGTCTCGGAATCCGTGGTCGGTGAACTGGGTGCCGTTGTCGGTCACCAGTGCCTGCGGAATTCCGAACCTGGCGAGCACGTTTCTTTTGTAGAAACGGAGGATGTTGTGTGAGGTGATTTTTGCGAGTGCCTCGGCCTCGATCCATTTCGTGAAGTAATCCACGGCGACGATTAGAAACTTGTTCTGGTAGGTCCCTTGCACGAAGGGGCCGAGGATGTCCATGCCCCACCAGGCGAACGGCCATGGGGACGACAATGTGTTCAGCTCGTGCGGGGGGGCGAGGTGCATATCCCCGTGCTTCTGGCACTTGTCACATTTTTTCACGTGTTCCTTGGCGTCCTGTTGCATCGTCGGCCAGTAGTATCCTGCTCGAAGGGCTTTCCTTGCCAAGGATTTGCCGCCCATGTGCTGGGCGTTGATCCCTTCGTGTATCTCCCGCAGTACGTCGGGGATGGCAGACTCGTCGATGCATTTCAGGAGGGGAATGGAGAACCCTCTTCGATACAGTTTCTGCTCGAGAACAACATAGGAACATGCTCGTCGCTTGATTATGGCAGCATCGGCCTGGTTCGACGGGAGTTCTCCCTTTGTTAGGAAATTATAAACCGGGGTCATCCAAGACGTGGCATCCCCAATGGCGTGGACCTCGACCGTAGTCGAGGGTGGCTCGATGCTCGGACGAGCCAGAGATTCCTGGATGACAGATTTATTCCCGCCTTTCTTTCGTGTGCTCGCGAGTTTGGACAATATGTCCGCCCTCGTGTTTTGCTCGCGGGGAACATGAGAGATTTCTGCTCGTACGAACTTTGCCATGTGTTTTTTGACTAAGTTCAAGTACTCAATGAGGTTGTCATTCTTGGCCTGGTAGCTTCCTTGTACTTGGGAAGCGACGAGCTGGGAGTCGGTGTAAATTTGAACTTCGCGGGCTCCTAGGTCCTCGGCTAATCTCAGTCCTGCGAGCAGGGCTTCGTATTCCGCCTGGTTATTTGATGTCGGGAAGGAGAGAACCAAGGAGTGCTCGATTACCACCCCTTCTTCGTTTTCGAGGAGGATCCCTGCGCCGCTTCCGGATAAGCTGGAGGCTCCGTCGACGAAGATGGTCCATTTGTGTTCCTTTCCCGGGGGAATGTCGTTACTGGTCATCTCGGCGACGAAGTCGGCCAAGGCTTGTGCTTTCAGGGCTTTCCTGCTCTCGTACTGAATGTCGAATTCAGAGAGTTCCAGGGACCACTTCAGCATTCTGCCCGCCATATCTGGTCGACCCAGGAGTTGCCTCACCGGTTGATCGGTTCGCACGATGATGGTGTGCGCTAGAAAGTAGTGTCTGAGCCTCCTCGCGGCGTTGACGAGTGCCAGAGCAACCTTTTCTATCTGTTGATACCTGCTCTCGGGGCCTTGTAAGGCTTTGCTCGTGAAGTAGACAGGTTTCTGACAGTCAGGAGTCTCGCGGACAAGAGTTGCACTGATGGCTTCGTTTGAAACCGACAAGTATAAGTATAGTGGCTCGTCGTCAGCTGGTCGAGACAACACGGGCGGTTGAGACAGGCTCTGCTTCAGATGGCGAAGTGCGTGCTCGCACTCCTCGGTCCATTCGAAGGCTGCTTCCTTTCGAAGGAGTTTAAAAAAGGGAAGGGCGTGCTGAGCGGACTTCGCGACGAAGCGTGATAGTGACGTCAACATGCCGTTCATGATCTGTATCGACTTCTTCGACGTCGGAGTCGGGAGGTCGGCGAATGCTCGACACTTGTCGGGGTTGGCTTCAATCCCTCGTTCTGTTAGATAGAACCCGAGGAATTTTCCTGCCTTAACCCCAAATGTGCACTTCTCGGGGTTGAACCTCATTTTGCACTGTCTTGCTTGGGCGAAGACTGTTTTGAGGTGAGCTGCGTGATCGATATCTGCTCGAGATTTGACGATCATGTCGTCCATATATACCTCGAGCATGTCGCCGATCTGTTTGTTGAACACTTTGTTCATCATGCGTTGGTACGTCGCGCCGGCGTTCTTTAGTCCGAAGGGCATTACATTGTAGTAATAGTTGCCCGAGCTGGTCATGAACGTTGTGCAGCGTTTGTCGCCCAGGGCCATTGGGATTTGATTGTATCCCGAGTAGGCGTCCATGAACGACAAAGTCTTGTAGCCGGCCGAGTTGTCGACCAGCATGTCAATGTTAGGTAGAGGAAATGCATCCTTCGGGCAAGCCCGGTTGAGGTCGGTATAGTCAACACACATTCTCCATTTTCCATTATTCTTTTTAACAAGTACAACATTTGACAGCCAGGTGGAGTACCGGGCTTCAGAAATAAAATTTGCCTCTAGGAGGTCTTTTACAGCTTTTTCAGCAGCCTCCGTTTTTTCTGGAGACTGCCTACGCCTACGTTGTACTACTGCCTAGGCGGCTGGATCAATGGCGAGGTGATGACAGGCGACCTCAGGGTCGAGTCCGAGCATCTCTGCAGCGCTCCAGGCGAAGAGATCAACATTCTCGCGCAGACAGGCCTTGATTTGCTTCCTGGCCAAGTCGGGGAGGTCTTTGTCGATCTTCACTCCCTTGGTCGGGTCTGCTCCGAGGGGAACGAGTTCGAAATCGCCGTCCGGAATAGGCCGGAGGGGGATTTGCTCGCTGCTGGATGGCTCGTCTTGGTCGAAGCAGGCGTCGAGGGCTATGGAGTCGACCTTTGGTGGAGCCTTCTGGACTTCTACCTCGGGGGATGCTCTGTCGGGCTCTTGCTTTGTCTTTTTGGTGGGTCTGGTGCTAGTACCCACGTCGACGGTATCCCGACCCCTTGAAGCGGCATTGAAGCACCTGCGGGCAGCAGCGAGGTCGCCCTGGATGGTGGCTACCCTTGCCCTTTTGGTATAGAACTTCATTTTTAGATGGACAGTTGAGGGAACCGCTGTCAGCTCCGCCAATGTCGGCCTCCCCAAGATGCAATTGTATAGGGACGGGCAGTCAATGACGAGGAAGCGGACCTTCACCTGTCTTGTAGCAGTTCCTTCCCCGAACGTCACGAGGAGCTCGACATATCCCCAAGGTTTGGAAGTCGAGCCGTTGAAGCCTTGAAGGTCCGAACCTATATACGGAGACAGATGTGAGTCGTCCAGTTGTAAGGTCCGGAACAGTTGGGTGTACATCACGTCGACGGAACTCCCTTCGTCGACCAGGATGCGATGTACGTCAAAATTGGCCATCTTTGCCCTTATCAGCAAGGGGATGACTGCGTTCGGTGCTCCGCCGGGGAGCTCTTCCAAGTAGAAGGTGATAGGCTCTGATCTGCCCCTCACCATTTCGAAAGTCACAGTTTGTGGAGGAGCTTTGTCGACCAGTTCGTCCAACTTCCTCTTGGCCGAGTTGATGGTGAGGTCGTTGAACCCGCCCCCGTTGATGACCATGGCGGAGGGGAAGTATTCCCACCTGCTGTGTGTCGTCAGGGGCTCCTGCAGGAGCTCGGGAAGTTCGAAATCCTCGGGCCTGGTTACCGAGAAGGCGGTCTGGATTGGCACCGACTCGTCGGATGGTCGGGCATCTTCTTCGGGCTCCTTTGCTTCGTGGGCGTCACGACGGGGAGCGTCGTTTCGCCTGTACTGTGCAAGCCTTCCTCCCTTGATGAGGGTTTCAATGGCATCTTTTAGGTGGACGCAGTCCTCTGTCAAGTGACCATGACTCCTGTGGTACTGACAGTATTTATTTTTGTCTACTCCTGGCTTGGCAGGAGCTGGCCGGGGACGCTTGACGCCACCGTCTTTAAAATCTGTGCTAGCACACTCCGCCAAGATACGCTCGCGGGAAGCCGTGAGCGGAGTGTACTCGGTGAAACGGCCCGAGGGGCCCCTTTGTTCCCGGACCTCCCGGGGTCGATCTTCCTTCCTCTTCTCTCCGGTCCGTCGGGGAGGAGGGTCTTGTCTCGAGCTGCTGCCATGATTGCGAGCCCTGGAGTCTCGTGCCCTGTTGGCAGCTTCTCTCTCCTCGTAGTCCATGTATGCTCGGGCTTTATCGAGGAGAGCATCAAAAGTTGCAGGTGGCTCAATGCCCACAGCTTTTCTGAATTCTGTGCCGGGGAGGAGGCCCCTCTCCAGCAAGTACCTTTTCATATGGTCCGCGCAGGGGACCTGTATTGCTTCCCGGTTGAAGCGGTTGATGAATTCCCTCAAGGTTTCATCATGTCTTTGGATGATGGCCTCGAGGACTGCCTCGGTCTTCGGGTGGCGCCGAGAAGCGGTGAAGGAACTGATGAACTGGTTCTTCAGGTTCTGCCACGATGTAATTGAGCCCGGGGCGAGCCCTTTATACCAGTCCATGGCCGCCTTCCTGAGAGTTGTGGGGAAGAGACGGCACTTGATGGGCCCCCCGACATTGTGATAGTGGAGCATGGCTTCGAACCCGTCAATGTGGTCGACTGGGTCTGCTACTCCATCATACTCCTTCAGATGTGGGGGCTTCTCCATGCCCGGGGGAATGGGTGCGTCCATGATGGCCTGCGATAGGGGACCGCGGGGGTCGTCCTCGTCGCTCCTTTCTGGGGAAAGAGAAGGGGTCCTGTAGTTATGCCGGGCACGATGGTCGTGCTGAGATTCCCTCGAGCGTGATGCTCGTGGGTTGAAGGTCACACGCCCGTCTCTGTTGTGCCTCCTGTCGTGCCTTGATGGGTCGCGACTGGGTTCTTCGGTAGGGATGACGGGCTGTCTTTCATATTGGGGCCGCCTCTGCCTTGGTGGGGGAGAGGGGCTCCTAGAGTTCTCCCTGTAATGTCTCCGCGGGGGAGTAGGGTGTCGAACTTCTTCGACCCGAGGAGGTGGAGATGGTGGCCTCTGATGCCTCCTCGGCGGTCGTCGATCATTTTGAAGTGCCCTCAGTCTTTCTCCTTGGGCAAATAGGAGATAATTTGTCTGGTTGATGGCCGCGAATAGTGCTTGAGTCGTGGCATCTGCCCCGGCAGGGACTTGGACTTCATAGAACCGGGCAGCTCGGCGATAGGCGAGAGCTTCCGGGTCGTCTTCGAGTGCTGGAGGGGTCGTAGAGGAAGACGCCGTGTTTCCGTCCCTGCGGGTGGAAGGTCCAGGGGCGGTTGTCGCAGGGGTGGCATTGCGGTCGGGATCACCGAGATTGTCGAGGTGTCCATTCTTGTCCGCGGGACCGTTGTTGGTGTCGGTGACGCGGGTGTGCTGTTCTTCACGAGCTGGATCAGCCATGACAGGTAATTGAATTGAGCTTTGGTCTTTGGAATTGTTCGTTAGACGGGGAAGCTGTTTCCCACAGACGGCGCCACTGATCTGACCTGATCAGAAGGTTCGGACCGTCACGGCTTGCTCCGAGCTGAAAGCTTTTTGAACGAGGAGGGGGGGGGGTACCTGCAAGGCACTCCGATGCTAAAGTCAGTGGGAGTACGAGCAGATAATAGAGTTGAGGTTAGAATGATGAATACCTGATCCTCTGGAAACAGAGGGTATTTATAGCCCCCAGCGCTGGGCCAAGGTTCCTTCGTTGGGCTGGGCGGATTTGGCCTAATGGAGGAACTGCCAGGTCCTACGTGGGTAGTGGGGACCCGCACGTGGTCCCCTTCCTGGATGTGCTGCGTGAAGTGCGGGCGGACGGAGACGCGGTCTTTCCGGAGTATCGTTGGGGGAACGGTGGACTGAGTCTGCCCTAGCCGGGTAGCCCGGGACCATGTCGAGTTGGGCAGCACGGTGCTGAGCTCGACGCCAGGACCTCGAGCTGGACGGCGGCTGTCGAGCTGGATGCCAGGACATGGAGCTGACGGCAGGGTGTCGAGCACGACTTCACCGCGTGGGTTGGACATCGGGATGTCGAGGTGGACATCAGGGTGTCGGGCATGGACGTGACCCCCCTTTGCCCAGTGTGGTCCTTAGTAAGTCCCTTTGGACTGGGCCTTAGGATTTAACTATTAAGGAATCGATCAATATAAGAGTCTATATAATATAAACAATGAGAAAGTATGGTGTTGATATTTTATGCACTACAATTTTATGCATTGTGATGTTTTATACAGTGTAATTGTTATCATTGTTGGTTTTGTGTAAATTCTAAATTGGATTCTTTTAGTAGTTAGTTTTTAAATGGGATTAGGATGATATGTATTGTTTGTTTATTTATTTATTTTGATATTTTTTATTGTGCTTGATTTTCTTTTGTTGTAATTAGTCTTTATTTATTTTATTTTTTGAATTTTTTGAACTTAAGACGTGTTGAAGTTCTATTATGTGTTTCTAAAAAAATTTCTTTTGTCAACCTCTTTGATAATAATTAAAAAATTTCTAAATTATGTAGTAAATCAATTTGTAAAATAAAAATAAATAAAAAATTGGCGGGCCGGCCAGTCAACCCGCCAACTCGTTAGTAAACGACGCGAGCTTGACTTTTAAGTTTAGACGCCTAAGTTGGTCTGTCCCGCCCCACTTTTGGACTGACTTAAATGGGACGGGCCTAAATGGGACAGGTTGCCTGCTTTGCCATCCCTACTTGTCACCAATTCTTTGTAGAAGTCTCATAATTTATTGACTTTCCCCCACCACATGCAAAGGAGGGGCTTCATCGCCACACGAAGGTCACTGGTTGGGGTTGAAATGTTTCTTGATTCTTTATTTTTTACATTGCTAAGACTAACCCAAAAAAAAAATTAAAGAGATTTAAGTGACATAAGAAAAGGTTTATTTAGATATGGAATTCAAACAAAATTGAATCTGGAATTCAAAAAAATGAGATCTAAAATTTAAATGGGGTTGGATTTTGGGCTAGCTAAAGTTTGGGGTTGTTGTTGGTATTTTTGAGTTTGTGATTGTTGTTGGTTTGAAGTTTGGATGGAGATTTTGGATTTGAGTGATGATGATGTGATTTTGATTAAAAATAATTATTTAAAATATAATAATTCATTTCAAATTCATGATAATTTAATTTTCATTTTTATTTTATTTTATTTTGTAATAAATAAGTAATTATAAAATAAAAATTAATTATAAATTATCAAATAAAAATTATAAAAAATAATATGTAAATAATTTGTGCAGATGTGGCAGTGACACATCATCAAGTATACTGGCATGTCAATAAAATTTAACCCAAATAAAAAAGGGGACTAAAATAAAATAAAAACTTAGAAAATGGACCAATATTCTGGTTTTTAAAATGAATGGACCAAAACTAAAAAAATAAAATAAAATAAGGGACCAAAGTTGTAATTAAACTTATTTTTTTTATTTATGCGAGTATATCTTTACTGTTTATACTGACATGTTGTTTTTCTGGGGAATCACTCTTTTCTCTTGTGCCTCGTGTGGAGGGTAAGAAATTTTAATGAGGCTTCTCATTTTGTTATTTTAAGTTACTTGTATTTACATCTCCCCCTTTTTCTTTTTATTATGAAACTAAAGGAAAATCCCTTAAGATGCGACATAATGATAGACCCTCATAGTGGGATCCTTGTCGCCCTTCGAGGCGGTAAAATACATTGGATTCTCATAGAGGAATCCTTGTCGACTTTTGAGGCGATAAAATATGTAGGACTCTTGTTTTGAAAACTATTGATATGTACAAGTATACACATGTTGTAACCGATTTTAAAATGAGAGTCGCCACCCTTAATTTTCATCTTTAGGAAGGGAATATAAAGGATAACCTTAATTTGGTCTGAGATTCTAATTTATTGGAATCGTTCTTAGACGAAGGGAAGGTGTTAGGAATCCCTCATCTACCTTGTTCACAGGGATACTAGTGTTTAAAATTACGGCTTAGGAAATAGGATTTTAATTTTTTATTAGGGGAACTCACCACGATTTTAGTCGTATGCCTATGTATCCTCTTAGGAGGAATCAGAGTCCCAATTCGTAGTTCGAATTTGGTTGGTGTTTTTTGTACCCCAAAATTTATCCTCTTATTTTTTCTTCAAGACATGCTCACAAAGGTCTCAAATGCTCAAAGCTACTCAAGGGTTGACCAGTAAAGATGCCCCTCCTAAGCCAAAAGGTCTACAACTAGGGTTTTGTGTTTCTAAAGGAAGATTGGTTTGAAATGGTGTCAAATGATTTCCATGGTTCTCCATAGGTCTCCAATAAGGTTCATGTCAATTTTCAAGTCTTACATACAAGTTTGCTCAGTCAATGGCTTAGATGATTGTAAATCAACTATATTGGGTAAAAAGTCAACTATGGTCAACATACAGTCAAACTTCAACATTTTTATCAACATCAATATTTTGAAGTGATATTCATCATTTTATCAATGGTTGATCATGATTTCTCAAGGAAAGCCCTCAAATCATCAAAAGTCAAGAATTGCCAAATTAGGGTTTCCTTAGGAGAAGTCAACTGAACTTTGACCAAGCATAACTTTCACATGCTTCATCAAATTTCCTCAAACAAAGCCCATTTTGAAGGGAATTCAATTATCTACAACTTTGTATTTATTCTCAAGTCCAGAGAATGCTTCATTTGAAAGATATGAGCTAATACATTACAGGTCATTTTCAAAAGTCAACAAAAGACACTTTTTGTCAAGGCAACTTACATCAAGATAAATTCTCCAAATTCAAAAATGATCCAAATAGAAATTGTATAAGACATCTTGAGCTTTTCAAAAAGTCCAAGATCACCTTGAAAAGATGAAAATTGATCAAGTTATGATTTATACAAGGGAAATTTTGAAGAAATGCATGAAATGCAAAATGAGCAAACTTGAAATTTTGAACTAGTGGACCTAACTTTTGATATTAAAAAAAATGTTCATAAGGTGTTATAGGACCTATAAGTCCCTTCACATATTTTTTATGACTTTTATTTCTTTTATTTGAGTTTTTATTCATTTAAATACAAATAAAATCAAAATAAATATGAGATAATGGTACAAGGGCTTGGGCCTTTTTGTTTCAAACATCCACAAGCCCATACAACTCGTGACAGCCTAGCAAGAACTTGACAAAATCGTTCAAGGGTTCAAGAAGGAAAGAATAGCTCAAAAAAGGAATGTTTTCAATTTGTTTGATTTTGGTTTTAAACATGTTTTGATGACTTGATTCTTGCCATATTATTGAAGTTATTTCCTTATTTTATATATATATATATATATATATATATATATATATATATATATATATATATATATATATATATATATATATATATATATATATATATATATATATATATATATATATATATATATATATATTAGAGCCTCTAAAATTCTCCAAAATTTCAAAAGATTTGAGTTAGTTCCAACCCCATTCTGCAGCCGTTCTCAAGCCAGTTTAAGTCTTCCACTGTCTTCCTGAAGTTGCTAGGAATTAGTACTAATCACTATCTGTCGTGAATCAACCTCAGAAGTTGCCCTTGCGTCAAATCTGATTGGTAAGTTGATAAGTTTTGGTTATAAAGGTTTATCACGATTTAAATCATTATCAACGTGCTTGTTTCATTCCCATACATTTTCTGAATTTTTCTAACGTTTTACAGGCAAGTATTGATGCAGAAATAAAATCACGTCATAGTTAGGGTATGGAGATTTTTAAGCTTCGGGTTTCATGATACAAGGTTTTTTATCCTAAACGGATTCCATATTCGAATTCAGGAGGAAATTTTAAGGGGAGTAGGATACCTTGCATGCTTTGATTTTGCATTTTTGCAAGATTTCAAAAATTCTTCTCATCGGAGAAGAAGGTGGAAACCCCATGGATGGTGGTTTGACAATGTTGACTAACCGTGTGGCATGTTAGAGCATTATGGTTGGTCCATTCAAATCTCAGGGGCACACTTGTACCCGCGTTTATTTTTCTTGCTGACAATACCACTTATTTTACATTATATTTGTTTTATTTTATTCATAATACCGAATGTATAGCCATCCCAGTGGCAGTCTGCTTGCTCTTAAGTCATACATATGCCTGATCCTGGGTTCGATCCAGGCGTGAGACATTTTTTACTTTTTTCATGTTTTATTTCTCACATATCCAATGCAATCAATCAACATGTGCATGCCATACGCTTCCTCAATCATCACCATCATATCCGGATCTAATGGACGCAGGTCAAACCCCATGGTGTACTTCCTGAGATCAGTCTTACTGGATCACGCAGGCAGCTAGGCCAGCGCTTATGGGCCTAGGATCTATTGCTTTTCTCACACCCCCAATCTCTTTTACAATGTATGCCCATTGGATTTTTTTTTTTTAAATTAATAGTTTTCCTTTTAATCTTTTTTATTTAAATCAGAAAAATCACAAAAAATCATAAAATTTAGATTTAAGTTTTATTAATTAATTAATTTAATTTTTATAAATAGGAATTAATTTTAATTTATTAATTAGTAAATTAATTAGAATTATGTTTAATTATTATTTCACACTTCAAATATTTTTCTAAACAAAAAAAACATCAAAAATGTTTTCTTAAACACTTAGAAATATTTTAGGGTTTTTTACCATCTTTTCTCTTTTCAATCTCTGTGCACTCATTTACTTTTTCGCATTATTCTCATAAATATTGTAACTGTCAATAGTTTGTAATAGATAATTAGGGTTTATTGCTTTCCTCCCCAATTTTTATGGTTTGTAATTCCCCATCCCCGAAGTGATGTAATAGCATAGATTATTTCCCGCATTTTTATTTTTTCGCACTTGTATATATTTAACTGTTAGATTAATTAGGCGTGCATGGAAAGACATCTAAAACCAAAACATATAAAATCTAATCAAGACAAATCAACTGAAAACAAATCATTGTTCACACACGCGTCTCTAGGGTGATTCCACTTGTTGGCTTCGGATGAAAAACAGTCATGTCCCTCGAACGTGGGATGCTTTAGAAAAGATACTTAGGGTAAAAGATCATAGTCTCTCGATGGCCCTTAGATGTTGCCTCGGTAAAACGATCTTAGTCCCTTAGGATAATTGCTAAAGTGTTCTACGAGTTGCCTTTGTAACTGTATGATGACCCACGCTTGTCCCTCAAAACATCCAATGGTAGGGCTTCCTACTAACTAATGGTAGGATAGCACTATCTAAAGGAAAGGAGGAAAAGAACAAATATCTTTTGAGTAGGTAGATAGCTCGTAGTCAATTGCTCACAAATAAAACTTTTCTCACATATACACTCTTTTCTAAAATATTTTCAAAGACAAACACTTTGTATGCGTTCTCAACGATATGAGAATCATTACAAAGTTTGCCGCACCTAGGCATATTTTCAAAATATTTTTCAAACTTACATATTCACAAAGCATTTTGAAAAGTGATCTAGTGATTAAGAGCCCGTAGATAACTACGGATGAAAAGGATGCTAATACCTTCCCTTTTCATAACCTACCCCCCTGTTGTACCCTAATTTTTGCCCCTAAGATTCCCCTATCATATCATGTCAATTTGATCATAACAAAATCCTATTAGGTTTGGTTCTTCCTCTTTTTTTCCTATCTCCTGTATTTAAGTTTGCTCTTGAGGAATCTCCAAGCACCTTAGTTGTGTATTTTGTATATGCGTTCATAATTAACCTCTAACCAAAATACAAAAAATATTTGTCTTTGTCTTTGCAAAATTGTGTTTTGTAGGTACCAAGTCGAAGCATCCAACAAATAAGGATTTCCAGTATTATTTCCCTAAAATCTCTTTTTTGCAAATAAAAATAAAAATAATTAAATTTTTTTCATTTTTTTGTTGACCTGAACAATCGATTGCTCCCATGGCGCAATCAATGGCACCGAGTGTATTGTGCACAAACTTTGAAAAAACTGTGTTTTCAGCCTTCAAAAAAAATCAAAAAAATTTAGTATGTGTCCACACATACATGTTATGTTTCGACTCATGCAAGTTGATTGATTATGTATTGTGTCGAAGTAGCAGCTTGCATCGACCCATAGAGGCTTGTTTCGACTCATGCAAGTTGATTGATTATGTATTGTGTCGAAGAAGCAGCTTGCATTGACCCATATAGGCTTGTTTCGACTTATGCAAGTTGATTGATTATGTATTGTGTCAAAGTAGCAGCATGTGTCGACACATAGAGGCTTGTATCGACTCATCCTGCTTTGCATAACTAGCATGTGTCGACACATACATGTTATGTATCGACTCATGCAAGTTGATTGATTCTGTTTTGTATTGAAATAGCAGCTTGTATCGACCCATAGAAGCTTGCGTTGACTCATGTTGTGTTATACAACTAGCATGTGTCGACGCATACGACTCTTGTGTCGACTCATAGTAGCAAAACACACATGATTTTTGAAAAAAAGCCAGCAATTTCAAATCTGTCATCTTTTTTGCTCCAATTTTTCTGCATAATTTGAAAATTATATCATTAATTCAATTTTTGGCTCCAAGAATCAATTACCAAATTACCACTAATCCCAATCCTAAACTCTATAAATAGAGCCCTCATCTCATTCAAATGAGAAGCTTTTGACAGCCAAAATCACTTTGCTAAAAAATCTCTCAATTCTCTCCATCTACCAAATTCACTCAAAGCTCCATTTTTAAAAAGTTAGTAAGCTTTGCATTAAAGCTTACTAATCTTTGAGCTAAACCTTCATCCAAACACTTTTTATTCATCAATTATCTACATCTCAGCTTTGGTAATTGATTCTTGTTGTTGAATTGAAGCAAATTCTGGAAGTTGTTTGATAATTCTCTAATTTTACCTTTGTTAAGTTGGATCATCATCTTTCACAATGTGATCTCTTGTGGATTTCTGGTTTTGATTCATTGAGCACTGTTTTATGATTCCATTAGTGCTATTTTATCATAATTTGATGTAATTTTCACGCTCAATTGGATCCATGATCATAAGGTGTTTGATGAAAAGTTAGAACAAGAATTTGATCCTTGAGATCCTGTTTTCGACTGATTTGAACAGGTTGCAATCAATTGTTGTAACATTGCAATTGTTTGTCACAGAAAATTGATTTGAAAAAAACTGCACTGATGCAATTGGTAGCTGTCGAAGCACAATTTATTGTAACAGTGTCGAAAATACTTTTTCTGCCTTATTTTGGGGCTATTTCGACTCAAATATTTTTCTACTCACTTCTTTGATTGTTGGTTTGGATTGCAATTTTAAATGTCCAATTTGTCTTTAAACTCAATGGACTTTGTGATGTAGATGAAGTTGGATAAATGTTCATAAATTCAAATCTACCTAAGAGTGAATTATTTAATTCATTTTTGGTGCTTTGGATTAATGATATGTTTAGTGCTTTAATCCATCTAGAGGAGTGGTTGAATTTAAAGATGAAAGAATTTTAAAATGGTGATCCAAATTAGCTTATCATTCCTCTCCCTCTTCATCTTATCCCGTTCTTTTTTAATTGTGCTACATGTTAAGGGATGGTGATCTCTATATCATTTATCCAAACATGAAGTACATAGATTGCTATTGATCGGCCTCAAAATAGGTGCGACTTCTACATAAGTCCACTTATGATTGCTTAACATAGCGCTAAATTTTGTACCGATTCGAATAAATGATCATTCGTGGACCAAACTTATGATTGCAAGCCCAAGTATGTTAATTTGATCTCTTTGATCCAATAACCATGAGATTCATTGTGTTGAGGCTTTGGTTCTACCAATCCTCTAATGGATCTACAACACCTTTGGTCAACGCGGATCACTTAAACATTGTTGATCATTAAATGTTACTTTTGAGGATTCCAAAATGGATGATATACTTGACAAAAAGAAAATGCAAATTGTTGTGTGGAGGCTTTGGTTCTACCAATCCTCTAATGAGTTCCAAATGCAAGTTTCAAAATGGTCATCCAACTAACCACTAATTTCTAACAATTGACTTTACTTTATGCTTTTATTTTTTATGCTTTATGTACCATTTAATTTAAGCATTTACATTTCATGCCTTTTTTTTTTATTTTTTGCTCACTTGAGCATTTACTTTTATGTCATTTTTTATTTTTCTCACTTGGGCTTTTCTTTTCCTTTTAAAGACACCTAATAATCAACATGAACTATAAAAATCTTTAATGATACTTGGACTATTTGGTTACTATCTTTGGCATTATGGAGTATTGGACTTCTTGGACTTAGGATTAGAGACCTTGGCCTATCTTGGAGACTTTGTGACTTTATTTGATATTTTGTCTGGAGTTCTTGAGGTTTACCTCAAGACATTAGGTTGTTTGTTTGTTTTATGTGCAGGTTATTGTGATTACATACTTTGTTTGTAATCTGGAATTCACCTGTATACAGCCGTTACTCTGTCCAATTTTTGCGAAGACTTAAAACACTTGAAGTTTGGTTCTCTCAATAGGTCTAGTATCTTTGCTTGCTTGGTTTCAATCCGAAGAATGGGAATTCTATATTGACTCATAATGTCAAGTATTGGCTTCTTGTTGGTTAGATGGTCCTTATTCTTAGCTTTTACCTTATGCTTCAGGATAGCCTCTTCTTCTCCTCCCATCTTCTTTAATTTCAAAAAATCTTCTCCCTCCTTTTAAAAACTCTTCTTATTTCTAAACTTGAAACACTTTCATAATAAACTTGGACTTAGGTCCATGCATTTTCAAAACATTTTCATAAATAAATTTCAATCAATTTAATAATACCTTGACATTTTTGTGAGAAGACTAAAATTCAATCAATCTCATTTCAAACCATTTTTGCCACTTTGGCTTTTTATTTTAAAACCTTTCTTAAAAGATTAGACTCTTATCAATCCTTGTAGTGATGCAAACAACTATACTCCTACAATATGTAGTAAAGAGAGATATTTTCCACTTGGGTGTTGAGTGAGGCATTGTTGATTTTAAAATCCAAGCCATATCCTCCACTTTGAGATGATGCAAATTCTCCTTTCTCATTATTATGGGTAGTTAAGTATGTTTTCCACACGGACAATGACGATGATGTCTTATCTCATAAAATTAACCAACACACTTGTGTTTCAAAGAGGAACTACGTGTACCCTGATCCTCTATTACATGAAAGTTGGTACGTAGGAACTAAAGGTTCGCAACCGCAGCGGGTGCAAAAATCATAAAAATATTTCTTTTCTCACCTCCACCATCCATTTTATATACAACACATTTTTATAGCCAAAATATACAGATTTTTCAAAGAGGTTCCTGCGGAGTACCGTAGATGTTTAGGGTGCTAATACCTTCCCTTGGCATAACCAACCCCCTTACCTTGAATTTTTCCCCCCTTTTTTAGGTTATTCGCTCTTTTCCCATTCCTTTGGAAACAATAAAGCGCGGTGGCGATTTTTATTTTGATTTGTATAAAGTCTAGTCAATCCAATGGCTTAGTCTTGAACATTTCTACCGCTACACCTCCTTACTTAGAAAAATTCTCAAAAGGTCTTTCATGTTCTTTTCACCCTTTTCTTTATTGGATAAAAGAAAAGTCGGTGGCGACTCTTGCTATCCACAATATTTGCGATAAAACGCAAACCCAAAATTCAGTTCTCCCACCATATTACAGTGTTTTTTATGGATTACAAAGATGTTTTGAATTTCCCTTGTACTAAGTCTATATGTGTGAATAGCGGAGTTGTTAGACGAAGTTCGCAGTCGATTAAAAAAATTTCGTAATCCTTTTTAAAAATTTTTTTAGAGTTAATTAAGTTATTAAGAAAATGATTTAGTGTTGGTAAATATTTGTTAAGTGTATTAATATATAAAAATATTATTAATGCATGGTTAAAAATAACTTTAATGCAATAAATAAATACTTGGATGAGTTAGAAAATAAATATTTAATTTTATAATAAAAGTAAAATAAATGCAGAATAAATATATCAAAATATAAAAATATTAAATATAATATTAAAATAAATAAAATATAGAAATAAAATAATTAAAAAAACGTAGGGGGTGTATTTCGTGTTGGGCTAGCAAAACAGGGGGTATGGGAAGTAGGGTCTTGAATTTAGATATTGAATTCAGGCCCAAATGCAGAGGGGTGTATATTTGAATTACGTAGCAAAAGTGGGGTGTGTAGGGAGTAAGGATCCAAGTCCAAATGTTGGACTTGGCCCATTAGGCTGGTGGGGGTGTAGGTATGCATTTTGATGGTAAACAGAGCGTCCTGGGGTGTTGGTTTAGCAACTGGGCCCGATCCAAAGGGTATTGAGGAGTCCGCTTGGACTTCACGCAGACAGGTGTATTGTATTACGATGAACATGTGTTTCTGGAACGCTTGATATTGATCATGCGGTCATAACGGAGGGCGCATGGTAGCGACTATAGAATTGCGTGCACAGGATTATTGAAGACATTATATTTTATTTTACATATTATTTTCATCACTTTCGCGTATCTCTCTCTACTCCATCTCTTGTCTCTCTCTTCACAACAACATAAACCCTAACACCGAACCCTCAAGCAGTGGCGGCCAACTCCAATCGCCTCTTTCTCCAATATAACAACAATAATAATCAACCCAAAAATAACCCCCAACTCCCAAATCTCCATACAACAATCTAAGATCAAACACAAAAGCCACAACAAAAATAGAAACCCTAAAGCTAAGTTTTCTACATATTACCTCTTTGTCCGTGAATTTGGTTGTTCTCTTCTAATTTCCTTTGATCGCTAATCCTTCTTCTCTATGTCTCCCAGGTACAGTGGCGGTGGTTCAAGGATCTAGGGTTTCGGATTTTGAAACCTAGATCCTGATTGGAGGTGCGCTAATGAAGATCCAAGTGAGGGTTCTGTAATTCCTTCTACTTCTTCTCCTTCTCTCCAAATTCTTCTGTCTCTGTAAAATTTCCTTTTTTCTCTCTCTTAGAATCTTAGGCCTTTTATAGTGTTTAGACTTAGATAAATTAGGAAGTTTTATGTATTTGTCGTTACAAAGAATTTTGATTTAGGGTTGAATGGTGAATTAGGGATTTGATTGTAATAGATTTTAGATTTACCGAGATTTGATTAGTTCTGTATTGAGATTGATTTGTAAATTATATCAATTATGTTTGTAAATCTGGCCAATACGTTCTGTATGATTGGTAAAATTTGATTTTTTTTTCATTAATGCTTGATTTGAACAGTATTTGTTTTAGCTTTAAAACATGTGTTTCTCTTTCTTAATTTGAACAGTGCGTGTTTGGGTTGAGCTTGTTAGTGAAGAGCAGGACCGAGCGATTAAGGTTGAAGTTTTTAATTTTGACATTTCTTAGTCAACGTTTTTTTTAAGTAATAAAACAAACACAATTTTAATTAAGTTCATAATATAGTAATAATTTTAATAACGTTAATAATAATTATGTAAAAACAAATACAGTTTTTTAAGACAAAAACCTGAGACGGGCCCATTTTTTCAGTTATTGGGCCTTCCAAAAAACGAATCGCTATGGGTCTTCCTGATTAAAATAAAACATACATCTTCTAACCTTATTTAAAACATGCCTCAACACTATAGCGGGCCGGTTCGATTTAAAAATAATCCGCTCATGTAATCAGCATACCCCCCCCCCCCCCCCCCCCCCTTCTATTTATTCCTAGAATTCTAAATGGACTAATATATTTAACAAATACACCTCTCTTGCAAGAGAAATCGAATGGGCCATCAACCTTACATGGGCCTTTTCTGATTTAGAAAGATCCATTATTTCTTAATAAGGTGAAATCCCCTTTATAAACCCCCATATATATATATATATATATATATATATATATATATATATATATATATATATATATATATATATATATATATATATATATATATATATATATATATATATATATATATATATATATATATATATATATATATATATATATATATATATATATATATATATATATATATTTATATATATATATATATATATATATATATATATATGAATTTGATAACAATATATTATAAAGCAAATGATAGCTATAGAATTTGATAAAAATGATTAGAAATCAGTAGGGAAAATTTAGGATATAACAACACGGTCAAACAATAGCAAGTGATGTAAATTCTAAATAGAGTTAAATATGTTTTTGGTCCTTATAAATATACTGAAATTCGTTTTTAGTCCCTCTAAAATTTTCTTTCGAACAATGATCGTCATAAATTTTTTCATCCATAATTTTAGTCCCTACCGTCAACTCTCACTAACGGAGGTTGACATGACACGCCACGTGAAAGACAGTTTAGAAAAAATTTAAAAAATGTCTTAAATTGCCGGGGTTAAACACTTCTAAACAAACCCAAAAAAAAATTATTCCAACAAGATAAACTTCCAAGATACATTTCATCAAACACCTTAACTATAATATGTTTACACCTTAGCTACAATATGTTTTAATCTTTACTAACCTAGAAACCTACATCATTGTAATAAGAGAAACATAAATAAAGGGAAGGAACACATATAATGTCACAAAGTAAGTATACAAGTGCTTTTTTGCTTCGGATAAGAACGACATCATATAGTCGATGCGCAACCAACTGCAAATTCTACCGCCGTTAGTTGTTATGGTCAACAGCTTGCCTCGCATGATGATAAAGAGCATCTCATCAACGGGGTCTCCTTCCCGAACAACATAGCTTGGTTCTGATGATTGATGGCTAGAAATTAATGGAAATTAAGACGTCCATTATGATTCCAACTGAAATATTTAAGTTACTCTAATAGACGACATGTTTGGAAAGAATAGCTGATCTGCTTAAAGGCCATGGAAATATCTTTGAAAATATGATAGCAGAATACAAATAACTATATAACGTCATATTTCATTTCTTTTTACTATAACCTTAAAATACAAAAGTATAACTACAAAGATTTTGAAAATACAAAATAATTAAATGTTTATTAAGTACATCAACATGTCGTGTTTATCCTCTTTGCACACTTAGTAATCGTTTCAAATATAAAAACCATCCACTTCTTACATTAATTAAGTAGTTTTTAATGTTTAAGTAATCGTAAAAATAATTTTAAAATATTAAAATAGTTATTAAATATTTCTTAAGTATATGGATGTGTCGTGTTTATCCTTTTAGCACACTATTTTCTGTCAACCAAATGAAAATAGAAGACAGTTTTAAATATCAAATTCTTGAGTTAGGAGTTAGAACTAAGTGTAGTCCCTAGCAATGCAGCCAGTGTTTCTTGGAATCTAACAAGAACAAAATGAATATCAGAGAACTCTTTTTAAATTGAGAGATATCGAAGCTAAAAATAAATTTATCAGAGTCATTTTACAATAGAGAATTTGAACATAAATACTTCTTTTGCATGTTGATCATTAATGGATGTCATTTTTCGATGATTATTTTCATAAATATTGGTTATTCTTTTTAATATAAGTCATTGTTACTGGATTAAGGAAATCATTGGGAAAATAACATAAACCAGTCTTTTTGTGTGATATTGAGTGGTGCAATACCAGGTTTGACAAGTATTTGAAACTATACAACAGAGTTCAAACCAGAGGATTAAGAGCTTGGTTTTTAGTTTTCACCAATTCAAATGCAGTTCCTGCTCCTAAACAACTACATTGACTAAATCACATAAATTTAACATAGTTCATTGTAGTATTAAGTTTATTGGCAATAGATATTGTCTTACAAATTGCCCCTTTTAGAGAGAGGATTAGTTTGTATTTCCATCAATATAAATGAATAGCAAACTTAAAATTTGTTATGTTTTATGCCATTGATAAATTTGTGTGTTATAATTATTGTTGCAAAACTTGTTCGCAAGGTGTTCGACAAAAGTTCTGAACCAATATCTTTGTTCTTTTTTCTGGGTTTGTTTAGAGGAGGTTTAAACCCCTGCAATTTCGAGCATTTTCAGAGTTTTGTCAAGCTGTCTTCCACGTGGCGTGCCACGTCAGCTTCCGTTAATGAAAGTTGACGCAGAGACCAAAATTGTGGATGAAAAATTTTATGAGGACTATTGTATAAAGAAAAAATTTAGAGGGACTAAGAGCGAAAACTAAGATATTTATAAGGACCACAAACATATTTAACCCTTCTAAATAATATCAACGTCAAAAGAAGAAAAAAAATGTAGGTCATTTTAAATATGAACATGTGGATAAATTGTCTTATTCCGAGTTATAATTAGCTTTTGATAATCTACATAGAGAAACAATAGATGCTTTTAAAAAGTTAGCTTCACATATAAGGATTTTTTCACAATTACAAGCTAAAGTTTTAGAAATCTAAAAGAAAATGGAAACTCTAAAGGAATCTATGGTAGATAGTCTAAAAGTTAAGAAAAATGATGAAAAAATCTTCATGGTTCAGTTGTGAAACTTGTCATATTTGACAAAAAAAAGTCTAAAACTCTTAAAGTCAAATTGGATAGGTAATACAACCAAAGGTTACATTTGCTATTGATCCCTCAAAGTTTAAAAAGTCCTTGAATAAAAAAAAAGTATAGCTTTGTTAAAAAGAGTCCTAATAGAAAAAGTAAATCTCTTCATAATTTGATTTGTCTCTATTTTTTCAAGAAAGGTCATATTATTGAAAAATGAAAATTTAGGAGTCTTTTGGTTCCTAAAGTTGTTTTTCAATAGTTATTCAAATGCAACCATGATTTCACTCATTCTCAAGGATCCAATAAAAATTAGGTACCTAGCACTCTTAATTGATTTTGTAGGATAAATGTCTTAGTTCCTAGGAAAGAATATGGTTATTTGATAGTGGATGTTCAAGGCATGCGATGGGTAACACTTCCCTTATTCATTGACTTTATGTTAATGAAGAAGGGGTTTGTGACCTATGAAGACAAAAACAAGAGCGACATACTTGATAAAGGTGGTGTAGGTAAATCCTTCTTATACTATTGTCTCTATTGTTACTTATTGTTGAAGAGTTCGTTCTTGTCATTTGTAATGAGTCTTGTCCTAGATAAGTTAGGAAAGATATTTATTTTTATGATGTAGGTATATATTTATAAGACATACTTAAAGACACCAAATAAGGAATTGATCAGCTTAAAGTGGTGAACCTTGAGGAAGAGTAAGATGATCCTAAATATGAGAATGGTATTTACTCAACAATATTCTTAGAGACATCATCATAAGTGACCATACTCTCTAAGACTACTCTAAGAAGGGATATTTATGTGGAAAACAATGTTCTATCAAAAATGGTTGATTCAAAGTATCTTGATAATCTAATGCCCACAAATAGGAACTCTGGAAAAGATAAATGTGTTAGAAACATTGAAGCCTATAAGTTTTAAGGCATTCTTTACAGCTATTTCAACTTTCATTCAAAAGTTCCTCGTTTTGTAAGTGCATCCTTCGTCTTTCATCTAGTAAGCTAATATCGTTTCACTTATCTCTTTGTTAGTAACTTTTTATTTCCTACATTGTTTATCTATATCACTTGCAATTTGATTTTATGTTTATGTGATATATTTGATGTGTAATGCAATCCCATGAATATTCACTTCCAAAAAATTTATTGTGAACCATGAGTGTTTTCAATCCATGTGTTTATAGTGACTTCATGTTTTAATCTTTTGTATTTCATCATCATTTGTATTTTATGGAATAATATCTTAGAATTTGAAATATCTTTTGATAATATGCTTGAACATGTTTTTTTATTATTCCTTGCATTATATTTGTAAGTTTGTTATCTATCAATTCTTGCGTGAATTAATTTGAGCATGTTATTGTGAAAATGATATTCTTGAACAAGTCATGTCACATTTTATGAAAACATATTCATATTTTGGTTTTAGTGGTGTTATATTTTCAATTTTCATCAAGCTTGGCACATGCGTGTGCATTATCGGGAGCATCAATGTGAAGGGTTGTATAAACATGACATTTTTTAAGCGACTCAAGAGTATTTATTTACATTATATCCATCATATTTCATTCTATTGAATTTGTTATTGGGGTGATTTGTGAAAACAATATGATAATGTTGTTTGAATTGCATGTTATTTATATTTAGGTATTTCAATTTGTGTAATCTCACGTATGTGGTGTATGTGTGTGCATGCTCTTTTTTTGCAAACGCATGTGTGATTTTTGGTATATGTCTGATATATGATACTTCTCACGACTTACTTTGTCTCTTTTTGATATTGTCAAATGGGGGGAAGCATATGCAAGATGAAGTTAGGATACACATATTCAAGGGGAGTCTTCAAGAAGATATTAAATGCATCATCGCAAGTTTTGTCATCAACAAAAAAGGGGAGTATGTGAGTGCACATTCCTATTAGAGATGTTTTGCATGATGTCAAAACTAAGACAATTTATCATTTATGTATATTTGACGGTATCATGGTCTAAATGTGCATCTTAGTATTAGGGAACTTAAAAGGGGTTTGGAAAAAGGTTTCATGCAATAAAATAAGTATTTTTGTGAAAAACGGGTCCAGATGTCGACACATACATGCTATGAGTCGACACGTGTAATGTATTTTTGATGGTTGTAGGCTTTATAACTTATGTGTCGATACAACACAGTATTTCAGGTAGACACATAGAAGATTCTTCTATGAGTTGACACATAAGGATTTTATATCGATACATGTAACTCATTTTTAAAGGTTGTAGCCTCTGTAATACATGTTTTGACACTGTCGCTCCGCAAAAAAACACAGATTCGCCACTGAACTTTATTTATCCTGAAGGAAGAGAAAATATCGAGAAAACCCCAAGAGGAAGGATAAGATAGTCTTGCGACCAAGAGAAAAGGTACGAAAGTCAATTACATAAGGGGAAGGTATTAGAACCCCTCGCATCTATTGTACTCAACGAGATCCACCTTGATTGTTTGTTTCTAAGGGGGTGTTATATCTAATGCTTACTTGCTAAGGGAATGTATGAATGAATTTCTTAAGGGAAAAAGAAAAGTTTTTTTATTATTATGCCCACCGCAATTGCGAACCTTTGTGCCTACATACCCCCTTCGTGCAATAGAGTATCATGGCACTCGTAGTTATTCTAAAAAATGTTGGTTTGTTGTGTGTGTTTTATGAATGATGTTAAGTTCGCATCCTATTGCAGCTCGACCTTTAGAGACTCACGCATTGCATAGAACGAAATTAACATGTTCTTTTAGAAAAAGTTTAAAGAGGAAAGCCCTAAGGAAAAAGAGTTTGAATTTGTGATGTGTTTTGTTTTTGTGGAAAGTGTTTAAGGATGATTAAGTGTTTTGAATTTGAATAAGAAAAATGTTTTAGTTTTAAAAGGTGCAGTGCAAAAAGAAAAAAGGACTAAGGGGAGTTTATCCTAATTTTGTCATGCATCATGGACTTAATGTTAGGATTTATGAAGGGAACATCTACCTAATGTTGTCATGTACAATGGCATTAATATGAGGATGAAAGGGTATTCTACTTAATGTTGTCATGCTTGGTTTAGAAGCCTAAGGTCTAATTAATCCAATTTAATCAATATATTAAAATCGAATTAATACTCCTAAGGGAACATGTAGACAAGCAAGCAATCCAACAATAGTATCAAGTATCAAGAACGATCATCAAGTGTCGTCAATATTCACTCGTAAGAAATCACCAAGAAACATGGCAAGATGCATGAAATGCGTGGAGAGATGTGAAAGGAGGTAAATTAGGTAAAGGAGGTCGACTGTGAATGCCTAAGCACTCGACTTACAGGTAATATGAGGGAAGATATGAATAGGAACACCTAAAGAAGATAGGTGGGAGAAAGAACTTCAATTAGTTGTTTTTTGAAAATAAACTTGGCGTTGGACCAAGCTTTTATTTTGAAATTGTTTTGAAATTGTTTTCTAATTCTTTATTTTTTATCTTTTTAGCATGCATCTCATACAATCAATCAAGCATACAAAATAATAAATCCTATGCTATTACATCGTTCATGGGGAGGGGAATACATTTTTCCCACCTTGGGGGATAGTACTTTACTTTGTTTAATAAAATTGCTCGAAGGAATTTAAAAGCAAAATTTAAACGATTAAAAGTACAACAAATATAATGGAAAGATAATATCCCTGGAGGATGATCCAAGGATTCCAAAATGTTCCTCAAAACAGTGGCAGACAATTAGTAACAATATAGAGAATGACGCATGAGATGCGGTAGAAATATGGATAAGAACTCATCAAAACAAAAGCTTAAAACCCTAAAGATCATATGGAACCTAAAGGAGAATCAAGCACTTTAATGAACATATTATGAACACAAATATAAGATCAAGAATTTCTCATTAAATTCAGAATCTAAAGCATCCTTATTATCAAAATTATTTGCAAAAAGATTGCACCAAGAATCAATCAAAACACATTTACACACTTCATGCATATTCAAGGGAGTTATGAATTTATTTCAAACATTTTTATGAGGTTTTTATGACTAAGATCAAAGGAAAACAATTAACCATATTCCTAAGGTCCAGGAACTTCTATTTAATCAACCATCATGCCAAGAACATTGAATCATACGAGAAGAATCGACAAAAGTATCAAGAAAACCTAATTTCCATCATATTTCAACATTTAATCAAATTAAAATCCAAAACTAATGGAAAAATCAAGGAAAAATAAGATTGGATCAGGTACTGACATATCATCATCCACACTAAAAATCAAAGAAAAAATCATGAGAGAAAACATAAAGAATTAC
Organism: Vicia faba; assembly: GCA_948472305.1. Classification (NCBI taxonomy): domain Eukaryota; kingdom Viridiplantae; phylum Streptophyta; class Magnoliopsida; order Fabales; family Fabaceae; genus Vicia; species Vicia faba. The sequence continues at coordinate 1,363,305,861 of OX451739.1, read as the reverse complement.
ATCGCAAGATATCAAGAACAAGTGGAAAAATTAAAGAGAACATGGTGGGGTAATATATCAGGGAGATGTGTGAATAAAACAAGCATATGCACCTAAGCCCAAACCGAGTCCAAAATCCATCATATGTTAGCAAATCACATTCAGCTTCAATTTCATTATTCCATTATTTTCTGATAAAAATTGTTACTACTTCCAATTATCGGATTTATTATTTAAAATAAATAATAAGAAGCAGGAGACAACGTCGTTTGGAACATGTTAGGTTGTATATTCGTTCAGTTCACTCTCCATTCTCATCCCTCTCTTTCATTCTTTCTCAGCAAAAAGATCGTCGTCGTATCCCCACCATCAAACAACGATCAACTCTCCATAATCTATGAACTCCTAAACACCAAACTCGTCCAAAACCGCGCCTTGAGTCTAAGTCTAATCTCAATTTTCATCAAAGTTTTGTATAATTAAAGAAGAGGTTAACGACTGCTCTGATGTTTATTTTTCCTAATCTGAGTGAGTATTTTGTGGTGTATTGCGATGCGTCTATGATGGGTCTTGGTGGTGTACTTATGCAAAATGGGCAAGTTGTTGCTTATGCTTCTAGGAAACTCAGAATTCATGAAAGGAATTATCCTACGCATGACTTAGAGTTAGCAGCAATGATGTTTGTGTTAAATATTTGGAGACATTACCATTTTGGTTCTAAATTTGAAGTGTTCAGTGATCACAAGAGTTTGAAGTACTTATATGACCAGAAAGAATTGAATATGAGACAGAGAAGGTGGCTTGAATTGTTGAAAGACTATGACTTTGATTTGAGTTACCATCCTGGTAAGGCAAATGTAGTTGTTGACGCATTAAGTAGGAAGTCAATGCATATGTCGATGCTTATGGTTCAAGAGTTGGAGTTGATCGAGAAATTCAAAGACACGGGCTTAGTGTGTGAAGTTAGGAATGTTGAAACTGACTACTAGTATAATAGAAGAAATCTGCGAAGGCTAGAAGTTTAATTTGAGGTGATCAATTGATTTTCGTTAACCAAGATAAAGGAGATAAGTTCAAAATTGACGAGAATGGTGTAATGAGGTTTGGAGATAGAGTGCGTGTTTAGGATGTTCCAAAGCTTAAGAAAAGTATTCTTGAGGAAGGACATAGAAGTGGGTTGAGTATTCACCTCGGTGCTACGAAAATGTATCAAGACTTGAAGAAGTTATTTTGGTGGCCTGGTATGAAGAAGGATATCGCTAAGTTTGTTTATTCTTGTTTGACTTTCCAAAAATCGAAGGTTGAACATCATAAGCCTATGGGTCTTATGCAACCGTTGAGTATTCCAGAATAGAAGTGGGACAGTGTTTCCATGGACTTTGTGTCGGGTTTTCCGAAGACTGCTAAAGGCAATGATTCGATTTGGGTGACTGTAGATAGGTTGACTAAGTCGGATCATTTATTAATGATGAAGATCAATCATCCTATGGAGAATATAGTTGAGATGTATATTGGAGAAATTATGAAGTTGCATGGAATACCTTCGAGTATCGTGTCGGGTAGAGATCTGAGGTTTACGTCGAAATTTTGGATAGGTTTGTAGAATTCCTTTGGTACTAAGTTGAAGTTGAGTTCCGCATATAATCCTCAAATGGATGGACATAAGGAAAGAACTATTTAGTCTTTAGAAGATTTGTTGAGGTCTTGTATGCTAGAACAAGGAGTAACTTGGGATAGTCACTTACCATTGATTGAATTACTTATAATAACAGTTTCCATTCTAGTATTGGGATGGAAGCGTGTGATCGGTGGATCTGGAACTGACTGTTTAACACTGGTTCGCGAAATGTCGCGGAAGCAAGAGTCGCCACCGTCTTTTATGTTCTCCAACATGGAAAGGACAAAAGCACAGAAAAATTCCTTATTGAGATTAGTTCTCGGTTCGGGAGGTAGATTTATAGAAGGGGAAGGTGTTAGCACCCTTTATATCCATGGTTATCCATGGACTCTTAGATACTTACTCATTGTGTTTTCAAAATGTTTGTTTGCTTTTCAAAGTGAGTGGATTTGAAAAAGTTTCTTTGAAAGTTTCAGATCAACTCTTGTATCAGTCCTCAAGAGTGTTTGAAAAGTTGTTTTGAAAGCTTTTTGAAAAGTGTCGGTGTGAAAAGAAGTTTTTGATTTGTTTTGAATTAGAGCAAGTATCTATGAGTCATCTACCTACCCTAAGGAATTAGTCTGTGTAAATGTCCTTGAGGTAGTGCCACCCCACCATTGAGGGGTAGGTAGCACCATCGTTGGAGGTGTTCGGGTCAATTCGAGTTTAGGGACAGTGTGGTCACCAGAGCAATAGTAGGACACCTTAGAAGCTACCCTCATGCCATGTTCATGGACATGAGGACTTACTAAAACGTCCTCTACTCGACGACCACGTTTCGAGGGGCAAGGAAACAGTGAGGCGTACCCTAGGAGTGGTGTGTGAATTGTGTGTCATTTTCAGTTATAGTTTATTTTGTACATGCTTTTGGTGATCTACGCTTTGATTTTATTTGGGCATACATTCTTTCATGTGATAGTTAACAGTTAAAGGGTGCAGAAATTAAAATGCCGAAAAGAAAGGTCCTACGCTATTACAAGGCGCGGGTCTATACATCGCCAAATTAACAAAGACCCGATTTTAAATAAAAGCGCGGAAAGTAAATGTCCTAATTATTATTACAAGCCTTTGGGGCAATTACATAAATTTCACAAAGAAAATAAAATAAACGCGCGAAGAGACAATATATTCGAAGGTGCGAGGGCGTTGGACCCTTTAAGGAAATTAAATTGGAATTGAAAGTGAATTAATTATTAAATAAAGAAAAGAAATGATTTTTTATGTTTTTGTATTTAATGGAAATAAAGAGAATTAATTGAAATTAAAAGTTAAATAAAACCCTAATTCTAAATTTGTTTTTAATTATTAAAAAAAATTGTTTAAGTTTAACCTAATTTAACCCTAATTAATTAAATGGCATATTTATTTACAAAAATAATTAATGATTAATAATAATAATAGGAAAATTTTATTTAATGAGAAAAGAATAAAAATGCTAAAAAACCCTAATTTTATGTATTTTAGTTATTTAAGAAAAAAACATTAAAGTTAAACCTAAAATTAACCTAAATTGATTATTGGAATTTACTTACAAAAAAAACTATTAGTGAATTAAAAAACAAATAAACATATTTTATTTTTGACTTTTCTGATTTTTTTTTGTATTTTGTATTATGAAAATTAATTTGGTGAATTAAAAGAAAATAATTAAATTAAGATAAATAAAAGAGAGAGAAAATGAGAGAAAGAAAAGTACAAACAAAGGGGGGTTTCTGCCCAATTTGGAGGTGTATGGTGAGCATTTTGGCCCAAGAATTCCAGGCCTGGTTGACTTTTCTGGCGCGTGTGAGGAACAGCTGACTAATGCATATGGTAGACTCCAGATCCTGACCTTTGGATTGACCCCTGGGGACATGTGGCGCGCCAAGGTGTTGGGTGTATGATGGACCCTGGGAGAGGCGCTGTACCTGAAAGTATTAGGACAAAAAACATTGAACGTTTGGGGGGGACCTGGGAATCGAACCCAGGTCCCAGCGTTTGAAGGACACATCATTCACCAACCCAGCCAGTGCGTTTCTTTGTCATATTAGTGGAACGTGATTATAATAAAAAAGAACAAAAGTTAGTAATCTGAATAACAAAATCACGCGCCAATGTTTGAATCAGCCAACCACGTTTGAACACATAGGCTTCATCTTCCTTGCTTCTTCGTTTTGCCTGAAATTACAGAATAGATAGCGGGGATTTTAAACCCCCACTAAATGGTACCTACAAAAATAGCGAATAGAGCATAGTAAAAAAGAAAAAGGGCGCGATGAGGGAATTGATTCGTCTGGGCATCCTGGTTTCAATGGTGTAGGTTTCATGGCCTAATTTTTCCATATATGCAAAGCCCTAAATCAAGGTCTCTGAAACCCTAAGAAACGTCCATGGTGGATTCTCCTACAGGCAGCCATTCTTCAATTGAACGATGCCATTAGCTTTAGAATGATCATGTTAGTGTAAATCAAATATTCAAATGTATGGAAAATGCGTGTAAATCAAAATACAAATGTGAAAAATATCATGAACAGGGCGACTGTGTTCTACCACTTCTTCGAATATGGAGACTTGGCTTTGAGTGGAAAAGATTCCTGGTAGTCTTGGCAAGCTTGTGGAATAGTTTTGAGGCCTTGAATCACCCTCTAGCTATGAAAACAGTTTTGAAATTTTTAGCCAAAAAATGCAAGTTTGATCCTTTGGTTTCAGCACAGCCTTCTTGTTGTTATGATTAGGTTTGTGTTCTTGCATATATGTGGAATGAATTAGGTCAACAATCCAAGCCCAAAGCCTTGTATTCAATGATTTTCAAAAGTTGATTTTCATGATCTTTTTTCAATCTTTTCCATACCAATCTTATGCCAATCATTGAAGATTCTTTCTTTTTGAGGGGTGCACGAATATTGAGTACATAAAGAGTGCATATGCTGCATAAAAATATTTGGAAAACATGATTTGTTATTTTTGTCATATTTTATTTTAATTAAATGAATTAATAATAATAATAATTCAAATAATTAATCAAAAATAATAAAATAACTCCCTTGGATGTCAATGGGTCGTGCGTGGCCTTTGGGTGATGATTCTTGGAAGAAATTGAGGCCCATTAGCAATTTTGAGGCATTTGAAGCAAAGTTGACTTTTCAAAATTCCCAAAAATTTCCCAACTTCCACAAGGCATATCTTGCTCAATTTTTAAGCTTTGATCTTGTTCTTGGACATTTTGGAAAGTTATTGAAGTCCTCTAACCAATGTCTTTGGTCCCATGTCATTTTGATTTACCAATCTCAAGTTATGGTCTTTGACTTAAAGTGCCTTTTTGTTGACTTTTGAAAATGACCTATAATGTTGAGATTGATAACTTTTTGTGAGAGCATTTCTTGGACTTGAAGTGTGAAGATGAGTTGTATGAAGTTTCATTCTCTTCAAAATGAGCTTTGGATGGAATTTTTCTGATAAACCATGTGGAAGTTATGCTCTGGTCAATTTGCAGTTGACTTTTTCAACTGTCCAAAAATAGAAACTTTTGCATCTTGAGACTTTTTGAGCCATGCCTTGAGAATCATGATCAAGAATTGATCAAATGATGTTTGTGGCTTCAAAATAAGATGTTGACCAAAAATTTGGACTTTTGACTGTCAAATGACCATTTTGCCCCTGCAGTTGACTGTAAAGCAATTAGGGTTTTTGGACTGTGCAATTTTGTGCTGTGAGTCTTGAAACTTTGCATATGGATGCTTGGCAATGTTTATAGGCATGTGGGACTTGTTTGGACCCTTGGAAACTTCAATTTCTTTGCCAGAACCAAAACCCTAATTTTTTACTGTTAGGAGGCCATTGGACTGTGCAACCCTTGGGAGATTTTGAACCATGACCTTGGCAAATCTTGAAGAATATGGGAGGGAAAATTTTGGGGTACAACAGTTGCCCCTGTTCAATCTTCTTAGACCTGAGGATGTAGATTGGCTGACGTGCCTTTCGTAATCCGAAGGTGGAAGATGATTGAACACTAGATTGCCCAGAAATTTGCGCTCACATGTAGAGTGATGGTGGGAATGGGCTTACAGATGCCATTTGGAGATTGATGGATAGGAAGATGGGCTTACAGGTGCCATATTGAGAGGTGATGGATAGGTGGATGGGCTTATAGATGTCATCTGGGTGTCGATCGCATAAGAGTTTCCTTAGCGAGAACTTGCGTACCTAAAAAAAAAAGATAATTACCTGGCCTGTTACAGGAGTTTGATTTTAAAATTCTTTATAGAGACGCGCCCTGGCTGGATACAGGTATCGAATCTTTGAACTCTTCAGACGTGCCCTGGCGAGATACAGGAATCGAGTCGGGAGCTTCAAAAGGTTATGAATGAATCAGGGATGGTTACTACCTCAACGGGACGGTGAGAGAACCTCGGATGATTACTACCTCAACAGTAACGATGAGAGAACCTTGGGCGATTACTACCTCAACAGTAACGATGAGAGAACCTTGGGCGATTACTACCTCAACAGTAACGCTGAGAGAATCGTGGATGTCTTCTACTGAGTCTTCATTAGGAAAATCTTTAGGAATCAATTTAACTGGACCAGAGAAGGCCTTTGACTGGATCGGCATCAGGAAAATCTTTAGGAGTCGATTTAACTGAACCAGGCAAGGTCTTGGATTAACTTTAACTGGATAAGAATCAGAAAAATCTTAGGGTCGATTTAACTGAACCAGGCAAAGTCTTGGAATCATCAACTGGAATAAGAATCAGGGAGATCTTAGCGTCGATCTGACTGAACCAGAGAAGGCCTTTGACTGGATCGGCATCAGAAAAATCTTTAGGAGTCGATTTAACTGAACCAGGCAAGGTCTTGGAATTTTCAACTGGAATAAGAATCAGGGAGATCTTAGGGTCGATCTGACTGAACCAGGGAAGGCCTCTGACTGGATCGGCATCAGAAAAATCTTTAGGAGTCGATTTAACTGAACCAAGCAAGGTCTTGGAATCTTCAACTGGAATAAGAATCAGGGAGATCTTAGGGTCGATCTGACTGAACCAGAGAAGGCCTCTGACTGGATCGGCATCAGAAAAATCTTTAGGAGTCGATTTAACTGAACCAGGCAAGGTCTTGGAATCTTCAACTGGAATAAGAATCAGGGAGATCTTAGGGTCGATCTGACTGAACCAGAGAAGGTCTTGGATTAACTTTGACTGGATAAGAATCAGAAAAATCTTAGGGTCGATTTAACTGAACCAGACGAAAGTCTTGGAAGGGCTGAGAACTTAACTGGATCTTTCCTGAAAGGTAAAGGTCAGTTATATGCAATGCATGATATGGATCAAGCAATGATGTTCTCAACATAAATGAGATAGTAAGATATGATGCGTTTATGCATGTATCATGATGTATGTGATGTTTTTGAATGTACTTTCGTCTAGGAAAATATATCCTTGACGAATGTCGGGAGTTAAAATCCTGGGCTGATGGAGAGCTTCTGTTTTCACTGGGGAGTGATGGTTGTAAGAATACCGGTAGGAGAAGATGACTCCGTTGGGGAATAAACTTGGCAAATTGATTACTCTGCGGGGAGAAAAAATTACTCTAGTGATCTTGCTGGAGAACAATACTCTGTGGGGAGAAAGGTATATTGTTGAGATGTTGGTAGTAACTTCGCTGGGGATACCGTTGTTATGTTGGAAGTGTTAATGGACTCCGCTGGGGATAAGAAGACTTTACCGAGGACGGTCTTTCCGTGGCTTTTGGCTGAGGATAACCCAGTTATATCCTGGTAGGGAAATAACCTTTGAATAAAGCCGGGAGACGCGTTCGTGCTCTGCGGGGGGGATAAGCTTCCAGAATCTACTGGGGGTAAGCTTCCTGCTGGGGAGATCTTCAGATTGGACTCTCCTGGGGAGATCTTTGAGATATATCGAGGAAGTTGCTCCACTGAATGTCTGGTATACCGCCGGGGAACAATCTTAGATCAAGACCGTCGGGGATGCTTGTTAGGAATATTCATATATTGTGTTGGGGAATGTTGAGATCTGCGGGGGATACCCAACTTCCTTAAGGCTGATAATATAGCTTTGCTTGGGGAGAGTATGTTGACTTGCTGGCTTGCTCTGTGGGGATTTAAGATATCTTGGTTATGCTCTTCAGCTGAACCTACCTTGGTACCTTGATGGACAGAGCAATTAGATCGCTTAGACAACTCATTATTGCCCCTGTTTCTAATGTTACCTGTAATTAATCCTTTGTTTTGTATGCAAATATTTATGAATTAGCAATTAGCTTCAAATGCATATATCACAAATTGAACCTTGGACGTTCTTCGCAAAACAAAACAGAAAAGGAAAAACAAATGGTAATTTGAGCTGAAAAGTGTATTTGTATTGATTTTTTGAACTTGCCTGTAAATAGGCGTTTATGTACAAGAGGCTGACGTCCTAGTAAGAGAACACCGCCGAACAAAAGAATTTATATAATTTGTACAAAGGGAAAACAAAACAGTTATGTGAAAAGAATAATCCCACTGGGTTTCAACTCTGCTATCGCCTTTATATCTTCAAGCGTCTCGTCACTTGATGACCTAGATGGAGATGAAGCTGATTGATTGATGCCGTCTGAACTTGATGTTGATACCGAATTCTGGATGCAAAGTGATCCAATGAGACATAGTATTACGCTTTATCCCTAACTTTTGCCTGGACCGCCCTTTCGGGTTTTCAGTCCACCGGGATACCCATTTTTTCCCAAGCCGCCTTTTCAGGTTTTCGACTTGCCGGGTGTACAGATTTTTTTCATTTCATCCCTTCATTTTGCCCAAACCCTTTTGGTTCGCTGGGAAGCCCTAATTTTTTCCTAGGTATGTCGACCTAGCGGGTCTTTTTCATGCGTAGTATCTTTTTACTATGTCTGCATTGGCGGGGTGAGGAAGGTCGTCACCATCCATGGTGGTCAAAATCATGGCTCCTCCTGAGAACACATGTTTAACCACAAATGGCCCTTCGTATGTAGGGGTCCATTTCCCCTTGGATCACTCTGAGGAAGGATGATGCGTTTGATTACCAGATCCCCAACTTGATATTCTTGTGGTCTGACCTTCTTGTTAAATGTCCTGATCATCCGTTTTTGGTACGTCTGACCATGACAAATAGCAGCAAGTCTCTTTTCGTCAATTAGGTTTAATTGATCAAGTCGTGTCTGGATCCAATCATCTTCGCTCAGATCTACATCCTTCATTATCCGGAGAGAGGGTATTTGCACTTCAATCGGTAAGACTGCCTCCATGCCGTAGACCAAGGAGAAAGGAGTTGCCCCGGTTGACGTCCTTGCTGAGGTACGGTACCCATGAAGAGCGAACGGTAACATCTCGTGCCAATCTTTATAGGTTACTGTCATCTTCTGCACAATTTTCTTGATATTCTTATTGGCCGCTTCTACAGCCCCATTCATTTTCGGCCGGTAAGGAGAAGAGTTGTGGTGCTCTATCTTAAACTGCTCGCAGAGCTCAGTGATCATCTTGTTATTGAGATTGGTACCATTGTCTGTAATGATCCTTTCAGAGACGCCGTATCGACAGATCAGGTTATGCCGAATGAACCGTGCCACAACATTCTTGGTTACAGTGGCGTAAGAAGCTGCTTCAACCCACTTCGCAAAGTAATCGATCGCTACCAGGATGAAGCGATGCCCATTGGATGCCGTAGGTTTAATCTCGCCGATCATGTCTATGCCCCACATTGCAAACGGCCAAGGTGCTGTCAAGACATTCAGGGGAACTGGAGGAACGTGCACCTTGTCTGCATAAATCTGGCATTTATGACATGTCCGAGAATGTTGGTAGCAATCAGCTTCCATTGTGGACCAGTAATATCCTGCCCGAAGGATTTTCTTTGCCATAGTGTGTCCACTGGAATGCGTTCCGAAAGTACATTCGTGTAGCTCCGCCATGATCCTTTCCGCTTCAGTCTTATCCACACAACGCAGTAAGGTCGAATCATGGTTTCGCTTGTACAGGATGCCATTGCTGAGGAAGAACTTCGCTGCGAATCTTCTCAGAAACTTCTTATCGTTGACAGATGCATCTTCAGGGTATTCCTAAGCTTCCAAGTATCTCTTTACTTCATGGTACCATGGTTTTTCGGTCACTACCTCAGCCTCAAGATCACAACAGTATGCCGGTTCGTCCAGTTTCCAGATGATGACCCGGGGAGCCTCATTGTCCCATTTGACTTTGAACATGGAAGACATTGTAGCTAACGCGTCCGCCAGCTGATTCTCCTCTCTTGGGAAATGTTCAAAAGTTATCTATGTGAAGTGGGGGATCAACGTCAACACACATTCTTTGTAAGGAATAAGATTCGGATGTTTCGTATCCCACTCGCCTTTGATCTGATTGATCACGAGAGCGGAATCTCCGAAGACACTCAGAAACTTGATCCTTAAATCAATCGCAGCTTGAAGACCCATGATGCATGCCTCATACTCCGCCATGTTGTTGGTGCAGTTGAAACATAGTCGGCCAGTGAGTGGAGTATGAGTGCCTTGAGGGGATATGATCACAGCGCCAATGCCGTTACCCAAAGCGTTGGAGGCTCCGTCAAAGTGCATAGACCATCGGGATCCTTCCTCAGGCCCTTCATACGGTCTAGGTACTTCGCAATCAGTCACAATCATGATGCTCTCGTCAGGAAACTCGAAGTTCATTGACTGATAGTCGTCTACTGTCTGGTGTGCCAAGTGGTCTGCCAATACACTTCCCTTGATGGCTTTCTGAGTCGTGTACTGGATGTCGTATTCTGTCAAGATCATTTGCCATCTTGCTATTCTCCCAGACAGAGCAGGCTTTTCAAATATGTACTTTATAGGATCCATCTTTGAAATCAACAGGGTAGTGTGAGTCAGCATATACTGTCTCAGCCGGCGAGCAGCCCATACCAAAGCGCAGCAAGTTTTCTCGAGCAGTGAGTATCGAGTCTCACAGTCGGTAAACTTTTTGCTAAGGTAATAAATGGCATGCTCTTTTCGGCTGGACTCGTCATGCTGCCCCAACACACACCCCATTGAGTTATCAAGTACTGTCAGGTATAATATTAGAGGTCTCCCTTCAACCGGTGGCATAAGGATGGGTGGTTCTTGGAGATACTCTTTAATTCTGTCAAAAGCGGCCTGACATTCATCATTCCAACATACTACCTGATCTTTCTTCAGCAGCTTGAAGATTGGTTCACAGGTAGCAGTTAGATGCGAGATGAATCGAGCAATGTAATTCAGGCATCCTAAAAAGCCTCTGACCTCTCTCTCTGTCTTAGGAACTGGCATCTCTTGAATGGCTTTAACTTTGGCAGGGTCCACTTGAATACCTTTATCACTTACAACGAAGCCTAGCAACTTTCCAGATCTAACCCCGAAGGTGCACTTGTTCGGGTTCAACCTCAGCTTGTACAGTTTCAAACGGTCAAACAGCTTCTGTAGATGGTCAAGATGTTCCTCCTCAGTTTGGGACCTTGCAATCATATCATCGACATACACTTCTATCTCATGATGGATCATGTCATGAAATAAAGCAACCATGGCACGTTGGTAGGTTGCCCTAGCATTTTTCAGTCCAAAAGGCATGACCTTGTAGCAGAAGGTTCCCCACTGAGTAACAAAGGTAGTCTTTTCCATGTCTTCAGGAGCCATCTTGATCTGATTGTACCCTGAAAAACCATCCATGAAAGAAAACACTTTGTGCTGAGCAGTATTGTCAACTAGAACATCAATACGAGGTAGAGGGAAGTCATCCTTGGGGCTGGCCCTGTTCAGATCCCTGTAGTCAACGCACATTCTGACCTTACCATCTTTCTTTGGTACCGACACCACATTAGCAACCCACTGAGGGTAAGAAGTCACTGCAAGAAACCCGGCATCGAATTGCTTCATAACCTCAGCTTTGATCTTCTCAGACATCTCTGGACGCATACGGCGGACCTTCTGCTTAACCGGAGGGCAGTCTTCCTTGGTAGGCAAGTGATGGACCACAATGTCGGTATCCAAACCAAGCATGTCTTTGTAGGACCAGGAAAAGATCTCCACATAATCATGTAACATTTGGGTCAACCGTTGCTTCACGCTGAGCTCCAGATTGGCACCAATCTTAACCTCTTTTCTATCTGCCTCAGTACCCAGATTTATCGTTTCCACTGGCTCTTCATGTGGTTGAATTGCCCTCTCTTCCTGGAGTAACAGTCTTGCAAGCTCGCCAGGCACCTCGCAATCATCTTCACCTTCGTCTTCGGCTAAGTTGATCGGATTTTCGAAGTCATAACTGGCAGTAGCAGAGTCGTTACCAGTGAGATCCAGAGTGGATTGAAACCTGTATGAGTGAGTGTGTGTAAATACAGCTGTTTTGCAATATAAAGAAAGGAAAGAAAGAAAAGGAGCATAAGATTTGAAATGCGAGAAAACGTCCAAGGTCTTTATTCATGATATATGAAATGACAATTAATATGCCCTCACAAATGAAGCCACGGTGCCCCGGGTAAGACACCGGGCCATAGAGTTTCAATTCATTGTTTATTACAAATAACAAAAACAAAGGAATTCATTATTGCGTAACAAAAGTAACAGGTAGATTGTCTTTTGCAGTCCAATTGCTAGGTCCACTGTCGGCCGTCGGGTAAATCCAGCTGTCAAACTCTGATTCTTCCACCTCGTCATCATCCCTGATAGCATTCACTCCATGAGCAGGCAGGGGAGCTGTCACTACATTGGGCTTCTCAGGTGTCTCAAATTGTACCTCCTTTGCATCAATAAGGTCTTGCACCTTATTTCTCAGGGCCCAGCAGTCATCAGTAGAATGCCCCGGGCTATCGGAGTGATAAGCACAGCGGGCATTTGGATTATACTTGGGAGAGGCAGTTTTCACAACCTTCGGGGCCTCTCTGACAGTCACCAAATTGGTTGATAGCAACTGCGGCAAGATTTGCGACAAGGTCATACTCAGGCGAGTGAACTCTCTTCTGGGTCTTTCAGCCCTTGGTTGATTGGTTTGCCGAGGAGCGGCAGCAGGTTTAGCAATCATCACCGCGTTGACAGATTGGCGGTGCTCTGGTTTATCTTGCCTCCTGGGCCCATACACAGCACTGGCCTCCTTCTTAAAAGGTTTCTTCTCAGCACTTGAAGATGCCCCTTTCTGAATTTTACCTGATTTCATGCCAGCCTCTATCCTTTCTCCAGTCAGAATAAGGTCAGTGAACCCCGCAGACGAATTACCGATAAGGTGATTGAAGAATGGCCCAGAGAGGGTCCCCAAGAACATATCTACCAGCTCACGGTCTGTTAACGGAGGCTGCACCCTGCCAGCCAGATCCCTCCACTTCTGCGCATACTCTTTGAGACCTTCTCCCGATCCTAATGACATACCCTGGAGTTGGGTACGCGTAGGAGCGAGGTCGGCATTATATTGATACTGCTTGTAAAAAGCAGTAGCCAACTCCTCCCAGTTACGAACTTTGGTCCCATCCAGCTGATAGAACCATTCGAGATGAGTCCCTGAAAGACTCTCCTGGAAGAAGTGGATCCACAAGTTCTTGTCCACTGTGTACGGCTGAATCTTCCGCACATAGGATCTGAGGTGTAGCTTAGGGCAAGACGCCCCGTCATACTTGGTGAAAGATGGTGCTTTAAACTTGTGAGGGATGATCACACCAGTAGATAAACCCAAGTCTCTGAAATCCAAACCAGGCACTTGTTGAATTACCATGGCATTCAGCCGGTCTTCCAGCTGCTTGTATCTGTCTTCAGCCAGAGGATATTGTTCCTCATTAAAATCAGTCTCATTGTCAGAGACCACCGGACTTGGAGCTCTTCCCCCCTGGGGACTGTCTTTACCTACAGAAGAACCAGCTTCCTCATTCTGCAGAGTGTTGCCAAACCTTCGGCCCGTGTTGAAAAGAACAATTCTCTTCTTCTTCTTCTCCTTCTTCAGGAGCAAAGCCTTCAGCTCTTCTTGACCTTGGGCCAGACCCATGATCAGCTCTTGAAATTGTGCGTTCTGCGCCTGAAGGGCCTTGATAGACATCTTGGTTGATGATTCAGGGTTCATGATGCTAAAATAAACAGCGAAGAACAGTGAGCAACCTGAAAAGAAGAGTACCTTCTATGCACATGATGAATGGAATGCGTATGATTTATGTTTTCAAAGACAATCGGGAATCATCTTTGTAAGCAAAAAGGAACACACTTCATTAGATTCAATTTTGGATTTTAAATTGTTCAACAAGTAGCCCTTAGGTGTTACATAGAAATGGGAATACTGAAAAGGGAAATAAAAATGTAAAAGAACATCCAAAGCTCAACATTGATCCCAGGGTCTCCTCCTCTCAGTACGGATGTAGTCATTCAGAGCTCGCTCATTCTCCAATTGCTTTGTCAGCTTCTGGATCTTCAATTCCTGCTCGTTGTACTTTTCCCGGTAAGAATCCCGTTCTTCTCGCAGTTGCGACCAAGACCTCTTCAATGTCTCATAATCAGTAGGTATCTGAGGAGGGAGAACAGTTGGGGGAACCCCATCTTTATCAAGATACTCAAGAATGACGGGTCTGACAGCTTCGTATGGCATACCTAACTTCTGAGCACGGATGCGAACCCATTTGTAGTAGGCTTCCATAGGTAGAGAAGTCTTTGGCCCCAACTCTTGTGGGTCAGCTTTATGAACTCTGTCCCAAGCCTTGATGAACCTACGACGCAGCTCGTCACTATCCACCTGAAACTCAAAATTGATGTGAGGCACCAACATCTCATGAGGCCCTGCTCTTCTGGCCCTTCCAAACTGACGGAGAGCTATACATGGATTATAAGAGATTCCTCCCTGAGTACCAATCAAAGGAACATTAGGGTATTCTCCGCAACGATCAATAACAGTTATCTCATCCAAACCTCTGAGAGTCCAAATGATGTCCTTATCAGTGAGAGACATTAACCTATGAGCCCAACCTCTTCCTTCTTGGTTCTTCAGCACGAACTTTGGGAGGTGCGAAATAAACCACCTCACCAACAAATGGATACAACACCACAGGGTTCCTCGTCTTCGGGAAGTACGAGCATAAAGTTGTTGCAAGATGTCACCCAAGAGAGTGGGCACAGGATTCTGAGACATGAAGATCCTTATGGCAGTGACATTGATGAAGTTGTCAGGATTAGGAAACAAGACTAGCCCATAGATTAAGAGAGCCAAGATGTCTTCATATACCCTAAAGTCCAAGTCATTCCAGAAACTGTTAGCTTTACCAATGAGAAACTTGGCCAAGAAACCCTTAACTCCTCTTCTAGTCACCCAGTTGTCCATTACTTCTTGGTGAGTCAAGGGAAGAGCTGCAGCAACCTCCTCGAGCCTAAGAGTCTTTTCCCAACCAGTGTAGGGAGTCTGATCCAAGATAAGGATGCCAAGCAAATCAGAGAACTCTTCCAGGGTAGGGACCAGCTGGAAGTCTTGAAAGGTGAAGCACTGGTACAGAGGCTCATAGAACTGGGTCAGGACACTCATCAACTGTTGATCCCGCTTTGCAATGACTAAACTGAGAAGAGAACCATGCCTCTGGATGAAAGAAGTAGTATTTGGAATTCTGCTAACCAACTCTTCAAGCAACACAGGTGGGTGAACAAAGTTGAACCGGATAGTATTCCTTCGCATAGGCATCATGATATCCTACAAAACAGAGCAAAGGTGAAACCCTCTTGTCTTTGAAATGGTCAGTCCTTATGCAGGATGCATGCAATGTCATGATGGTATGATGTTATGATAAAGCACACCACAAATATTTACAAGGCACACATGTAAGGCACACAAGTCACACAAGACAAGCCCTTAGAGTTTAGGCCAGCATGAGGTCTAGGTATTACCCTCTTTCAGTTTGTTGGTTTATACTTGTCCTATCAAAAGTAACCGGGTTCTAGAGGATCCCAATATCATTGACTACCCTCAATCGGTCATAACTCCAGCATCGCAATCTTTTCTTGCGGCCAGAACCATCACGGGAGTTTAGCCTCAATGGGCGTAGCATACTGCTACTGTTCTATTGGCCAAGTTGTGTCATTTAAGGTTCTAAGGTCTGTTGGTGCTTAACGACTCCTCAGAAGACCCATATTCTCCTCGTTGCAACACAAGGGATATCGGTACAGACCAAGGTGCCACACCAACGTAGCCACTGCTTCACCCATGTCGGTCTACGCCGGACAGGTCCCTCACAGCTTATGCTACCTAAACAGGGTATCCCCAGATCCGGGTTAGGATCTATATAACTCCGATGCAACCCACAATTTAAAGCAAACAAAGCACAACAATTGAAAACACAGTTATGAACTATCCTAAGGTACACCTCACTTTATAAGAGTCCCCAGCAGAGTCGCCAGTTCTGTGATCGGTGGATCTGGAACTGACTGTTTAATGCTGGTTCGCAAAATGTCGCGGAAGCAAGAGTCGCCACCGTCTTTTATGTTCTCCAACATGGAAAGGACAAAAGCACAGAAAAATTCCTTATTGAGATTAGTTCTCGGTTCGGGAGGTAGATTTGTAGAAGGGGAAGGTGTTAGCACCCTTTCTATCCATGGTTATCCATGGGCTCTTAGATACTTACTCATTGTGTTTTCAAAATGTTTGTTTGCTTTTCAAAGTGAGTGGGTTTGAAAAAGTTTCTTTGAAAGTTTCAGATCGACTCTTGTATCAGTCCTCAAGAGTGTTTGAAAAGTTGTTTTGAAAGCTTTTTGAAAAGTGTCGGTGTGAAAAGAAGTTTTTGATTTGTTTTGAATTAGAGCAAGTATCTATGAGTCATCTACCTACCCTAAGGAATTAGTCTGTGTAAATGTCCTTGAGGTAGTGCCACCCCACCATTGAGGGGTAGGTAGCACCACCGTTGGAGGTGTTCGGGTCAATTCGAGTTTAGGGACAGTGTGGTCACCAGAGCAATAGTAGGACACCTTAGAAGCTACCCTCATGCCATGTTCATGGACATGAGGACTTACTAAAACGTCCTCTACTCGACGACCACGTTTCGAGGGGCAAGGCAACAGTGAGGCGTACCCTAGGAGTGGTGTGTGAATTGTGTGTCATTTTCAGTTATAGTTTATCTTGTACATGCTTTTGGTGATCTACGCTTTGATTTTATTTGGGCATACATTCTTTCATGTGATAGTTAACAGTTAAAGGGTGCGGAAATTAAAATGCGGAAAAGAAAGGTCCTACGCTATTACAAGGCGCGGGTCTATACATCGCCAAATTAACAAAGACCCGATTTTAAATAAAAGCGCGGAAAGTAAATGTCCTAATTATTATTACAAGGCTTTGGGGCAATTACATAAATTTCACAAATAAAATAAAATAAACGCGCGAAGAGACAATATATTCGAAGGTGCGAGGGCGTTGGACCCTTTAAGGAAATTAAATTGGAATTGAAAGTGAATTAATTATTAAATAAAGAAAAGAAATGATTTTTTATGTTTTTGTATTTAATGGAAATAAGGAGAATTAATTGAAATTAAAAGTTAAATAAAACCCTAATTCTAAATTTGTTTTTAATTATTAAAAAAAAATTGTTTAAGTTTAACCTAATTTAACCCTAATTAATTAAATGGCATATTTATTTACAAAAATAATTAATGATTAATAATAATAATAGGAAAATTGTATTTAATGAGAAAAGAATAAAAATGCTAAAAAACCCTAATTTTATGTATTTTAGTTATTTAAGAAAAAAACATTAAAGTTAAACCTAAAATTAACCTAAATTGATTATTGGAATTTACTTACAAAAAAAACTATTAGTGAATTAAAAAACAAATAAACATATTTTATTTTTTACTTTTCTGATTTTTTTTTGTATTTTGTATTATGAAAATTAATTTGGTGAATTAAAAGAAAATAATTAAATTAAGATAAATAAAAGAGAAAAAAAATGAGAGAAAGAAAAGTACAAACAAATGGGGGTTTCTGCCCAATTTGGAGGTGTATGGTGAGCATTTTGGCCCAAGAATTCCAGGCCTGGTTGACTTTTCTGGCGCGTGTGAGGAACAGCTGACTAATGCATATGGTAGACTCCAGATCCTGACCTTTGGATTGACCCCTGGGGACATGTGGCGCGCCAAGGTGTTGGGTGTATGATGGACCCTGGGAGAGGCGCTGTACCTGAAAGTATTAGGACAAAAAACATTGAACGTTTGGGGGGGACCTGGGAATCGAACCCAGGTCCCAGCATTTGAAGGACACGTCATTCACCAACCCAGCCAGTGCGTTTCTTTGTCATATTAGTGGAACGTGATTATAATAAAAAAGAACAAAAGTTAGTAATCTGAATAACAAAATCACGCGCTAATGTTTGAATCAGCCAACCACGTTTGAACACATAGGCTTCATCTTCCTTGCTTCTTCGTTTTGCCTGAAATTACATAATAGATAGCGGGGGTTTTAAACCCCCACTAAATGGTACCTACAAAAATAGCGAATAGAGCATAGTAAAAAAGAAAAAGGGCGCGATGGGGGGAATTGATTCGTCTGGGCATCCTGGTTTCAATGGTGTAGGTTTCATGGCCTAATTTTTCCATATATGCAAAGCCCTAAATCAAGGTCTCTGAAACCCTAATAAACGTCCGTGGTGGATTCTCCTACAGGCAGCCATTCTTCAATTGAACGATGCCATTAGCTTTAGAATGATCATGTTAGTGTAAATCAAATATTCAAATGTATGGAAAATGCGTGTAAATCAAAATACAAATGTGAAAAATATCATGAACAGGGCGACTGTGTTCTACCACTTCTTCGAGTACGGAGACTTGGCTTTGAGTGGAAAAGATTCCTGGTAGTCTTGGCAAGCTTGTGGAATAGTTTTGAGGCCTTGAATCACCCTCTAGCTATGAAAACAGTTTTGAAATTTTTAGCCAAAAAATGCAAGTTTGATCCTTTGGTTTCAGCGCAGCCTTCTTGTTGTTATGATTAGGTTTGTGTTCTTGCATATATGAGGAATGAATTAGGTCAACAATCCAAGCCCAAAGCCTTGTATTCAATGATTTTCAAAATTTGATTTTCATGATCTTTTTTCAATCTTTTCCATACCAATCTTATGCCAATCATTGAAGATTCTTTCCTTTTGAGGGGTGCACGAATATTGAGTACATAAAGAGTGCATGTGCTGCATAAAAAGATTTGGAAAACATGATTTGCTATTTTTGTCATATTTTATTTTAATTAAATGAATTAATAATAATAATAATTCAAATAATTAATCAAAAATAATAAAATAACTCCCTTGTATGTCAATGGGTCGTGCATGGCCTTTGGGTGATGATTCTTGGAAGAAAATGAGGCCCATTAGCAATTTTGAGGCATTTGAAGCAAAGTTGACTTTTCAAAATTCCCAAATATTTCCCAACTTCCACAAGGCATATCTTGCTCACTTTTTAAGATTTGATCATGTTCTTGGACATTTTGGAAAGGTCTTTAAGTCCTCTAACCAATGTATTTGGTCCCGTGTCATTTTGATTTACCAATCTCAAGTTATGGTCTTTGACTTAAAGTGCCTTTTTGTTGACTTTTGAAAATGACCTATAATGTTGAGATTGATAACTTTTTGTGAGAGCATTTCTTGGACTTGAAGTGTGAAGATGAGTTGTAGGAAGTGTCATTCTATTCAAAATGAGCTTTGGATGGAATTTTTCTGATAAACCATGTGGAAGTTATGCTCTTGTCAATTTGCAGTTGACTTTTTCAACTGTCCAAAAATAGAAACTTTTGCATCTTGAGACTTTTTGAGCCATGCCTTGAGAATCATGATCAAGAATTGATCAAATGATGTTTGTGGCTTCAAAATAAGATGTTTACCAAAAATTTGGACTTTTGACTGTCAAATGACCATTTTGCCCCTGCAGTTGACTGTAAAGCAATTAGGGTTTTTAGACTGTGCAATTTTGTGCTGTGAGTCTTGAAACTTGGCATATGGATGCTTGGAAATGTTTATAGGCATGTGGGACTTGTTTGGACCCTTGGAAACTTCAATTTCTTTGCCAGAACCAAAACCCTAATTTTTGACTGTTAGGAGGCCATTGGACTGTGCAACCCTTGGGAGATTTTGAACCTTGACCTTGGCAAATCTTGAAGAATATGGGAGGGAAAATTTTGGGGTACAACAAAGCGTATGAAGCGTTGTACAGTAGAAGGTGTAAGACTCCATTGTGTTGGTATGAGTCAGGCGAGAGTGTTGTGCTCGGACCTGAGGTTGTGCAAGAGATAACTGCAAAGATATAGATGGTCCAAGAGAATATGAAGGCTTCTCGGAGTCTTCAAAAGAGTTATCATGATAAAAGGAGAAAGGACCTTGAGTTCAACAAATATGATCATGTGTTTTTGAGAGTTACTCTGGTAATCGGTGTTGGTAGAGATTTGAAGTCGAGAAAGCTTACACCGTATTTTGTTGGTCTGTATCAGATATCATAGAAGATATGTGATGTGGATTATCAGATTACTTTGCCACCGTCACTCGCGAATTTACATGATTTGTTTCTTGTGTCTCAATTGAGAAAGTATATTCTAGATCCTTCGCACGTGATTTAAATGGATGATATACAAGTGAGAGATAACTTAACTTTTTAGGCATTACCATTGCAAATAAAAGGTCGAGAAGTGAAGAAATTGTGAGGAAAAGACATTGCCTTAGTGAAGGTATTATGGGGAATACCAGCTGGTGAAAGTTGGACTTGGGAACGCGAGGATCAGATGAGAGAGTCTTATCCAATGTTGTTTCCGTCGGATAATTTTCGAAGGCGAAAATTCTTTTAAGTGAGGGAGAGTTGTAACACCCCGAATTTTAGATTGATTATTTAATTGATTAATTAAGCGTTATTATATAGCCAGTGTGAAGTGTTTGATGTCTTGATGATTATATGTGATCCTTATTGTGATTTGTGATATTATGATGAATATGAAGTGTACCATGATAATTAAGATAAATATAATGTTTGAATATGAAGTTTGGATGACTATGTTGTATGATGAGTTGCTATGTGTAGCATAGTGGTAATTAGACTAAGTAAGAGGATTATTAGTATTTTGGAATAATTAGAATAATTGTTTAGAATTATTTTAATTGGAAAATATAGAATAATAGAAGTGTAGAGAAAATAAGGGAAAGATGGTAATTAGTGGAGAATAAGTAAGGAAAAGGTGGGAAGTTTGATATTAGGGGTCTAAAGGTTATACAAGGAATTAAGGGAAAATAAAGTCATTATGGAGCGATCGTCGAATTGGGAGAAAGAAACTGACATTATGGAGAAATGAGGCTAGGGCACAAAAAGGCAAGAGATTTTGGTAGAGAATCAAAGAGAAGTTGAATTGATGTTATAATCAAAGGTAATGGGAGTTTTATCATTATTATTATATTTGATTTAAGGTTTAGATGGTTGGTGGATTGCCTTAGGTTTTGGTAAATGGTGATTTGGTGTTGTTTGATGAGAAATTGATGAATTGGTGATGAATAATGGTGTATAATTGATGTATATTGAGTATAGAATTATAGGTTATTGATAGATGATGAAACCCTGTGATTAAATGGTGTTTTAGGACCTATAACATGATAAAATATCAATAGAATCAGTTTGGTTTATGCAGGAAATCGCAACAGGAAAATCCTGTTCGTACAAGATCGTCGGGCGATGGAGGATGTGTTGTCGGGTGATGGAGCTTCGCCAGGTGAAGGTGGGAGCGAAGGAAAGAAGATTCGAGATAGTTTTAGTAATGTGTCTCCCCTAGTATCATCGGGAGATGTGTGACGCGAAGTTAGCATCGCTAGGCGATGTAAGTGTGTCGCCAGGCGACGGGAGGCGGAATTGGTTGTCCAAGTTGGAAATCTTAAAATGATCATAACTTTAGTTCTATAACTCGGATTGAGGTGTCGTTCATAGAGTTGGATAGCTAACATAATGAACTTTAATGATGTGAATAAAAATTATAATTAAATAGTATATCTCTGAGATGTAAGTTAGAATAAAATTAGGCTCCCCGTGTTGAATCACAATGATTCCTTGTTTATGATGATGCCTTGCTTATGATAATGTTTTATCTATGACAATGATGTTATGATGTTGTGTTGATTACTATGATGATGCTATGATGATTGTATTGATTACTATGATGATATGGTGATGTTTATGATGAATCATGAATGGTGACGCATGGTGATTAGTCGTGGTCATATTAAATACTGTTGCGCATCATTGCATTTATGGCATAGTTAGGACTTTGGTCCAGTGATGTTAATATGGATTTGATCCAGCGAAGAGGATAGGACAATTGTCTAGTGAAGGCATCAATCCCATGGTGTTGATTGAGTGAAACCTTTTGAAGTGCTCTGGTTCTAAGAGGGAATAGATCATATCGTGGGGATCTTTAGGGTTAATGATGATTGAGTCATCAGTGAAGTTTTGGTACCACATGCATGAGTATATGATATTGCATTACATTTTATGTGACATTGCATAACTATTTATTTATGATGCTTGATGATACATTGCGTATGATGATATGTGTTTGTGTAATGATGAGGTTGTGAAGGTGTGAGTATAACATGAAGATATGATGATGTGAGAAACCTTGCTTATGTGCATATTTACTAAGTCCATTTGTTATGCCTTATATAATGATTATGATTTACTCACTTTTTCTGCTTGAATGTTGCCTCCACGTGGGTAACGCGCAGGTGATCGAGAATAGTCCGTAGAAGCATTAGAGGATAGCTTTGGAGTTTGTTTATTTTTCTTTTGTTGAATATAGGGAGTCTTACTCTGATATGTAACATCGGAGTTGGGATCGAATGATTGGAACTTATGTTTTCTGTTTTGTTTTAAGATGTTGAGTCACCCTACGTGGTACTCGAGATGTTTTGATTTATAAGTATGAGTTGTGAAGTATGACTAGTTTTATGAAGTACTATAATGAGGTATTTTGAACTATGATTTCCGCTGCTTTGATTCGGAGAACTAAATGTTGATTCCATCTTGTTAAAGATTTTGAAAACCCGTGTTACGGAGCAGGATGTGTCGTTATGATGTTTTATATGAAGATGTGACACCCTTGTTGGTGATATACTCTGATTTATTTATTTAAATCATTCTGAATATTCCTTAGGGTTTAGAAGGGTGTTAGATTAGTGGTATCAAAGCAGGTCAGTCCGTCCGGCCAGGTTATCGAGTCTATAGTGTGTGACGGTGGAATATTATCAAGATAACTTCTAACCATTGTGACTGTTATTGATGTGAAACAAAGGAATGGTTGGAAGGAACGATGTTGAACTTGTTGTTGCTTTGCAGGTTGTTGCTTAAGTTGTGTAACATCATCCTGATGATGAATCCTATGTTTTGGAGACGTTCTAGAGGAATCATCTGCCTGTTTTGAAAGGTAGGTTCGATCCTGACGGAGCACAAGTTTGGCTTAAGGAGATTGAGAGAATCTTCTGAGTCATGGATTGCTTAGAGGCACAGAAGATGAGGTTTAGTACACTTTAACTGGAAGAGGAAGCTGATGACTGGTGGGTCAGCACTCGTCAGAGACTGACATTGCTAGGTGAAGTGATTACTTGGGTTGTGTTCAGTAGGGAATTTCTGAGGAAGTATTTTCCTAAACATGTGTGTAGGAAGAAAGAGGTCGAGTTTCTGGATCTGAAATAAGGAAGTTTGACTGTGATTGAGTATGCTTCAAGGTTTGTGGAACTGGCAAAGTTTTATCCTTATTACAGTGAAGCAACTGCTGAGTTCTTAAAGTATATCAAGTTTGAGAATGGTTTGTGTCCGGAGAAAAAGCAGGCCATTGGATATTAACAGATCTGTGTGTTTTCAGAGTTGGTGAGTAGCTGCAGAATCTATGAGAAGGATAGCAAAGCTCATTAAGCTCACTATAAGAGCTTACATGAGAAAAGATGAAAGCAATATCAAGATCATAAGAAGCCTTATGATGCTCCAGCGGATAAAGGGAAACAAAAGGCTTGTGATGGGAAAAAGACAAGTGGGGGAGGTGCTCCCGCTTCTATCAAGTTCTATAGGTGTGGTGAACAAAGACACTGATCCAATGAATGTGAGAATAAGGTTTTGAGGTGCTGCAAGTTTGGTAAGTCCGGTCATCGTGCTCCTGAATGCAAGAACGATGGTCTGACTTGTTTCAATCATGGAGAGCAGGGTCATATCAGTACCCAGTATCAAAAACCAAGGAAGGATGTTACTATTCAGACCAATGGTAGAGTTTTCACACTGACTGGGTCAAAGGAACCCAAGAAAGACAACTTGATTCGAGGTACTTACTTTATCAACGATGTTGAATTGGTTGTTATTATTGATACTGGTGCTACTCATTCGTTTATCTCGCTTGAATATGCTACTAAGTTGGAATTAAAATTGTCTGATATGAATGGCAGTATGGTGATAAATACTCTTGCTAGTGGTTCTGTTACTACTACTTACGTTTGTTTGAAGTGTCCTTTGACTATTTATAGCAAGAGTTTTATGATGGATTTAGTGTGTCTTCCCTTACACCAAATCATGCGATTCTTGGAATGATCTGGTTAGAGTTCAACTATGTTCATATCAATTGTTATAATAAGACGTTGAGGTTCCCTAAGTTTGGTGATAATGGAGAATTGATGTTGTTGACTGCTAAGCAAGTGAATGGACTTTTGGAAGATGAAGCCTTGATGTTTGTGATATTTGCGTCATTACAAGTGGATGGTAAAGATGCAGATATGGAATTACCAGTTGTCTGTGAATTTTCGAGGGTGTTTCCAGATCACATCAGTAATTTACCTCCTGAACATGAAGTGGAATTTTCTATAGATTTGGTGCCAGGTATGAGTCTGGTGTCGATGGATCCTTATACAATGTCAGCTTCAGAGCTGGGAAAATTGAAGAAACAATTGGAAGAGATGCTCGAGAAGAAGTTAGTTAGACCAAGTGTTTTGTCGTGGGGTGCTCCAGTGTTTCTAGTTAAGAAGAAATATGGAAGTATGAGGCTGTGTATAGATTACAGAAAATTGAATAAAGTAACGATTAAGAACAGGTATCCACTACCGAGAATTGATGATTTGATGGATCAGTTGGTGGGTGCTTGTGTTTTCAGTTAGATTGACTTGAGTTCAAGTTATCATCAGATTCGAGTTAAACCAGATGATATTCCGAAGACAGCTTTTTGAATGAGGTATGGCCATTATGAATGCACTGATGCAGTTTGGTGTATCTAATGCGCCAGGTTTTTTTATGGAGTATATGAATAGAACTTTTCATTCATATTTGGATAATTTTGTCGTGGTGTTCATTAATGATATTTTGATATATTCTAAATCAGAAAAAGAGCATGATGAGCATTTGTGGATGGTGTTGCAAGTGTTAAAGGAAACGAAATTGTATGCAAAGTTGTCAAAATATGAATTTTGGCTAAAGAAAGTTAGTTTTCACGGGCATGTGATTTCTAGTGGTGGAATTGATATAATAAAAGGTAAGGGGAGTTTTATCATTGTTATTATATTTGATTTAGGGTTTAGATAATTAGTGGATTGCCTTAGGTTTTGGTAGATGGTGATTTGGTGTTGTTTGATGAGAAATTGATGAATTGGTGATGAATAGTGGTGTATAAATGATGTATATTGAGTATAGAATTATAGAATTATAGGTTGTTGATAGATGATGAAACCCTGTGACTAGATGGTGTTTTAGGACCTATAACATGATAAAATCTCAAGAGAATTGGACTACTTTATGCAGGA
The DNA here is from genome assembly GCA_948472305.1 of Vicia faba. Lineage (NCBI taxonomy): Eukaryota > Viridiplantae > Streptophyta > Magnoliopsida > Fabales > Fabaceae > Vicia > Vicia faba. Next base: position 1,363,280,490 of record OX451739.1, on the reverse strand, counting down.
AATCGCAACAGGAAAATCATGTTCGCACAAGATCGTTGGGCGATGGAGGATGTGTCGTCGGGCGATGGAGCTTTTCCAAACGAAGGTGGGAGCAAAGGAAAGCATATTGGAGCTAGTTTCTGTAATGCATCGCCCCTAGTGTCTTTGGGCAAAGTGTGACGCGAAGTTAGCGTTGCTAGGTGACGGAAGTGTGTCGCCAGGCGACAAAAGGCAAAATTGGTTGTCCAAGTTGGAAATCTTAAAATAATCATAAATTTAGTTCTAGAGCTCGGATTGAGGTGTCATTCGCAATGTTGGATAGCTAACTCAATGAAATTTAAATATGTGAAGAAAAATGAGAATTAAGGAGTATACTCCGAGATCTAAGTTAGAATAGAATTAGGTTCCCCGTGTTGAATCGCAATAATGTTTTGTTTATGATGATGCCTTGCTTATGATGATGATTTGTCTATGACAATGATGTTATGATGTTGTGTTGATTACTATGATGATGCTATGATTACTATATTGATTACTATGATGATATGATGATGTTTGTGATGAATCATGAATGGTGATGCATGGTGACTAGTCGTGGTCATATTAAATACATTGTTGCGCATTATTGCATTCTTGGCATAGTTAGGACTTCAGTCTAGTAATGTTAATTGGGCTTTGGTCCAGCAAAGATGACATGAAGATTGTCCAGTGAAGGCATCAATCCCATAGTGTAGATTGAGTGAAAACTTGTGAGGTTCTCTAGTTCCAAGCAGGAATCGATCCTATGGTGGGGATATTTGGAGTTAACATTGACTGAATCATCAGTGAAGTTTTGGTACCACATGCATGAGTCTATGATGTTGCATTATATTCTATGTGACATTGCATAACAATTTATTTGTGATGCTTGATGATACATTATGTATGATGATATGTGTTTGTTTAATAACGAGGTTGTGAAGGTGTGAGTATAACATGAAGATATGATGATGTGAGAAACCTTGCTTATGTGCATATTTACTATGTCTATTCGTTATGCTTATATAATGATTATGATTTACCCACCCTTTATATTTGAATGTTTCCTCCGCGTGGGTAACGTGCAGGTGATCGAGAATAGTCCATAGAAGCATTAGAGGATAGCTTCGGGTGTGTTTATTTGCTTTTTTTGAATAAAGGGATTCTTGCTCTAATATGTAACATTGGGATTGGGATCGAATGATTGGAACTTATATTCTTTGTTTTGTTTTAAGATGTTGAGTCACCTTATGTGGTACTCAAGATGTTTTAATTTATAAGTATGAGTTGTGAAGTATGACTAATTTTATGAAGCGCTATAATGAGGTGTTTTTAACTATAATTTCCACTGCCATGATTCGAAGAACTAAATGTTGATTCCATCTTTTTAAATATTTTGAAAACCCGTGTTACGGAGCAGGATGTTTCGTTATGATGTTTTATACTTTGATTTATTTATTTAAATAATTGCGAATATTTCTTGGGGTTTAGAAGGGCGTTACAGAGATCGATTTTGTTACAAGGTTTTGAAGGTTAGTTATGAAATTTGATTCAGTTAGTTGCAACTATATTACTGAATGAGTTGGCTTGAGTTTGTCAGCATACATGGTTTAGAGTTTTATGGTTATGAACTGCTAATTGAAAGTTTAGGTTTTTTCAGTTAAAACTTTGAACACGGTTAGTATTTCAACTGTTTTGATTTTGTTAATAGGTGAACTGTTAATTCTAGTTTTGAAGCATGAGTATGAATGTGGAATGATTCTTGCTATAGTATCAACTGGTTTTATGTTTTGGATATTTTCCTTTATTACTTTCAAACGTTTTTTCCTATGATCTTCTGTATAACTGGTGTATGGCATGGTTATTTTATGAAGTGCTTTTTGTGTGTGATGTTATTCATGGTGTCAATGTTTTATTGTCTTCTACTGCACACTATTGGACTGATATGATATAGTTTGTGGCAGATCTGGCATGGTTTGAAAGCATGTTTGGTAGATGGTGGATAACATGCTCATTTGGAGGTTGGGCTCCCCATTTGGGTATACATTTGATGGTTGGGCATAATTACAAGTTGGAGATTTATTAAGTGAGCAAATATTGAAGGAAACACCTTAGGACATTAGGATTAGGCTTGAACATGAAAGCATGTTATTAGACTAAGTTTTTTGTTTTCCATGTAGCCTTGTAAACTCTTGTGATTTTTGATGAGTTCTTGTAATGGTTCTATGTGATAATGATGATTGGATTTTGTAATAGAATATGGCTTTGTATTGATACTTGTACGATGCTTCTGGAAATATAATTAATTCTCGAGTCTTCTTCAATTCTTGCAAACTTGTATCCCATGTATAGATAAAAGTCAAAGTTTTTGAACAAAGACTTTCAATATTGAAATAATACCATGATGATTAAAATGGTGCTTCATTCATTTTGGTCTGAATTTTGCCCATGTTCCTTAATCTTGGGATAATCCAATGATACACCAAAAAATCTAATCAATTCTTTGCATCAAATTTATAACACGTGACTTGTAGCCCAAAACCTTTAATCAATGGCTTGTATCCTCAAACGAGGAGCAACCCCTTAAGGTGAAATGACTCCGAGTGAAACCATTTAATGAAGATGACTCATCAAAATAAGCCCCTTGATTATCACAAGAAATAAAGAAATAAACTATGTTTGCAAGCGCAATGATAATACATCCCACTTCATGATCCGCAAGAGAAACTTCATGTTCAATGCAAAACCTTTGAATGAAACCCAATTGAATGACTTATATTAAAATCAATCAATGAAAACAAATACTTCACATCATGAACTAACCCAAGAACTTGAGATGGCGTCCTTGATGAAACCTTAGACACTTGATGCTCTTGAAGAATCTTGATAATGGTGGGAACCTTTTAGCTTGATGAAAGAATTTTATAATGATCATGAACATAAAACCCTAGTTGCGCACAAGTATTATTGAGGAAACCAATTAAATCAACCTTGACTAAAGATGAGAACCTCAAAGCAATACATAGACCCTAAATCCTCAATATATTTGATCCTATGCCACGTTATTAATTAGTGATGCATGTTGTAAAAAATGACCTAGTGGAAAGGTAATGCATATGAGGAGTGAAATGCATAAGCCAAATGATTCTAAAAGGGTAGGATAAATTTGGGGTATGATAGACACATGTAATTAATTCTTAAAGTTTTTATCCTCTATAATACATGTGTCGACACACTGACTTATACATGTCAGCACATGCTTCAAATATTTGGACACATGACATATAGAGGTTGACACATGCATTAAAAATACTGAAAATTTGCATTTTTTTCTTAAACATTTTACATTCCTTTTTGCCTCCAACTTGCACACATATACATACCTTGGGTGAATAGATACCCTATACAAAATATAGTTTAAAATTAGTTTTTAAATCAAGTTAAAAACAATGGCTAGCGGAAGTCGTATCCTAGATCGCGAGTCGTCCAAACTGAACTGGTTATTAGAGGCTTGAATATGCGAATTATATCAACGATGTAAAAAATGATGATAACTCATTAATACTATAAATTATCAATTAATAGATTCACAACAACAACCAAGCAAACCAATGTCCAATAAAATATTTGATAAAGCCAATTGAAACAATTTATCGAACACTTGGTGTGCACTTAATTTTTTAGATTTTCCTTTGAACTTTGTTGATATGATTTACTTATCATAATAAAAAATTGATTGCAATGTGATCAACAAAGTGGTTAAATAATCAAAGGATGTTTCCATACGAATTAAATTAAAAATCAAAGAATTTAATAAATTGCTAATGAAATTGTAAAAAGATAGAGAGAGAGAGAGAGAGAGAGAGAGAGAGAGAGAGAGAGAGAGAGAGAGAGAGAGAGAGAGAGAGAGAGAGAGAGAGAGAGAGAGAGAGAGAGAGAGAGAGAGAGAGAGAGAGAGAGAGAGAGAGAGAGAGAGAGATAATGACATGAGAATTTGTTTAAGAAGCTCACCAATCGTCCTCGTTATGGCTAATCTCCCCCCAATTCCATTTTTGAATTGAGATAATCTCTTACTTATTGAAAAAGTATTATTTACAAGAGAAATGTTGCAATGCAGCTTTATAATCCCTATGGTTGATAATGATCCAACAAAATTCTCTTCCTTTGATCTTCACTAAGAACAAGAACACAATAGATTGATAATTGATTTATCTAATTTTTCTACTCCTTTGCGTACTTTATCTCCAAAGCTTTCGTGCATGATCAATTGCAACTATTACAACCCAACAAACCAATCTGATCCACCATCTTGCGCTACTAAGTTGAAGGAAATCCATCTTCAATGTTTACTCGGCCGAATCTGAACTGTGAATTGTTGCAGCGAGTCGACACATACGTGACAAAAATAGGCACATGTGTTGACCTGTAGCAGGTCATGAGTCGACACAAACTTCTAGAGACTTTTAGGCTTTAAAATAACTGCTGATGATTCGACACGAAGCTCGTATGTGTCGATACATAGAGTAGTTTAAAGGCATGTGTCGACACGAACAAGAGGATAAGCCAACACAAACTTACAGAGAGTTATTTTCTTAAAAACAACAACACACATATCGATACAAAGCACAAAGGTGTCAACCCATGCACATGAATTTTGTGCAAAAACTATTTTTTTTTCTTTATGAGACTAATGGATAACCAAACCAAACTTTTTTTATATGCTTATTAAGATTCCTAATGACTTTTAATGCAAGGGTGCATACAAATACTCAGAGATATCGTTCAATATACAGAAAAGATAAATCAATCTGTAGTTTTGACATCATACAAAACATCTATAAAAGAAATGCATCCATATACTCCCCATTTTTGATGATGACAAAACACAAGTCTTTTGATGATGCTTTTCATGTCTTCAATGACGGATCCCCCTGAATATGTACATCCATAATATTTCCTTATACATCTCCCCCTTTGACAACATCAAAAAGACAACAAGCACACGATGAGAAGTATCAAAATTCACGCAAATACAAATATATCACACAGAGGTGTTTTGCAAAAGTAAGAGCGCAAACACACATGTTCCCATACATATGGAGTTACGCAAAGCTAATAAATATAAAAACATGGCACAAAAATTGTTACCACAATAGAATACATAAAAAGACACAAAGTTATGAGAAAGGTAAAGCAAGTGCAACATTCTCAAGTCGCTTCAACATGTCATTTCCATGCAAAATATTACAATGGTGCTCCTGATGCGGCACACGCATGTGCCTAACTTTGAGAAACAAACATTACCACTAAACCAAAGACAATAAAGCATATATAACATGTGATATGAAATGATTAAGAAACACAATTGCAAAATAACAAACCCGTGTTTAATTCATGTGTCAGAGAATAGATAAATACCTTGCAAGAGATGCAAGCAATAAGAGCCACAATATGCATTCACATCAAGAACATACTTCAAACGAAAAACATAAATATCATGAGGTCACTATAAGCATATAAATTGAAAAACACACAATGGTTGTCAATTGGAAATTTTTGGAAGTGAACAAACATGAGAGATAAATCACTTATAGAACCTATCTAACAGACAAGGAAATGAAAAAGTTTTCTTTCAAGGAGAAAAGGAACAATGTTACCTCATAAACACAAGGAACGAAGGATGAACTTGCATAGTATGAAACTTTGAAAGAAAGTTTGATCAAGTGTATTGAGAGAGCATGTAACAAATGCATCTTAGGCAACATTTGAGATATCAAGAATCCCCAATTTCCTTTGAATGTTGAAATAGGACTTCGTTGTAAGTAGTTTTGTAAAAATATCCACAAGTTGATTTTTACTATCAACATGCTAAAATACAACGTCGCCTTTTTTAACATGGTCACATAGGAAGTGGTGACGAATCTCAATATGCTTAGTGAAAGAATGTAGGACCTGATTTTTGGTAAGATTTATTGTACTAGTGTTATCACACATGATGGGAATACATAGAAGTTTAATATCAAAGTCGAGTAGTTGTTATTTAATACAAAGGATTTATGCATAATAACTACCTGCTAAAACGTATTTCACTTTGACGGTTGACAAAGCAACTGAAACTTTCTTTTTGATATGCCAATTAACCAAAGTATTTGAAAACATGTGACAAGTCTCACTAGTACTTTTCCTATACGACTTGCAACCGGAAAATCAGAATTGGAGCAACCTACCAAAGTACTATCACTTCCTTTGGAATATAAAGCTCATACTTATATGTACCATGAAGGTATCTAAGAATGCGCTTAATGTTTTTAGATGTAATTCCATATGAGCCGATTGATAAATGGCGCACATACAAACGATAAACATGATGTCGGGCCTAAATTCAGTAAGGTACAAAAGGGATCCGATCACACCTCGATATTGCTTTACATTTACATCCTTACCATTGACATCTTTGTCTAAATTTCTATTTGTTGGCATTGGTGTGTCAATCAATTTTTCCTCTTCATGCCAAAGCATTTTAGCAGTTCAAGAAAATACTTTATTTGATACACAAAGTTTCCTTCATTGATTTGTTTGATTTGAAGTCTGAGAAGGTAATTCAACTCCCCATAAGATTCATCTCAAATTCTCCCTGCATAAGCTCAGAAAACTCCTTGACCAATTTTATGTTTCAATGGATTTACTTACAAAGCAAAAAAATTAAATGATATTACATCACCATTCAAAGTGATGGAGGATTCACTTTGAATTTCACAAGGAGATTTAGAAATAAAGTTGAAACAAATGTAATCAATGTGCTACAAAAGCTTTAGACACCAACGTTCTTACCACTTTTCACTTTGACATAGTACCCTAAAGTATGAGTTGTAATGAATCCAAGAAAGCCATTTATTTGATGATCATTCATTTTGATTGAATTTTCATCTTGTCAATTTCATGATAATTACATTGCTCCTCCTAATGTTTCACCAATTTGGGTTGATCAATTCCTTCTTCGGTGTCATTGAGTATGTATCTTGAAGATACACCTACAACATGAAACAAAATACCTTTTCCGACATTTCTTGGACAATAGTCATTAAAAGTAACTTATATATCTTTTACCAATTTAAGAAAAATTGTTATATGCTTTCTAGGTCACAACACCTTTCTTCATTGCCACAAAGTCAATGAATTTGGAGATATCACCCATCATATGCCTCTAGCTACCACAAAAGAGAACCCATATTCTTTTCATAGAACCAAGACATTTTTCCTGCAAAATCAACAAGGTAAACTAGGTATCCAATCTTCATTGGGTCCTTGAGGGTAAGTGAAACCATGGTTGCTTTTAGGAAACCATTGATAAACGACGTTAGAAACTAAAAACTTCTTAACTTTGCATTTACCAATGGTATTATCTTTCACACCATAATAGTGACAAGATGAATTTATAATATATTTACTTGTGCGATTTGGATCCTTTTCAACAAAAAGCCCAATTTCATCATCATCTGAATTCACACCATCACTTATTTCACAATAACTTTTCTCATCTGTTGAGAACCTTGAACTAGAATCCTTTAGAGAAATGAACTTCTTTTCTACCTCATTATCATTTTCTTTATCTTTCTTTAGCTTCTTATCTTCCTTTTCTTATGTAACTCTAAGCAAGTGAGTTCTTTCTTATGCTCCTCAAGCTTATCAAACAATGTAGTGAGGTCAAGTGTTGTAAGATTATTAGCTTCCTTGATTGCGGTGATCTTTGGTATCCATTTCTGTAGCGAGATCGGATATCAACATATTAATTAACTTGACTCACAAATAAGCAAGAGTCACAACCGCGCTTTATTATTTCCAAAGGAAAAGGGAAAAGTGCGAAATAAAACCCATAAATAGGCAAAGTAAGTGCAATACTAAAAGTAAAGAAAAATACAACGCATTTGAAAGAGATCGAAGGTCCGGGGGTTGGTTATACAAAGGGAAGGTACTAACACCCTATGTATCTATAGTATCATATATGAACCTTTAGAAATATCTGTTTTTTGGTTAAAATTGATTTGCTTGCTAAATGAGTGTAGGGATGAGATTTTGAAAATACAACAACCTAATGTCAATGTTTTTACTTAAATTAGTGTAAGTTTAAAAAATGATTTTTTAGGAGTTTTAACTTAAGATTAACAAAACAAAAAAATGTATGAAGGGGTTTCGCACAATCATATTAAATATATCCGATGACATGAAGTCAACAAATTTAATCATTTCCCTTGGAATAGACAAACAAAAATATATAGACTAAATGATCGACAAAAGAAAATTAATTAAGATAGCAATTAAATAATTAACAATTCAGAAATAATTAGAACAAAGAGATTAAATTATACTAATGTGTTTTTGGTATTTTTAATGAGGGAAAGAAAGAATTAATTATAAATTTAACCTAATATTTTTTTGTATTTTTTGTATGGATTTTTAAATGAAATAAAGCTAAAAAACTTGAAAGTTAGAAATAAAAAAATAAAGGGGCAACAAATAGGACTTGAACCCAGGTTCCATAGGTTACAATAAATATGTCTTACCACTACACCATGTTCATTTTTCTATTGTATATACACTTTAACTAAAATATAATAAAACAGAGTTTGGGTTAAAAGGGGATAAAAATATGCATAATAGTGGTAAAAGTGTCCCAATGGGTCTCGAACCCAAGACCTCATGCGTGCAGGACTTGCACTTCAACCACTACACCATGCTTATTCATTTGTTATATTTATGCTTCAAATAACATAAGAGGAAAAAAACAAATTTGGGCTAAAAAAAAGGCCAAAACTGACCCGATTTGGGGGAATAGAAAGGGAGGGTTTTGAAAACCCTAATTGAGATGAAGAGGCGCCGTTGCACCCTTGAGGAGAGGAAAAGTTATAATTAATTTTTCATTTAATTCTGATTATTTCTCAATTAAACTCAATTAAAACAAATATAACCCCTTATCTCTCTCGCTTGGTTCTGATTCTCACCCTTTTTCTCTCCCAAACTATGTTACGGTTATCACTCTCTTCCCCTTATTCTTCTCTCTTCCTATTCACGAATCCTCTTCATCATATCTCAAACCCAAAATAATTTCACTAAACTCAAACAACAACACCATTTGTCTCAATTTCTCAAGGATTCCCTTACTCTCTCTACTTCGAACAAGCACCGAAAAGCCATGGAGTTTTCGGTTCATACGATTCTCACAGTAAAAAAAATGGCAACAATGCTCAAGACGAAAACATCAACAAACAACCACAGGATTCAAAGGCAAAAATGAAAAGAAACAAACTTTAAGATAACATCATTCAATTGATAGTGCAGTGCAGATAGAGAAATCGAAGGAATTACCAATGGAGAGGAGATTTTCTCTGGTCAATGTTAAGGTATGATGTTGAGTGCTTCTTCTTTCTTCTCGAAATCTAGTGTTAATGTAGTAGTTTTGGTGGGAGATTTGTTGTTAGTTTGTATATGTATGTATTGTTTTGCAGGAGGGAGATTGAAGATTTTGGTGTGTGGAATCACTGCTCAGTTGCAAGTGTAGAGAAAGGTTTATATTTGTGGAGTTAAAGATGGACGAAGGAGTATTAGTGAGGAGTGATGGAGGTTGATTCTGTTTATTTTTTAGCATAGTTTAGGGCGGAATTTTAGGAGTTTGAGCAGAGGAGTGCCACAGTTTTAAGGGTAGAGAAACATGGTGATAAGGTGAGGTTCTGAAGACTTAGCAGTGGTCGAGAATTGAAGGTTGAATGGAGCAGGCTTGAAGTTATGTAGGGAGCAAGTTGTGAATGATTATTAGTAAGGCTTTGAATGGATTTTTTTCTCTATTTTCTCAGTGTTTCTGGTATGACTCCCCCCCCCCCCCCTTGAATTATTTGGACATATTTGGTTTGGAGCTTGGTTTTCTATATGATTCCCTCCCCCCCCCCCCCCCCCCCTCCTTTGAATTCTTTGAACTTACCGATTTGGCAAGTAAGTTCAAATGATTAATGAGATGAGTGAACTACTCTTACATGTCCACAATGGATTCACCATGCATCATGCGAAAGAGCTTAAACTCGTGATTTAAAGTATTAATTTTCGCGGTTTCACAATGAGAAGCACGATAAAATTCATAAACACGAAGAGAGGATATGAGAAAGTTTCGTGCTTTCCAATCATTCTCACTTTTACTTATCATCATCACTCCATTGTGCTTCCGTTTTGGGTATGGTGATACCATCTACGGTCTCGAAAATATCGGTTAGACCGTTGACTATGACATCCCACACACCCTTATCATATGAGATGCATACAAGCTTTCCAATAACCATTATTTACACTTTTGAATATAGGCGCTCTATTGTACACCCCTTTAGGTTTGATATCCATTATCTAATAAGTGTTTTTGAAGTACACAGAATAAATCGGAGCTGTGATACCACTTGTTAGACGATGACAGTGTATCTAGAGGGGGTTGAATAGACACCTGGTACAAAATATAGTTTAAAAATAGTTTTAAAATCAAGTTAAAAACAACGGCTAGCAGAAGTCATATCCTAGATCGCGAGTCGTCCAAACCAATCTGATTATTGGAGGCTCGTATATGTGAGTTATATCAAGGATATGGAACATGATGATAAATGATTAATACTATAAATTCTCAATTAATAGATTCACAATAACATCCAAGCAAATCAATATCCAATGAAATATTTGATAAAGTCAATTGAAACAATTTATCGAACACTTGGTGTGCACTTAATTTTTCAGATTTTCCTTTGAACTTTGTTGATATGATTTACGTCTCCTAATATAAAATTGATTGCAATGTGATCAACAAAGTGGTTAAATAATCAAAGGATTTTTCCATGCAAATTAAATGCACAATCAAAGAATTTAATAAATTGCTAATCAAATTGTAAAAAGATAAAGAGAGATAGAGATAGATAGATAGAGAGAGAGAGAGAGAGAGAGAGAATGACACGAGAATTTGTTTATGAAGTTCACAAATTGTCCTCGCTATGGCTAATATCCCCCCAATTCTATTTTGGAATTGAGATAATTCCTTACTTATTACAAAAGTATTCTTTACAAGAGAAATATTGCAATGCATCCCTATAACCCCTATGGTTGATGATGATCCAACAAAATTCCCTTTCTTTGATCTTTACTGAGACTAAAAACACAATAGATTGCTAATTAATTTATCGAATCTTGCTACTCTTTTGCATAATTTATCTCTAAAGATTTCGTGCACGATCAATTGCAACTATTGCAACCCAACAAACCAATCTGATCCACCATCTTGTGCTACTAAGTTGAAGGAAATCCATATTTAATGTTCACTCGGCCAAATCTGAATTGTGAATTATTGTAGCCCAAGATCTACCAATTTGATTCACCGTCTCGCGCTACTAGGCTTGCAAGAACCACCTGTTCTTCAAGGTCTTCACTCGATCGAATCCAAATTGCGTAGCCTTGTCCAAAACCTTCAAATTACCATGATCTTGAAGGAAAACTCTAGCTCAGTTTTCATATTGAAATAACCCTCAAATCCACAATGATCTTGGAGGATAAACACTCAGTTATTCCGAATGAAACCCCCTTGATTCTCAACCGAACCTTAGATTACAACCAAATTAAATTGAACATTATCAAACGAGTCTAGATGGCACCCAAACAATGAATGATTACGTGTAATTTGTTTGTGTGTATGCATATGATCCAGATTGAAGATGATGAGCAATCAAGTAAGTGCTTATAGTTTACCAAGTTCAAAATGATGCATGTATGAAGTATATATAGGTGTGAGACTTTTAGGCAAAAAGAAAGATTTAGAAATACAAAAAAAAATGATTTTTGAAGTTTGGTATAGGATGTGTCGAAACGTACAAGTGATGCATCGACACATGTGTGACAAAAATAGGCACGTGTGTCGACTTGTAGTAGATCATGAGTTGACACAAACTTCCAAAGACTTTTAGGCTTTAAAACAATAACTCATGAGTCGATACGAAGCTCGTATGTGTCGATACATAGAGTAGTTTAAAGGCATGTGTCAATATGAACAAGAGGATGAGTCGACACAAACTTACAAAGAGTTATTTGCTTTAAAACAACAGCACATGTGTTGACACGAAACATGAAGGTGTCGACACATGCACATGAATTTTGTGCAAAAACTGATATTTGTTTTATGAGACCAATGGATAACCAAACCAAACTTGTCATATATGATTCTTAAGTTTCTTCATGACTTCTAATGCAATGGTGAACACAAATACTCATAGGCACCGTTCTATATACATAAAAGCTAAATCAATTTCTAGTTTTTTGATATCATACAAAACATCTATAAAAGAAATGCATCCACACCATAAACATATAAATATTTCTCTTTATCTTCAAGCTCTCATAATCTATGAATACACACATAATCATTTTTTATTTGGGTGCCATCTAGATTCATAGTTGATAACGTCCAATTTAAGTTGTTGAATTGAAAGTTGGATTGAGAATCTTTGGGAGTGTTCATCGTGAAAATTTGTGAGGATTTTCCACCAAGATCAAAGTATTGATTTGGGGGTTTTGACAAGATTTCGTAATTTGGATCCGACCGAGTGAAAGCTTTGAAGAACGAGAGTTCTTAAGAAGTAGCGTGAGACGGTGAATCGATTGGAAATCTTGGGTGACAATAATTTGCAATTTGGATTCGACCGAGTGAAAGCTTTGAAGAACAGTGGTTTCTTGCAAAGGAGTGATGCAAGATGGTGGATCAAATTAGTTTTGTTGGGTGACTTGATCAAGCTCAGATCAAGGGAAGAGAAAGTGTTAGGATCAACATAAAACATAGGGTTTGTATGGTTGAATTACTACATTTCTCTTGTAAACGATTTTTTGCAAAGTAAGATTGATTATCTTAATTCCGAATAGAATTGGGGGTAGACATAGTCATAGCGAGGAGGATTGGTGAATTTCCTTAAAAAAATCCTCTTGCCCTCTCTCACTCTCCTTTGCTTCTCTATTTTACGTTTAATCGCAAATTGTTAAATTCATTGATTGTGCAATTGATACATATAGAAAAAATCCTTGTTTATCAAGCTTGAAATTGCTTTGTTGATTAGACTACAACTCTTAGGATTATAGTTGAGTTTCATATCAACAGAGTCACAAGGAAAATCTAAAATATCAAATTACACACCAAGTGTTTAAAAATTCGCCTCATTGTGCTTTGTTATTTTGATTTCGTTAGAATTATATTTTGATTGTGTTAACATTCAAACTTGTTGGTTGTAAAAATATAGTCTCAATTGATTAACATTATCATATCATACAACATTGGTTTAATGCATATCCAAGTTTTTCGATAACGGTTCGGATTAGACGATAGTTGACCCGGGTTATTTTTGCGTATCAAAGTTTTTAAAACTAATTTTATTCATAAACGTTTAACTTGAGATCTATACACCCCTCTCTAGATAAGTTACTGTCGTCTAACAATTACATTTAAAGTGTTGTGCATGGTTTGGAGAATGCTTCAAAATAGAATTCCCACAAAAGATGATTTAGTAAGAATTGGTGTTTTAGTCCAGGGTCAGATCAAGTGTATTGGTGGTTGCATGTGTGAGGAGTCGGTCTCACATATTTTTTTCGAGTGTCTTTTATTCGCAGGTACGTGGAGTTCTGTTTGCTGGTGGTTAGGAGTGCAGTGAACTTTACTCAACGACGGGTGGCAGCACTAGGAACAATTTGCTTGACAACGGTAGTTCACTAACTCTGAAAATGTCGATAATCTAGTTTTTCTGTCTCTGGAATATTTGGAAGTACAGGAACGACAAAGTCTTTCAAAATAAGAAAATCCACCTCAAGAAAATTGTAAAAGAGACAGAAATTGCAGCATATAATTGACTCAAAATAAAAACAAAGTTGATCTCGAATGACATCACTACGTGGTTTCTAACCCTTTAGCCAGTCTAGGCATAAAGGCTGGGTAAGTCTCCGAATTGGCTGTGTTAGATTCTACTATTCTAGGAGCGGTTCCAAACGTAAAAGGTCAAGTGCTAGTTGGCGATGGTCTCCTTGGAGGTTTAATTGTTAGCTATCACATATCAAATTATTATTATTATCAAGGGAAAATTCAGTATTAATAGGGGAGCTGCGAGTATCAATCAATTACGCTTTGAATGTTGTCTTCAAGCAAATGTGTAGCTTGAGTCATATCGGATTGGGGCAGTAGGACTTTTGTGAGGGATTGTTTGGCAGTCATTTTCTCGCCTGTACGAGTGACTTTTTTTTTTTAAATCTCTATTAGTTATTTTCAGATTCGTTTTGGAGTTGTTGTTGCATTTAAATTTAAAGCATTTCTGGTGTGTTCCTTTTATTGTCAGTGGACGCTTTTAGATTCGGGGTTGGCTAGTAGTTTTTTGGTCTAGGTGCAGCAATGGCAGATTTTGTGGCTATGTGATCGTGTTTTTGATTTATAGATTAGGATTTTGTGTTTGTTTGGAGTAAACTAATGTTGGTAAGACATACCAGTTGTAATTTGTTGTTCTCAGGCATTTCTTATGCATCTGTTTAATTTTTGGCCTCTTCAAACAAAAAAAAAGTCTCTAAGTGGGATTTTTTTTTTCTCTGTCCCACTCCACAGCACGGATCTAACAGTTACAAGATTAGTATGTAACTGCAACGAGAGGAAAAAAAACATCATGTGAAATCAGAAGAAAATCTACCAACAATTTCAGTGTGTCAGAAATATTATGCATAAACGGAAGTCAACATTAGTTGTCCTAGCAAATGTTTCGATCCACAATTGACTATATGCACCAACCAGACAAAAACTAAAAATCCTAACAATGTTTGCACCATAATACTAATAATAATAATACAATAGAGCACAGAACAATTCCATGGACCTACTCATCCTTTCTCTGAAAAGTGTTCAAAGGACAGATGCCGATCTACTTCAACTATGGTCTGGTTTGTTAAGTCCTCAAGCAAATAATGAACCCAACTCTATTTCTTTGAGGGTCTTTCATCGTCTTCTCCTCCATCATCGTCATCGGAATCATCATCTTTACTTGACCTCTTTCTTTTCGGTGGAACCTTATCATTCTCATCATCATCTTCGTCTTCCTCCTCGTCATTTTCTTCTGGGTCAAAATCACTAGAAGCTTCCTCCTCTTCAGCGTTGCCTATAGGGCGGACAAGATGCTCTGTTCCCAAATTGTCCTACAAAAATTTAGGCTCATGAGTAATTCGAATGCCAAAAATAGACTTGCAGCAAAATTGAATTAAACATATGTCGCAGATTGCCAACACAACAATTGAGTAACAAAGAAGAAGACCAATTATGTGAAGACATGGAGTTCTTAGAGAAACAAACAAGCAAATCAAAACATAAATGAAACAATTATAAAAGACCAAACACTAAGCTATGCTTGGATATGATAAAGTGAACGGAGTACAATGGAGTGCAGTGGAATCTAATGGAATAGAGCATAACAGAATGAATATTTCTTTCTATCATTTGAAAATTTTAGGACGGAACAAAGCAAATTCTTTATTCCGCCCAAACCAGATGAGAAGAAATTTGCTAAGATCCAATCAATAGAATATCACTCCATTTCATACTGCTTGGCTCCATCCAATTCCATCAATACAAACAAAGTTTAAAGTATTGAACATTTCATTATATTTTATGTCTAAAATCCCTTTATAGAAATAGAGTCAAATTTCATGGATGTCTAAAAACCCTAATAATAAGCAAGTCAAAATATATGCTGGAAATTCTAAAATCCTTATCATCAAAAAAAATTCAGATGAACTAAGATCTATAAATACTGCACAATTCTAAAACAGAAATCCTACTTCATTCACATGGAGTTAAAAATTAACACAGAAAGTTGCAAAATCTTAGCAAATATCATGAACAAAAAGCTGAAAGAAAAACCCTAATTCAGGATAGGCATAAAATTGAAAAACAAAAAACAAATTTCACAGAAAAATCTAGAATTGAAGTTAACAATTTTAAGAAATTAGGGATTTCATAAAACACTTATGTAATTCGGTTACCTCTTCAGCGTTATCCTCATCATCATCATCGTCATCATCATCGTTCTCGTCGTCGTCGTCATCATCGTCAGAGTCACCACCACCCTCACCACCACCTGCTTCATCATCTCCATCTTCCTCTTCATCATCATCCTCATCGTTCCCGCCGTCAGGAGCATCCTCCTCCTCCTCCTCTTCATCCTCCTCCTCCTCGCCAACATCATCATCCTCATCACCGTCATCCTCTCCGGCGTCTACTTCCTCCACCGATTCATAATCTTCTTCGCCTTCATCTTCACTCAAAACAACAACTTCGTTTTTCTTCACTTTCTCAGAACCCTCCGTCAAATTCATCTTCGAAGCTTCAAAATTTTGAGATTCTGTTTTCATTGAAGAGAGAAAAATCGAGTACAAGAGAGTAGAGAAACAACACAACCAAGTTCTTCTTCCCTTCGTTCTTCAGTTACTCTGTGAAAATTATCTGAGCCGTTCAGACACGATTTCACGCGGATCGATGACGTGGTATTAGATCGAACGGTGTACGTTACGATTACGCACTGCGGCGCTTGCTACTCTTTGTATTAACTGTCACACGTGCTACTCGAGTTAGGGTTTTCTTCTTAGCTTCGATTATTTATTAGGCCCACCTCATCTCAATAAGAATTAGATGGAATTAGATGATTTCTTATTATTTCATCTATGTTTTTCTAATATTTCATGCGAAATTTTAAAAATGCTCATAAAAATTAAAAATATATTTTTAGTGTATATCTTTACACATATATAATTTATTTATTTTTTAGATTTGTTTTATTTTACGATAAAATTAATATCGAAAATGTATTTTTAGTTTCTAATTGAGAAAAAGTTTGTAATGTGCTTCCCAATTATTCTAGCCTATAATATACTATAACTTAAAAATAAAATAATAATATTCACTCCCCCTAAATTTTTTAAAAGGATATTATAGTGAATTAGTGATTTTACTTTTAGTCAAAAAAGAATCTTTGAATTATTGCTATTGATAAAGTCAACGGTCACACTCACAGAAATTCATTGCATGCTCCTCAAATTTGGTGGGTTTATATAGGAATGTCAATATTTCATTAGTTAAAAACATGTATTAAATAGATATTCATGAAAATAAACTCAACATTACATAACAATTTCATCGGGACATTGCAACATAATGATTATGTATTTGACTGATCTTTGAATCTTTACATTCACCTCAATCAGACCCTTTGATTCATAACGGAGAAAAATACTCCATATAATCTTAAATTTTTCATCTGTCTTCAGTTCAAGGTTTGTAAAATGGATGTTTTCTATATGACCCTAACAAATTTGATATATGTTATGTTGTCATCCCTCACAAATTTGATATATGTTATGTTGTCATCCCTCACAAATTTGATATATGTTATGTTGTCATCCAAAAGTTTCATAAGTTATTACATTTTGAATCCTTGACACCTTATTGTTATGTTATTTTTAGGACGTTGAGTGTATACCTGCTTGATATTTGAAACACTTTCTTGGTGTTTCCGTTTCAAATCTGTAAGTATGTTTTTCGGTGCCACTCTGATTAAGGACATGTTTGAAATAATGTCATTCTCCTCCGATTTAAGACAACATATGATGGGGTGGCCTATTAGATTTGTTTGGAACTCATGGTTATGTATTTCATAAAGCACACTAAATTTCCCCATCTCATCCACACTACAATATTCGCACAGTTTAAACGGATAACCACACTTTCTCGTTCTGGTGTCATCACGTTTCAACTTCTTAATCGGGAGAACATATGTGCCACTTCTCTCGCATGTCATGGTTAAAATGCTTGTCTTCTATTATAACTATTATCGGACCTTCTAATTACAATGCCAAACCCTAAATTTTTGGCTACCATGCGGACCCATTGAAGCACATGTTCGCGAGCAGTATACAATTGTTCATTTATGAAACATTGACCAACATCTATCTCTATCACTTTAACATTGTTTTTCTCCTTTTCTGGTTTAATATCCTGCTTAACTTCATATGATTTAACATTATCCTTCACTACATCCTCTTTTACATTGTTACATACAACTATTTTTGGAAACATGTTCGAGTGAACCATATCTAACAAGAAGCAAAACAACGAAAAATTTAAAAACCAGTAACAGTTAAATTCGGATATACATATCCGAAATAATGTAGGTGAGTTCGGAAATGTATTTTCGGATAAGGCAGGCATTTTTTTAGCTCAAAACAAAGATCAATGCAAGCAATGAGGGAACTTGACCTTAAATTGCAGCTTATGATGCTCCATTTGATGTGTTAGAATGCACAAAATCTGAATTTGAATAAAAAATGTGATTGATAAAGAGATTATTTTTCAAGGGTTTTTGGTTATGGGGGTATTTGAAAGGTGAAGAAGATGACGAGTAAGGAGGTCTTATACTCAAATTTCCGCTGGATATTTTTGGAAACACATCTCCAAAAATTCCACTGAGTGGTAAAAAAAATTTAATTTAAGCTTGTTACATATCCTTTCCTCAATCCATAACGCATCTAAGCCAACAACATGGATCACTTTATTGTTCATGGCACTTCCAATTTTACCTTGGTGTTCCTTTGTCTTTCTCTGCTTGACTACTTGACTAAACTTGGGAGTTTTTATTAATGAAACCTGAGAGACTATGCATGAGACTTCATTTGGGAGGGATTTTGACATTTTTCTTCCTCTTTCTAGTTTGATCATTCCAACTGAAGATTGCTTCTTTCCACTTGCACCTTACTTTTTGATCTCCAACACTTTCAAAGTTATCTCCTCATCAAATGATTTTAATGTTAGAGTATCTGTCTCGATATCAAAATTGCATCGACTAGTTAGCAGAAATGGTCGACCAAAAATCATAGGAGTCTCTTCATCTTCAGAAATATCCATGATCTGGAAATCAACGGGAAAGACTAAATTGTCAATTTCGTATGATTGCTTGATGGCGTGATCAGCAAATTTTAACTTTGTCCCACTCTCGCTTATCTTTTCAATACCAAGCTTTTGAAAATAGACAATGGAATTAAGCTCACACTTGAACTAGAATCAATTAGAACCCTCTTGAATGCTCTATCCTTTATAGTGTATGGTATTACAACTGACCCCAGATCCTTCCGCTTGATAGAAATTTTCCTCTCGGGCATGATTGTGCATAATTTCTCATTTGTGGGTACCTGTCCATCTTTTGTCGGTCTCTTTTTTGCAAGTACCTCCTTCATGAATTTCTGGTACACGGGCATTTTCTCAAGTGCTTCAATGAACGGTATGTGGATCTCTAAATTTTTGGAAATTTTGACAAATTTCTCAAAATCTTTTTCTTTCGTGTCTTTCTTTACCACTCGAGAGGGATATGGAAACTTGATCACTGGTTTAGAATCCTTTGCACTCTTCTCTTTTGTTGTCTTCACAGGTGATACCCCTTCTTACTGCTTTTTCTTTCTCTCTCTCACTTCTAAATCAACTTCTATGATACTATCATCAAGTTTCATCTCATCTTCACTTTCTGACCCCTTCTAACTTCTTATTGTAACAGCATTAACATTCTCATGAGTTTTCTGATGGCCTTGTGCTTGCTGAGATGGTTGTTATGCAATCTGTCCCATTTGAACTTCCAAACTTTTTATTGTAGATGTGGTATTCCCGTGTGTAATACGGTGGAGAACTGATTTGGTGGTTTTGCGTTTGATTGCAATTATTGTGGATAGCAAGAGTCGCCACCGACTTTTCTATTATCCAATAAAGGAAAGAGTGAAAAGAACATGAAAGACCTTTGAGATATTTTCTTGAGTTCGGGGGGTAGGTTATGAAAAGGGAAGGTATCATCACCCTTTTCATCCGTAGTTATCTATGGGCTCTTAGTTGCTTGCTAGATAAAAAAATGCTTTGTTTAAAAATTGTGTTTTATGATGGGTGTAAAATTGAAAATATTTTTCAAAATGCCTTTGTTGCGGCAAAATTTGTAATGATTTTCGTCTCTATAAGAATGCATACAAAGTGTTGGTTTTGAAAATAGTTCAAAGAGATGTTTGTTTTTGAAGATGTTTTTGAAGGTGTAAGTGTGGAAAATGGTTTTAGTTTGAGAGCAAGCAACTACTAGTGTCCTACCTACTCAAAATGTCTTTGTTCTTTTCCTCCTCCTTTAGATGTTGTTATCTTACTGTTGATTGGTAAGAAGCCTCGTCGTTGGATGTGAAGGGACATGCGTGGGTCATTCGTATAGTCATGGAAGGCAACTTATGAGACATTTTAGCAATTTTTGTAAGGGACTTGATCGTTTACTGAAGGAAACATCGAGGGACTACGATATTTTTATCGAGGGTCTTTGCTAAAATGCCCATATTCGAGGGACATGACTATTTTCTGAGGCAATAAGTGAGATTACCCTAGAGGTGCACGTGTGTGAATAGTGTGTTTGATTGCATGCATTTTTGTCTTTGATTAGGGTTGTCTACGTGTTGATTTTAACTCTTGCCATACACAACCTAATTACTAGCATTTTATATAAAAGCGATAAATTGTAGAAAAAATAAATGTCCTACGCTATTACATATTTTGGGGATGGGGTATACACATTTACAAATGGGATTTGGAAAGAAATAAAAGTCCTAATTATTACAACCATATTGAATAGCAACGAAAGAAAATATATAGAAAAATATAAAAACAAAAATAGTGCAAAAGAGAGAAAGAAAAGAAATTCTGAATCGAAGCATGTGTCCTTCGATTCACACCCTTTTTTTCTTTATTTTATTTGGGATTGTAAGTCAGTGTATATCGAAGCATACACCCTTCGATTCACATGCCCATTCCTTTCGTTTGGGCCTGTAAATCAGTGTGCATCAAAGCATACACCTTTCGATTCACACACCTTTTTATGTTTTCTTTCGTTTGGGACTGAATAGCATTATGGGTCGAAGCCATGCTAATATTGTTTCATGGTCTGTACAAGTTAGTCTTTAACATATATTTGGACAAGAAAAGAAAACAAACGAAAGGGTAGAAACGAAAAATAAACAAAAGGTTATTTACATGCTTGAAACAAAAGGTTTAAAGTCAGGAAGACTTACCTTGAATCTGGAGTTGATGTTTTTGGACTTGAATTGCTGCCTTCGAATTTGGGTTCGAAAGAAAAGAAAAGAGATGTTGTTTATGTTGATTCTGGGTTCGAATGAAAAGAAACAAGTGTTGTGTTTCTTTGGTTCTAGATCC
Source organism: Vicia faba (assembly GCA_948472305.1). Taxonomy (NCBI): domain Eukaryota; kingdom Viridiplantae; phylum Streptophyta; class Magnoliopsida; order Fabales; family Fabaceae; genus Vicia; species Vicia faba. The sequence goes on along the minus strand of OX451739.1, from coordinate 1,363,259,195 downwards.
GAAAGAACAGAAACAAAGGTGTGGGTTTTTTGGTTCTGGTTTTGAGAGTGTTTAAGTGTTCCTTCCTCTCTTTGCCTTGCCAACAAACCTCTCTCCAGCCACTCAAAAGCCACCCTTAGATGTGTTGTGAAACATCTTATTTATAGAAGAGTTTGGCTTATATTTGGGGGGGGGGAACAAATGAAAATTGAACAGTTTGGGTATGCTGTTTTCATAGCTTTCGAGGTACAGCTCTTGTATGCCAATTTGGTGCAAATTAGGAGCAGTATAGCAGGACTGCTTTGCAGCAGTTTTGGAGTGTTGTAGCTAGGGGTGTTCGCGGTTCAGTTTGGATCGGTATTAAGACAAAAAACATCTGATCCAAAGATAAATTTACTCGCGGTTCAGTTCAGTTTTGGATGATATATTAAAAAAATATAATCCGATCTGATCCAATTTCATGCGGTTTAATTTGGATCAGTTTTTGGATATCCAAATTACACATTATATTTTTATTAATATTATAAAACTAATAATAAATCATAGATTTGATATAATATATAACATATAATATATTAAAAGTTAATATTACAAAATGAGAGTGGTTGATTATGATTGAAACAATAAAAATAAATAAATTATACCAAGCTAATAATTACTATTAAAAAAATTATTATCATCTAATAATAAATTCATGTAACATATCATACTAATAAAAAGTAAATAAGTATAAATATATGTATGCGGTTTGCTTTGGTTTGGATCGGTTTTGAAAATTTGATCCGAAATCTGATCCAAACCAATCAGTTTTCACAAAATAACATCCAAACACATCCAATAAATTTCGGTTTTTTGCGGTTTTCAGTTTTTTGGATCGGTTTTCGGTTTTTTATTTGGATTGGTTTGGATTTGAACACCCCTAGTTGTGGCAGCTTGGTGCAGGACTGTCTCATAGCAGTACAACAGACTTGGGCTTGGCAGCATATAAGACTTTGTTCAGCAGCCTTCGACCAGACTCATCAAAAAACAAAACACCAATTATGTGTTCTTCGAATGGACCCATTGTATGCCCTTCTAATGGACCACCAAAAGTAGGTTCCTCGAATCCACCAAATTCATGTTCTTCGAATGGGCCACCAAATATGTGTTCTTTGAATCCACCAAATTCATGTTCTTCGAATGGTCCTTCTGTATGTTCTTCGAATCCACCAATTGTGTGTCATAGTGTAGAAACTATGTGTGTTGAAGGGTTTAGAGGTGGATTCAAAGCTAGCATGAGGGAGGCCACTGCTTTGTGAATCGAAGCAGTGAGGGAAGCCATTGCCTTGTTCCTGTTAGCATGAGGGAAACCCTTGATTTGTGAATCGAAGCAATGAGGGAAGCTATTACCTTGTGCCTACTAGCATGAGGGAAGCCCTTGCTTTGTGAATCGAAGCAATGAGGGAAGTCATTGCCTTGTGCCTTCTAGCATGAGGGAAGCCATTGCCTTGTGCATGCTAGCATGAGGGAAGTCCTTGCTTTGTGAATCAAAGCACGAAGATAGCCAATTCCCAGTCGAAGCTTTATGAAATCGAAGCAAGCTTGAAGGAGGCCAAAGTCCAATCAAAGCTTTGGAAATTGAAGCAAATTTGAAGGAGGCCAAATTCCAGTCGAAGTTTGGGAAATTGAAGCAAGCTTGCTCTTCTTCGATTTGATGCTTGAAAGCCCTCTTCTTCGATTTGATGCTTGAAATCCCTCTTCTTCAGTTTGATGCTTGAAAGCCCAATATGATCCATGGAAACTATATGGGGCATCAAAAATTCAATTGTACTTGTGCAAACTTGAACTTTTGAAAATCCTTGTGAGAAAATGTCTTGAGAAATGAGAGGGAAAATTTTGGGGTACAACAGCTTCCCCTGTTCAATCTTCTTAAACCTGAAAAGCGAGGATGGCACGTCGCCGTTCATAGTTTGAAGGTAGAAGATGATTGAATACTAGAGTTCCCATAAATTTGCACTCGATGATGTGTTAGTTGATTATGTAAGGAATGAGCTTAAAGATTATGTTTGGAGAGATGATTGAGAGTTGTTGGAGATGGGCTTATAGATGCCATCCAAAGGTGATTGTTGATCGAAATTAGACTAAGTCTAAGCTTGATTGTAACTGGGAGAAGTATCAGAATAAATCTTTGGTCGATTTAATTTTGAACGACATGTTGGAATGGACCCGCGTTAAGCCGTGTTTGGAAATGTATTAGAAGGAATTCGTGTAAGACTGCTTCAAGATGAATTCGTGTGGGACTATATCTGGAAATGTATGAGAAGGAACTTGGGTAGGGCTGCTTCATGATGAGTCCAGGTGAAACTTCATCTAGAAATATATGAGAAGGAGCCTGGGCAGGGCTGCTTCAGGATGAGTCCGTGTGAAACTGCATCTGGAGATTATGAAAAGGAACCTGGGTAGAGTTATTTCAGGATGAATCCGTGTGAAAATTCATCTGGAAATATATGAGAAGGAGCCTGGGTAGGGCTGCTTCAGGATGAGTCCGTGTGAAACTTCATCTGGAAATATATGAGAAGAAACCTGGGTAGGGCTACTTCAGGATGAGTCTGTGTGAAACTTCATCTGGAAATTATGAGAAGGAACCTGTGTAGGGTTGCTTCAGGATGAGTCCGTGTGAAACTTCATCTGTAAATTATGAGAAGGAACCTGTGTAGGGTTGCTTCAAGATGAGTCCGTGTGAAACTTCATCTGGAAATATATGAGAAGAAACCTGGGTAGAGCTGCTTCGGGATGAGTCTGTGTGAAACTTCATCTGGAAATATATGAGAAGAAACCTGGGTATGGTTGCTTCAGGATGAGTCTGTGTGAAATAGTATCTGGAAATGTATGAGAAGGAGCCTGGGTAGGGCTGCTTCATGATGAGTCTGGGTAAAACTTCATTTGGAAATACATGAGAAGGAACCTGGATAGGGTTGCTTCAGGATGAGTCTGTGTGGAACTGCATCTGGAATTTATGAGAGGGAATATGTGTAATATTACTTTATGATGAGTCTGTGTAAAGCTGCATTTGGAAATTTTGAGAGGGAATCCATGTAAGATTGCTTTATGATGAGCCCAAGCTGCATTTGAAAATTTTGAGAGGGAATCCATGTAAGATTGCTTTATGATGAGCCCGTGTAAAGCTGCATTTAGAAATTTTGAGAGGGAATCCGTGTAATATTGCTTTATGATGAGCCCGTGTAAAGCTGCATTTGGAAATTTTGAGAGGGAATCTGTGTAAGATTACTTTATGATGAGCCCGTGTAAAGCTGCATTTGGAAATTTTGAGAGGGAATCTCTGTAAGATTTTTTTATGATGAGCCCGTGTAAAGCTACATTTGGAAATTTTTAGAGGGAATACGTGTAAGATTGCTTTATGATGAGCCTGTGTGAAGCTGCATCTGGAAATTAAGAAGGAACCCGTGTAAGATTTCTTCGTCTGGTCGTGTAGATAGTTGTCCTGGCTTGTTTTAGGTATTAATCTTTGACCTATTTTAAAGAAAGATAGTTTCCTCAACTTGTTTCAGGAGTTAATATTCAATATGCTCATGTAGATAATTGTCCTGTCTTGTTTCAGGTATTAATCTACAATCAGTCGCTCACATATAGTTGTCATGTCTTATTTCAGGTATTAATTTGGAACTTGTTTTTTGTTGGCCGTAGAGATAGTTGCCCTGGCTTGTTTCAGGAATTAATCTCTGACCTAATTGAAAGAAAGATAGTTTCCCCAGCTTGTTTCGGGAGTTAATCTTCAATTTGTTCATCTAAATAGTTATCCTGTCTTGCTTCAGGTATTAATCTACAATCAGTCGCTCACAGATAGTTGTCATATCTTGTTTCAAGTATTAATCTGGAACTTGTTTTTGGTTGGTCGTAGAGATAGTTACCCTGACTTGTTTCAGGAATTAATCTCTGGCCTATTGAGAAATGGTTGTGGTATTTGCCAAAAAGGATTTTTGTTGATTGACTTTTCCCTGCAAGGAAGAGGGTTAGTTGCATGCAGATGTATGCATGGCTTGATGATGTTCTCAAAATAAATGAGATTATGTTGTATGCATTTATCATGTATGTAGTATTATGTATGAATGTGAAATATTTGTTGAAATGTATCTTTGATCCTTGACAAGTGTTGGGGAGCTTTGGGAAGTTAAATCCCGGAGTGTTGTTGGGGATGAAAAGCATGCACATCTTCAAACCTTGCTTAGAATGTTTCTGCCGTGGATTCCTCTTTTGTTGTTTGAGGAAAAATCTGTTGGGGAAGATTGGCTCTAGCTTGAGAAATCTTTGTGGAGAGTTTTGATTTCTGTTTGGGGAAAAAAGTTCAGGAGTTTTAGTTGTTCCTTGCTCTAGTGAGGAGTTATACTCTTGTTTTGGAGAGAATGAAAGTTAACAACTTGTTGGGGATAAAGGAGTTAACTGTTATTTGATTGGCTTCTAGTCTTTGTAGCAACTCACTGGGGATAATGGTAAACTTTACTGGGGAAGAGGAGTTTTTTTAGTGATTTGAAGAAGTTAAACTATTATTTGGTCAGGTCCAGGTTTTAGTAACTTTTGGGGATAATAACAACTCTGTCGGGGATATTAATGACTCTACCGAGGATTAAAGGGTTTTGTCTGTTGATTTGTATTGGTCTGGTGGATTCGTAGTTTGTTGGGGAAATAAACCCATTTGACCATCTGTTGGGGGAGTGTTTTCTTCTGGAAGAAATCCTCAAGGCTTCCTCTTAAGATCAATTCAGCTGGGGAGAGGTTTTCCGAAGGTTGAGACTCTGGCTGAGGATTGTATGGATCCAAATTTGTGGGGATATCCAATGAACTTTGCCTTGTGGGGTTAGTACCTGTAACACAGTGGGAGAACTGACTTAGGTGTTTTATGTTTCATCGCAATTGTTGCGGATAGCAAGAGTCGCCACCGGATTTTCTTTTATCCAAAAGGAAAGGTTGAAAAGAACAGGAAATACCTTTCAAGATTATTTCTTGAGATTCAGGGGGTAGGTTATGAAAAGGGAAGGTGTTAACACCCTTTTCAGTCTTAGTTATCTACGAGCTCTTAGTTTCTTGCTAGATCACTTGCTTTTGTTTGAAAATATGCTTGTGGTGTGGGTTTTAAAAGTATTTTGAAAACGTCTTTGTAATGGTTCTCGTTTCTATAAGAACACGTACAAAGTGTTGTTTGGAAAATAGTTCAAAGAAGTGTTTGTGTGTTGTACCCCAAAATTTTCCCTCTCACTTATCAAATATTTTCTCACAAAGATCTCTCTTGGTTCAAGACTGCATTAGGGTTGATCAGCTCAAGACACCTCCTCAAGCACTGATGACCAAAATTAGGGTTTGAGATTGCACAAGGATATTTGAACTTTAAATGCTTCATATGAATTTCATGGATCATTATGGACCCTCAAGATTACTCATGTCAAGTTTCAAGCCTTGGATCACATTTTTGCTCAGTCAATTGGCCAGTTGACCTAAAAATCAATTGTATCGGGGAAAAGTCAACTATGGTCAATTTACAGTCAAACTTCATAATTTTTTATCCATATCAACATTATAAACTCATATGTATCATTTAATCAAGTTTGGACCATAATTCCTCAAGAAATTTGATCAAATTATCAAAAGGGCAAAATGGTCAAAATTAGGGTTTTGATTGAGAAAGGGCAATTTCTGATTTTTGACCTAGCAAATGGTCAATTGGTTTGAAGCATGATTTCAAGAGTTCAATTGAATCATTTTGACCTAATGCCATGACCTAAAACATTGCTCAAGATCAATTGGATTGACAGTAAATTTTCAGTCAACTAATCAAAAGTCAAATGTACACTGAAAAGTCAAACTTTGACTTCTTGGTTAAAATTCAATGTTAAAGATCACAATTCATCAAAACATGTCAAAATATGAAACTTATTCATCAATAAATCAAAAATTCAAGATTTCATTTTGAAAAGTCAAAATTTTCTAACTTAGAAATTTTTCTAAGTGTTTAAACTTCATGTTTTTTCATAACTTTGGGCCAATTTTTCATCATGATGCAAGAGGATTCAGAAGAAACTTTCAACATGAAAGTTGTATATCTCCATGATATCTACAACATTTCTTTACACAAATTCTCCTAAAAATTCTTGGATCTCAAGTTATTAATTCATAAAGTCATGGTCTTGAAATTGGACACTTAGTGAAATTTTGCCCTAGTTTTGGTCAGGATTTTAACCTAACTTCATGGCACTTTTTCGTATAGTTCCAAGGGTAATTTTCAAAACTGATTCAAATAGGGGTTATAGAGAATATTGCAAGCTTTCCAAAATGTCCAAGAACTCCTTGAGATCATTTTTTAGTAGGGAGAAACGAAGAGATGAAGTTAGGGTTTTCACACTTGAATTGTAAGTCATTTTGTGATGAACAAGAATTCAATTTCAAACCTATTCTGCACAATCTCGCTTTGTAGGCCTCTAAACCTCAAGATCTATCCATAATCATAAGATTACACTTGCTTTTGAGCTATTATCCACTTGATTCAAGCTTTATCCAAGCAAATTTTCCATTTATGGCACAAAGTAACCATTCCATTCTTGTAAAGAAGCTTTAATCACAAAGTCAATGCATAGAGATTTGCACTTGTTCCTTCTGATCACAAGAAATGTCAAAGGCAAAAGCAACATGTCTAGAGCCTACCATAAACTCAACCCATGCTTGTACTTCATCTTGGAACCATATTGTCACTTTTCTTCAAAATCAAGTAACATAGCCATAAGTCTATATCTTGCTTTTCTAACCTCCTCAAGTCCTCAAATCTTTTACATATAACCATACAAGTGTATTGCAAGCAAACACACGATTGAACAAGCCCTCAAACTCCCCAAAACCAGAAATTTCCATACAAGCACAAAAACTTGTTATTTCTGATTTTTGAATCCAATCTCCAAATCCCCCCGTGCGTTTCTTGACCAAACCATCCACAAAGCTTCTAATACACATATAGAAGCTATCCCAACCCCTGTTTTCAAACTGTAATACCATTTGCACCATTCTCCATTTTCAAAAACAGGGCATTGCACATTGACTTCTTCAGCTTGATTCAAGAACTCTCAGCATAAAGTAAGCTTTGCAATAGCTTCCCGGAGGTTCAAGGAAGCTAACCCAATCATCAAAACACTTTGAAAACAGCTCTAACTTAAAACACGATCTTCAGTTGCAAGGTGAGTTTTCTGACTTTTCATCTCATTATTTAGGCATTGTTAGGCTTGCATTTTCAAAGATAAAATGTAGACATCATTTCCCTGAAACTATACATGTCCATAGATTTCATTTATTTTGATTAAGCTGGGAGAATTTTGAGTTTGAACTTTCTGAAATATTTAGGTCAGAATTTGGTACTTTTAAATCGGAGCTACCTCATTGAGATATGAGTTTCAAAGTCTGAAACCCTAGATATGTTGCCCTTTGGTATGCCTCCCTTCCACCATCAGCTTCGACCATACATGCAAATTAAAGAAGAAGAGGGAGATTAGAAGGATATTTGCACAAAAAAATAGAAGAGAGAAGCAAGCTTTGAGATTCACTGTGGAGAAGGTAATCGGATAAACACTCAGCTTAAGTTTGTTCTTGTTATTAGTTTGCTGCAATTTGGGAGGGGATTGGACGCCGTCGGTGGTTGCTGCCGCCTGGGGATTTTAGGCTTAGGTGGGTTGACGTTGTTGTTGTTTGTGTTAACAAGACAGACACAGAGAGAGAGAGAGAGAGAGAGAGAGAGAGAGAGAGAGAGAGAGAGAGAGAGAGAGAGAGAGAGTGTGAAGTGAAAAAATGAATGAAGAAATGGAAAAAAGAAAACATATACTCCCTCTGTTCTTTAGTCCATTGGGACACGTGGCCAACATCTGGCCACATGATCCAATGAACCCTCGCTGTACACCCTCACATCTCCGCCCTTTGATCTTAATCGAACACCCCAGATTATGCACCCTCACTTTAGCCTTAGGCGCTTGCCACGCACGATCCAAACAGGTCATATTATTTGCTCTTGGGCTTAAGGCCCATTGCTATTCAGCACCTGAGTTTTACTACCCAATGCCAATTCACACCCCATTTGTCTGGATGAAAAAACAACTATTAGGCTCAAGTCGGTTTCTAATCGCGCCACCCTTTTTGCTAGGAAACTAACCTTTACACCCCTGCACAATTGGGCCAAATCCAATATCAGGATTTAGGCTCTGATATTCACACCCCCTGATTTTTGCTACTCAATGCAAAACGCACCCCCTGATCGTTTGGGTTCAGATTTTCTTTTGGGCCTAAATATTTTTTCAATACACCCCCAATTATAATATTTACACCCCCGCGCTTAAATTAATTAACTTTATTAATTTTATTTTATTATTTTATTTTATTTTCTTTATTTAGCTTAGTTATCATATTTTTGGCATTTTACGTTAAAATGTATTCTTCTTACATGAAAAATTATTAATAAACAACTATTTAATAATTAAAATGGTTGTTTATTAACCAAAATTCTTTTTTTTCCTAAAATACTAACCCTGATTTTTTGCATTAAATATTTTTCCATTCAAACTTATTTTTCATATTGCATCATACACTCGAAAAATAGATAACCAATAAATTACTAACAATTTTCTACTAACATAATTAAAAAAATTATATTTATTTTAAAAAAAGGAATTGTGGAAATCTCTTTTATTAACTCCGAACTACGTCTACGATTCCGCTATTTTCAAACTCAGACTTGGTTCAAGGATTAATTTAAAATATTTCCATAGTCCATAAAAAAACTAACAAAACACTGTGAACTACGAATTAAGACTATGATTCATCATAAGAGGATACGTAGGCATACGATTTAAAAATCGTGGAGAGTCCCCTAATTAAATATTTAAAACCCTATTCATAAACCTTAAATCTAAACCCTAGTATCTTTGTGAACAAGATAGATGAAAGGTGTCTAACATCTTCCCTTCGTTTAAAGTGAGTCAAAAACTTAGAATCTATTTCGACTTTAGGGTTATTCCATTATATTCCCGTCTTAGGATAAAAATTAATGGTAGCGACTCTATATTTTTTGCCGCTTATTACCCAACCAAATTGATGATTTCTTATTCTTTGATTTTGAGCCTTATTCGTTGATGAGTTGCTCAAAATCGCGTATTTGAAGCCGTGTCTTCGATACTTTATTGTTCATGCTCCAAATATGTATCAATACCTATAAAATGAATGGAAAAGTATCAAACGGTACACAAATACACAAAAACTCTATTAAATACAATTTATATATAATTATACAAAAAGAGGGGAATTATTCAAGGATATTAACAAACAAGAGTCGAAAAATGCCACAAACTAACCACTCAAAACGACTTTTTGGCACCTAACATTGTGTTAGAAGTAACACAATCCATTTCACTCTTAATGTTGCTTCAAATAGAGGAAGAAATATGGTATTTGATAGGAATGTCATCTCTAACCACTATTGATTTTAACAAGAGAGTCCAATTTTTAGAGGATTTCAAAAAGATCCCATCATAATTTCATGTTGAAAGCTTCATTGAGGGTAGAAATGGACTTTAAATCTAAACCACCATGCGCCAAAGGATTGCACACCTTCGCCCAAGCCACGGTAACAAGTTTAGACTCGGTGATATTACCAGACTAAATGACTTAATACTTCTGGCCAACTCTTTAATCAAAGACATATGCTAAGAATAGATAGTAAAGCTATTCATAAGCATAGAAGCAATATAGGATTTAACCACTTGAATTCTACCAGCAAAGCTTAGAAGAGAACCCTTCCACTTGGTTAACTTAGATATAACTTTGTCAAGGATATGTATGAGATGTCTATCTTTAGGCTTACCCTTAAATATACAAACCTCCAAATAAGAGAAGGGAAGACACCTAACTTTGAAACCCAACTGATTAGCAATGTGGTGCAACCTTGCTTCAGTAATAGAACCAACAAAGATGTATGATTTATGAGGATTCATCATCTGACAAGAAGAAATGGCATAATTAGAGAACAAGTTAATGAGAGAGGCTATGGTGCCTTTATCACCTCTACAAAACACCATTACATCATCTGCAAACACATAATGAGAGGGCACATCAAGCCCTTTGGGGCCTGGGATGAGCTTGTTTTTTTTCTGAATGCGAAGAATAGATAAAATCCTACTAAGTACCTCTTCAGCAATGAAAAATAAGAGAAGTGAGATGGGATCTCTCTGTCTCACACCTCTACCACACTCAAATAAACCATGAGGCTTTCCATTGAAAGAAATAGAGATTTTGGAAGAATTGAGATTTGTCCAAATCCATCCAGTGAAAGTATCATTGAAGCCAAATTTCTTGAGAACCTACATCAAAAACAACCAGTTAATAATATCAAATGCCTTTTTAATTTGCACTTTCATAACCAGTTTACCACCATAAGCTTTCTTGTGTATCAAATTATCAGCTTCCGAAGTAAGCCCTATACAATCTTTAATGCGTCTCCCTTGAACAAAACCTTTTTGCTATCTGGAAATGATAATAGGCATAATGGGAGAAAGTCTATCTGCAATAACCTTAGAAGTGACTTTAAATTTAAAGTTAGCTAACACAATAGGACGAAAGAGCTCAATAGAATCAATATTAGCAATTTCAGGAAGGAGAATCAAAATGTTAACATTATAATTAGGCATAATCCAGGAAGAGATAAAGAATTGTTTAACCTCCTCAATGACTTCATGGTGAATAATATTCCAATAATTCTGAAAGAAAAAGGCTCCAAACCATCAGGTCCAGGAGCACCGTCTTTATTCATATTGAAAAGCTCTTATTTTATTTCAATGTCAGAAGGGATTTTAGTAATCATTTGACTAGCTTCTTGATTGATGAGGTTATGGATGTTATCCTTAATGAGGTCAGAATCAATAACAGTATCCGTCGGGGAATAGAATAACTTTTTGAAATGATCCACTACTGAATGCTAATGACCTCTTGATCAGAAACAAGATTCCCATCAATGGTGAGAGCTGAGATGTTTTTAGTAACACTCTTAATCTTAGTAATCCTGTGAAGTATTTTTGTATTTGTTTCCCTCTAAATTCCAATTTACTATAGCCTTTTCTCTCCAGTTCACGAACATGGCAATCCCAAAAGATCCAGCCCTAAAAAAAGACCAAAACAAACCAGAAAAAATAAGAACACATTTACATCATCGGTTTTGCTATGTGTGTTATTAGACTATCCTTATACTGTCCCCTGTATATTATGGTATCTATAATATGGTCCGCTATTTTTTTAATATCTACATTGTTACCAAAGCTTGTCATTTCAATATCTCCAAATCCATAAATAGTCTCTGCAATAGCCAGCTTAAGAATGGATGCTTACCAACCATTGCCTTTTCTTCTCATAATTATCCAATTCACTTCATCATACCAAACTTTCGGTTCATAATTCACCACCTGAAGCCATACCAACACTTTATGCCAAATAGATCTAAATTCAATGCATCCAAAGAAAAGGTGGTCTATGGTCTCTTAACCAGAGCAGACACAACAATTATTATTGTCAACCATAACAAAACGATATAATATATCTTTTGTGTGGAGCTTACCATGACATATAAGTTATAATGTGATCAAGGATCTAGGTCTCGCAACATTTCCATGAAATAGGAAGCTATAGGGGACCTTTTCAAACTCTCTTGCTATTAACTTTCCATACACGTGCTTCATTATGAATTTAGGAGCCTGCACCATGTGGTTCCAGAACTCCTGCATGCTGCATACAGTAGTTCTTTGTTTCAAAATACATTTCATAATCCATGACAGATTGGGCTTGTTCTCCATTCCCATCAGATCTTCATGTTTTATATAGTAGGTATGCACCCATTTTACCCAAAATTTATCAGTTTTCCGATTCCACAAGATCTTCATCATGCATATATTGTTCCATGTACTGAGATCAATTATGTTCACGCCTCCAAGCTTTCGGGCTGCAAACTGTTTCCAAGAGATAGGATTTTTCCTACTATTATCAGAACTCCCAGTCCATACAAAAGACCTGCATATTGAATCAATCTTATGGATTACATGCTTGGGAAGAGGAAAGCATTGCATCCAAAAGTTTTTAATGGCAAATGATATACTTTTTACAAGTTGAATCCTCCCTGCATAGCTCAACAATCTAGTGCTCCAATGTTTGATCCTACTAACAATTTTATCCACAAGAATAATGTAGTGATGAATTGAGAGTTTCAGACCTGAGAGTCTCGGAGTAGCCGTTAACTTGGATCCTGACTTGCACCATGGTTAACTTCTCTTCAGCTTCACTAAGTAACCGATGGACATTACCGAAAGTATCTTTGTTCTATTTCTTCAAATTAGTTTTGAGGAATCTGAGGTTTTCAAAAAGGAAAAACATAGGGCAACCTGAAACTTTAATATTCCAAGAGGATTTGACAACATCTATACAAATAGGGTGAGCAATCCACGTTTGTTGAAATTTAAATTGACAAGCATTAGAAGAAATAGAATCTTTGAAATTAAACTTTAAGGAAAAGTGGTCAGATCTTACTTTAGTAAGCGTGCATCAAGAAGTTTGATTGAAAAGAGAAAGCCAATCAATGATACAAATTTCTCTATCCAATCTCTTCGGAGTGTTAGAGCTACCCACTCGACCATTATTCCAAGTGTAGTAAGCTCCAACATTAAGCAAATGCCATCTTTATTGAGCCTTTTACATGAATCAATCGAGAGTATCATGTCATGATTCATTGCTCAGTGGTGTCGAAAGTGTGGGAGAAGATTTAGAATTAGTTTCAACTTGATATGTCGGCGAAGGTAGATTGCGGTGAACATTCCTTGAAGGTCATTTCACTTCTTAAAAATTTGAATATAAAGAGTAAGAGAGCAGGAGCTATTTGGTGAGTAGCTTGTTGGTGTTTTTGAAATAATAGGAATAACATCATTTTTAAACATGGTTTTGTGGATAGGGGCTTGTTTTTTAAGATCAAATTTTAAACCGGAAAATGGCTAGTTGTAGGGTCGAATAGGAAGGTGTCATTCAATTTCTACAATTGGTGTCAAAATCGGGTGGATTGTATTCTAAATTTGTAATATGGGGCTGGATTCGTTTCTCTTTTTATATTATGAGTTAGCGTACTCTATTATTAATAACATTGCTTATTAAAAAAATCTTTATTGAGCCTTTTACAAGAATCAATCGAGTGGCCGACTAACGTGCAAGTAGAACAAAATGGCGGTAGGTTTTCATATTTAATATCGACAAAAAAAAAAATCCCTGTCTCTCGACCAAAACATTAAAGATTGGCGCCACATCAAGATTAACATCGAAAAAGAACCCGAACAAAGAGTTCAAAAGGCCGGTTGAACATTGATTTGGAAGCGACAAAATCAGTGCAAATAGGTGTACCTACGCTACTCTCAATTGCAAACAAATTGAGTTGATGTCGAATGGATTGAGAGGTGCTCGTCAATCATCATGAGTTGATGCCGGTTCAGGAGGACGATGGATCGATGTTACCCGAAGGAGAGCAGAGGAGATTCGGAACATGATCGTGTGAACCGTACCAAAAGAAAGGGTTAGACTGGATCCACTTTGTCTGTCGAATCATTCCAAAATAATATATATATATATATATATATATATATATATATATATATATATATATATATATATATATATATATATATATATATATATATATATATATATATATATATATATATATATATGACATAGTTTTGATTTTATAAATATGAATGGACTCCTACTTAAAATGTCTACAAATTAAAAAACATAAAATAAATTATTATGATTTTAATAGGAAAGACAAAAATATAAATATTTATAATTGTTGTCTCATGGATGAATTTCATATTGAGTTGTCAATTGCTTAACCTTAATTTTAATGAACATTTTTAAGGAGATATGAATGATTGTCTCAAAATCTTCCATTCAGACATCTTTCCTATGACATAGTAAAAAAAAAAAAAATTATACAACATAACAAATAAAAACTTAAAGATAATAAAAAATAATTATCTAATTTCTATTATGAAGATTGAGTTGTTTAAATTGGAGAATTTTTAGAAACACATCTCCTTTATCTAATTTAAGTTGTTGTAGATATTGTTAATAATATCATAAATTGCATCTAAAAAGATGAAAATACACATAAAAAAGTAATAATGATGAAGAGATATGAATGACAACTTCATAATTTTTCATTCTCTACTTCATTTCTATTATTCTCATGATGAATCACAAATGTCTTGTACACTAAAAATGTTACAATATAAAAAAACAATATTATACAAAATAAAAAATAAAAGCTTAAAGCTATTAAAAAATAATTACCTAATTTTTATTATGAAGATTGAGTTATTTCAATTAGAGAATTTTTATAGACATATCCCATTGTTTTTTGAAGTTGTTGCATATATTGTTAATCATGAAGATACATATAAACCTAAGTAATAATCATGAAGAATTATATGTAAGAGATAATATATGTTTATTTTTGTGATACAATATATTATTTCAAGATGAATAAAATCATCTTCTCTATGAAATCATCTAAACTCATCGAACGTAGGCAATTGTTTGTCTTTGCAAAAAATTTTTTTTGAACAAAGATGATATATATTTAATAAAAGATAATGAAAATAAGACGATCTCAACCGATTCATTCCACAAAACAACAAAATCCCAAAGACACAATTACATCAACTCAACTATGTGATTTATAAGTCTAGTATTAAACCAATCCCTGTAAACAATAATGTTCATGATTTATTGAATAATAGTTTTCTTGTCAACAATGTTACCAAAACAACAATTATTCCTATACCTCCAAGCCCCATATATAGTTTAGGTTGCCGCCAACTTCAGAAGTGCAACTCTCCCACCCTTACACTTGCTATGATAAAGAATCCAGTTTATTTCCTCTTTCCAAATCTTAGGAATATGCTTTATATGAATCTAATTGAGAATTTCCGTCCAGATACACTTAATCTCATTGCACTCAAAGAATAAGTGGTATATCGTCTATTCCTTAGGACAAAAGCAACAAATAATATTGTTCAGCATGCCAAACTTGTTCAATCTCTCTTTTGTTGTTAATTTCTTGTGACACGCCAACCACATAATCCTAGTGGCACGAGGTCTAGCCGGGTTATTAATCATAATGTTATGCCAATCACAAGAAGGACCTATAATAAGAAGGTTGTAGACTTTCTTTATCTTAAAATTCCCTTGAAGACAAATAGCATCCAAAGTTGCTGAATATTGCAGATAACTTCTCTTTAAAGGAGAATATGTTTCATAATCCAAGTTCCATTTTGCTTCACATTAACCTCCAAAATTTTCTGATTTTTGAAATAGTAGATGTGGATCCACTTAACCCACAAACTATCCTTCTTACAACACATATTCCATAACAGCTTTAGCAAGGAAAGCATATTCCAGATAGAGATATCTGTAATACCAAGACCACCCTGCTTCTTAGGCCTACAAACTTTCTTCCAGGCAACATGGCTTTTCTTACTAACACTATCTTTTCCAGTCCAAAGAAAAGAGAGACAAATGGCCTCAGTCTTCTTGATCATCAACTTAGGCAAAGGGAAGCATGACATTCAGTAATTAGATATGGCAAAAGAAATACTTTTGATAAGCTGAAGACGTCCAACAAAACTCAATAAGTGAGAAGCCCAATGCTTGGTTCTGGACACGATTTTCTCAATAAGCTACAAGTAATGGTTGATTGTAAATTTCTTACAAGTAAGAGGAACGCCAAGATGACGGAAAGGAAGGCTTCCTTCACTGAAGCAAGAGACCCTGAGGATGGTATCTCTGGTATCCTTATCATCAGCTCCATAGAAAATCTTACTTTTACTCTTGTTAATACTGTTATAGTCTGATTTTTCCCCTAAGATCTCTCATAATCTCATATTATCAATATATCAAGATCACACATTAGGGTTGATTCTCCCCTCTACTTCATCCTATTTTTAAGTTTGTTCTTGAGCGATCACCAAGTACCTTGAATTGTGTATCTTGTACATGTGTTTTTTTAGTTGGATTAACTTTTAAATAACATCAAAATATTTATATATGTTTATTTGAATATTCATATTGTAGGTGATGACACAATTGCACTCATCTCACTATCTAACCTAGGATTTTGAGGGATGGTCCTCAGTCAAATGGCTCTTCAATGGATTGCAAGAGATTAATCTTAGAGATTTTTTGCCAACATCAATATTTTTATGTGATATTCATCATTTGATCAAGGGTTGATCATAATTCCTCAAGGAAAGCACTCAAATCATCAAAGGGGCAAAATTGTCAAAATTAGGGTTTTGACTGAGAATAATTGATCATTGACTTTTGAGCTAGTACCTGAGCTAATGACTTAAAGCATGATGTTAAAGACTCAAACACAATATCTTGACCTAATTGCATGGTCCAAGACATTCTCAAAGGTGCAAGATATTGATAGTTGAAAAATTGAGATCAATTGATGAAAAGTCAACACGCACACAAAAAGTCAAACTTTGACTTTTTGGTCAACTAATCAAGAAACATCAAACCATTCAAAATTATCAAGCTTGATCAACAAGATTCAACAAAGTCAACAAAAATTCAAAATTTCCAATACTTAGAAAAATACTAAGTGTTTTGTTCTTGATAAATTCACTACTTCATGACCATTTTCACTAAGATGCAAGATGATTCAAAGGAAACTTTAACCATGAAAGATGTAGAGCTTGATGAATTCTACAAATTTTTCCTTGAGGGTTCATGTCCAAAAAATGCTTGGATTATGAGATATAAGCCCATGAAGTCATGACATTTTTATCTAAACACTTAGAGAAATTTTCAACAAGTTTGGTTAGATTATTGTCCCAACTTTTTGGCAATTTTTCACAATTTCCAAGTTGATTTAGCCAAAGTGGTCAACATGAAGGTTGTAGGAAATGTTTCAAGCTTTCCAAAATGTACAAGAACACATTTTTATCATGCTTGAGCTAGGATATTCGAAGGCATGAAGTTGGGCATCCATTCTTGAAATACAAGGCATTTTGTGATGAATACATAACCAAATCCTCATGCCATGCTGCATAATCTTGCTTTTCAGGCCTCTTAACTTCCAAATCACTCCATAATTTAATGTTTACACAATTGATTGAACCATTATCCAAGTGTTTGATCCATTGTCTAAATGATTTTTCCATTTATGGCACAAAGGCACCATTGCCATTTACATAAAGCATGCTTTGTGCATTTTGTCAACTCTCCTTGAGCCTCTCACATGTTCCTTCTGCACATACATAATTCCAAAGCAAGAATAAACATATCTACAACCCCTAACCACCCTATGTGCCATTGTACCATTGCATTGGAATCATGCCTTTGCAAGTTGCTTCGAAACCAAGTCTGAAAACCATAACATGCTATCTTGAATTCTGGTTACTTCAAGCCCTCAAATCTTTTCTTTATAAATAGAAAGGTTATTTGCAAGATAAGACATGAGTTCACAAGCCTCCTAACCCTCTCAAACTCTCTGAAATTATAATTGGCACCCAATACCACATTAGTTGCAAATTCTGACCTTAAACTCCAAACACCTAATCCACTCGTGCGTTTTCACTCTAAATCATTCACAAAGCTTCTATGACTCATATAGAGGCTATCCAAACACCTCTTTAACCACTATAACATCATCTTCATCATCCTCCATTTTCAAAAACAGATATTTGCAACATGACTCGTCCAGAAGAATCTAACCACTCTCAATCCAAAGTAAGCATTACAATAGCTTCTTGGGAGTTCAGTGAAGTTATCCAGATAATCACAACACCTCAAGGAGTGCTCCAACTTCAAACACGATTCTCACTTTTGAGGTAAGTTTCCTAAACTTTGAACGCTCTATACAAGCATCATTAATGTTTACTTTCTGAATAAAAAATGTAGATATCATTGCCCCGAAGCTAACCATAGGCTTACATTTCATTTATCTTGCCTGAATGATGAGAATTTTGAAATTGAAGTTTCTGAAAAAACCAGGGTTCAGTTTGGTACCAACAAAAATTCTCACTCATCTTTGATTTATAGCTTAAATAATTTATATGGTCGGACTCGTGGTTAAATTTCAAGCAACTTTCATGTTTATATTTTTTAAAATGATTGAGAGTTGAAGGAGTTAGAAGTTTAAACATCATTTTTTTTGTTGGTGCGAGGAAGAAGATGAAATGGGAAATTCAAATTTGAAAAAAGAGTTTGTAATATATTTATTGGTGGCTGTTTCATAACTAGATGAAACAGCCACCCCGGTGGTAAAGGAAACACGCGTATGACCATAGGGACCTAGGTTCGAGCCCCAGTGGTACCTTTTTATTTGTTTCACGTTTATTTCTTGCAGATTCCATGCATACAAGCCTAAGGCGCGCACACTACACCCTTTCATCATCACCATTTGATCTCCCCATGGCCAGATCACACGCTCCATAAGGCAAGCGCATGATACACTCCTAAGAGGCAGCCACACTGAATCCCCAGGTGCCTGGACTTTTGTTTTGGGCTTGGCTGAAATTTCTTTCATACACCTCCCTTTTACTTCCATCATAGGTTCATTTTTATTTATTTTTTATTCAACAAAAATTAGTTTTGGGCCTAGTATTCCTTTTCACACCCTCCAATTTCATTTTACTAACGCCAGACCCAATTGTTTTTATATTTTCTTTTCTTTACTTTTATTTATATATTTCATTTAATTAAATTACAAAAAATATATTTTTTTATAAAAAATTAGATTTAGATTTTTTTTAATTAATTAATTTAATAGTTGACAAAATTGATTTGTTTTAATCACCTTAATTTTGTTAGAATTAGGCTATATTTCAAATATCCTTTTCTAAATAAAACCCAAAAACATTTTCTAAATTATTTAGATTTCTTTAAGTTTTACTTTAATTAATTTAATTTTGATAATAAGAGTTTATTTAATCACATCTTATTTCCTTGTAAATAATTAATTTGTAAATAGAATTTGGTCTAAATTTTTTATCTCACCTTCCAAATACTTTCTAAACAAAGAAACAACAAAACATTTTTTAATACTTAGAAATTTGTTAGGGTTTTGAACATTTTCCTTTTTTTCATCATCTCCGCGCGTTTGTTTATTTTTCACATCATTATTTTCATAGTTATGTAATTGCTTATGGATTGTAATAGTTTAATTAGGTTTTATTGCTTTCCTCCCCCATTCAAAAACTTGTGCCCCCCCCCATTCCCAAAGCATTGTAATAGCGTATGACATTTAAAATTCGGCAATTATCGCTTTCCTTATTATTGTTAGTTTAATAGGATTGTATGGTAAGATTAAAATCAATCGTAGCAAAACCCTAATCCAAGATGAAATAACTTAATTGAACACACATCGCACACATGCACATCTAGGATAACCTCACTTGTTGCCTCAGATTTAAACAGTCATGTTCCTCGAACATGAGATGCTTTAGCAAAGACCCTCTGTAAGTGTTTGTTGGCAGCAATTTTGGTAAAACAATGACTTGATAATGTTTTGCTAAATGTCTTAAAATTTGAAGCAAACTATTTTGAATGATGTCAAAACAGATGTCTTGACATCTGCCTCCTGAACTAAACTCGGTCCAATATCAGTTTAAGTTTTCTGTTTCCTATTTTCATTCGCGCCATAATTCAGGATTTGTGACTCATAGGCTGCAAAAAATATGGAGGAATATTTTTCTATTTGAATTATCTTTATGGATTATAGTTTGGCTTGTTTTCATGAAATATTCAAAAGAGTTGAATATTTGTTTTTCAGCCCAAGCCCACTGTTGCGCATATATATGGACCTGCTTCCTTATTTAGAAAATGGCAACCTTTGAAGAAGAATACTTTCTTTCTGTTTTACAAGTATAAGTCTTTTAATTGTCAAACACTCTAGTATTGATTTAATATTTGTGTTGTTATTTGGGTTATTAATTTTGTATCATTCATAAGCTTTTAAGTATTGAATGATTGAAGTCTTTAAAACTTATTAATTCTACTGTTTCTTCACTGTAAGTGATTGAAAGGATTTGACGAGGGCCTCATACCTAGGAGTTTCTTAGGTAGAAGTATAGCACGGGTAGTGATTAAGTGATTAGATTGTAAACTGGTTGTTTACTGAGGGTCTATGAATTGATAATATTTAGTGGACTTGTCCCTGGCTTGGTAGCCCCCAGAGTAGGTGTTGTTGTACACTGAACTGGGTTTATAATCTCTTGTGTTTTTACTGCTTTTATTACTACTGCACTTTACTTTGTCCTCAGATATTTGTGTCGTGACATCTCCTTCGATATCACATATCTGATATCAGAATTTTAATTGGTATTAGAGAAGGCATTCTGCTCTTTATCTGGGTGAGATCCAGGGAAGATACTTTCTGATACTATGGATAAGGAAGGAGGATTTGTGAACAGAACATCCATTCTGGATGGAAGTAATTATGACTATTGGAAACCACACATGGATGCCTTCTTAAAGTCTTTGGACAGAAGGGCTTGGAAAGATGTTTTAAAAGGATGGAAATACCCTGTCAAATTGGGAGAAAATGGATAACCTACTTCTGAGTTAAAACGAGAAGAAGATTGGTCTAAAGAAGAAGATGAAATTGCTCTTGGAAATTCTAAAGCCTTGGATGTTATATTCAATGGAATTGACAAGAAAATTTTCAGATTAGTGAACACATGTGAAGTAGCTAAAGATGCATGGGGAATTCTTCAATCTACCCATGAAGGCACATCCAAAGTTAAGATGTCAAGACTTCAATTTCTCACCACTAAATTTGAAAATTTGAGAATTAAGGATGATGAAAGTATTAATGACTTCCATATGAATATTCTTGAAATTGCTAATGCATCCAGTGCTTTAGGAGAGAAAAATACCTGAAGACAAATTGGTGAAAAAGATGCTCAGGTATCTTCCCAAGAGATTTGATATGAAAGTGACTGCTATAGAAGAAGCTCAAGACATTGACAAAATGAAAATGGATGAACTTGTTGGATCCCTTTTGACATTTGAATTAAGCATCAATGAAAGATCTGAAAAGAAGAACAAAAGCATAGCCTTTGTACCAAATACTGAAGATGAAGAGGAAGACTGTGAGCTGGATACAGATGGAGGAATATCAAATGCCTTAGCTATGCTTGGAAGACAATTTAACAAAGTGATAACAATAATGCATAGGAACCAAAGATCAAATGTCAAGAACATCTCACCTGACATCCATAATTCAAATGAGTTTGGAAGAAAAAGGGATGAAGAAATATCCATTCAAGGGAAGGGAGTACAATGTCATGAATGTGAAGGCTTTGTTACTTGGTCTGAAGAGGACTCAAAGAGTGATCTTGAAGAATCTGCCAAGTATGTTAAAGCATTGACAAGGAAATATGTATCTGATGAAGAGTCTAGTGATGAGGAACTAACCTTTGATGAGTTAGCTGCTTCATACAAAGAATTATGTCTCAGAAGTGCATAAGTGTGTCTTGAAAGGGAGAAACATAAAGCCTTCAAAACTAAGCTGAAGGCAGAAAGGGAAGAGCATCTAAAAAATATTTCTAATCTGGAAAGTGAAGTGACTTCTCTGAATTCAAATCTTGATAGAATGGTCAAATCTCTCAAGATGCTGAATAATGGATCTGACACATTAGATGAAATTCTTCAAATGGGGAGAGTGACAGGAGACAAGAGTGGTCAAGGGTTTAATGAGAAAAAGGAACCTGATTCAGAAGAACCTTCATTAGATTCCACTCATGACAAGTCTAAACCAATGATGTCGAATCAAATGTCTAAACATCATGGCTAGAAAGGACATCATGGCAAACATCATGGCAAGAAAATTTTAATCACACTAGAGAGAATTCCCAGACCTGGAGATGTCATCATTATGGAAGTCTTGGTCATATAAGGCCCTTCTGTTTCAAGTTGTATGGGTACCCTAAGACTACTCCTCTTCCAAAAACTGATGAAAATTCCCAAAGTAGCAAAAAGAAGAAACAGTGGGGTCCCAAGTCTAATGTTGTTAGTTTCATAGCTCATACCTCTCTCAGAGTATCAACCAAAGATGACTGGTATTTTGATAGTGGTTGTTCTAGACACATGACAGGTGTCAAGAATCTGTTGACATATGTTGTACCCCAAAATTTACTCTCTTTTCATACACGCATATTATTGTTTTTATGGTTATTGAATAAAGGTATATTTATCAAGCTTCTTCAGGTTACAAGTGACGTTTATTTCGCCAATGGATGTTCTCAGAGTATTTTCCGTGCTGAAGATCGGTTCGCCGTTTTGCAATGATTCGGGGTTCAAAGATTCACAAGTCCAACCAGGCGCGCCATATTCATGTGTTCTTTTGCCAAGATATCTCTGATAACGTATTCTCAAATTCAGGTTCGGCTCAAGAGTCAATTATTTAAAGAAGGTCTCCGAATGTGTGAGTTTTCTCGAAGAAATATGGTGAAAAAGTGTGCTGAAAGTGCAGTTTTTACGCACAAAAAATTCATAACTTGAAGATCATGACTTATTTTAAACCCATTCTGGTGGCCAAAATTCCATCTTTACGTCATCTACGTATTCATCTCTCACGGCTGGAAGCCAATTTCGATCAGAAGGTCTTCAAAAATGCGGATTTATCAAGTATTTTCGTACAGAAAATTTGTGATAGAAGTTTATTTGCCCTCCTAATTTCTTTTGTTTTGGCTTAGACTTTTGCATTCATCTGCATCTATTTCATTAGGTCACTAACATGGCATACATTTCATTCAATATAGCTCTGAGGTTCAAAGTTTAGTGGTTGTGCGATACTAGGGTTTCACAGTGGTTAAGGCGCTCGTATCCAATAAAGGATGATTTCTTATTCAGGCAGCGAGCTGTGGAATTAGGGTTTTGGTTCATTCTCATTTTTGGACTTCTTCTCCCTCAAGCAACAAGGCTATTATCTTCTGATAAACAACAGGTTACAGGTTTTTCTTGTCAAGAACTCAAGGGCGTGACTTAGCATACATGGTCTTTGAATCAAGACGTCTCCTCATATAAGTGTGCCTATCATTTGATCAGGCTTAATGACTTTGACATGGCATTCATCCACTCTTCAATTAACCAATTCAGGTTTTGTTGAATCATGGTTCAGAGAATCATTGGTCGTGAAGCTCTGGTTTTCTTTTGGTTCGAGGTGTTTATCAAACAAAACTGATTCTTCTGGTACATTGAATTATGAATTTAGGGTTTTGATTGATGGTTATTGTGGATCTCTTCCTTATCAAGCTACAAGGATATCTTCCTCAAGGTAAGAGACAAAGCCATTTTCATCACAACGCATCTCAAGAAATTGTAGTTCTTATGCGTGGCAATTAAGCATGTTAACTCATCAACTGGGATTCATTGGATTTACATGTTAAGGCTATATGGATAGTTATGCCTCCCATGTCTCAAGTTCCATATTCACCTTTAAAGGATTCCTCGAGGGATTATTGTTCTCTCGAGTTGTTATTACTTGTAATGCAAGTTAAAGTTTCATGGGGAATTGAGGATCTGATTAGGGAAGTATCCATTCAAGTTTCTTAAGGTGCGAGTGTCATAAGTATTTTCTGCCATGCAAGGTATGAGTAAATTCATAGGTTATAAGGCATGATCTCAAGATCAGTTAAGGTTCTCAAGCACGTGTTTGTCAAGAAGTGATTCATGCTAGTATTGGAAGAAGGATCATGTGGAATTCATCACAAGTTAACTTGGACTTATGATTTCAATTAAGTTTAAGGTGCATTAGTCAAGTGTGTAAATTAGAAGATCCATTCATGGTTAATCTTTTGAAATTCAAGCTACCAAGGCGAAATAATACAACTTTTCGAACAATTAGTTAAGGCTTGAAATCACTTTCAATTTCAAGATTCAAGTTCCAATCGTCTAGTCAAATTTCCGGAAAAGTTCTTCATCCAATTACAGTTCAAAGTTTCATTAACCATTTCAAAACCTCTTCATTCCATATTCAATCAAAATTCCAATGAGTTCGCTCATTTACAAATTTATCTAGTCCTCTCAGTTTCAAAATCTCATACACTACTTTTGTTCAAACTACATTCAAAATCTGTACAAATTCCATACTTGTCCATGGCTTAGTTCAAATTACAAGATATGTTCAAGTTCATTCGAAGTTACAAAAAAAAGACTTAAATCTAATGAAGTCTATCCTAATTTTAATAATGCCCCATATTCCAATCGACATCAAACCGTCCATCTGCTTGCTGAATTAAGCACTCACCAGGATCGCATAACTTACAAAATTTGTTTGCATCTGTCATGAGAGTCCATCGTAGAGGCAATTTCAAACAGCCATGAGCTATCACGTATGCCTTAAAGGAAACATGTCATCACCACTTTAATAGCTCAGCTTACCACCTGCAAAACCTGTGCAAGAAAAAACAGTTCAACATCAAAAAATTAAAAAAAAAGAAACAGTTATTATCAATTCTCAACAAACTGCCAACAAGATTTCTAACTTCCTATAACCGTAACCAACTGTCCAAAAGGCTTACTAAATAACTTCTCAACAGAAACTAACTCACAGCATAACAGAACTTCCAACTATCATAACAGAAAACAAAACTGATTCCTAACCCATCTCTAACAGTCCTAACCATCTGTCTATCCAGGGCCTGCAATTTGTAACAAACTTTTGGATATCTATAACAGAAAATGATAATAGATTCAAAGAGAAAAAAATCCATAATAGAATACAACAGAATTCATCAAAAGGGGGAAGGGATGGACATGATACATTCATTCAAAAAACTGTAGAAGAATCACCACCAAAAATACCTGGAAATGCTCACTTCTTTTTTTTCAATCTTCATCTGGATCCTTCTACGAATTCACTTCTCTCACCTTCATCTTCATCTTCGTTCTCCAATTCTTCGCTGAATAATCACCTATGTCGCCTCTCTTATGATCTCACCTTCATCAAGCGGTAGAAGCTGGTTTTGAATTTCCATTTGGTTCTTCTCCGTAGATCACCATCATCTGTTTCATCAGTATCGCAACTGTCTCCGCAACACTCACATCATCATCTTCTCAGAGAGAGCTATTGGTAACAGGGAAACATCCTTCTTCATTATCCACGAATCAACAAGATTCATTACCGCAATCATCTCCATCATTGCGCCTTCATTCCACTGCAAACTTCAACAAATCACACATTATCAATCTTCAACGCAACGACGAACAAAAACATCAGGAAAACGCGGACACGCATAGAAAATTCAGAAATAGAAGAAAAGAAACAGCAGAAGAACGTAGAGAAAGTGCGAATCGAAGAGCATGCCTGAGTTCGTCTTCTGGATTTCTTGTCGTTATCGCCATGAAATAGGCACCGAACTATCTCCGGTAGGTAACACTCTTCAACCTCCTTTAATGAGCATTTGATCTGTGTGGTTGTTCGTTTGGTTGGTTCAAACCACAAAAACCGCGATTGAGATGAGGACAGACGGAGAAGCGGAAAACCGGTATTGAGACGGGAAGTGACATCCGTGGGGGAGCTCGGTTGCAACGGAGTGAATTTGATTCAGAGTGTGACGGACGAAATCTGAGGCAGAAGACCGTGTTCGGACGAAGGTTGAATCGAAGGAAGACGAAGACAAGGAGGCGGCGACTGGTGTGGCTACAACGACATATTCGATCGGATGCGACAGAAGGAGTAGGAGCACTAAGAGGGACCTCGCGACAGAGAGACAGAGGAATTTGATCTGAGGAAAATCGGAAGGAGGTTTCGTTGTGTTGACCGGAATTCGGCGGCGCTGTGTTAAGAAAGGCCATAAGTTCTTTCACGATGAAAACTCAAAGGTTGCAATCTTAACCTAATCTCCAAACGACACCGTGTAGCCATTTTTTGTTCTAATTCAATAACAAAAAATGTGTGAAAATATGAAGGTGGATATCGCTTGGGCCTCACATTTGCTAAGCCCAACGAATACATTACTTCTTAGGCCCTCTGTTTTATTTTTTGGAGATAGTGTTACAAACAAAGAGTTGTTTCATGGGCTGGGCTTAGAATCTGAACTTGAATTTCTACTGCACCTGCTGATTATTGGCTTGCTCCCCCCTGGATTTATTCTTTTAGTATTTTCTTTTAACTAATTTTGTTAATTGTCTAGACTTATTTGAATTTTTTTACATGATAAAATAGTAAAATCAAATATAAAAATTTGTTAGATTTTTTTATTTGATTTTAGAAATTAATTCATGGTTATCCGATTATTTGAAACTTGTGATGCACCTTGGCTTGTTGAGATTTGAGTCTTATGCAGGTTTATTGTGCGATATGCGGATGTGCTTGAGATTTCGATTGTGATTTATTTTCACATCGATGATGCTTAGACACTTATTCTGAGCATTTGATTTCTAACTCCTTTCTTTGATTGGTGAAGCTTTTCACGAAGATCGTCGGGTTTCTTTGTTTTGATAGGCTTTGCTACAGATTGATCTCCATTCGGTATCATCGCAACCTCATTTTTATTCTTTATTTCCGCAGTTTACTGCTTTCTAGATATCATGAGAAGTAGGAAATAAAGAGCGTGCGCTCGAAGTCGCTGTTTAAAGACCTGTAGCAGGCATTCCGCACTTCATTTGGTATATGTGTTGTGCTTGTGTTTGTTTACTTTCTTGTTGATCAATGAGTAACTCAATTTAGAAAATTGAGATCACGACTTCGCTCTCAGTGCATGCTCCCTATAGGATTTCATTGCTTTCCTTTATTTCTTGTTGATCGATGAGTCACTCAATTTAGAAATTTAGATCACGACTTCGCTCTCGTTGCATGTTCCCTATAGGATAGTTTTGTTAGACTTTCTTAGGTAATGGTAGTCTAGATAGGATCTCTCTAGATATGCTCTCTTGAGCTTATTGGCTTACCTGTTTGATTTCATCTTTGTGTGCATGTTTTGAAATAACATACCCTCAACATGTTCCTTTAGGAGCTCTCGATTCAACTATAGATGATGATTCAAGATAGAAATAGTTTTAGGTGATAGACCCTTGCTATGCTCCTTTAGGACTTCTTGATTCATCTATAGATGATGAGTTGAGATAGACATTAGGATTGTTATCCAAGCATGTTAACGTAGGGTAGATATTTCCCTTCAAAACTCAACCTTAGGATTAATTATTGTATGATAACATTAGGGATAGATCTAGGTTAGTCTCCCTTAGGTGTTTCCTTTCTTTTGCATCCATGCATTAAGACTAAAACTTTTTTGAAAAAAAGCATAAAACATCTAACAACTTCCAAATCCTTCTTTAAGGTAAAAGATATCAATCAATGCAAACTCTTTTGTGCCTTCGGGCTTTTCTTTTAAACTCTTTTCAGAAAGAACATGTTAATTTACTTATGTGCTGACGCATAAATCTCCAAAGGTCGAGTTGCGTCAGAAGGCGAAATTAATGTTGTTCATTAAAAAAATACAAACAAACAAAAACATGTCAGCCGAACTACGACTGCTCTAATTCCTTAAAAGGGATACGTAGGCATTGGGGTAGGGCCCGAGCGAGCACAACTTTTCATTTTCCCTACGTTCTTTTATCTTTTATTTTGCATGCATTTCCTGTACAGTTTAGGCATAGATTAAACACACCTATAAGATAGACAGCAGGAGTGGATACCGTAGAGTACTACGGGCGTGTGGGGTGCTAATACCTTCCCCTCGCGTAACAGACTCCCTTACCCTTGCCTCTTGGTCGTTCGACCTTGATTTCACCCTTCTCATGTTTACTCGATGTTTACCTTTCCCCTCTTGTGGGATAAAAAACGTTCGATGGCGACTTCATTGATTTCATTATCAGTTGATTGGTCATCCGGTTGTTTCAGCTGGCAACTTCACTGGGGATAGATTAACCTATTGCTGGTCCATCCCGGAGTCAATCCTAGCTCTTGTTTTCTTTTCCTTGGGTGTTTATTTTCATGCTTTATAGCTTGTTCATTTTGTACATGTTTATTTGTGCATGTGTTTGCATTGCATTTTATTGCTTTCGATATTAGTGATACTGCTATGTTGGCTATATTTTCATGATTGGGTGGGTGTTACTATGAGGTAAAAGGCCCAATACCCAGGCCAGAGTGAACTAGGATGCTAGGAATAAAGTGGAACATGAACGGCTAGTTGACTTAGGTCTCACTATTACCGTCATGTCGTCCATGCTCAGATGAGGTACAAATGAGGGGCTATCATTTTCACGTAGGTGATATGGCGATAGTTTTTCAGGAGTACCCTCGATTCTAGGTTACCCGACCTTACCCTGACCTAGTTTTCACCGGTGAGAGGGGAGGGACTTGATTATTACAGGTACAGATGATGACTATGTTCTGATAGTGATTGTTGTTCTGTTGGTGACTAAGTGGGTCTCAGATTTATTTTCTGAGTTTCTGGATTCAGTATTTAGGATGGTTCTTTGGTTATGTTCTGGACCTTTGATCCTGATATATTCATCTGGTCCAGAGATTATACAACGGTTATTCATGGTACTTGGTTTCGTTGTGTTCTAAAATTGGTACCGAACCTTTGACCCTGTGATATTCAGATTATTCAACAGATTTATACGTCAGTTATCCAGAGGATTGTACAGTTGTTATGCTGAACTTTTGAACCTATGTCATTGCACCTTGCATCATAACATGTTTATTTTACACATACAAAATAGTGAAAGATTGTATATATATAAAAGATGTTTGAACATAGCATTGCATCCACTCATTCACCTCGTGTATCTTCGTGCATCTTCATGCATCCATAGTAGGTACTCAGAAGGTACTCAAAATGGGGAATCCTTATTTGGACTCAGTATTTTCTTTTTAGAACTGCCAATCTTGACTTCTCGCCGCTTCGTGATCATATTCAAGTTATGAAACAACTTTATGGGGAATTGGATGAGATGAAAAGAATCAGATGGGACTGTTTATGGGGGATATGCAAGCAATGGCATGTAGTCAGAAATCCTCAAGGGGAAAATAGCCAGTTGAAGACTTAGTTGAGTCAGTTATGGAAGTTTTGAATACAATGTCAGCAAAGAAAAATGATCTTGTATACGTTGTTGCAACAGGAGTTGTCATTCATCCCCAACTTATGGGACATTTTTTCAAATCATGAGATACTCTGTGGGTCTCACCCAAAGCTTCGTGTTCTCGGATTTTCTTGCTAGCAGCTAGTTTTTAGTCTCCAAGTTAACCCATGGGGTAAAACTTACCAGCAGAGACAGAAAAAGCTTGAGAAGCAGGTTAATACAATCTCAATTCCTTGTATCCAGTTACTTCCTCGTGTGTTAGAAGCTCAGTTGATTAAGCTTCGTGCTTTGGGTCATCCTCCAGCAAATTTCTCCCCTAATTTCGATGCAAATGCTAGATGTGTCTCCCATTCTGGGGCACTTAGTTAGGATATTGAATACTGCAAGGAGCTGAAGTATGAAGTTTGGTACTTGTTTGGCTTCTTTTCCAAGGTTCAGTCCATGTTTGGAAAACCATTTTAGACTCTTTTTCCTCAGCTGGATGCTTCTTATGTGTAAGTATAAGATGGGGTGATTCTTTTGTGATGAAGAAGTATAAGATATCGAGTTCTTGGATATCTGCTGTTGTGTAGAATAAAAATACCTCAAAGGTTGAATTCTATATTCAGAGTTTAGTTTCTTCTGTGTAGTAGAAGATTCTTTGTTACAGTTTCTGAATTTTGCTTATGTGTAGTAGAAGACGGAAACTCTTTTGTGAATGAGGAGATTCTTCGTAATTCGGTTGCTAAAACTTCTCTCTTGTGAAGTAAGAGATGAAGTTTACTTTCTTTTGTGTAGTAGAAGACGAAGACTCTTTTGTGAAGTAGGAGATTCTCCATAATTCGGTTGCTAAAACTTCTCTCTTGTGAAGTAGGAGATAAAGTTTACTTTCTTTTGTGTAGTAGAATATTCTTTGGTATGGTTTCCGGATGTCGCTTCTATGTAATAGAAGACGTCGCTTCTTTTGTGTAGTAGGAGACGCTCCGGAATTCAGCGGCTGGATTTCTCTTATGTGTAGTAGAAGATGGTTGGAATTTCTTCTCTATGGTAGAAGATACTTCGTGATGCAATTTATGCAAGTTCGCTTGATAAAGCCTTCATCATATATGGTGAAGGAATTCAATGTGATTACCATATTGGGGCGTCTGGAAATTCAACTGAATATTGTAAACCATTTAGAGCTGAAGTGTAAGACTTGCTTGATGCAAAGGCTATCAATTTCGAGTCAGACAGTCAGATTTGAGGTCTCCCTTGACTAAGTAAATGTCAATACTGGTAGATCATCGTCCGAAGCAACAAGTCCATATGGAGACTAGTCTCCTCAACATGGCAATTTCAAATTACATCTGCATTCTCATTTGCAATCTCTCTTGCTTTGGTTCAACACTTTCTTGTATGCAAAACTTGCTTATTTTTGAATATTAATCATAATGCATTGAATATGTTTGTCTTGAATTAATCCATTCGTATTCACTCATGAACACTTTTCTTTGATTTTTGATACTTAACTCTTGTTAAATAAAGCAAAATACCTCTGGAGGGAGAATGATGAGAAATATGCCAAATACTTCAAATGGTGTGCTTTTGAATAAAAACCCTACTGACGATGTGCAAGCCTTGTTTCAATTCATAAACACCGGAGATATAAGGAAGTGAAACCCTCGTTAACCCCATTGAGCCTTGAAGTAGGAGTTTCTTTTTCTTGTCAGAAAAAACCCTCACGTCTCTAACCTGGGGCATGGTAGATTTCAGTTGATCCGATCGAATGTTCAGAACTCATCAGGAGTGCGCATCTAAGGATACATCAATGGTTATCCATCAAGAGGCTGAGGAAAGTCAAAACCGCAATGGTTAACCCTCATTTATCAGCAACGTGCATCAATTGATGATATCCCAATGGATATCTCTCGCACGCCAGGAGGTCGAAAGACGACGATACCACAACGGTTATTCCTCGTCAACCAAATAGCGAGGCAATTACACCTTTTTCAGCAAGTCAAAGAACGATTCAAAGTCACATGATGTGTTCAAACAAAATGAAATGATGAAAAAAAAGAGACAAAAATCCCCGTTAAGTCGAAACTTAAAAAAACAAGTCGCTTAGGCAAAAGTCAGGGCATCCCGCTGGACTTCAAAATCAAAAGCAAAAG
Source organism: Vicia faba (assembly GCA_948472305.1). Classification (NCBI taxonomy): domain Eukaryota; kingdom Viridiplantae; phylum Streptophyta; class Magnoliopsida; order Fabales; family Fabaceae; genus Vicia; species Vicia faba. The sequence continues at coordinate 1,363,227,939 of OX451739.1, read as the reverse complement.
GAATTTGTCCAAGCAAAATTTAGGGAAAGCGAAAGAACGTGAAATGAGAAAGAGGGATTACTAAATAAAAATCCTCAACAAGGAGCTAAGTCGTGTGATCAGACACCAAAAATGAAAGAGGTGAGTGACTGCCATCCTCCTCAACCATGGTAAACTCCTTTTGAGGGATGAGTGTTTGTATTGGTTTAACTGAATTTAGGACTGGAGAACATCACAGAGAATGGGTGGGCACCAAATATTTTGAGCCTTAAATCTTTCCTTCTAAAACCGTGAACCAGGCCACGTTATAACCCGTAAAAGTCCTAACTGAAGCATGGGTTAATTTGAAAGAACACTGTAATAAGAATACGGTAATCTGACTCCTAGAGAGGCTTGCAAAAAACTTTTGAGTTGGTATCACTCCATCTTTTTACTATCTTTTGTACAAATTTTTTGATATTTCAATGTATTTTTAATACAAGTTTTTAAAACTTCAAGACAAACATGGACTTTGGATTACAATTATCATTCTTATGATAAACATTCTTTGCATATAAGTAAGTGCTTAAACATCGAGTAAGCTTGCATAATGAGCATCAGATGAAAGTTTGATCATCTCCAGGGACAGTTTGTGTCAGAATACTGTTTAAAGGTGAATCATTTGTGAGAATGGTCTTAATCTGGGGAAAATCTTCAGTTGACTCCGTCGAGTAAAAGAATACCAGTTTGAGAAATGATCTGAAGTAGATTGCAAAAGTTGGTCGCCCAAAGTTTCTGACAAGCAGTGGTGCATTACTTTCAGTTGGTCCCAAGGGACGTATTGCTTCAAGTATTTGCTCGAGATTGAAGCAGTTCAAGTTGAGAAGTACGATTGTGTACTAACTTACTTTTAAGACGTAAGCCAACCACCCCAAGGTTGTGTTGTCTTCGAAAATCCTTAAGTTTCTCATCTCTCAGTGAGTATAAGATAAAGAAAATATTTGTCGAGACTCTGTTGAGCAGGGGCAAGCATGTTGAATACTCTGTTGAGTAAGTGTTCAGTCAATCAGAGGCATTCAAGTCGGGATGCAATCCCTCAAAATACAGTCTACTGGGGCAATTATGTCGAGATTTGACAAACTTCTCCGAGAATCTGTTGATTAGAGGAAAATCTTTTCAGAATTTACAAATGCAGGGGCATTCACTCAAGCATGGTTGAAACCGCTTCCAACTCTAGTCAGTCAGGGGCAGTGTTCTGAAGTTCATAACACTGGGGCAGCTTATCTTGCTGGTGCAGATATCAAAAAGTCCTCTCAGAGCAGTTTTCTTCAAAGGCCTTATAGACTAAGGCAAGAAATAATGCAGGGGCATTTTCTCCTTTTCAAGGGTTGATCAAATCAAGTCCATACACAAGCTAAATGACTTGTGAGTTTGAAAATCATGTCGAGAAGTCAGGATTGTTATCCTCAGCTCATTAGAGACTTAGGTCCATTTATTAATGTTCCTTTACAGAAGTCGAGATCATTATCTCCACTCGAAGTTGGATTGTAGGATACGAGCAGTAACGCAAAGATCATTTGAGGTTGTATACCCATACAAGACGTGATGGAAGTGTCGTTTCATAGGAGGACGCCTGTCCCCAGTAAAAGATCCGTTGCTACTTGACAAATGTTTGTCTACCAAGGGGTTTCTCTTCTGAGATCTTTATTCCCCAGCAAAGCATCCTCATTTCTCTGCAAGAGGAGAATGGTTCTTCTCCCTGGAAATTCTGAAGTTGATTGAAGTTAAGGTGATTTATTTTCAGTGGATTGCAATTTATTTTTGCAGCATCTTCTCCAAAGTCCACTTTTCAGTGGCATTCCTCCTCAGAGTTGACATGATGAAGTTGTAATCTTGCATTGCATTTTTTTTACCCATTGATTGGTAGTTCAAATTGTTTATTCATCAGTGAAGTTTGCCATTCCATGCATGGGGCATATTGCCACGATTTTCTGTTTTGCAAGTATTGTTGTTCTTTTATGACAAGAAGCATATCGGCAAGTGAATCAAGAAAAATATGTATGTAACCAACATGAGGATTTCTGTAGAATGGGATTCAATCTCCCCAGTAAATGCTCACTTCTTCTCAAGACAGAATCCTGTATCCCCAATAAGGGCGTACTCTCTCCCAAACAAAATTCTTTATCTCTAGTGAAGGTATACCCCTGCTTAATCCCCACTGAAGTCAACACTCTTGATAAGAGTTTGTTTAAGAGTGTGTCCCTTCCAGAGGGCTGATCTCCAAAGAAGTGTATTTCAACATGATTCTGTACAATCTTTTTTCTTCAGTGCAGTCTACTCTTTTCGAAGAATCTGGGAAGGATTGCTTCTTTAGACTAGATACCTTTGTTATATCCTCTTGAAGTCGATACCTTGCGTCTTTGTGGTCGGCATTTATCTCCCTAGTGAGGTTGTCGTTCATCGTCTCAATGAAGTTTATATCTTTTCTCCCTAGGGAAGTTTGTCTAAGTCAGGTTTTCTTGAAGAGATGTTTGATTAACATGTTTATTATGCCCAGCAGAGCAGGTCTCCTATTTTTTTTGGGGCAGAGTGCATGGACAAATGCCGTTTAAAATTCTTTTATCCCAGTGATGGGGTATGGCTGAAATATTTCCTCGATAGAGTTCCAAACCTCAAGCTTATGGTTCAAAGATGCCATTCTCTTCCTCAAGTGAAGATTGTTACCCTCCACAATAGTATCCTCTGTGTGGCCTGGGTAGAATTATTTAATTCAAAATTTTTTTTTGCGATTCCCCAATCGAAGTCACTTTTATCGAAGACTTACATCGGAAGGTCCCAATTCCCAGTAAGATTCTTTTTACCCTTGGAAAGATATGTTGGATTTTTCCCTCAGAAGTTGGGAGTTAGATCATAGTTCGAAATTTTCCCTGAACTGCAATTTATTTTTGCAGTATTCTCCCCGGTGAAGGCACACTCTTGCCCGAGTATTCCTCCTTCTCAGTGCAATCTGTTTCTTTCCAGGTTTCTAGGAAGAATCATTTTACTAACTAACTGGAGATTCTTGATATACTCCCATTGAAGTCAACATTCTACGGCTTCCCCAGTGAGGTTTGCACTTATTCTCCCCATGAAGTATGTATTCTCCTACTCAATGAGGGATGCACTCCCTCTCTCTCCAATGAGGCCTGCTATATCAGAGTTCTTGAAGAGACTCATGTTTATCTACAGAAGATTCTATTTTTTTTTATCCTCATGAGGACGACCATGATCCTCAATGGAATGATTTCTGTTCCCAGTACAAAACTCTTGTCGGCTTGACTCTTGCGGAGATGGTTATACCCAGTGCAATGAATATTGTTGATGTTACCATCTACGTCTTTCGGCTCCCCAGTGTAAGAGGTAGTCTTTGTCCCCAGTCGAAGTCGAATTTTGAGGACCTTCCAGAGTAACTGGCCTCTTATTCCCCAGTGGGTAAAGCTTTCTTTCTCTAGTGGAGAAGGTGTCCTATCTCCCCAGTGTGATGTACATGGGAGCGCCAGTCGTAGCTCTTTCATCCCCAGTGACAAAAAATTATTGAGATATCACCAGTGGAATTTTTATCCTAAGATATTTGTTTCATCCCTAAGTGAAGATTTTTTACCCCCGACAATGTTATCCCCAGTGTGGTCTGAGTAGAATTCTTTTTATTTGAGAATTTATATACTCCCCGGTAGAAGTTATCTTCGTCAATATATTTTACGCGAGAAAGCTTTCATCCTCAGCAAAGCTCTCCTCTTTCTAGCAGAAGATAAAGTATTACTGCAATTTATTTTTGCAGTATTACTCCCAAGGAAGTTGGAAGTTTGGTCAGAATTCAAGATTTTCCCAGGACTGCAATTTACTTTTGTAGTATTACTCCCCATTGAAGTTCATATTGCCTTTTCTCTACAAAAGATCAGATGCGCAAGAATAATTGTTCGTAGGTTCATTGTCTTCCCAGCATCCGATTATTAATTTGACTTCCCCAGTGCATTACTAAACATGCATCATTACATTGCATCATTACATCACATCTACTAAAATGCATAGAATTTCCATTGTATGGAGCATTACGCTATAAAAAATTCAAACATGCATGAGTATAAGCCAATTATGTCCACTTGTGGTAACCCGATTGTTATGCGCTCATATTTGATTTATCTCCACAACAAGCCTAGAGTGACTCTATTATGTTTCCCCAACGGAGTTTATTTTGATTCACCACCAGTCGTGTCTTTGGTATTTCTCCATCTCCCCAGTAAGTTTGTGGTTTCCGCTTGCCTTTGCAAGCCTTTGGTTATTTTACCTGTGCTTGCTTTGCCTTAGAGTGCGAATAAGAGTCGGCGTATAGCCTTTCTTATTTCTCAAGTATTTGAGTATTCATACTTGGTGTGTGGTAATTCAGATAATTGCCACTCTTGAAGAATTACACCCCGCCTTTGGCCGGAGGGATTTTGTAGTTCTTGCGTATTTGCAACCTATCGAAAGCCCAACGTGTTTTGGCAATCCTTGTTAGAGTCTGCTTTGACCAGTCTCTTTATCTTATAGAGTTCACCTTCGATCGGTGCTCTCTGAAGGTCCTGCTTAGTCGGTTCCTTGTTTCGGTTTATCTACGTTATTCGAGTCCTCCTTTCATTAGCTTAGCTAACCTTTTATGTTAAGAGTCTTTCAGTGTCTCTTCAAAGTCCAGTTGTCTGGCGTCCTTGTTTAGGAAAATATATCCTTTTTATTAGGGCTTTCTTCAATTAGTCTCATTCATGTGTTCACTATCAACTCTAAATATTTGTTTCTTGATGTTCAATTCCACTCCTGCGTATCTAACTCTGACCAGATATGCATACCTTTATCTTTCAAAATCCCGCTTCGGCTGGTATCTTTCAAAATCCCGCTTCGGCTGGTATCTTTCAAAATCCCGCTTCGGATGGTATCTTTCAAAATCCTGCTTCGGCTGGTATCTTTCAAAATCCCGCTTCGGCTGGTATCTTTCAAAATCCCGCTTCGGCTGGTATCTTTCAAAATCCCGCTTCGGCTGGTATCTTTCAAAATCCCGCTTCGACTGGTATCTTTCAAAATCCCGCTTCGGCTGGTATCTTTCAAAATCCCGCTTCGGCTGGTATCTTTCAAAATCCTGCTTCTTCTGGTATCTTTCAAAATCCCGCATCGGCTAGTATCTTTCAAAATCCTGCTTCGGCTGGTATCTTTCAAAATCCCGCTTCAGCTGGTATCTTTCAAAATCCCGCTTCGGCTGGTATCTTTCAAAATCCCTCTTCGACTGGTATCTTTCAAAATCCCGCTTCGGCTGGTATCTTTCAAAATCCCGCTTCGGCTGGTGTAGCGGTAGAAATGTGCAAGACTAAGCCATTGGATTGACTAGACTTTATACAAATCAAAATAAAAACCGCCACCGCGCTTTATTGTTTCCAAAGGAATGGGAAAAAAGCGAATAACCCCAAAAGAGGGGGAAAGATTCAAGGTAAGGGGGTTGGTTATGCAAAGGAAAGGTATTAGCATCCTAAACATCTACGGTACTCCGCAGGAACCTCTTTGAAAAATCTGTATATTTTGTTATAAAAATGTGTTGTATATAAAATGGATGGTGGAGGTGAGAAAAGAAATATTTTTATGATTTTTGCACCTGCCGCGGTTGCGAACCTATAGTGCCTACGTACCACCTTTCTTGCAATAGGGGATCAAGGTACACGTAGTTCCTCTAGAAAAGACTTGTTTGTTGATTGTTTTTAAACAAGGAGACAAGTCGTCATTGTTAGGAGAGAAATCTCGACTAACGCCTACAAGGTGTAAGAAAGATGGACCCTGCATCAACAAGAGTGAGGGTTTGAGAACGCCTCTAGTACTCAAGTGAAAAAGTCGACACCTTTATAACCATAGGGATAGGAGAATGTTGCTCGACTATCAATGAATCATGTCTCACCTTGAAAAAGTTTTGAACGTAAAAGGTGCTCGGGCGCACAAAAGAGTTTGAATGTGTTGAATTGTTTTGTTAATTTTGAAAAATGTCAAAGTATGATTAAGTGAATTGAAGTTTGTTTAAAGAAAAGAAGTTTTAAAAGAAAAGGCACTCGACAAAACCGAGGTTTATTATGAAAGCAGTTTGAGTTTAAAAACAAAGAAGATTTTGAAAATTAAAGAAGATGGGAGGAGATGAAGGGACTATCCTAAAGCATAAGGTAAAAGCTAGGGAAGAGAATCGTCTAACCAACATGAAGCCGATACTTGACATTATAAGCCAATGTAGAATTCTAATTCTTTGGATTGAAACCAAGCAAGCAAAGGTACTATACCTCTTGAAAGAACCAAACTTCAAGTGTTTTAAGTCTTCGCAAAAATTGGGCAGAGTAACGGCTGTATACGGGTGAATTCCAGATTACAAACAAAGTATGTAATCATAATAACCTGCACACAAAACAAACAAACAACCCAATGTCTTGAGGTAAACCTCAAGAACTCTAGACAAAATATCAAATAAAGTCACAAAGTCTCCAAGATAGGCCAAGGTCTCTAATCCTAAGTCCAAGAAGTCCATCACTCCATAATGCAAAGGATAGTAACCATGTAGTCCAAGTATCATTAATGATTTTTATGGTTCATGTTGATTATTAGGTGTCTTTAAAAAGAAAGAAAAGCTCAAGTGAGCAAAATAAAAATGACATAAAAGTAAATGCTCAAGTGAGCAAAGATGAAAATAGCATGAAATGTAAAATGCTAAAAGTAAATGGTACATAAAGCATGAAAATAAAAGCGTAAAGTAAAGTTAATTGTTAGTAATTAGTGGTTAGTTGGATGACCATCCTGAAACTTGCATTTGGAACTAATTAGAGGATTGGTAGAACCAAAGCCTCCACACAACAAGTTGCATTTGCTTTTTGTCAAGTATATCATCCATTTTGGAATTCTCACAAGGCAACATGTAATGATCAACGATGTTTAAGTGATCCGCGTTGACCAAAGGTGTTGTAGATCCATTAGAGGATTGGTAGAACCAAAGCCTCCACACAATGAATCTCAAGGTTATTCGATAAAAGAGATCAAATTAACATACTTGAGCTTGTAATCATAAGTTTGGAACACGAATGATCATTTATTCTAATCGGGACAAAATTTAGCGCTATGTTAAGCAATCGTAAGTGGACTTATGTAGAAGTCACACCTATTTTGAGGCCGGTCAATAGCAATCTATGTACTTCATGTTTGGATAAATGATATAGAGATCACCATCCCTTAACATGTAGCACAATTAAAAAAAAGAAAGGGATAAGATGAAGAGGGAGGGAAATGATAAGCTAATTTGGATCACCATTTCAAAATTCTTTTATCTTTAAATTCAACCACTCCTCTAGATGGATTAAAGCACTAAACATATCATTAATCCAAAGCACCAAAAATGAATTAAATAATTCACTCTTAGGTAGATTTGAATTGATGAACATTTATCCAACTTCATCTACATCACAAAGTCCATTGAGTTTAAAGACAAATTGGACATTTAAAATTGCAATCCAAACCAACAATCAAAAGGAATGAGTAGAAAAAGCATTTTGGATCAAAGCTGCCCCAAAACAAGGCAAAAAAATGCATTATGTCCCTGTGTAAATTGATTGAAATATTGTGTAAATCGATTTACACAGTACAATTTTTAAAAATTTGCGTGAAATTGCATCTGTGCAATCGATTGCACTACAGTGCAAATCGATTGCACACAATAACAGTAGCAAAAACAACATTTTAAAAGGGCAATTTCTTGTTCAAACTTTCTATCAAACACCTTATGATCATGGATCCACTTGAGCACGAAAATTCCATAAAATTATGAGAAAATAACACCATTTGAATCACAAAAGAATGCTCAATGAATCAATCCCAAAGATCACCAAGAGATCACATTGTGAAAGATGAATTATCCAACTTACGAAAGGTAGATCTAGAGAATTATCAAAACAACTTCAAGAATTTGCTTCAATTCAACCACAAGAATCAATTGACCAAGCTTGAATGTAGAGACTTGATGGAGAAAAAGTGTTTCGATGAAGGTTTAGCTCAAAGATTAGTAAGCTTCAATGCAAAGCTTACTAACTTTTTGAAAATGGAGCTTTGAGTGAATTTGGTAGATGGAGAGAATTGAGAGATTTTTTAGCAAGGTGGATTTGGCTATCAAAAGCTTGAAATTTGAATGAGATGAGGGCTCTATTTGTAGAGTTTAGGATTGGGATTAGTGGTAATTGATTCTTGAAGCCAAAATTTGAATTAATGATAATTCTTTCAAATATTAGAGCCAAAATTTGAATTAATGATAATTCTTCTTAAAAATGAAAAATTGGCACTAAAATTTGAATTGATAATACATCTTTCAAAAATGAAGAAAAATTGGAGCCAAAACTTGACAATTTTAAAATGCTGTTTTTTTTCAAATTTCACGCTGTGCAATCGATTGCACTACAGTGCAAATCGATTTGCACAGTGTATCTTTCCAGAAATTGCACAAAATTCACTTTGTGCAATCGATTACACTCTAGGAGCAATCGATTGTACAGTGAAAAAAATGATTTTTTTAAATTCTTTTTCTTTGCAAATAGAGATTTTAGGGAAATAATACCGGAAAACCTTATTTGCCATATGCTTCGACTCGGTACCTACAAAATACAAATATGAAAAGACAAAGACAAATATTTTTTTGTATTTTGATTAGAAGTTAGTCAACAACACAAGAGAAAACTTAAAGATAGGATGCAAATGTGATGAATGATGCTATTTATTAATGATTGTGACTGAATGACAAAATATGGTATGAAAGTGCGACTAAAAAAGTTAGGGGCAAAATTTAGGGTACAACAGCTGCCCCTATTTAATTATCTTTTAGCCAGATAGGCGGAAAGTAATTAAATACAAACAGACCTGAATTTTGTCCCTGATGCGATAAGATGATAGCATATGTTATGAATGAATGCATGGACTCTTTTTTGACATATATATTTTTGAATGATGTATGAGATGAGACAGACTCTGTGGGAATGTGGAAATACTCGAAACTGGAAACTTGTGGTAGTTTAGATGAAATGACGTGGAAAGACACACCGGGGAGAAAGAAGATACTTCTGGATATCTGTCAGGGTGACAAGGAGTAACCAACAATACTTGGAAAAAAGAGATAAAACTCGAGAAGGCAAGCAGCGACATCCAAGAATGGCATTGAATGAGGCGAGCAACTCTCTTGAAAAGACAATCAGAAACATCTAGAAGAACAATAGATGTGGGATGAGACCAAATCTGAAGCTACATCAGAGTCGTTCAGGAAAGACGCTGGACGGAAAAGAAACACGACATCCAATACTGGCTTTGAATGAAGGGAAAACTCAACGTCTAATACTGGCTTTAGACGAGAGAAAAGATCACAACATCTAATACTGGCTTTAGACGAGTGAAAGAGATCTTGACATTCAATACTGGCTTTGAATGAAGGGAAAACTCAACGTCTAATACTGGCTTTAGACGAGAGAAAAGATCACAACATCTAATACTGGCTTTAGATGAGTGAAAGAGATCTTGACATTCAATACTGGCTTTGAATGAAGGGAAAACTCAACGTCTAATACTGGCTTTAGATGAGAGAAAAGATCACAACATCCAATACTGGATTTGAATGAGTGAAAGAGATCTTGACATTCAATACTGGCTTTAAATGAAGGGAAAACTCAATGTCTAATACTGGCTTTAGACAAGAGAAAAGATCACAACATCCAATACTGGCTTTGAATGAGTGAAAGAGATCTTGACATTCAATACTGGCTTTGAATGAAGGGAAAACTCAACGTCTAATATTGGCTTTAGACGAGAGAAAAGATCACAACATCCAATACTGGCTTTGGATGAAAAAAGAGAAACAACTCAAACTGACGTTTGCTTTGGTAGGTGCCAAGTAAGTTGGACTTTGATCTCAAGATGACATGTCAACTGCAACAAGACCTCGAAAAATGCAAATGAGGATGAAACACTCTTGTTATGCATTATGTGTGAATTTTGTTATGCATCATATGTGAATGATTTATGCATGTAATTCTGACGTTTATGACAATGGAGTTTGACTCTTTTGTGGAGAATAGTTTGGAAGTTTGATTCCTCAACACGTAGAACTCTGCCAAATTTGATTGGAAAGAAAAAAAATCTTGCGCCCAAATTTGTCACACTTGAAAACTCTGTTGAATTGATGATCTTCTGAAGAAGGATATGGAGAGTTGCTTGGGGATTTGTCTCAGATTAGATGACTGTTGAAGATAAACTGATCATGGCTTCAATTGAAAGTTGCTGGAAATAAGTTGATCACGGCTTCAGCTCTGAAATGACTATTGGAGATAAACAGATCATGGTTTCAGTTCTTGAAATGGAATGCCCCAGCAAGAGTCTTGAAAATGATCTTCTGGCAAACCAAATCTGAGAAAACTTGCATTGAGCAGTAAATCTTGAATTGATTCGCACCTGGATCTGGAAGATACTTTCCCCTGATAGGGTCACTGACCAAGTTTCTCAACTGTTTGAAATTCCTTGACAAGGAAAGCTTATTTGCAAGCAAATTTGTTTACCCAAACATGGTAATTTTAATGCAAAGTTCATGCAAAAGTTTTGAATTCAAAATCATTTTTGAAATGATGTTATTGGTGTATAGAAAATGCATCACTGGTTAAAACATAGTGGTTTATACTTTTAAAGTGAAAACAAAGGTATGAAACCAAAACAAATGATTCGCAAAAGATCATAGGAGTCAGTTTACGCAACCTTGCTGTAGTATGCTTTCAAAAGAAACCTGGCTTCAATTAGGTCTTTTAAGGGTTGTAACGTGGTCGGGTTCACTGTTTAAGAAATAAAGGATAAAGGCTCAAAGTTTATTTGTACCCAACCCAATCTTCGTGATGTTCTCCATTCCTACGTTCAGTTAATTCAGACTATGCATTCAGGTTCCAAGAGATTTTGGAATTGCACTGATGGCAGCAATGACGATGGCTCAGAAGCTAAAGAATATTGAGAATGAAAATCATTTCTTCTTACATCTTTTTGATGTTTTGAGGACTTTTGTCAACTCTAGTGGAGAATTTTGAGGATTTGAAGACCTCTTTTGATTGAATTTTTTATTCCCAAGTTTTGCCTGAACTGTTTCATTTGAAATTACAGTCAGCGGGATGCCCCAGTTTTTTGCCTAAGTCTCCTTCAGAGGTTTTGACTTAGCGGGACTTCTCTTTTGATTTTTCTTTTCATTTCATTTTTCTTTTTGGGAAGATAATGACTGCCTTGCTCAATGATTATGGGGAACCATCTTTTTCATTTTTGATTTGGGAGCATCATTGACACTTCTTGTTGTATGCAAAGGAAAGCTTGATCGCGACCTTTGTTGAAATGTGTCTTGCACGATTTCTCTTATAATTGAATACACAACCAAATTAACTGAGAACTACCCATCCCCGGGTTAAGATTGCAGGTTTTTCTGTATAGAAAGAAACTCCAACTTCTAGGCTCAAAGGGGTGAACAAGGGATTAACTTCCTTATTACTCCAGTGTTTGGGACTTGAAACAATGCCTGTATATCCTCAGTAAAGTTTTATTCGAAAGCATACCAGCAACAATTATGGGTATTTAGTTTTCATCATCCTCCCTCCAATCTTTTCATAAACAAAAGCTTGATAAAAGGAGTGAACAAGAGAAATATATTTGAAAGCAGTAAATGAAAATGATATGAATCAAAACATTGCAATGCTCATCTCATTAAACTTAACATGAAAGTATAAACATAATTTGAAAGCAACAATTTTAACATAAATAAGGGAAAAATGCAAACATAAAGAAACATGGCCTAGTGACTAATCAGTAACAAGGATGAGTTGTCCTGTCTGAAACACTGGCTTTAGGAAGTGACTTGAGGGTACCCCGACTCATTCTTCAGCCACTTTGTTTTGGCAAAGGATTGTTGATAACATTAGGACCTGCCTCCTTGAAAGTGAGAATATTTGATTTCACCAATTCTTGCACTTTGTTTTTCAAAGCATAGCAGCTCTCTAAATCATGACCGGCAGATCCCTGATGAAATTCACAGTGAAGGTCAGATCTGAACCCGGATGGAGGGGGATTTCGAGGAATCAGAGGCCTAGTCGTAATTAAGCCCTTTTGCACCAATGCAGGATACAATTTAGTGTATGTCATAGGGATGGGATCAAACTGAGCCCTATTCCGATTCTGATTCTGCATAATATTCTGTTGTTGAGGAACCTGAACTAGTTGAGCATTGACCGCAGGAGTAACAACCGCTACTTGTGGTTGATCAGTGTATTGAAGCCTACGGCGAGGTCCTTTCTCTCAGTCGAGACAGCATTGGCTTCTACCTATTTCTTCTTCTGAAAGTTCCCAAGGTATTTCTTTGCACCATTAGAAGATTCAGCAGCTTTAGACACTTTACCATTCTTGATTCCTTCTTCTAATCTTTGGCCAATAGTCACCAGGTCTGTGAAGCTGGACGATACACTACCAATCATCTTCTCCCAAAAGAAAGGGGATAAAGTATCCATGAACAAACCAGTTAACTCTTTCTCTGCCAGAGGTGGTTCAACTTGAGATGCCAGTTCTCTCCATCGTTGAGCATACTCCTTGAAAGATTCTTTCTCATTCTGAAACATATTTTGTAGTTGGAGATGATCAGGTGCCATGTCAAGGTTGTATTTGTATTGCTTTATGAAGGCATCAACAAGATCTTGGAAGCATTGTATACGACCTTTCTCAAGTACCATATACCATTTCAATGAAGCTCCACTCAGACTGTCTTGGAAACAATGGATAAGCAGCTTGTCATTCTTGGTGTAAGCAGACATCTTTCGAAAGTACATCACCAAATGACTTCTTGGACAAGTATGCCCCTTAGATTTCTCTAACTCAGGAGTTTTGAACTTTGCAGGCATGACCAGATCAGAAACTAGGCACATGTTGTTAGCATCAACACTGAAGAACTCATTTCCTTCCATAGCTCTGAGTCTCTTCTCCAAAGTCTGATACTGTTATTTGAACTCTTTAAACTCACCAAAGTCTCCCTGACTCACACTTCGAGGACTGGAAGCATGGTACTCAAAGAGAGAGTTCCTAAAAGCAGCTTGTGCAGCATGTTGACGAGAAGTAGTATGAACGATTGGCCGAGGTTCAGTGAAAACTGGAGCCTGAAAGACTGGTCGGGAAGACTGGCCAACCATTAAAGTAATTGCAACAGGCGAAGCGTAATTATGAGGTAACCCAAACTCTGTCCATGCAGTAGATGTATGCTGGATAGGTTGAGTGTCAACAACAGCAGTTGGGATTTCAGATATCACAGTCCTTCGAGGTGGCTCTCCTCTGGTAATCAGGATTTGCATCATCTCAGTAAGCTTGGCCATGCCCGACTTCAACTCATCGATTTCCATTCTGACTTCCATGTTGTGTTGTTCTTGGTTTTCCATTCTCAATCTGACAGCAGCTCTAGTCCCATAGTTGTGTTGAGGAATCAGCTTGACGGTAGATGACTAACTGGAAGAAAGAAGCAACTGGGAATAAGATCCTGAACAACCTGGATGTATGCAGAATGATGCAGAGGACGCAAATGATATGCAATGTTATGCAATGCACTGTACAGTAACATGATCACATGGTTCAGAGTCACGAGCCTGGACTCAAAGGTACAACCCATAATGTATAGACTAATGGTTATCACCTGTCGAACAAGGTTCTAAGATGTTCCCAGAGTCTACATCCTTCCTTCGGATATTACCAATGTCCCGATTAACTCGGTAATTAGTAATATTCTCAAGAAAGACTCGTCCAAGCGTAGTATCGCGTGACAACTATTTCCGGATTACTCCGTCATAGCTTCCGCACTACACCTAAAATGCCAAGATGGGTTAGGTAATCTACGGTCCTCAGCTTCAGCAGGCTCCCAGGTCGAAAGCAGTACGTCTTCCCAATTACTCGGTAAACGATACTACAGTCAAAGGGGCCTCCACTGAGTGGGGGATCTCATGCCTCCTTTTTTGGGATTACTCCCTCAAAGTTAACATGACTATACCGCCCGTCCTATCTTAAGTTTGCCCAAAGTCCGGGTAGAAGACTTATAAGAAATCCCCAAGCACCCTGTAAACCAAGAAAATCCAGACAAACATATATACAAAATATAACACATAAACACAATAGCACGTATACAGATATAAACAAAGATAAGCTCAACCCACTTAAGGATGGACCAAGAAGAGGTCAATCTGTCCCCAATGAAGTCGCCATTTTTTCTGTAGCGGTAGAAATGTGCAAGACTAAGCCATTGGATTGACTATAATTTATACAAATCAAAATAAAAATCGCCACCGCGCTTTATTGTTTCCAAAGGAATGGGAAAAGAGCGAATAACCCAAAAAGAGGGGGAAAGATTCAAGGTAAGGGGGTTGGTTATGCAAAGGGAAGGTATTAGCACCCTAAACATCTACGGTACTCCACAGGAACCTCTTTGAAAAATCTATATATTTGGCTATAAAAATGTGTTGTATATAAAATGGATGGTGGAGGTGAGAAAAGAAATATTTTTATGATTTTTGCACCCGCCGCGGTTGCGAACCTTTAGTGCCTATGTACCACCTTTCATGCAATATGGGATCAGGGTACACGTAGTTCCTCTAGAAAAGACTTGTTTGTTGATTGTTTTTAAACAAGGAGACAAGTCGTCATTGTTAGGAGAGAAATCTCGACTAACGCCTACAAGGTGTAAGAAAGATGGACCCTGCGTCAACAAGAGTGAGGGTTTGAGAATGCCTCTAGTACTCAAGTGGAAAAGTCGACACCTTTATAACCATAGGGATAGGAGAATGTTGCTCGACTATCAATGAATCATGTCTCACCTTGAAAAAAGTTTTGAATGTAAAAGGTGCTCGGGCGCACAAAAGAGTTTGAATGTGTTGAATTATTTTGTTAATTTTGAAAGATGTCAAAGTATGATTAAGTGAATTGAAGTTTGTTTAAAGAAAAGAAGTTTTAAAAGAAAAGGCACTCGACAAAACCGAGGTTTATTATGAAAGCAGTTTGAGTTTAAAAACAAAGAAGATTTTGAAAAAAGATGAGAAGATTTTGAAAATTAAAGAAGATGGGAGGAGATGAAGGGACTATCCTAAAGCATAAGGTAAAAGCTAGGGAAGAGAATCGTCTAACCAACATGAAGTCGATACATGACATTATAAGCCAATGTAGAATTCCCATTCTTTGGATTGAAACCAAGCAAGCAAAGGTACTAGACCTCTTGAAAGAACAAAACTTCAAGTGTTTTAAGTCTTCGCAAAAATTGGGCAGAGTAACGGCTGTATACGGGTGAATTCCAGATTACAAACAAAGTATGTAATCACAATAACCTGCACACAAAACAAACAAATAACCCAATGTCTTGAGATAAACCTCAAGAACTCCAGACAAAATATCAAATAAAGTCACAAAGTCTCCAAGATAGGCCAAGGTCTCTAATCCTAAGTCCAAGAAGTCCATCACTCCATAATGCAAAGGATAGTAACCATGTAGTCCAAGTATCATTAATGATTTTTATGGTTCATGTTGATTATTAGGTGTCTTTAAAAAGAAATAAAAGCTCAAGTGAGCAAAATAAAAATGACATAAAAGTAAATGCTCAAGTGAGCAAAGATGAAAATAACATGAAATGTAAAATGCTAAAAGTAAATGGTACATAAAGCATGAAAATAAAAGCGTAAAGTAAAGTTAATTGTTAGTAATTAGTGGTTAGTTAGATGACCATCCTGAAACTTGCATTTGGAACACATTAGAGTATTGGTAGAACCAAAGCCTCCACACAACAAGTTGCATTTGCTTTTTGTCAAGTATATCATCCATTTTGGAATTCTCACAAGGCAACATGTAATGATCAACGATGTTTAAGTGATCCGCGTTGACCAAAGGTGTTGTAGATCCATTAGAGGATTGGTAGAACCAAAGCCTCCACACAATGAATCTCAAGGTTATTGGATCAAAGAGATCAAATTAACATACTTGGGCTTGCAATCATAAGTTTGGGCCACGAATGATCATTTATTCGAATCGGGACAAAATTTAGCGCTATATTAAGCAATCATAAGTGGACTTATGTAGAAGTCACACCTATTTTGAGGCCGGTCAATATCAATCTATGTACTTCATGTTTAGATAAATGATATAGAGATCACCATCCCTTAACATGTAGCACAATTAAAAAAAAGAAAGGGATAAGATGAAGAGGGAGGGAAATGATAAGCTAATTTGGATCACCATTTCAAAATTCTTTCATCTTTAAATTCAACCACTCCTCTAGATGGATTAAAGCACTAAACATATCATTAATCCAAAGCACCAAAAATGAATTAAATAATTCACTCTTAGGTAGATTTGAATTGATGAACATTTATCCAACTTCATCTACATCATAAAGTCCATTGAGTTTAAAGACAAATTGGACATTTAAAATTGCAATCCAAACCAACAATCAAAAGGAATGAGTAGAAAAAGCATTTTGGATCAAAGCTGCCCCAAAACAAGTCAAAAAAATGCATTATGTCCCTATGTAAATCGATTGAAATATTGTGTAAATCGATTTACACAGTACAATTTTTAAAAATCTGCGTGAAATTGCATCTGTGCAATCGATTGCACTACAGTGCAAATCGATTGCACACAATAACAGTAGCAAAAACAACATTTTAAAAGGGCAATTTCTTGTTCAAACTTTCTGTAGCGGTGAAAATCGGAGATCAAGCTATTAATTAACTTGACTCACAAAAAGCAAGAGTCGCCACCGCGCTTTATTATTTCCAAGGGAAAAGGGAAAAGAGCGAAATAAAACCCTAAAGTACGCAATGTAAAATAAGACTTAAAAGTAATAAAAAATACAATGCGTTTTTGAAAGAGATCGAGAGTTCGGGGGTTGGTTATACAATGGGAAGGTATTAGCACCCAATGCATCTGCGGTACTCCGCATGAACCTTTTGAAATATCTGTTTTTTGGTTAAAAAATTGTTTGTTTGATTAAAATGGTTCGTTTGGCTAAAAAATGGGTACGAACGAGATTTTGAAGATACGACGACCTAATGTCGAAGTTTTGACTTAAAAGGTGTGAGTTTGAAAATGAAGTCTTTTGGGAAAATTATCTTAAGTTTGGAAAAATAATAAATAAGCAAAAAATGAATGAGGGTATTCGCACGATTGTATGAGATATGTTCGATGACATGAAGTCAACAAATTTAATTCTTCCCCTTGGAGTTTAGACGGGCGAAAGATACGAAGATTAAATGATCGAGAATAGAATTAATTAAAATGACAATTAAACAATTAAATAACAAAAATTAAATAGAAGAATAATTTACACTGACATGTATTTTGGAATAATTAAATAAGTAACAAAAATTAAATAAAAAGTTAATTTATAAACGCATGTACTTTTTATATTGTATTGTTCGATATTTTTTTTAAGCGAGAATTAAACAACCTGATAACTAAAATAATTTAGTTAGATTAACTAAAAACCAAATAAAAAATGAATAAACTGTAAAATCTAATCTAACTAAAGTATGGAGTGCTAATTGGCATGAAGAGGTGTCAAGTTAGAATACTATGTTCAAGAGACCCTAAATCAAATAAACCTTAATCTAATTTACACATGAAAAAAAAACTGCATTATTAAAGTAAAAAAATATAAATTAGAAAAAACAAGGTTAAAAGGGGCACTGCATCATGGATAGTTTCTTTTCAGTAAATTTGTTATGTTTGACTCTTCCAAGTTCCAACTTCTAATAATAAGCATATATCATATGGCATAAGATTATTAAATAACAATAGAAACTAATAATAACTTAACGAAAGAAGAAAAAAAAATAGAAACTAACAACACATATCCAATTCTATCTCATAAGCCCATTGTTTCTCAAAGTTTAGAAAAAACCCACCACTCTTCTTTTAAATACTCTTTCTCTCTCTTTCTTTCTCGATCCACCCTCTACTCTCAGAATCAAACATCAAAAATTTAAAGAATAACAAAAAAATGTTTACCTACCACAGAAGTTTGGTAAGGCACGCGGAGGCTAGAGCACCACGGTGGTTATGTTGGCTTGCAGATGGAGAGCAGAGCTGCTACGACGCGGTGGTTAGGAAGCTTCAGACGGTGATGTTCGGTACGGCAAGTTACGGTTCAGATCTTAAAGATGATAATGAAGTGTGCATCGGACTTCATGGTGGTACAAGGTAAGACCCATGGTTGTATGTTTACATCTGTTTTGTCAGCTAGAGAGAAAGACCCGTGGAGATAGATGGAGCTGTTGCTGAGTTGGTACAAAGACGGAAGAACGCGATGGATTGGCCAAAACCGCCGAAAGATGGCGCGGGGGTGCTGAACACGAATCCAGCACCATGGCCACTGTTACCACCATCTGCAGCATTAACATTAATATTAGCATTAGCATTCCAAGCCATCATTCTATGCAATCGGCTATTATCATGTTCTTCTTGATGCCGCTGCTGCTCAGACCACATGTTGTTTGATCCACCACCGTCGAAACCGAGTGAGGAGTTTCCGGCGAAAAGTACTTGGTAATTGTGGTGGTGGTTTTGAGTTTGATGGTGCAGCATAATAGGATCTTGAAAAGATTTGCAAGGAGAGGCGGAGATCTTGCTGTGAGTTGCTTTTTGTTATTATTATTTTTTTATTTGTTGTGATGGGTCACGGAAATGAAAGTAACAAAGGGTTATTGAAGGTTGGAATATTGAAGGAAGTGTGGAAAGGGGTAGTCAAACAGAGGTGAGGGGTTTGAACGGACTAAGTTCATGTATTGAAGGTGTGTTGTGTTTATATGATTATGTGGTGCTGTTGGTGTAGATTGAAGGGTAGTTACTGTGAAGAATTGAAGAGAGGAGATGGGCTATGCGTAGAGAATGAGGAGAGTGTATGCAAAGTGCTAGAATGGTATAGAGAGGTAGATTGTGATAGAGATATTGATATTTGGTACCTTTGTTTTAGAACCACAAACTCAAATTTTAACAAAGGGTTGTAATGAAGTTATGAATCAGAGGGCGAGAAAAAGAGAGAGAGGAAAGAGGCTCGAAATCAGAGGGAGTTTTATGCTGGCTTTGTCGTTAGGTGTGTTGTGTGTTGTAGAAAGGTTAATGAGATAAAGATAAAGGATGTTGTGTTGAGTGAAGAGAGGAGGGAAAGTGTGAGTGTTGGATGGATGCAGGCGGGAGTTTTTTGATTGTGGGGGGAAAGATTGTGTGGATTGAAAAAATAGGAGGGATGAAAAACATATACTGTGAATTTTTTTGGTTTTTGTTTATATGTATCAATCCTCAACTTCATCCAACAACCAATGAAAATCAAGCATAATATATTTAATTTTTTTTTTGACTAAAAAGCCCTTTAATGACAAAAATAAAAATAAAACTTGAAAGTATAAAAAAACTCAATTTAAAATGATTTTTTTGAATATTTTATGAATAAAAAATAAAGACACAAAATGACCGAAAACGATAAAAATCGGACGAAAATTTATCCGAAAAATAAAATGAACACATTAAAATAATCTACATGTCACAAAGATTAAAGAAAAAATATTCAAGAAGTCAAAAACCAAAAATAAAATAATAATAAAAATATCAGACTAAACAGACGTTTAAGGTTAACACGAGACTTCGAACTGTACCGAAAAATAAAGCGAGCATACCGTCATAATCTACGCGAAGCGCAGATTCATAAAATGATCGGTAAAAGGTGAAAACTTGAAATATTTTCTCGCTAATTTCCCGCATAGTGTCGAATCGCTTTTAAGAGTAGGTCTATAAAACCAAAATATTTTTATTATTGACATATAAACAACTTGGAGCAATGCAACAAATGAGTAAATAGATAAAAATGCATGAAGCAAAATGCCGGGTATTTTACAACTGAAAGACGATGCAAACTTTGATTTAAATTGACTTTTCTGATCAACTTAAATACAACTAATGATGCAAAATATGATGAATGAAGATATTTACTAATGATTGTGACCAAATGACAAAATATGGTATGAATGTGCGACTGAAAAAATTAGGGGAGAAATTTGGTGTGCAACAGTTGTGCCTTGATGAATCAGTCTTCAAGAATCCATAATCAACCGTACTTCTGGCTTGAGAGATTCTGAACCCTAATCGAGGCATGACGCCTGATGCTCTTGATTCAGATCTGTTTCCTGCAAATGAAATCAAAGAAACAAAAAACACACACTTCGTGCTTGATTAGAAGTTAGTGATACATAGGCTAAGAATGTTCAAAATATTTGACAATTTATGCATAGTCAAAGCTCGAAGGTGAGACGTTAAAACCGACCGTATTTCGTGACCTTGACTTATCTTGAAAAAATGCAAAAAAATAAAAATGGGATCTTAAGTCAAAAATTGGGGTACAACAGCTGCCCCTATTTAAGTTTCTTCTATCTGGAGATATGAAGATTGAGATCTTCATTTCGACGAGATTGAAGGGACTTAAATATAGAATACACAATTTTGGCCTTAAGATACCGCGATTATGTTTACGATATGATATGAATGTGATGTTTTGAATTTTATGGGGAATGACGCCATATGAGACAGACTATGCTGGAGAAACCAAGCACATTATACAGTAATCCCACAGAGGAAGAGGTTGTAACTCCACTGGGGAAACAAAGTCATAGACTTCAAATGAGAGACTCTTGAATGATTTACATCAGTGTTGAGACTGGAAAAGGTAATGATTTACATCAGTACGAAGACTGGAAAAAGGTAATGATTTACAACAGTACTGTGACTGGAAAAGGAAATGATGGACATCAGTACTGAGACTGGAAAATGATTGACATCAGCACTGTGACTGGAAAACAAAATGATCGACATCAGCACTGTGGCTGGAGATAAACATCTCTGATTTCTGAATTTTACCAAGAACGGTAACACATTTCTTCTTTAACCAAGATATCGCTTGAAAAGGATAAAATAAACAAACTTCCCTGTTGTACCCCAAAATTTGCCCTCCCATATTCATCAAGAATTGCCAAGTCAAGGTCACAAAAGTCCCCCAGGGTTGTGCAGCTCAACTGTCTCCTATACAGTCAAAACTAGGGTTTGAGTTCTGGTCAAGCAAATGAACTTTTCAAAGGCCCAATCAAGTCTCATATGCCTACAAATGTGGTCAGGCATCCTCATGTCAAGTTTCAAGGCATTCAGCTCAAAATTGCACAGTCAAAACCCTAGATTGCACTACAGTCAACTGTAGGGGCAAAATAGTCATTTGACAGTCAAAAGTTCAAATTTTTGGTCAATATATCATTTTGAAGCCACAAACATCATTTGATCAATGCTTGATCATGATTCTCAAAATTTGGCTCAGAATTCATCAAAGATGCAAAAGTTGCTATATTTGGACAGCTGAAAAAGTCAACTGAAATTGACCAGGGCATAACTTTCACATGGATTATCAGAAAAATTCCATCCAAAGCTCATTTTGAAGAGAAGGACATTTCCTACAATTCATCTTCATGTTCCAAGTCCAAGAAATGCACTCACAAAAAGTTATCAATTTCAACATTATAGGTCATTTTCAAAAGTCAACAAAAAGTGACTTTAAGTCAAAGGCCATAACTTGAGATTGGTAAATCAAAATGACATGGGACCAAAAGCATTGGTTAAAGGACTCAAAGACCTTTCCAAAATGTCCAAGAACATGTGAAAAGCTTAAAAATTGACCAAGTTATGCCTTGTGGAAGTTGGGAAATTTTTGGAAATTTTTGAAAGTCAACATTGATGCAAAAGGCTTAAAAATGCAAATGGGCCTATTTTCCTTCCAAATTTCTTCATGCCAAGCCTATGCACGACCACTAGGCCCAAAGGGAAGTATTCTCATATTTTTTTATTATTTATTTGAATTAATATTAATTTATATTCATTTAAATGATTTTAATATATGAAAAATATCAAACTAACCTAAAAAATCTTTTTATGCACATTATAAGGTCAATATTTCGTGCTTAATTGATTAGGGCAAGTTTTGATGAGATTGGATCATGATTGAACACAAAAGCCATGGAAAAAGATTCAAAAGGATATTAACAAAATCAAATATTGGAAATCATAATTGCAAGAGATTTTTGTTGAAATTGTTAACCTAAATCACTCTATACATACACAGCAACATAACCCTAATGAGAGGAGACTAAAGCTACGCTCAGAAAGCAAAAACACAAACTTGAAAATTGTCCAAAAACTCAAATACTGAAATCAAGGTTTGAAGGTGATTCAAGCTCCAATTTGTATTTCAATAGCATCCTGAGATATCCCAAAACGTTTCTCAATCAAAAACAACAAGTCAAACACATTGAAACGGTATCAAAAAGTCAAACTGTACCAAGAACATCTCGAAATCGCATAGCATGATTTAGACATCCTTTTGCATTTTTGTTTGTATATTCTTACTCCTTGTGAAGTTTGTGAACTAACCATTATAGTTAATTGAATTTTTGTGGCATAAACATGAATCTACCATGAATGGTCTTTAGGGTTTCAGGAATTCAAAAAGGGGGTTTCCCAATACAAGTAAAATTAGGCCATCTGGATACCATGGTTGAGTTCAGCTCCCCAAGACGAAGCAATTTGAACCCTCGCGATAAATTTATGGTGTCCATATTCCTAATCGCTATTTTTCAGTAGGTACCTTTCTGCAACGCGTTAAAACCGTTGCCATATTGTTTTTATTTTCAGGCACGCGAAGAAGACAACATCGTGTCAGCTACTGGTTCGCTGGTTTGAATTTGGCGCGTTTCCTCCACTAACTTTCACTTTTCTTTTATATTGTTTAAATGTTATTATATGTTAAAAGAATTCCAAGTGATCCAGTGGCAGGTGGAAACGTTTGCATTGTTCATGACCTGGGTTCGAACCCCAGGTCTTACAAATCTTCATATTATTTTTCCAATGAAACTCCTATGCGCTTCAGTAATGTAGGCGTATGATATACCATCACCATCCAATCACACACGTGTCCAGGAGAGGCAGACCAAGGGCTCAGATCCCAGGCCTATGGTGAACGTGGTCAACGCACTAGCACCCAATCCAAAAAGTCAACAAATGGCAAGCTTAATGGGCCAGAATTCCCAGGCCTACACCTCCACTTTTGGGGCAACACCCCACCCTGGTTTGATTTTCTTTTCTTTTTGTTGTTTTAATTATTGTATTATATTATTTTTATTGCTTTAATTAATTAATTTATTTTTTCTATAAAATATAAAAACATTATAAAAATCAGAAAAAGACCAAAAATAATATTTATTTTATTATAATTATTTTATTAGCGTGTAAATAAATTAATTTCAAATTAGGTTTAGTTTATATTTTTTCCATAATAAAAATCCAAAAATGTAGAATTAGGTTAATTGCTATTTTTTTAGTCCTTTTAATATTTTTCCCTTTTTTAGAATAATAATAATTATTTATTTATTTATTTTCTTATTTAAATTGTACATAAACGAATTAGGTTTAATTTAGGTTGTATTTTAATTCTTTCTCAATAACTAAAAAATACTAGAATTAGGGTTTGCCGTTTAATTTAAATCTCAATTAATTTCTTTTTTTCATTAAATCTAAAAAACATAAAAATACCTAAAAACATTTTTCTTCTTAATTTTAATTTTAATTCCTCTTTATTTAAATTAATTCATTAATGTTAACTATTGTTTGTAAAAGGGTCCAACGCCCTAGTTTTATTTTAATTCCTTTATTTTCGCGCATTTATTTTATTATCGCTTATTATAATTATGTAATTGTCCCTAAGCCATGTAATTTACCTTTCGCACTTTATTTTCTTCGCATTATTTATTTTTCCGCTAAATCGGGTCCGGTTTAATTTTGGCGATGTGGACCCGCGCCATTTGTAATAGTTTAGCTTTATTTCCTCGCAATTTATAACTGTTAAATATGCATGCAAGAATGAATGGACTTAAAATAAAATCAAGCGTAGAACACGACAAACATGACAAGACAAATGAACTGAAACATGACACACGAATCGCACACACCACCCCTAGGGTACGCCTCACTGTTGCCTTTCGAAAGGTGGTCGTCGAGTAGAAAACGTCTTAGTAAGTCCTCATGATCCGGGAACCTGGCATGAGGGTAGCTTCTAAGGTGTCTTCCCATTGCTCTGGTGATCACCATGTCCCTAAAATCGAATTGACCCGAACACCTCCAACGGTGGTGCTACCTACCTCTCAATGGTGGGATAGCATTACTTTAAAGGACATTTACACAGACGAATTCTTTAGGGTAGGTAGGTTCTCAAGGATACTTGCTCTAACTTCAAAAACAAACAAAAATCTTTTCACCAAACACATTTTCAAAAGCTTTCAAAGCAAACTTTTCAAACACTCTGACGTATGAGTCGATCTGAATTTTTTCAAAGAAACTTTTAAACCCACATTGAAAAGCAAACAAACTATTTTTGAAAACACATTGAGCAAGTATCTAAGAGCCCATGGATAACCATGGATAGAAAGGGTGCTAACACCTTCCCTTTCTATAACCTACCTCCCGAACCGAGAGCGATCTCTTTTAAGGAATTTTTCTGTGCTTTTGTCCTTTCCATTTGGAGAAAATAAAAGACGGTGGCGACTCTTGCTTCCGCGACATTTCGCGAACCAGCTTTAAAACAGTCAGTTCCAGATCCACCGACCACAGAACTGGCGACTCTGCTGGGGAAATCTTATAAAGTGAGGTGTACCTTAGGACTAAGATCACTGTGTTTTCAATTGCTTTCCTTGTGTGCTTTAAATTGTGGGTTGCTTGGGAGTTCTATAGATCCTAACCCGGATCTGGGGGATACCTTCTTAGAAAGTAGCAACAAGGCTGTGAGGGAACTGTGCGGGGTATACCGACACGGTTGAAACAGTCTGCTACGTTGATGTGGCACTTTGGTGTGTACCGGTAACCCTTGAGTTCAGTCAAGGAGAGTACGGGGCCTCCGCGTGGTGTCGTGAAGCATCAAAAGACCTTAGGAACCTTAATTGAACTATCTTGGCCTCTTTAGGGTAGTGAGATAACTGACTTTGGTGCAGTCCGAGGTTGGTTGATACTCGATACTACGCTCAATTGAGGGTTGCTTTCCTGGAATATTTCGGTTGCCAGTTCAGTGGCTAAACCGAAACGATGAACAATAAAAGCAATCCCGTGATATTGGGAACCTTAGAACCCAGTTACTTTGATTAGGACAGGTTGAACCCACCAACTTCAAGAGGGTACTACCCAAACCTCATACTGGCCTTAAACCTTAAGGGCTTCTCTCGTGTGACTTGTGTGCCTTCGTACTTGACTATCTGCATGCTTGTTACCTGACACTTGTTTCTTGCAGGACTCATAACAGAGTACCCTAAGTTTCTTGCAGGTTTTGGTTGGTGGTCCTTAATTGGGACTCATGACAGGGTTACCTACATTACCCCATACATACCATAACATCATACCATTGCATACATCCTAACCTATTTCAAGGACCACAAGGGCTTGTGATGCAGGTCATGGTGAATCAACTGTCCCAGCAAGGGGCAAAGAGGATTTATTTTCCTCTAGCCAAGGTTGTCAGGGGCTATGACCCACTGGATATGGTGAGCCTTTGACCCTTGAAGAAGGGCTCTCAACAAAATGAAGTACCTTCAATCAAGTTACCGGCTTGCAACTCTAACAAGTGCAACTCTAACAAGTTTCTCTGTTTATCCCGCGAGATCCTTGAAATCATTGCATGCATGTCATACATCTCATTGCATTGCAGGTATCCCTTTGACAGGTTGCTTACCCTTCTCCGCTGTTTATTTCAGCCGATCGTCATGAATCCTGGATCATCAGCTGAACAGTCCATCAAGGATCTCCAGGCTCAGAACGCCCAGTTCCAAGAGCTGATCCTGAATTTGACCCAGGGGCAACAGGACCTGAAGGCTCTGCTTTTGAAGAAGGACAAGAAAAAGAAGAGGACTGTTCTGTTCAGCCCTAGACGCAGATTTGGGAATACACCACAAGTTGAAGCTGAGAGGACAACCCCATCTGTGGGGAAAAGCAGTCATGAGAGAGAGGTTCCCAGTCCAGTGGTCTCCGACAACGAGACAGATTTTGATGAAGAGCAGTACCCTCCTGCTGATGACAGATACAAGCAACTGGAGGACAGAGTGAAAGCTATGGAGGTTCAACAGGTACCTGGGCTGGATTTCGGAGATCTGGGTTTGTCGACTGGTGTGATTATCCCACATAAATTCAAAGCACCAACTTTCTCAAAGTATGACGGGGCGTCTTGTCCCAAGCTGCACTTAAGGTCCTATGTTCGGAAGATTCAGCCGTACTCTGCGGACAAGAATCTATGGATCCACTTCTTCCAGGAGAGTCTTTCAGGGACTCATCTCGAATGGTTCTATCAGCTGGATGGGACCAAAGTTCGTAACTGGGAGGAGCTGGCTACTGCTTTCTACAAGCAGTATCAGTATAATGCCGACCTTGCCCCCACACGTACTCAACTCCAGGGTATGTCGTTAGGTGCAAGTGAAGGTTTTAAAGAGTACGCGCAGAAGTGGAGAGACCTGGCTGGCAGGGTGCAGCCACCTTTGACTGATCGAGAGTTAGTGGACATGTTCTTGGGGACCCTATCTGGGCCGTTCTTCAACCACCTCATTGGTAACTCATCTGCTGGATTTACCGACCTCATCCTGACCGGCGAAAGAATTGAAGCTGGTATCAAGAGCGGGAAAATTCAAGAGGCCACACCTTCGGATATTCATAAAAAGCCTTACACGGGAAAGAAGGAATCTAATGCTGCATACGGTCAAAAGGATCGCCGTGATCAACATGCAGGGGCAGTCATGATCTCTGGTTCTGCGCCACGCCGTCAACCACAAAGGGGAAACCAGCAAAGGCCGGACGGGCCTAAAAGGCAGTTCACCAATATTAACATGCCATGGTCGCAAGCACTGCAACATATGTTGAAGATGAACCTGATTACAGTGATCAACCCTCCTGCCAATCCTAAGACCTCCTCTCCTAGCTACGATTCAGAAGCCAGATGCGCTTATCACTCCGATAGCCCAGGGCACGATACTGAAGACTGTTGGGCACTAAAGTACAAAATTCAGAACATGATCGATGCCAAAGAGATCGAATTCGAGCCTGCTGAGACTCCCAACGTGATCAATGCTCCATTACCAAAACATGGCTAGGATTGAGAATTTCTTTTGTTCATTTGAATTCAAGTTGTATTTTCCTTTCTTGTTCAGATAAACAATTATTATGTTAAACTCTTTTATTTCATGAATGCATTACACATGTCTGTCTTGATTTAATTATGTTTACTACGCTTAAAACTGCTTTCATATTTTTGCGATGATCAACTCTTAACTGAAAATTCTAAACCTCTTGAGGGAGGATGACGAAAACGATACCACAATTTACAGTATGCTTTTGAACAGACCCCGCTGATGAGGTACTGGCATTGTTTCAATTCCTAAACACTGGAGTTATAAGGATGATAATCCCTCGTCAACCCATCAGAGCCAAAGAAGTAGGAGTTTCTATTTTCGAAATTCAAAACCCTTCATCATAACCTGGGGCAGGGTAGTTCTCTCAGTTGATCCAAGTGCATAACGAATGGCACCAAAGAGGTCCTTAAATAAACAAAAGACAGTGATGGTTCAGAACAATCAAAAGGACAGGCAGTCATTATCAAAAAAAAAAAAAATCATAAACGAAAAGCCCAAGAAGTCAAAACCTGTAAAAGGGACTTATGAAACTGGGGCATCCCGCTGACTGTAAATCCAAAAAAGGAAACAGTTCAGGCAAAAAAGAAAGGGATAACAAAAATCAAGCGAGAAGTCTTACAACCAAAGCAAAAATGACTACCTGTTCAGGATAAATCATCAATATCTGAACCATTAGTGGTATATCAAAGCAAAGACTCAAACAAGGTCTAACGCACGATCAACTGAGTTTAGGTTTGGAGAATATCACGAAGAGCGGGTGGGTACAAATAATTCGAGCCTTTATCCTTTGTTTCTTAAACCGTGAACCCGGCCACGATATAACCCTTAAAAGTCCTAGCTGAAGCATGGGTTAGTTCGAAAGCATACTGTTACGAAGGTATCCTGACTCCTGAAGGTTTGCTGTAAAATATTGAGTTGACATCGCACTATATTACAAAAATGCATTTTCAAAATTCAAGACATACATAGACTTTTGCATTCTTAAAATAACTTTGTTTGCATATGACTATTTGTTTGAACAGCAGGGAAATTCGCACGATGAACACCTTGTGAACAGAAGTACCTCCAATCAAGGGGCACAGTAGGAGCATTGCCCATTACCTGGGGCATGGCAAAATACTTCCAACAGGGGCAACTCCCTACATTCGGAGAGCGTGGACATAGTCGAAAAATACTGCGCATAATCAAAGACCCGCTAGGTTGACACACCTAGGCAAAATAAGGGCTTCCCGGCGAACCAAAAGGGTTCGGGCAAAAATAAGGGATTAAAATGAAAATATGTACACCCGGCAAGTCGAAAACCTGAAAAGGAGGCTTGGGCAAAAATGGGTATCCAGGTGGACTGAAAACCCGAAAGGGCGGTCCAGGCAAAAGATAGGGATCAAAGCGTACGACTATGTCCCGGCATCTCGAAGATTTGTCAATCACCCACACAGGTATCCTCTTCCCTCATCTCCGAAACAGGGGCAATAATGAGTTATCCAGGCGATCCAATTGCTCTGTCAACCAAAATACAAAGGAAAGATCAACATAAGGATGATCACCATCTACCTTCATAAATTCCAGATCGTGGGTTAACGTCCGAGACCAAACAGGACAATTATCCACTTAATCAAAATCATGCAACCCAACACCGGTTTCTGCTCAACCTTCAGACAAAGTCATACACAGACCCCTCCTCCATAAGATGACCTAACCCCGGTTCATCAAGAAGTTTTACACAAACTTATCCCGAAGCAACCTTACCCCGGTTCCTCCAGAAGTTTTTACACAAACTTATCCAAGTAACCTAACCCCGGTTCCTCATGAAGTCTTACATGGACCTATCTCAAGATGACCTAACCCCGGTTCATCAAAGTTTTTACACAAACTTATCCCGAAGCAACCTTACCCCGGTTCCTCCAGAAGTTTTTACACAAACTTATCCAAGTAACCTAACCCCGGTTCCTCATGAAGTCTTACATGGACCTATCTCAAGATGACCTAACCCCGGTTCATCAAAGTTTTTACACAAACTTATCCAAGTAACCTAACCCCGGTTCCTCATGAAGTCTTACATGGACCTATCTCAAGATGACCTAACCCCGGTTCATCAAAGTTCTACACAAACTTATCCAATAACCTTACCCCGGTTCCTCCAAGAGTCTTACATGGACCTATCTCAAGATGACCTAACCCCGGTTCATCAAAGTTCTACACAAACTTATTCCAGTAACCTTACCCCGGCTCATCAAGAAATCTCACACGGATCTATCTCAAGGTAACCTAACCCCGGTTCCCCCAGAAGTCTCACAGGGACTCGTCTCCAGTAACCTTACCCCGGTTCGTCAAGAAATCTCACATGGATTTACCCCAAGGTAACCTAACCCCGGTTCCTCTAGAAGTCTTACATGGATTTTAGTCCAAGATAATCTCACCCCGATTCATCAAAAAGTTTTACATGAACTTACCTCACCAAGAAACCCTACACAGGTTCTCCCTTTCCAAAAACGAAGTTTTACACGAACTCATCATCAAAGTAATCCTACCCAGGTTCCTTCTCCATTTCAGATACGGTTTTTACACGAGCTCATCAGCAGGCAACCCTACATAGGTTCCCTCCTTCAACTTATAACGTTACAGTTCAAAATCTCCCCAGGAGAATCCGATTCAGTTCCCCAGGAAAAGTTGAAATCCATATCCCCGAGCAGTAAGCGTATCCCCGGTAGATTCTGGAAACTTACCCCTCGCAGAGCACGAACGCGTCGTCCCGGCTTGATTTAAAGAGTTATTTCCGTAACAGGATATAACTGGGTTATCCTCAGCCAAAAGCCACGGAAAAAGCGCCCTCGGCAAAGTATCTTCCTACCCCCAGCGAAGTCTATCAACACTTCCAGCACAACAAGGATATCCCCAGCGGAGGTACCTTCATCAACTCAGCAAAGCAACGCTATCCCCATAGAGTAGCACTCCCCAGCATGATCACTAGAGTATCTTTTCTCCCGCAGAATTATTTCATTTGCCAAGTTTATTCCTCAACGGAGTTATCTTCTCCTACCGGTATTCTTGCAACGATCATCCGCAGCGGAAGCAAAATCTCTTCTTCAACATCAGCCCAGGATATGACTTCCCGGCACCCGTCAAGGATTTGTTTTCCTAGACGAAAACATACATGAATCATCACATACATTATTATAGCATGCATGTACACATCATATCATATAAATCGTATCCATGTTTGCTTGATCCATATCATGCATCGCATATAACTGACCTTTACCTTGCAGGAAAGATGCAGTTGAGATTCTCAAACATATTTCAAGGACTTCCCTGGTCCAGTTAAATCGACTCCAAACAGATTTTTCTGATAAAGACTCAGTGAAAGTTCTCTTGTGGTCCCCTCTCCGACGGTGAGCGTGAGGTGGTAATTCCTTTTTCAAGATGTTTTCCTCTCCGACGATGAGCGTGAGGTGATAGTCTTTTGTGGTCCCCTCTCCGACGGTGAGCGTGAGGTGGTAATTCCTTTTTCAAGATGTTTTCCTCTCCGACGATGAGCGTGAGGTGATAGTCTTTTGTGGTCCCCTCTCCAACGGCGTGTGAGGTGGTAATTCCTTCTTCAGATGTTCTCCTCTCCGGCATGAGCGTGAGGTGATATTCTCTTATGGTCCCCTCTCCAACGGCGTGTGAGGTGGTAATTCC
The DNA here is from genome assembly GCA_948472305.1 of Vicia faba. Taxonomy (NCBI): domain Eukaryota; kingdom Viridiplantae; phylum Streptophyta; class Magnoliopsida; order Fabales; family Fabaceae; genus Vicia; species Vicia faba. The sequence goes on along the minus strand of OX451739.1, from coordinate 1,363,196,971 downwards.
TTCTTCAGATGTTTCCCTCTCCAGCATGAGCGTGAGGTGATATCTCCTTTCAGATTATAATTTCCTATAGTTCTCTCTCCAGCGGTGAGTAAGGTGACTCCCTTCGAGATTATAATGTCCTTTGGCTCTCTTCCTGACACTACGAAGATGGTAATCCTCATCAAGATTTTCTCAACGAGCGTTGTTGAAGTTAAAATCATCCAAGGTTCACTTATCATTCAGGCTAAGGCAGTAACCATCCCTGGTTCATTCATCAACGTTTGAAGCTCCAGACCTCAGTTCCTGTAACCAGTCAGGACATATCTATATCAAGCATCTAAAATCAGCTCCTGCGACGTGTCAGGTACTCATTTTTCTGTTTTGCAGGTATGCAGGTTCTCGCTAAGGAATCTCCTACGCGATCGACGTCTAGATGGCATCTATAAGCCCATCATCCTATCCAGCAATCTCTAAATGGCATCTATAAGCCCATTCCCCCATCACCGTCACTATGTGAGCGCAAATTTCTGGGCACTTTAGTGTTCAATCATCTTTTACCCTCGGATTACGAAAGGCACGTCAGCCAATCTGCATCCTCAGGTCTAAGAAGATTGAACAGGGGCAACTGTTGTACCCCAAAATTTGCCCTCCCATATTCATCAAGAATTGCCAAGTCAAGGTCACAAAAGTCCCCCAGGGTTGTGCAGCTCAACTGTCTCCTATACAGTCAAAACTAGGGTTTGAGTTCTGGTCAAGCAAATGAACTTTTCAAAGGCCCAATCAAGTCTCATATGCCTACAAATGTGGTCAGGCATCCTCATGTCAAGTTTCAAGGCATTCAGCTCAAAATTGCACAGTCAAAACCCTAGATTGCACTACAGTCAACTGTAGGGGCAAAATAGTCATTTGACAGTCAAAAGTTCAAATTTTTGGTCAATATATCATTTTGAAGCCACAAACATCATTTGATCAATGCTTGATCATGATTCTCAAAATTTGGCTCAGAATTCATCAAAGATGCAAAAGTTGCTATATTTGGACAGCTGAAAAAGTCAACTGAAATTGACCAGGGCATAACTTTCACATGGATTATCAGAAAAATTCCATCCAAAGCTCATTTTGAAGAGAAGGACATTTCCTACAATTCATCTTCATGTTCCAAGTCCAAGAAATTCACTCACAAAAAGTTATCAATTTCAACATTATAGGTCATTTTCAAAAGTCAACAAAAAGTGACTTTAAGTCAAAGGCCATAACTTGAGATTGGTAAATCAAAATGACATGGGACCAAAAGCATTGGTTAAAGGACTCAAAGACCTTTCCAAAATGTCCAAGAACATGTGAAAAGCTTAAAAATTGACCAAGTTATGCCTTGTGGAAGTTGGGAAATTTTTGGAAATTTTTGAAAGTCAACATTGATGCAAAAGGCTTAAAAATGCAAATGGGCCTATTTTCCTTCCAAATTTCTTCATGCCAAGCCTATGCACGACCACTAGGCCCAAAGGGAAGTATTCTCATATTTTTTTATTATTTATTTGAATTAATATTAATTTATATTCATTTAAATGATTTTAATATATGAAAAATATCAAACTAACCTAAAAAATCTTTTTATGCACATTATAAGGTCAATATTTCGTGCTTAATTGATTAGGGCAAGTTTTGATGAGATTGGATCATGATTGAACACAAAAGCCATGGAAAAAGATTCAAAAGGATATTAACAAAATCAAATATTGGAAATCATAATTGCAAGAGATTTTTGTTGAAATTGTTAACCTAAATCACTCTATACATACACAGCAACATAACCCTAATGAGAGGAGACTAAAGCTACGCTCAGAAAGCAAAAACACAAACTTGAAAATTGTCCAAAAACTCAAATACTGAAATCAAGGTTTGAAGGTGATTCAAGCTCCAATTTGTATTTCAATAGCATCCTGAGATATCCCAAAACGTTTCTCAATCAAAAACAACAAGTCAAACACATTGAAACGGTATCAAAAAGTCAAACTGTACCAAGAACATCTCGAAATCGCATAGCATGATTTAGACATCCTTTTGCATTTTTGTTTGTATATTCTTACTCCTTGTGAAGTTTGTGAACTAACCATTATAGTTAATTGAATTTTTGTGGCATAAACATGAATCTACCATGAATGGTCTTTAGGGTTTCAGGAATTCAAAAAGGGGGTTTCCCAATACAAGTAAAATTAGGCCATCTGGATACCATGGTTGAGTTCAGCTCCCCAAGACGAAGCAATTTGAACCCTCGCGATAAATTTATGGTGTCCATATTCCTAATCGCTATTTTTCAGTAGGTACCTTTCTGCAACGCGTTAAAACCGTTGCCATATTGTTTTTATTTTCAGGCACGCGAAGAAGACAACATCGTGTCAGCTACTGGTTCGCTGGTTTGAATTTGGCGCGTTTCCTCCACTAACTTTCACTTTTCTTTTATATTGTTTAAATGTTATTATATGTTAAAAGAATTCCAAGTGATCCAGTGGCAGGTGGAAACGTTTGCATTGTTCATGACCTGGGTTCGAACCCCAGGTCTTACAAATCTTCATATTATTTTTCCAATGAAACTCCTATGCGCTTCAGTAATGTAGGCGTATGATATACCATCACCATCCAATCACACACGTGTCCAGGAGAGGCAGACCAAGGGCTCAGATCCCAGGCCTATGGTGAACGTGGTCAACGCACTAGCACCCAATCCAAAAAGTCAACAAATGGCAAGCTTAATGGGCCAGAATTCCCAGGCCTACACCTCCACTTTTGGGGCAACACCCCACCCTGGTTTGATTTTCTTTTCTTTTTGTTGTTTTAATTATTGTATTATATTATTTTTATTGCTTTAATTAATTAATTTATTTTTTCTATAAAATATAAAAACATTATAAAAATCAGAAAAAGACCAAAAATAATATTTATTTTATTATAATTATTTTATTAGCGTGTAAATAAATTAATTTCAAATTAGGTTTAGTTTATATTTTTTCCATAATAAAAATCCAAAAATGTAGAATTAGGTTAATTGCTATTTTTTTAGTCCTTTTAATATTTTTCCCTTTTTTAGAATAATAATTATTATTTATTTATTTATTTTCTTATTTAAATTGTACATAAACGAATTAGGTTTAATTTAGGTTGTATTTTAATTCTTTCTCAATAACTAAAAAATACTAGAATTAGGGTTTGCCGTTTAATTTAAATCTCAATTAATTTCTTTTTTTCATTAAATCTAAAAAACATAAAAATACCTAAAAACATTTTTCTTCTTAATTTTAATTTTAATTCCTCTTTATTTAAATTAATTCATTAACGTTAACTATTGTTTGTAAAAGGGTCCAACGCCCTAGTTTTATTTTAATTCCTTTATTTTCGCGCATTTATTTTATTATCGCTTATTATAATTATGTAATTGTCCCTAAGCCATGTAATTTACCTTTCGCACTTTATTTTCTTCGCATTATTTATTTTTCCGCTAAATCGGGTCCGGTTTAATTTTGGCGATGTGGACCCGCGCCATTTGTAATAGTTTAGCTTTATTTCCTCGCAATTTATAACTGTTAAATATGCATGCAAGAATGAATGGACTTAAAATAAAATCAAGCGTAGAACACGACAAACATGACAAGACAAATGAACTGAAACATGACACACGAATCGCACACACCACCCCTAGGGTACGCCTCACTGTTGCCTTTCGAAAGGTGGTCGTCGAGTAGAAAACGTCTTAGTAAGTCCTCATGATCCGGGAACCTGGCATGAGGGTAGCTTCTAAGGTGTCTTCCCATTGCTCTGGTGATCACCATGTCCCTAAAATCGAATTGACCCGAACACCTCCAACGGTGGTGCTACCTACCTCTCAATGGTGGGATAGCATTACTTTAAAGGACATTTACACAGACGAATTCTTTAGGGTAGGTAGGTTCTCAAGGATACTTGCTCTAACTTCAAAAACAAACAAAAATCTTTTCACCAAACACATTTTCAAAAGCTTTCAAAGCAAACTTTTCAAACACTCTGACGTATGAGTCGATCTGAATTTTTTCAAAGAAACTTTTAAACCCACATTGAAAAGCAAACAAACTATTTTTGAAAACACATTGAGCAAGTATCTAAGAGCCCATGGATAACCATGGATAGAAAGGGTGCTAACACCTTCCCTTTCTATAACCTACCTCCCGAACCGAGAGCGATCTCTTTTAAGGAATTTTTCTGTGCTTTTGTCCTTTCCATTTGGAGAAAATAAAAGACGGTGGCGACTCTTGCTTCCGCGACATTTCGCGAACCAGCTTTAAAACAGTCAGTTCCAGATCCACCGACCACATTCCCCACGGGACTTTTCCGAAAGGGTGCCATTTGCTGAGTAGACATTATTGTTGGGGATACACAAACTACTCAAATAAAGGAGCTGCCACTTGCTGTCTTCAAAAAAAGTGCTATGACATACAAGCTGCTTAAATAAAGAAGCTGCCACTTGCTGTCTTCAAAGAATATCAAAGCACACGAGCTGCTCATGAAGAGGCCGCCACTTGCTGTCTTCAAAGAATATTAAAGCACACAAGCTGCTCATGAAGAGACCGCCACTTGCTGTCTTCAAAGAATATTAAAGCACACAAGCTGCTCATGAAGAGTCCGCCACTTGCTTCCTTTCAAAGGTGTCAATAACATACAAGCCGCTCATGAAGAGACCGCCACTTGCTGTCTTCAAAGAAAATTAAAGCATACAAGCTACTCATGAAGAGTCCGCCACTTGTTGTCTTCAAAGAATATCAAAGTACACAAGTTTCTCATGAAGAGTCTGCCACTTGTTGCCAATAACCCACAAGCTGCTCATAAAGAAGCTGCCACTTGTTGCCAATAACCCACAAGCTGCTCATAAAGAAGCTGCCACTTGCCGTTTTCCGTACAAGCTGCTCATGAAGAGACCGCCACTTGCCGTTTTAAAAAAAAAGAGTTGATAACATACAAGTTGTCCATAAAGAGACTGCCGCTTGCTGTTTTTTTAAAAAAGTGTTGATAACATACAAGTTGTCCATGAAGAGACTGCCACTTGCTGTTTCTTTCAAGGTATCAATAACATACAAGTTGCTCATGAAGAGACCGCCGCTTGATGTTTTTTCCAAGGTATCAATAACATACAAGTTGCTCATGAAGAGACTGCCGCTTGATGTTTTTCAAGAGAAAAATAACACACAAGTTGCTCATGAAGAGACCGCCGCTTGCTGTTTGTCAAGAGTACCCATAACACACAAGTTGCCTCATGAAGAGACTGCCGCTTGATGTTTTTCAAGAGAAAAAATAACACACAAGTTGCTCATGAAGAGACCGCCGCTTGCTGTTTGTCAAGAGTATCCATAACACACAAGTTGCCTCATGAAGAGACTGCCGCTTGCTGTTTCCCAAAAGATACCCATAAAATATCGTGAAGATATTGCTGGAGGTGAGAACCAATAATTTCATCGGGGATGGACAAACTGCTCATGAAGAGACCGCCATTTGTCATAGAGAAATCAGAAATAATCAAACTGCTCAAATAAAGAGTCATTCGCTTGTTGTCATGTCGATATTCCAGAAGAAGGTTGTGATAACACTACTGGGGAATAAAGTTCATCTTCAATGGGGAACCATGAATAAATCCTTCTTGAGGAGACCAAGTCTTTACGTTGCAAAATAAATTCACTCTCCATCTAGGTTTCATAGCCTAGAGATATCCACAGGGTATCATTCACAAGAGACAAAGCTCAATCCAAGAATAAACTGGAGAGAAAAAACAGTCAAACAAGACTCCACCCGATGAGGAAACAACTCAAATGGGGATTTATCCTATCCAGAGATGGAAAAGGAAAGCTAAACCAAGATTCTTCCACGAGAGTTAACTCAGTGGGGAATTAGAAGGGAGGCGCACTTTCTGCTTAAGTTGACACTCTATTTGGAAAGATCAAATATGCTATTTGAATAGACATAACCAAGGTATACGAACTCAAAGATATCAACAAATACAAATGTGCATGCATGATACAAGTATGAACGAATGAATGAATGTCATGTATATGTTGACAAAACAGACAGGGGAGATGGACAGAAAATGATAAGACATCACAGTACAACTCGATACCCGACTAATCTCAACATGATGGTAACATTACTGGAGATAGAAAACAAAAGCCATCATTGGAGCAAGGTCCTTTTACAAGGCTTAAGTATCTCTGGAGAGGAAGATATTTTCAGGTAGAAAACCCAAAGTCCAGTCTTCTATTGCAAACAATCCATTGAAAGGATAACAACACAAACAAAGTTTCAACTGGAAAGAAGTCTTGCTTAGCTGGAGATATTGGGAACACCACCCTCTGATAATGTAGGAAAAACATATCTTGACAAATCTGGATTGCCCCTAGGATTAATTTTGGATGCTCCAAGTTTACTGCTGATAAGCTGCGTGATGCACGACAATTCTTGCGAATAGCTTCACCTCTAAAATGCCCCAAGCTATATGGTTGATGAGGAGAAATCGTCTCAAGAGGATTTTACAAAAGACTTGGCATCCATCGTGCTCTGGTGTCTTCAAACTCTTAGAGAGATTCATCAAATCTCGACGTGATTGCCCCGGATTAACTGTAGTTGGCACAACAAAGTCTTCAAATTTTGCCCCAATAAAGAGTAAACAAGTTGGGAAAGCATTAACTAGGAGAAGCAACATGTCCGTGCTTAAGGTTTTCATGTGACATGCCCATGGATATGATTTTTCTTGACATGATCCGCCAATTACTCAACATAGCTTCAGGCCTTAAAAGGATAAACTCATCACTGGTGCTTATGTGAGATTCCTTGATATCAAACAAATGTTTTGCAGTTAGAAAAAGTTTACAATGAGAATGAAAATTCTAATGCAACAGTTATGTAAGTCTTGAAGATTTTGAAAGATATCGCACAAATTTTGCGAGTTAAAGCACCATTTATTTTTGTATAGGAAAAACATATGATACCAACATAACTATTTAGAACATTCATGGGAGTCAAGAACACTATCTCATTGAAGTATGCTTTCAAAATAACCTTGCTTAAATTAGGACTTTTGAAGGTTGTAACGTGGTCTGGTTCATGGTTTTTAGAAAAAAGATTTTAAGGCTCAAAATATTTGGTGCCCACCCATTCTTCATGATGTTCTCCAACCCTATGTTCAGTTAATTCAACATGAGTGTTCATCTTTCAAAAGGATTTTGTGACGGTCAAGGAAACGACGAGGCTTTCGGAGTAGAAACCACCCTCATGTCTTCGTGTTTGTAGTCACCAATTTGTTTTTTGCTGAGGACTTTTCTTTGCAGTCCTTTTCTTTGCAATTTTTATTTTCCCTAACTTTTGCCTGAACTAATTCTTTTGAGTTGATAGTCCAGCGGGATGCCTTAATTTTGCCTAAGTCATACGTTTTCATGTTTTTTTGACTTAGCAGGCTTTTTCTTTTTCTCGATTTTTGACTTTTTGAACAAAATGTGTGACATTAGCTTGTATTTGCTTGTTGAGAAGATTGTGATTGCCTCGTTTCTTGATGAATGAGGGATAACATTATGATTCCACATCTTCTGGCTTCATTATACATGAAAGATAGCCCTCGTAGTTTCTCTTCAAAAAAACATCTTCCTTATGAATTTTGAACACTCAGTCAGATTAACTAAAAACTACCCTGCCCCAGGTTAAAATTCAAGGTTTTTTCGTATAGAAAAGAAACTTCTGCTTCAAAGGCTCAAAAGGGGTTAGCAAGGGATTATCTTCCTTATATCTCCAGTGTTTAGGGATTTGAAACAATGCCTGTACATCATCAGCAAGATTTTATCCAAAAGCATGCAACCAGAGATTTTGTGTTCTTTAGATCATCATCCTCCCTTCAATCTCTGCCTAGGCAAGAGAATGAGCAACAATTTAGTATCGTAATGCAAAAAGAAATTTGAAATTTGAAAACAAATATGAGTGAAACGAATGAATTTCTTCAAGACAAACATACCCATTGTATTAAGATAATCATTCAGATGCAAACAAGTTCTTACATGCAAACAATGTTTTGATAAACAAGAAAAATCACAAAGAGCAGGAATAAGTTAATAATCTGGGAAGGCTTTCCATCTGGACTTGAATCACCGAAAACATCCTTCAAAACTCAAAGTGACCATCAATCGTGTTTACTCTTCGGCACATGCTTGATTTGAACTTCAAAACCAACGTCCTTGAATGACAAGATACCACTTCTGACCAACTTCTGAACCTCGATCTTCAAAGCAAAGCAACCCTCCAAGTCATGCCCAGGAACACTTTGATGAAAGGTACAAGTCAAATCAGCTTTGTAGTACCAATGTATCTTCTCAGGAACCTTCGGTGGAGGTCGGGTCTGAACCAAATTTCTCTGCATCAAGATAGGGAACAACTCTGTATGGGTAATTGGAATTGGATCGAACTGGGTTTTCCTCTGATTAGGAACTTGCTGATTCTGTTGATGAAAATGATGATTTTGACGATGAATATTTCTTCCTATGGTTCTCTTCTTGGAAAAGTTATTATCAAACTTCTTCACACCATTAGCTGAGCTACCATCTTCATATGAACATCCCTTCCCAACATCTTCTTCTAGACGCACTCCCACATTCTCCTTGTCAGGAAAGTCATTAGGTGCATTAACCATCATCTTCTCATGAGAGAATGATTTTAGAGTTTCAGTGAAGACTTTTATCATCGCTTCGTCCCTCTTGGAAGGATTGACTTGGGCGGCAACAAAAATTTCAACCAAACCAGTTAAGTGATCCATACCAGCTTTCAAATTAGTCACCTCTCTGCGGAGTTCAAAAACCTCTTGCTTGATATCCTCCATTGTCCTCTTAGCGCGAGTGTTGTACTGGTGAGACCGAAGGAAAAATAAGACTCGGGAAAAAGACCTTTGAAAGTGAAACAAAAAATGTAGAATGACGTATGATATGCAAAAGAGAGTTTTTATTTGATTTTCAAGGAACTCAAGATATTAAGTTGTAAACATCAAAGTATGAAGATAGAAGATGAATTTTAAATTGGCTCCAAACATTGATCAAGTTATCATCAAGATCAATCATCCATTTTGGTGGATTAGGGTTTTCGCCCTATCAACACCCAAGATCCATTGAGCTTGACGAAACTTGTGATGTTTACAAAGAAAGGCCTCCAAATTCCTTCAAAGTCAAGTGAAAAGGGTTTTATGGATGCATGAATGCATGGCTATGCAACAACCACAAGCAAGGTCACAAATAAAGTCGAAAGGTTCAACGTCACGAGTGTGGAGTCAAGGTAAGGAACACCCCCGAGGTATGTACTAACGGTTTAATCACACCTGTAGAACAAGGTTCTAAGAGTTCCCGGAGTCTACATTCCTCCTTCGGATATTACCAACGTCTTGATTACTCAATAATCAGCAATATTCTCAAGAGAAACTCATCCGAGCGTAGCATCGCGTAACAATTACTTCCGGATTACTCCGTTATAATCTCCATGCTACACCTAAAAGGCCAAGATGGGTTAGGGTTCTACGGTTCCCAGCTTCTCTGGCTCCCAGGTCGAAAATAATAATGTCTTCCCGATTACTCGGTAAACAAATATTACGTTCAAAAGGGCCTTCCACTGAGTGGGGGATCTCATGCCTCCTTCTTCGGGATTACTCCCTCAAAGTTAACATGACTATACCGCCCGTCCTATTCCTAAGTGTTACTTAGTCCGGGTGTAGGACTTGTCCTTTGTAAATATTATCAACACCCAAATAATCATAATATATACATATAATCAAACAATCAAATAATGATAAAACAAATAAAACAAATTAGGCTTAACCCACTTAGGGATGGACCAGCAAGAGGTCAATCTTTCCCCAACAGAGTCGCCATTTCTGTAGCGGTGAAAATCGGAGATCAAGCTATTAATTAACTTGACTCACAAAAAGCAAGAGTCGCCACCGCGCTTTATTATTTCCAAGGGAAAAGGGAAAAGAGCGAAATAAAACCCTAAAGTACGCAATGTAAAATAAGACTTAAAAGTAATAAAAAATACAATGCGTTTTTGAAAGAGATCGAGAGTTCGGGGGTTGGTTATACAATGGGAAGGTATTAGCACCCAATGCATCTGCGGTACTCCGCATGAACCTTTTGAAATATCTGTTTTTTGGTTAAAAAATTGTTTGTTTGATTAAAATGGTTCGTTTGGCTAAAAAATGGGTACGGACGAGATTTTGAAGATACGACGACCTAATGTCGAAGTTTTGACTTAAAAGGTGTGAGTTTGAAAATGGAGTCTTTTGGGAAAATTATCTTAAGTTTGGAAAAATAATAAATAAGCAAAAAATGAATGAGGGTATTCGCACGATTGTATGAGATATGTTCGATGACATGAAGTCAACAAATTTAATTCTTCCCCTTGGAGTTTAGACGGGCGAAAGATACGAAGATTAAATGATCGAGAATAGAATTAATTAAAATGACAATTAAACAATTAAATAACAAAAATTAAATAGAAGAATAATTTACACTGACATGTATTTTGAAATAATTAAATAAGTAACAAAAATTAAATAAAAAGTTAATTTATAAACGCATGTACTTTTTATATTGTATTGTTCGATATTTTTTTTAAGCGAGAATTAAACAACCTGATAACTAAAATAATTTAGTTAGATTAACTAAAAACCAAATAAAAAATGAATAAACTGTAAAATCTAATCTAACTAAAGTATGGAGTGCTAATTGGCATGAAGAGGTGTCAAGTTAGAATACTATGTTCAAGAGACCCTAAATCAAATAAACCTTAATCTAATTTACACATGAAAAAAAACTGCATTATTAAAGTAAAAAAATATAAATTAGAAAAAACAAGGTTAAAAGGGGCACTGCATCATGGATAGTTTCTTTTCAGTAAATTTGTTATGTTTGACTCTTCCAAGTTCCAACTTCTAATAATAAGCATATATCATATGGCATAAGATTATTAAATAACAATAGAAACTAATAATAACTTAACGAAAGAAGAAAAAAAAATAGAAACTAACAACACATATCCAATTCTATCTCATAAGCCCATTGTTTCTCAAAGTTTAGAAAAAACCCACCACTCTTCTTTTAAATACTCTTTCTCTCTCTTTCTTTCTCGATCCACCCTCTACTCTCAGAATCAAACATCAAAAATTTAAAGAATAACAAAAAAATGTTTACCTACCACAGAAGTTTGGTAAGGCACGCGGAGGCTAGAGCACCACGGTGGTTATGTTGGCTTGCAGATGGAGAGCAGAGCTGCTACGACGCGGTGGTTAGGAAGCTTCAGACGGTGATGTTCGGTACGGCAAGTTACGGTTCAGATCTTAAAGATGATAATGAAGTGTGCATCGGACTTCATGGTGGTACAAGGTAAGACCCATGGTTGTATGTTTACATCTGTTTTGTCAGCTAGAGAGAAAGACCCGTGGAGATAGATGGAGCTGTTGCTGAGTTGGTACAAAGACGGAAGAACGCGATGGATTGGCCAAAACCGCCGAAAGATGGCGCGGGGGTGCTGAACACGAATCCAGCACCATGGCCACTGTTACCACCATCTGCAGCATTAACATTAATATTAGCATTAGCATTCCAAGCCATCATTCTATGCAATCGGCTATTATCATGTTCTTCTTGATGCCGCTGCTGCTCAGACCACATGTTGTTTGATCCACCACCGTCGAAACCGAGTGAGGAGTTTCCGGCGAAAAGTACTTGGTAATTGTGGTGGTGGTTTTGAGTTTGATGGTGCAGCATAATAGGATCTTGAAAAGATTTGCAAGGAGAGGCGGAGATCTTGCTGTGAGTTGCTTTTTGTTATTATTATTTTTTTATTTGTTGTGATGGGTCACGGAAATGAAAGTAACAAAGGGTTATTGAAGGTTGGAATATTGAAGGAAGTGTGGAAAGGGGTAGTCAAACAGAGGTGAGGGGTTTGAACGGACTAAGTTCATGTATTGAAGGTGTGTTGTGTTTATATGATTATGTGGTGCTGTTGGTGTAGATTGAAGGGTAGTTACTGTGAAGAATTGAAGAGAGGAGATGGGCTATGCGTAGAGAATGAGGAGAGTGTATGCAAAGTGCTAGAATGGTATAGAGAGGTAGATTGTGATAGAGATATTGATATTTGGTACCTTTGTTTTAGAACCACAAACTCAAATTTTAACAAAGGGTTGTAATGAAGTTATGAATCAGAGGGCGAGAAAAAGAGAGAGAGGAAAGAGGCTCGAAATCAGAGGGAGTTTTATGCTGGCTTTGTCGTTAGGTGTGTTGTGTGTTGTAGAAAGGTTAATGAGATAAAGATAAAGGATGTTGTGTTGAGTGAAGAGAGGAGGGAAAGTGTGAGTGTTGGATGGATGCAGGCGGGAGTTTTTTGATTGTGGGGGGAAAGATTGTGTGGATTGAAAAAATAGGAGGGATGAAAAACATATACTGTGAATTTTTTTGGTTTTTGTTTTTATGTATCAATCCTCAACTTCATCCAACAACCAATGAAAATCAAGCATAATATATTTAATTTTTTTTTTGTGACTAAAAAGCCCTTTAATGACAAAAATAAAAATAAAACTTGAAAGTATAAAAAAACTCAATTTAAAATGATTTTTTTGAATATTTTATGAATAAAAAATAAAGACACAAAATGACCGAAAACGATAAAAATCGGACGAAAATTTATCCGAAAAATAAAATGAACACATTAAAATAATCTACATGTCACAAAGATTAAAGAAAAAATATTCAAGAAGTCAAAAACCAAAAATAAAATAATAATAAAAATATCAGACTAAACAGACGTTTAAGGTTAACACGAGACTTCGAACTGTACCGAAAAATAAAGCGAGCATACCGTCATAATCTACGCGAAGCGCAGATTAATAAAATGATCGGTAAAAGGTGAAAACTTGAAATATTTTCTCGCTAATTTCCCGCATAGTGTCGAATCGCTTTTAACAGTAGGTCTATAAAACTAAAATATTTTTATTATTGACATATAAACAACTTGGAGCAATGCAACAAATGAGTAAATAGATAAAAATGCATGAAGCAAAATGCCGGGTATTTTACAACTGAAAGACGATGCAAACTTTGATTTAAATTGACTTTTCTGATCAACTTAAATACGACTAATGATGCAAAATATGATGAATGAAGATATTTACTAATGATTGTGACCAAATGACAAAATATGGTATGAATGTGCGACTGAAAAAATTAGGGGCGAAATTTGGTGTGCAACAGTTGTGCCTTGATGAATCAGTCTTCAAGAATCCATAATCAACCGTACTTCTGGCTTGAGAGATTCTGAACCCTAATCGAGGCATGACGCCTGATGCTCTTGATTCAGATCTGTTTCCTGCAAATGAAATCAAAGAAACAAAAAACACACACTTCGTGCTTGATTAGAAGTTAGTGATACATAGGCTAAGAATGTTCAAAATATTTGACAATTTATGCATAGTCAAAGCACGAAGGTGAGACGTTAAAACCGACCGTATTTCGTGACCTTGACTTATCTTGAAAAAATGCAAAAAAATAAAAATGGGATCTTAAGTCAAAAATTGGGGTACAACACTTTCTATCAAACACCTTATGATCATGGATCCACTTGAGCACGAAAATTCCATCAAATTATGAGAAAATAACACCATTGGAATCACAAAAGAATGCTCAATGAATCAATCCCAAAGATCACCAAGAGATCACATTGTGAAAGATGAATTATCCAACTTACGAAAGGTAGATCTAGAGAATTATCAAAATAACTTCAAGAATTTGCTTCAATTCAACCACAAGAATCAATTGACCAAGCTTGGATGTAGAGAATTGATGGATAAAAAGTGTTTGGATGAAGGTTTAGCTCAAAGATTAGTAAGCTTCAATGCAAAGCTTACTAACTTTTTGAAAATGGAGCTTTGAGTGAATTTGGTAGATGGAGAGAATTGAGAGATTTTTTAGCAAGGTGGATTTGGCTATCAAAAGCTTTAAATTTGAATGAGATGAGAGCTCTATTTATAGAGTTTAGGATTGGGATTAGTGGTAATTTGGTAATTGATTCTTGGAGCCAAAATTTGAATTAATGATAATTCTTTCAAATATTAGAGCCAAAATTTGAATTAATGATAATTCTTCTTAAAAATGAAAAATTGACACTAAAATTTGAATTGATGATACATCTTTCAAAAATGAAGAAAAATAGGAGCCAAAATTTGACAATTTTAAAATGCTGATTTTTTTCAAATTTCACGTTGTGCAATCGATTGCACTACAATGCAAATCGATTTGCATAGTGTATCTTTCCAAAAATTGCGCAAAATTCACTTTGTGCAATCGATTGCACTCTAGGAGCAATCGATTGTACAGTGAAAAAAATGATTTTTTTTAAATTCTTTTTCTTTGCAAATAGAGATTTTAGGGAAATAATACCGGAAAACCTTATTTTCCATATGCTTCAACTCGATACCTACAAAACACAAATATGAAAAGGCAAAGACAAATATTTTTTTGTATTTTGATTAGAAGTTAGTCAACAACACAAGAGAAAACTTAAAGATAGGATGCAAATGTGATGAATGAAGCTATTTATTAATGATTATGACAAAATGACAAAATATGGTATGAAAGTACAACTAAAAAAGTTAGGGGCAAAATTTAGGGTACAACAGCTGGTATCTTTCAAAATCCCGCTTCGGCTGGTATCTTTCAAAATCCCGCTTTGGCTGGTATCCTTTGTTAAAATCCCGCTTCAGCTGGTATCATTCAAAATCCCGCTTCGGCTGGTATCTTTCAAAATCCCGCTTCAGATGGTATCTTTCAAAATCCCGCTTCGGACGGTATCCTTTAAAATCCCGCTTCGGCTGGTATCCTTTGTTAAAATCCCGCTTCGGCTGGTATCCTTTGTTAAAATCCCACTTCGGCTGGTATCCTTTGTTAAAATCCTGCTTCGGCTGGTATCCTTTGTTAAAATCCCGCTTCGGCTGGTATCCTTTGTTAAAATCCCGCTTCGGCTGGTATCCTTTGTAAAGATTCTCCTTCGGCTATTTCTTTCCCCTAAAATCCATCTTCGGCTGGTATCATTTGTTAAAGATTCCCCTTCGGCAGGTTTCTTCACCCTTAAAATCCATCTTCGGCTGGTATCATTTGTTAAAGATTCCTCTCCGGCTGGTTTCTTTACCCTTAAGTCCACCTTCGGCTGGTATTATTTGTCAGGAGTCCCACTCGTTTGATCTCTTTTCTCAGTAAGTTCGCCTTCGATTGGTGTTCCTTCGTCAGAGACTTCTTCGGTCGGTCTCTTTCTTGTGTATGTATAACCTTGACCTGACATCCAAGAGATTTTCCCAGCTAATCACTGCAATCCAAAGAAAAAAAAATATAATAATACTTGACTGGCTTCGGAGCGCAAATTTTCAGCTTCTTTTAAGTATTTAATCTTCTTCCACCATTGAAGGTTCGAAAGGCTGGCGCCAATCTCACCTTTGGGTTGAAGGCGATTAAATAGGGGTAGCTGTTGCACCCCAAAATTTGCCCTCCTAATTTCTTTTATTTTGGCTTAGACTTTTGCATTCATCTGCATCTATTTCATTAGGTCACTAACATGGCATACATTTCATTTAATATAGCTCTGAGGTTCAAAGTTCAGTGGTTGTACGATACTAGGGTTTCACAGTTGTTAAGGCGCTCGTATCCAATAAATGATGATTTCTTATTCAGGCAGTGAGCTGTGGAATTAGGGTTTTGGTTCATTCTCATTTTTGGACTTCTTCTCCCTCAAGCAACAAGGCTATTATCTTCTGATAAACAACATGTTACAGGTTTTTCTTGTCAAGAACTCAAGGGCGTGACTTAGCATACATGGTCTTTGAATCAATACGTCTCCTCATATAAGTGTGCCTATCATTTTATCAGGCTTAATGACTTTGACACGGCATTCATCCACTCTTCAATTAACCAATTCAGGTTTTGTTGAATCATGGTTCAGAGAATCATTGGTTGTGAAGCTCGGGTTTTCTTTTGGTTCGAGGTGTTTATCAAACAAGACTGATTCTTCTGGTACATTGAATTGTGAATTTAGGGTTTTTATTGATGTTTATTGTAGATCTCTTCCTTATCAAGCTACAAGGATATCTTCCTCAAGGTAAGAGACAAAGCCATTTTCATCACAACGCATCTCAAGAAATTGTAGTTCTTATGCGTGGAAATTAAGCTTGTTAACTCATCAACTGGGATTCATTGGATTTACATGTTAAGGCTATCTGGATAGTTATGCCTCCCATGTCTCAAGTTCCATATTCATCTTCAAAGGATTCCTCGAGGGATTATTGTTCTCTCGAGTTGTTATTACTTGTAATGCAAGTTAAAGTTTCATGGGGAATTGAGGATCTGATTAGGGAAGTATCCATTCAAGTTTCTTAAGGTGCGAGTGTCATAAGTATTTTCTGCCATGCAAGGTATGAGTAAATTCAGAGGTTATAAGGCATGATTTCAAGATCAATTAAGGTTCTCAAGCACGTGTTTGTCAAGAGGTGATTCATGCTAGTATTGGAAGAAGGATCATGTGGATTTCATCACAAGTTAACTTGGACTTATGATTATAATTAAGTTTAAGGTGCATTAGTCAAGCGTGTAAATTAGAAGATCCATTCATGGTTAATCTTTTGAAATTCAAGCTACCAAGGCGAAATAATACAACTTTTCGAACAATTAGTCAAGGCTTGAAATCACTTTCAATTTCAAGATTCAAGTTCCAATCGTCTAGTCAAATTTCCGGCAAAGTTCTTCATCCAATTACAGTTCAAATTTTCATTAACCATTTCAAAACCTCTTCATTCCATATTCAATCAAAATTCCAATGAGTTTGCTAATTTACAAATTTATCTAGTCCTCTCAGTTTCAAAATCTCATACACTTCTTTTGTTCAAAATACATTCAAAACCTGTACAAATTCCATACTTGTCCATGACTTAGTTCAAATTACAAGATATGTTCAAGTTCATTCGAAGTTACAAAAAAAAAGACTTAAATCTAATGAAGTCTATCCTAATTTTAATAATGCCCCATGTTCCAATCGACATCAAACCGTCCGTCTGCTTGCTGAATTAAGCACCTCACCAGGATCGCATAACTTACAAAATTTGTTAGCATCTGTCATGAGAGTCCATCGTAGAGGCAATTTCAAACAGCCACGAGCTATCACGTATGCCTTAAAGGAAACATGTCATCACCACTTTAATAGCTTAGCTTACCACCTACAAAACCTGTGCAAGAAAAAACAGTTCAGCATCCAAAAACTTAAACAAAAAGAAACAGTTATTATCAATTCTCAACAAACTGCCAACAGGATTTCTAACTTCCTATAACCGTAACCAACTGTCCAAAAGGCTTACTAACTAACTTCTCAACAAAAACTAACTCACAGCATAACAGAACTGCCAACTGTCATAACAGAAAACAAAACTGATTCCTAACCGATCTCTAACAGTCCTAACCAACTGTCTATCCAGGGCCTGCAATCTGTAACAAACTTTTGGATATCTATAACAGAAAATGATAATAGATTCAAAGAAAAAAAAATCCATAACAAAATACAACAGAATTCATCAAAAGGGGGAAGGGATGGACATGATACATTCATTCAAAAAACTGTAGAAGAATCACCACCAAAAATACCTGGAAATGCTCACTTCTTTTTTTTCAATCTTCATCTGGATCCTTCTACGAATTCACTTCTCTCACCTTCATCTTCATCTTCATTTTCCAATTCTTCGCTGAATAATCACCAATGTCGCCTCTCTTATGATCTCACCTTCATCTTCATCAAGTGGTAAAAGCTGGTTTTGAATTTCCATCTGGTTCTTCTCCACAGATCACCATCATCTGCTTCATCAGTATCACAATTGTCTCTGCAACACTCGCATCATCATCTTCTCCGAGAGAGCTATTGGTAACAGGGCAACATCCTTCTTCATTATCAACGAATCAGGAAGATTCATTACCGCAATCATCTCCATCATTGCGTCTTCATTCCACTGCAAACTTCAACAAATCACAGATTATCAATCTTCAACGCAACGACGAACAAAAACATCACGAAAACGCGGACACGCATAGAAAATCCAGAAATAGAAGAAAAGAAACAGCAGAAGAACGTAGAAAAAGTGCGAATCAAAGAGCATGCTTGAGTTCGTCTTCTAGATTTCTTGTAGTTATCGCCATGAAATAGGCACCAGACTATCTCCGATAGGTAACACTCTTCAACCTCCTTCAATGAGCATTTGATCTGTGTGGTTGTTCGTTTGGTTGGTTCGAACCACAAAAACCGCGATTGAGATGAGGACAGACGGAGAAGCGGCAAACCGATATTGAGACGGGAAGTGACATCCGCGGCGGAGCTCGGTTGCAACGAAGTGAATTTGATTCAGAGTGTGACAGACGGAATCTGAGGCAGAAGACCGTGTTCGGACGAAGGTTGAATCGAAGGAAGACGAAGACAAGGAGGCGGCGACTGGTGTGGCTACAATGACATATTCGATCGGATGAGACAGAAGGAGTAGGAGCACTAAGAGGGACCTCGCGACAGAGAGACAGAGGAATTTGATCTAAGGAAAATCGGAAGGAGGTTTCGTTGTGTTGACCGGAATTCTGTGACGCTGTATTGAGAAAGGCCAGAATTTCTTTAACGATGAAAACTCAAAGGTTGCAATCTTAACCTAATCTCAAAACGACACCGTGTGGCCATTTTTTATTCTAATTCAATAACAAAAAATGTGTGAAAATATGAAGGTGGATCTCGCTTGGGCCTCATATTTGCTAAGCTCAACGAATACATTACTTCTTAGGCCCTCTGTTTTGTTTTTTGGAGATAGTGTTACAAACAAAGAATTGTTTCATGGGCTGGGCTTAGAATCTGAACTTGAATTTCTACTGCACCTGCTGATTATTGGCTTGCTCCCCCTGGATTTATTCTTTTAGTATTTTCTTTTAACTAATTTTGTTAATTGTCTAGACTTGTTTGAACTTTTTTTACATGATAAAATAGTAAAATCAAATATAAAAATTTGTTAGATTTTTTTATTTGATTTTAGAAATTAATTCATGGTTATCCGATTATTCGAAACTTGTGATGCACTTTGGCTTGTCGAGATTTGAGTCTTATGCAGGTTTATTATGCGATATGCGGATACGCTTGAGATTTCAATTGTGATTTATTTTCACATCGATGATGCTTAGACACTTATTCTGAGCATTTGATTTCTAACTCCATTCTTTGATTGGTGAAGCTTTTCGCGAAGATCGTCGGGTTTCTTTGTTTTGATAGGTTTTGCTACAGATTGATCTCCATTTGGTATCATCGCAACCTCATTTTTATTCTTCATTTCCGCACTTTACTGCTTTCTAGATATCATGAGAAGTAGGAAATAAAGAGCGTGCGCTCGAAGTCGCTGTTTAAAGACCTGTAGCAGGCATTCTGCACTTCATTTGGTATATGTGTTGTGCTTGTGTTTGTTTACTTTCTTGTTGATCGATGAGTCACTCAATTTAGAAAATTGAGATCACGACTTCGATCTCAGTGCATGCTCTCTATAGGATTTCATTGCTTTCCTTTATTTCTTGTTGATCGATGAGTCACTCAATTTAGAAATTGAGATCACGACTTCGCTCTCATTGCATGTTCCCTATAGGATAGTTTTGTTAGACTTTCTTAGGTAATGGTAGTCTAGATAGGATCTCTCTAGATGCGCTCTCTTGAGTTTATTGGCTTACCTGTTTGATTTCATCTTTGTGTGCATGTTTTGAAATAACATACCCTCAACATGTTCCTTTAGGAGCTCTCGATTCAACTATAGATGATGATTCGAGATATACATAGTTTTAGGTGATAGACCCTTGCTATGCTCCTTTAGGACTTCTTGATTCATCTATAGATGATGAGTTGAGATAGACATTAGGATTGTTATCCAAGCATGTTAACGTAGGGTAGATATTTCCCTTCAAAACTCAACCTTAGGATTAATCATTGTATGATAACATTAGGGATAGATCTAGGTTAGTCTCCCTTAGGTGTTTCCTTTCTTTTGCATCCATGCATTAAGACTAAAACTTTTTTGAAAAAAAGCATAAAACATCTAACAACTTCCAAATCCTTCTTTAAGGTAAAAGATATCAATCAATGCAAACTCTTTTGCGCCTTCGGTCTTTTCTTTCAAACTCTTTTCAGAAAGAACATGTTAATTTACTTCTGTGCTGACGCATAAATCTCCAAAGGTCGAGTTGCGTCAGAAGGCGAAATTAATGCTGTTCATTAAAAAAATACAAACAAACAAAAACATGTCAGTCGAACTACGGCTGCTCTGATTCCGTAAAAGGGATACGTAGGCATTGGGGTAGGGCCCGAGCGAGCACAACTTTTCATTTTCCCTACGTTCTTTTCTCTTTTATTTTGCATGCATTTCCTGTACAGTTTAGGCATAGATTAAACACACCCATAAGATAGACAACAAGAGTGGATACCGTAGAGTACTACAGTCGTGTGGGGTGCTAATACCTTCCCCTCGCGTAACAGACTCCCTTACCCTTGCCTCTTGGTCGTTCGACCTTGATTTCACCCTTATCAGGTTTACTCGATGTTTACCTTTCCCCTCTTGTGGGATAAAAACGTTCGATGGCGAATTCATTGATTTCATTATCAATTGATTGGTCAGCCGGTTGTTTCATGATCAAAAGGGCATAGAAGCATTAATCTCACTACTTCTCCAGTAAGGATTTAGACAAGATCCCATGCAGGATTATTACAAAACACTGATGGCCAAAACAGAAGCTGATGGCCAAAACAGAAGAACCACCAATGCATGGCGAGGCAGAAATCCTGAGAAGGTTAAGGGCGTGAGTTCAACAACCACCCCTATTGGTTTTGGTTTTCTTCCTATATTTATCTTTTTACTTATTTTCATTCTTTCTGTTTAAAACTTTTTTTTTCCATAAAACTTAACATTTTTCAAAAACCTTTGATTTTTCCTCCTAAACTCGAATAATTAATTTTAGGTCTTTTTTAAATTTAATTTTAGGTTTTAAATTAATTTTTGGTTCAACAACCACCCATGACATTTGCGTTATCTTTGTTTTCTAACCCTATTTTTCATTGATGTTTCTTCCCCTATCTATTTTTTGGCAAACTTAATTCTTTCTTATTAATCATTACACATAAATCTTTTTTTCAAAACTAACTTTTTTTAATTAAAATTAGTTAGGTTTTAGGTTTTTTTTCTTTCAAAATTAACCTTTTTTATTAATTAAAACTAATTAGGATTTAGATATTTTAATTAACTTTTTTTCAAAATTAACATTTTTTTATTAAACAATTAGGTTTTAGTTTTTTCTTTGTAATTAACCCTTTAATTAACCTTTTTTTTAACAAATTAGAATTAGGTTTTTTAATTAACTTAAAATTATTTTCTACAAAAAACACCAAAAACATTAACTTAGAATTTTAGGTTTTAATTTTTCCTTATTTTCTTTTTATTTATTCTTTAACATTTTAATTTCTAGAAAAATTGTATAGGCCGCATTATCAATGTAATAGCGTAGATTTATCTTTTTTCGCTTTTTTTTCTTTCTAATTATGTAATTGCTTCCGGGATGTAATAGTTTTAGGATATATTTTCCGCACTCTTCATTATTATGTAATTGCCCCAAAGCTCTGTAATAACTTAGGTTTACATTTCCGCCTTTTTATTTTCAGTCCAAAATAATTATGTATCTGCAAAAGCCTTGTAATAGCTAGGACTTTAAACTTTCCGCATTTTATTTTCGCAAACTATAAACTGCTTAGATGAATGTTAATAGGATTGTATGGAAAGACAAACTGAAAATTAAAACAGTAGATCACCTTAATTGTGAAATGATTAAATAACTGAAATCAAACACATGCACATGCTCACTCTTAGGGTATGCCTCACTTGGTTGCCTCGGAAAACAATGGTCATGTCCCTCCAACATAGGGATACCCTTAGCAAAGACCCTCAGTCAAAATCATAATAAAGATCATGGTCCCTCGATGTCCCTCGAAGTTGCCTACGGTATATGATCTTGTCCCTTGATGTTGCCTACGGATATATGATGACAGTCCCTTCGAAATGCTAAGGTATCCTTACAGGTTGCCTTTAATGACCATTACATCCCTTTCGAATTGACCCTTATAAATTCCAACGATGGTGCTACCTATTTCTCAATAGTAGGATAGTGTTGTCTAAAGGAAACAAGAATAGTAACGATCTTTTTTCGAGTAGGTAGATACTAGTAGGTACTTGCTCAAATCAAAACTTTTCACACTTACACTTTTCAAAATAATTTTCAAAACAAACTTCGTCACACCTTTGAGGACTGATACAAGGGTTATCACGAAGTAAAACATTTTCAAAAACAAAGCACACATACAAGCAATTTTAAAAAGATGAGCAAGTACCTAAGAGCCCATGGAAAACCATGGATAGAAAGGGTGCTAACACCTTCCCTTTCTATAATCTACCCCCCGTACTCAGAATATCTCGAAAAAGGATTTCTTCTGTACTTTTTTCCTTTCCGGTTGGATAAAATAAAAGTCGGTGGCGACTCTTGCTTACCGCGACATTTTGCGAACACAAAATGCAAAACACAAACCAGTATTAAACAGTCGGTTCTGCCACCGTATCACAGAACTGGCGACTCTGCTGGGGAAATAATAAGTGGGGTATACCTTAGGATCTAGGTCATTTAAAATTGCTTCTCTTGATTGCTTTGTTTGCTTTATTTTTGAGGGTTTTATTTGGGATTACTATAGATCCTACACCCGGATCTGGGGAATACCTTTTAGGTAAGT
Organism: Vicia faba; assembly: GCA_948472305.1. Taxonomy (NCBI): domain Eukaryota; kingdom Viridiplantae; phylum Streptophyta; class Magnoliopsida; order Fabales; family Fabaceae; genus Vicia; species Vicia faba. Next base: position 1,363,174,099 of record OX451739.1, on the reverse strand, counting down.
AGCAATAGACTGTGAGGGAACTGTATGGTGTAGACCGATACGGTTGAAGCAGTAGCTACGTTGATGTGGCACTTTGGTTGGTACCAGTATCCCTTGTGGAGAAACGAGGAGAATACAGGGCCGCTGCGTGGTGTCGTTAAGCATCAACTGACCTTAAAACCTTTAATCACCCAACTTGGCCATTAGAAAGTAGCGGTATAGCCGACCTCGGTGTAGAGCTGAGAACTGGTTGATACTCGATGCTACAATCATTGAGACCATACTCTCGAAATAATTTTGGCTGCAAGAAAATATTGCGTGAGCTGAAACCATGACCGATGGAGGATGGTCAGTGATATTGAGATCATCTAGAACCCGGTTAATTTTCTAGGATAGGTTGAACCAACTAAACTTCAAGAGGGTACTACCTTAAAACCCATGCAAGCCTAAACCTAAGGCTGTTTGTGTGACTTGTGTGCTTTCAACTTGAACTACTTGCACATTTTTATTATCTGACAACATGAGTTCCTTGCAGGTTTTGTTTACAGTCCTTATCCAATAACTTAGATTTCTTGCCGGGTTTACTTGCTTACATCACCTCACACTTTTGCTTAAACGCATATCATACACATCATAACATCATGCCTTAACATTTCCTTAACCATTTCAAGGATCTCAAGGGTTTGTGATGCAAGTTATGGTAAATTAGATGTCTAGCAAGGGGATTTATTTTCCTCTAGCCAATATTGTCTAGAGATCAAAACACGATAACTTGGGTCAGTGGCTATGACCCACTCGATATGGTGAGCTTGACTCTTGAAGAAGGACTCTCAGCGACACAAAGTTTCTTCAATCAAGCTGCAATCAAATTCTAACAGTTTCTTGTTTACCCCGCGAGATCCTTGAAAACATTGCATACATATATCATACATATCATTGCATAACAGGTCTTCCAGTACAGGTCTCTCATGTTCTTGCTGTTTATTTCAGCAATGGCTCTCACACAAGACAACAGAGATCTTCAAACTCAAGAAGCTCAGTTCAGGGAAATATTCCTAAACATATCCAAGGGGCAGGAAGAGTTAAAAACACTCCTCGTTGGGAACTTGGTCAAGAAAAGTCCTGAAGACAATAAGGACGAACGGCTGGAACAACTGCAAGCTGAGGTAGGTGTAATGAGAATCCAAATGCTGGGGCAGATGGCTCTTATCCAAGACCTAGGCCGAAGACAAGAAGAGCGGAAAGCCATCATCAACCAACTTCATCAAGACGGATGCAACAGTATGAAGAAAACAGTCTAGGCCGGGGACCAAGTCATTGCTCAACCTCTAAGAAGGCAAGAGTTTGGTTTGGTGAAGAGTGGACCTTTCCAAATTTCTACTACCTCACGGGTCCAACAACAACCTCACCAAAAACAACAGGTTAATCAGAGTAAGCCAGATACACCCAAGAGGCAGTTTACCAAACTCAACATGCCGCTGTCTCAAGATTTACAACACATGTTAAGGATGAATCTGGTTACTTTGATAGGACCTCATTCGAATCCCAAGACTTCTTCGCCTAACTACAATCTTGATGCAAGATGTGCATATCACTCCAACAGCCAGGGGCATGATACTGACGAATGTTGGAGGTTGAAATACAAAATTCAAGACCTGATTGATGAAGGAGCATTAGAATTCGCACAAGACGGCCAGGCAGAGTTCTTCTGCCATCCCTCCAAAGCATACCATATGAAGTGACAAGTTCTCACAAGAAGACTTTTCGTTCATTATAATTTTCAATGTGTAATTTTCTTTTGATTTGTTTGAACATTTATTCATATCAAACCTCGTTATTTCATCAATGCATTGCACATGTTTGTCTTAAATCAATTCATTCGTATTCACTATTTCAAAAATGTGTTCTTGTTTCCTTTTGTGATATTCAACTCTCGATTAAAAACTCTAAGCCTTAGAGGGAGGATGACGAAAATGATGCCACAATCTCTACAATATGCTTTTGAACAGACCCCGCTGACGATGTACAGGCGTTGTTTCAAATCCTAAACAGTGGAGTTATAAGGAAGATAATCCCTAGTCAACCCTTTCGAGCCAAAGAAGTAGGAGTTTTCTTTTCACACAAATTAAAACCCTTAATCATAACCTGGGGCAGGGTAGCTTCTCAGTTAATTTAGATGTGCATTCAGTCGCAATATTCTACTTCATACATAATGAATGGCATCAAAGACGTCCTTCCAAAACAAAAGACGGTGATGGTTCCGTATAATCATCAAGATAGGCAGTCATTATCTCTCGAAATAAAATCCCATTAAGTCAAAACCTATGAAGGAGACTTAAGATAAAAATTGGGGCATCCCGCCGACTGTAATCACAAAAGAAACAGTTCAGGCAAAAATTAGTGATAACGAAAAAAAAGAGGTTACTACAAATCCTCGAAAAAAAGAAGATTACAAAAATGACTGCCATTTTAAAACAAAGGTTCAATTTCTGAATCATCACCAAGTATCAGAGCAAAGATTCCAGACTCAATCGGGATCTAAATGCGCAATTAAATGAGCATAGGACTGAAGAACATCACGAAGAGCGGGTTGGGTACAAATAAAATTTGAGCCTTTATCCTTTGTTTCTTGAACCGTGAACCAGGCCACGTTATAACCCTTAAAAGTCCTAGCTGAAGCATGGGTTAGTTCGAAAGCATATTGTTACAAAAGGTATCTTGACTCCTGAAGGTCCATTACAAATCTTGAGTTGATATCACATCTTTGCAAAATTCTATTTTTTCTATAAAAAAAAACTGCATTTTCAAAACTTCAAGACAGGCGTAAGCTTTGCATTCTTAAAATAATATTGTTTGCATATGACTATTTGTTCAGCAGCAGAGAAATTCGCACGACGAATATCTAGTGAACAAAAACCTTCTCAATAAAAAGGATCACCTCAAGTGGAAAAACACTTCCAACCAAGGGGCACGACATGATCATTGTCCATCAACTGGGGCAGTCAAGTCAAGATTCAAGGAATCTCTCAAAGATGCCAAATAGCCAGGGCCAGATCTCCATCTGAATCACTTGGGGGCATTGGGCATGAATTCCAGCAACGAATCATGTACGATCAAACAAACATCTTCTGGTAGTGTGGCAACACAACACTACCGGCAGTGACAACTCCCTACACCCTGAGAGCGTGAACATAGTCAGAAAATACTGCGCATGAACAAAGACCCGCTAGGTTGACTGGCCTAGGCAAAAATAAGGGCATCTCAGCGAACCAAAAGGGTTCGGGAAAAAATTAGGGATAAAAATAAAAAAATCTGTACACCCGGCAAGTCGAAAACCTGAAAAGGCGGTTTGGGCAAGAAAGGGTATCCCGGTGGACTGAAAATCTGAAAAGACAGCCCAAGCAAAAGTTAGGGATTAAAGCGTACGACTATGTCCCGTTATCTTGTCACTTGCCTATCAGTAGAAGACATCATTCCGATCGGCAGTTACCAAGCACCTCATGAGTTGGGATGGCACTCAATCCATAAGGCCTCCGCAGGCACTTTCCCCAGCAGGTACATGGGCAGAAAAGTCTTGATGCAAAGTCATTGCCATATCCTCAACATGCATCCCAGTAACATCTACACTCCCCATAGGGTAGAGGAAACCAAAGTTTGGATCTCTACCTCCCCAAGCAGGATTTACTTTCCCCAGCCAAGCTCTTTCGGAGAGCCGACATCTATATTCCCCAACGAATTTTGTAATCGCAAGCGGTTCATAAAGTTTTCTCCTGAACAGAGTTTATTTCTCTGAATACAGAAGCTCAATCCCCGACAAAGTTTATCCCTTCAGTTATGGAAGCCTCTCTCTCCAACATAATTATTCCCCCGTAGAGTTGTTCTCAAGCAGAGTCTCTCCTCGACAGAATACCCGTAAACATGGGGCAAATCCCCGGCATAGTCGTCTCTGTTTCACCATCTCCAGCAGAAGTAGAAGAACCACTTTTTCTACAACAGTCAGGAACCCAATTTCCATTACTCTCCAACAGTAGTCAGGGATTTATTTTCCCAAACTCGGACGTGCCACAATATCATTTCATGTTCATACATCATGACGTGCGCATACATATTGCATCCAGCATAAGCTCATTTATTTTGAGAACATCATCATACAATGCATTTCATGCATCATATATGATTAATCATGTACCTTTTCAAGAAAGATGGTTATCATTAACAACTTCCAGAAAGTTCAAGATTAGCTCCTGAAATTAACAGAATAATTATCTGCGTGACCAAATGCAACTTTACACGGGTTTGTCACGAAGCAATCTTACACGGGTTTCTCCTAAACGCAGCTTCACACGGGTTTATCCTGAAAAATCTTACACGGGTCCTTTCTCATACATTTCTAAATGAAGTTTTACACGAACTTATCACAAAGTAACCTTACCCAGGTTCCTCCTGAAGTTTCACACAAACTTATCATAAAGTAACCTTACCCAGGTTCTTCCTGAAGTTTTACACGAACTCATCCCAAAGCAACCTTACCCAGGTTCCTTCTTATTTCAGATGCAGTTTTATCCAAACTCATCACAAAGCAACCTTACCCAGGTTCCTTCTCGGTTCAGATGCAGTTTTACCCAAACTCCTCACAAAGCAACCTTACCCAGGTTCCTTCTCGATTTAGATGTAGTTTTACCCAAACTCCTCATAAAGCAACCTTAACCAGGTTCCTTCTCAGTTCATATGCAGTTTTACCCAAACTCCTCAAAAAGCAACCTTACCCAGGTTCCTTCTCGGTTTAGATGCAGTTTTACCCAAACTCCTCACGAAGAAACCTTACCCAGGTTCTTTCTCACAACCCTACTACCCAGGCTTTTCATATCGAAGCAACCCTACTATCTAGGTTCCTTCTAAAGCCCTACCATCCATGCTTTCATATCGATGTAACCCTACTATCTAGGTTCCTTCTCAAGCCCGACCATCCAGGCTTTTATATTGAAGTAACCCTACTATCCAGGTTCCTTCTCACAGCCCTACTATACAGGCTCTTATGTCGAAGTAACCCTACGACCCAGGTTCCTTCTCACAACCCTACTATCCAGGATTTCATATCGAATTAACCCTACGACCCAGGTTCCTTCTCACAACCCTACTATTCAGGTCCCTTCTCACAGCCCTACCATCCAGAATTTCATATCGAAGTAACCCTACTATCCAGGTTCCTTCTCACAATCCTACTATCCAGGCTTTCATATCGAAGTAACCCTACTATCCATGATTCCTTCTGATAGCCCTACTATCCAGGCTTTCATTTCGAAGTAACCCTACTATCCAGGTTCCTTCTCACAGCCCTACTATCCAGCCTTTCATATCAAAGTAACCCTACTATCCAGGTTCCTTCTCACAACCCTACTATCTAGGTTCCTTATCACAACCCTACTATCCAGGCTTTCATATCGAAGTAACCCTACTATCCAGGTTCCTTCTCACAGCCCTATTATCCCGGCTTTTATATCGAAGTAACCCTATTATCCAGGTTCCTTCTCACAGCTCTACTATCCAGGCTTTCATATCAAAGTAACCCTACTATCCAGGTTCCTTCTCACAGCCCTACTACCCAGGCTTTCATATCGAAGTAACCCTACTATCCCGGTTCCTTCTCACAACCCTACTATCCAGGATTTCATTTCGAAGTAACCCTACCATCCAGGTTCCTTCTCACAGTGCTACTATCCAGGATTTCATATCAAAGTAACCCTACTATCCCGATTCCTTCTCACCACCCTACTATCCAGGATTTCATTTCGAAGTAACCCTACCATCCAGGTTCCTTCTCACAGCCCTATTATCCAGGCTTTCATACCAAAGTAACCCTACCATCCAGGTTCCTTCTCACAGCCCTACTATCCAGGCTTTCATACCGAAGTAACCCTATCATCCAGGTTCCTTCTTACAACCCTACTATCCAGGCTTTCATATCGAAGTAACCCTACTATCCAGGATCCTTCTCACAACCCTACTATCCAGGCTTTCATTTCGAAGTAACCCTACTATCCAGGTTCCTTCTCACAACCCTACTATCCAGACTTTCATTTCGAAGTAACCCTACTATCCAGGTTCCTTCTCACAACCCTACTATCCAGGATTTCATTTCGAAGTAACCCTACTATCCAGGTTCCTTCTCATGACCTTACCATCCAGGTTTCTTTTCTCTTATCTCCAGACAACAGTCCACAACACTGTAAGACCTGGACCTGATCAAACACGATTGGTTTCGCATTTCCCCAGTAAGTCGCGGTGCAACTTATACCCTGACCAAATATGCATTTCACTTCCGCTTTCTCAAGCAGGAGTTATTTCTCCAGTAGAGTAATGGACAACTGAAGCTCCTAAAATTCTATTTCTCCCAAGACAGATACCAACATTCCTCAGCAGATTCCTCTTCAACAACAGGAACAAGAACTCCCATCGAAGGAATGTCTAAAGAAATTAACATCCTCTAGATGGCATCTTTAAGCCCATCTTCGACGGTACTCCGTTACATCTTGGATGGCATCTTTAAGCCCATCTCTGACGATTCTCCGTCATATCTTCCGGATGGCATCTTTAAGCCCATCTCTGGTGACCTTCAGTCATCTCCTCCAAATTGCATTTGTAAGCCCAATCCCGATACTACCTACATAGTCAAGCATCATTACAGACAAGCCAATCTAAATCTTCAGGTTTAAGAAGATTGAACAGGGGCAACTGTTGTACCCCAAAATTTACCCTCTTTTCATACACGCATATTATTGGTTTTATGGTTATGAAATAAAGGTATATTTATCAAGCTTCTTCAGGTTACAAGTGATGTTTATTTCGCCAATGGATGTTCTCAGAGTATTTTCCGTGCTGAAGATCGATTCGCCGTTTTGCAATGATTCGGGGTTCAAAGATTCATAAGTCCAAACCGGCACACCATATTTAGGTGTTCTTTCCCCAAGATATCTCTGATAACGTATTCTCAAATTCAGGTTCGGCTCAAGAGTCAATTCTTTAAAGAAGGTCTCTAAATGTGTGAGTTTTCTCAAAGAAATATGGTGAAAAAGTGTGCTGAAAGTGCATTTTTTACGCACAAATTT